>CM027388.1:124893586-124911191 GCA_015711505.1 Sylvilagus bachmani
TGAGACCTCAACATAACCCTAGACCTAGCTGTAGCCTTTGTCTAAACCCTAACCTAATCTTAACCCTAACCCTAACTCTAGCCCTAACCCTAACACTAACATGAGCCTTTGACCGAAACCTAGCCCTAGCCTTAGCCCGAAACCTACCCTAACACTAACCCTAGGCCTAGCCCTAACCCTAGCCCTAGACCTAGCTCTAACTCTAAACCTAACTCTATCTATAGCCCTAACTTGAAAACTCATTCTATCCCTAGCCCTAGCCCTAGACCTAGCCCCAGCTGTAGCCCTAGCTCTAACACTAATACTAACCTTAGACTAAACCTAACCCTATCCCTAGCCCAAGCCCTAGCCCTAGGCCTAGCCCTATACCTAGCTCTAGATCAAGCCATAGATCTAACACTAACACTAACCATAGCCCTAACCCTAACCCTAAGCCTATGTTAGCCTTAGGCCTAGCTCCAGCCTTCGCCGTAGCAATAGCCAGAACCCTAAACCCTAACCCAAATCCGAACCCTAACCCTAGCCCTAGGCCTAGCCTCAGCCCTAGTTCTAGAACTAGCACTAGCTCTAACACTAACACTAATACAAACCATAGCCCTAATCCTAACCCTATCTCTATCCCTAGTTCTATGCCTAGGCTTATCCCTAGCTGTAACACTAGCACTACCATAGCCCTTACCCTAAACATAAGCATAATTTTAGCCCTAGGCCTAGCTCCAGCCTTGGCCCTAGTATTAGCCAGAACCCTAAACCAAAACCCCAAACCTTACCCTAACCCTAACCATAAGCTAACCCATACCCTAACCCTAACCCTACACATAGCACTAGCCCTAGCACTAGCCCTCGCTCTAACCCTAAACTTAACCCCAACCTTAACCCAAACCCTAACCCTAACCCTAACCCTAACCCTAACCCTAACCCTAACCCTAACCTGAGACTTTGACAGAAACCTAGTCCTAGCTGTAGCCCTAAACCTACCCAAACACTAACCGTATGCCTAGCACGAATCCTAGCCCTAGACCTCGCTCTAACCCTAACACTAACCCTATCTGTAACCCTAAATGTAACCCTCATTCTATCCCTAAACCTAGCCCTAGCCCTAACCAAAGCTGTGGCCCTAGCTCTAAATCTAATACTAACCTTAGACCTGAACCTAACCCTACCCTAGGCCAAGCCCTAGCCCTAGACCTAGACCTAAGCCTAGCCCTATGCCTAGTTCTAGACCTAGCCCTACCTCTAACACTAACACTAACTATAGCCCTAACTCTAACCCTAATCCTAGCCCTAGCCCTAGGCCTAGCTCGAGCCTTGGCCCTAATATGAGACAGAACCCTAAATCTTAACCCTAAACCTAACCCTAGCCATAGCCCTACTCATAGCCCTAGCTATTGCACTAACCTGAGACCTCAATATAAACTTTGCCCTAACCCTAGCCCTCACCCTAACTCTAACCCTAACCCTAACCCTAACCCTAACCATAGCCCTAGCCCTAGCCCTAGCACTCGTCCTAACCCTAACGCAAAATCTAACCCTAAACCTAACCCTAACCATAGCCCTAACAGTAGCCCTAGCCTTTAACCTAACCTGAGACCTCCACAGAAATCTAGCCATAGACTTAGCCCTGGCCCAAAACCTACCTCATCTTAACCCTAACAACAATCTGAACCTGAAACCAAACCCAAACCCTACCCATAGACCTAGCCCTAGCCCTCACCCTAGCCCTAACCCTAACACTAATCCTAACTCTATCCCTAACACTAACCTGAGCCTTAGACTGAAACCTAGCCCAAGCCCTAGCCCTAAAACTACCCTAACCCGAACCCTAGGCCTAGGCCTAGCCCTAACCCTAGTCCTATACCTAGCTCTAGCCCTAAACCTAACCCTATCTTTATCTCTAAACTTAACCCTTATTCTAACCCTAACCCTTGCCCTAGCCCTAGCCCCAGCTATAGCCCAAGATTCAGACAAAAACCTAACCTAACCCTAACCTTCACCCCAACCCTAACCCTAGCCTTAGCCCTAGCCCTAGCCCTAGCCCTAACCTTAGCACTAGCCCATACGCTAACCTGAGCCCTCAACCTAAACCTAGCCCTAACACTATCCCTAATCCTACCCTAAACCTAACCCTAATCTAGACCCTAACGAGAATCCTACCCATATCCCTAGACCTAGCCCTCACACTAACCCTAACCTTAACCGTAATACTAGACCTAGACCTAGCTCTAGTCATTGCCCTATCCATGCCCTAAACCTAACACTAGCCTTAGCCCTAGTTCTACCTAGCCCTAGCACAAACAGTAACACTAACAATAACTCTAAGCCTAATCCTTGCCCAAGGAACTAGTATTAGCCAAAACCTAACCCTAAACCAAAACCTAACCCTAAACCTAACCCTAGCCAGGCCCTTACCTTAGCCCTAGCCCTTAACCTAACCTGAGACCTCACATAAACCAAGACCTACCTGTAGCCTTCGTCTAAACCCTAACCTAATCTTAACTCTAACCCTAACCCTAACCCTTACCCTAACACTAACCGTAACCCTAACCATAACCCCCAAACCTAAGCCTAACCCTAACCCTAAACCTAACCCTAGCCCTAGCCCTAAACGTAACCCAAACCCCAAACCCAAACCCAATTCAAAACCCATCCCTAGCACTAACACAACCCTAACCGCACACAAAAACCAACTCCAACCACAACACTAACCCTACACTAACCCAAACCCTAACCCTAACCCTAAACCGAACCCAAACCTGAACCCGAACCTGAACCCTAACCCTAAACCGAACCCTAACTCTAACCCGAATATGAACCCTAAGCCTACACCTAACCTTAAGCATAACCTTAGACTTAGTCATAGTCCTAACTGTTAACAAAACACTAGCCCTAACCTTAACCTTAACCCAACACTAAAGGTAGCTCTAGACCTAGTCCTAACCCTAGTCCTAGGCCTAGCCCTAAACCTAACCAAGACTTAGACATAGCCCTAGCTATAAACATAACAATTTAACTAGCCCTAATCATAAACCTGACCCTAACACTAACTGTAAACCTAACCCTAACCCTAACCCTAACACTAACCCTAACACACCCTAACTCCAACACTAAGTTTATCATAGCCCTACCACTAGGCATAGTTCTAATTATAACCCTAGCCTTAGACATACAACTAGCCCTACTCCTAATCATAACCATAGGCCTAAACCTAGCCCTAGCCCTAACCCTAGCCCTAGCTCTAGTCCTAGCCCTAAACCCAGGCCTAGACATAACCCTAAACCTAACCCTAGCCCAAATACTAACCCTAGCCCTAACCCTAACACTAACCCTAACCCTAGTCCTAAACCTAACTCTAGCCCTACCCTAGCCCTAGGAATAACCCTAAACCTAATCCTAACCCTAGCCCTAGACCTAGCCCTAGCCCTAACCCTAACCCTAAACCTAGCCGAAGTCGTAACACTAACCGTAAACCTAGCCCTAGCCCAAGCCCTAGCCGAAACCCTAAACCTAACCATAGCCCTAACACTAACCCTAACTCTAACCCTAAACCTAGCCCTAGCCCTAACCCTAAACCTAGGACTAGCCCTAATCCTAACCATAGTGCTAGCTCTAACCCTAGCCCTAACCCTAACCCTAACACTAACCGTAACCCTAAACCTAGCCCTAACCCTAACCCTAAGCCTAATCCTAACCCTAGCCCTAACCCTAACCCTTACCCTAACCCTAAACGTAGCCCAAGCCCTAGCCCTAAGTCTAACCCTAACCCTAGCGCTAACCCTAACCTGAACCCTAACCCTAACACTTAATCCTAAATAAACCTACTAAATCCTAATAAAAACCACTAAACTTAACCCTAAACCTAACCCTAACCTAGCCCTAACCCTAAACCTAACCCTAGCCTTAACTGTAAACAAAAACCTAGCCATAACACTAACACTAAACCTAACCCTCACCATACCCCTAGCCCTAGCCCTACCGTAACTCTAACCCTAACAGTAACCTTAGCCCTAACCCTAACCCTAAACGTAACACTAGCCCTAACATTAACCCTAAACCTAATCTTAGCCCTAACACTAACAATAACCCTAGCCTTAGCCCTAACCCTAGCCCTAACCCTAACCCACACCCTAAACCTAACCCTAACCCTAACCTTAACCCAAAACCCAAAACCCACCCAAACCCTAACCCCAACCCCAACCCTAAACCTAACCCCAACCCTAACCCTAACCCTAACCCAAACCCGAACACTAACCCTAACCCTAAACTTAACCCTAACCGGAACCTGAACCCGAACCCTAACCCTAACCCTAACTCTACCCGAAACTGAACCCGAACGCTAAACCTAACCCGAACCCTAATCCAACACCTAAACTTAACCATTGCCTTAGATTTAGTCATAGTCCTAACTGTTAACACAACACTAGCCCTAACCTTAACCTTAACCCAACACTAAAGGTAGCTCTAGACCTAGTCCTAAACCTAGTCCTAGGCCGAGCCCTAAACCTAACCAACCTTAAACCTAGCCCTAGCTATAAACATAACACTACAACTAGCCCTAACCATAAACCTAAACCTAACACTAACACTAAAACTAACCATAAACCTAACCCTAACCCTAACACTAACACTAACCCTAACCCTAACCCTAACAATAACCCTAACGCCAACACTAAGTCTATCATAGCCCTAGCACTAGGCATAGTTCTAATTATAACCCTAGCCTTACATAGAACTAACCCTAATCCTAATCATAACCCTTGCCCAGCCCTAACCCTAACCCTAACACTAACCGGAGCCCTAGCCCTAGCCCTAGCCATATCCCTAGCCTTAGCTCTATCCCCAACACTAGTCCTAGCCCTAGCCCTAGACCTAGCCCTAGCCCTAGCCCTAACCCTCACCCTAAACCTAACCCTAACCCTAGAACTAGCCCTAGCACTAGTCATAACCTTAAACATAAACCTTACCCTAGCTCTAGCCCTAGCCCTAGCCCTACCATAACCCTAACCCTAAACCTAACCCTAACCCTAACCTCACACCTAACCCTAACCCCTCCCTAACCCTAACCTTAATCCTAGCCCTAGAACTAGCCCTAGCTTAACCCTAAACATAACCCTACACCTAGCCCTAACCCTAGACCTAATCCTAACTCTAACCCTAACACTAACCCTAGCACTAGCCCTACCCCTAACCCTGACCCTACACCTAATCCTAACCCTAGCCCTACCCATAACCCTAACCCTAATCCTAAACCTAAACCTAGCCCTAGCCCTAGCCCTAAACCAAACGCTAACCCTAACCCTAGCCCTAGCCCTAGCCCTAGCCCTAGCCCTAGCACTAACCCTAACCCTAGCCGAAGCCCTAAACCTAACCCTAAAGCTAGCCCTAGCCCAAGCCCTAGCCCTAACCATAAATCTAACATTAACCCTTGAACTAGCCCTAGCCCTAGCCCTAGTCCTAGCCCTAACGCTAATCCTAACACTAACCCTAGAACTAGCCGAGCCCTAGACATAACTGTAACCTTAAACCTTGCTCTAAGCCTAAACTAACCTAAACCTAACCTAATTATAACCCTAGCCCTAAACCTAGCCCTTGCCCAAAACCAGAACCAAACCCTAACACAAGCCCTAATGCTAACCCTAACACTAAGGCTAGCCCTAGGACTAGCCCTAACCCTAACATTAACCCTAGCCCTAGCCCTAACCCTAACCCTAACCCTAACCCTAATCCTAACCCTAACCCTAGCACTATCCCTAAACCTAACCCTAACCCTAGCCCGAACACTTATCCTAGCCCTAGCCCTAGCCAAAACCCTTAACCTAACCCTAGACCTAGCCCTAAACCTAACCCTAACCCTAGCAGTAGCCCTAGCACAGGCCATAACCCTAACCCTAACCCTAACCCTAACCCTAACTCTAGCCCTAGCCCTGACCCTAACACTAACCCTAGACCTAGCCCTAACCCTAACCATAAAAGAAGCATTAGCCCATCCCTAGACCTAACCCTAACCCTAAACCTAACCCTAGCCCTAGCCCTAGACCTAGTCCTAGCCATAGCCCTACCCCTAACCCTAACCCTAACCTTAACACTAACCATAACCCTAACCCTAACCCTAACACTTACCCGAACCCTAGCCCTAGCCCAGGCCTAACCCTAACCCTAACCATAGCCCTAGCCCTAAATCTAAACCTAACCCGAGCCCTAACATTAGCCCCAGCCCTAGCCATAACCATAGCCATAGACCTAACCCTAACCCTAACCCTAACCCTAGACCTAGCCCTAGACCTAACCCTAACCCTAGCCCAAACCCTAGCCCCGACACTAACCCTAGCCCAAACCCAAACTCTAGCATTAACCCTAATCCTAACCCTAGCCTAAGCCTAACCCTAACCCTAATCCTAACCCTAGCCCTAGCCCTAATCCTAATGCTAAGCCTAACACTAACCCTAGCCCTAACATTAACCCTAAACCTAACTCTAACCCTAGCCCTAACCCTAGCCCTAGCCCTAACCCGAACCCTAACCCTAGAACTAGCCCTATGCCAAGCCATAACCCTAAGCCTATACCTTACCCTAGCCCTAGCCCTAGCCCTACCCTAACCCTAACTCCCACCATAATCCTACACCTAGCCCTAACACAAGCTTTAACCCTAACTCACACCATAAACCTAACACTAGCCCTAGCCCTAACCCTAACTCTAACCCTAAACCTATCCCTAGCCCTAGCCATGACCCTTACCCTAACTCTAACCCTACCCCTATCCTAACCCTAACAATAACCCTAGCCCTAGCCCTAGCCCTAAACCTAACCCTAACCCTAACCCTAACACTAACCCTAACACACCCTAACTCAAACACTAAGTCTATCATAGCCCTAGCACTAGGCATAGTTCTAATTATAAACCTAACCTTAGACATACACCTAGCCCTAATCCTAACTCATAACCCTAACCCTAAACCTAGCCCTAGCCCAAACCCTAAACCAAACACTAACACAAGCCCTAATGCTTACCCTAACCCTAAGCCTAGCCCTACAACTAGCCCTAAACATAACATTAACCATAGCCCTAGCCCTAACCCTAACCCTAACCCTAAACCTAACCCTAGCACTAGCCCTAAACCTAAACCTAGCCCTAGCCCTAGCTGTAACGCTAAACCTAACCCTAGCACTAGCCCTAAACCTAACCATAATGCTAGCCCAAGCCCTAGCCCTAGCCATAACCCTAACCCTAAACATAGCCCTAGTGCTAACCCTAAACCTAACCCTAGCCATAGCCCTAACCATAACCCCAACCCCACAACAAACCCAACGCGAACCCTAACCCTAAACCCAACCCAAACCTCACCCCTTCCCCAACCCCAACCCCAACCCACCCTACCCTAACCTGAACACTAACCCTAAACATAACACTAACCCGATCCCAAAACTGAACCCGAACACTAACCCTAATCACAACCCGAACCCGAACCCAAACACTAACCCTAACACTAACCCTAACCCAAACACGAACCCTAATCCTACACCTAACATTAAGCATAGCCTTAGACTTAGTCATAGTCCTAACTGTTAACGCTACACTAGCACTAACCTTAACTTTAACCCAACCCTAAAGGTAGCTCTAGACCTAGGCCTAGCCCTAAACCTAACCAAGCCTTAGACCTAGCCCTAGCTATAAACATAACACTATCACTAGCCCTAAAGAAAAAACCTAACCCTAACACTAACCCTAAACCTAACCCTAACCCTAACCCTAACAATAACACTAACCCTAACACACCTTAATTCCAACACTAAGTCTATCATAGCCCTAGCATTAGGCATAGTTCTAATTATAACCTAGCCTTAGACATACACTTAGCCCTAATCCTAATCATAACCCTAGGGCTAAAACTAGCCCTAGCCCAAACCCTAAACCAAACCCTAACACTAGCCCTAATGATAACCCTAACCATAAGTCTAGCCCTAGGACTAGCACTAACCCTAACCCTAGCCCTAACCCTAACCCTAACCCTAACCCTAACCCTAACCCTAACCCTAACACTAACCTTACCCTAACCCTAAAACTAAACCTAGCCCAAGCCCTAGCCCTAAACACAGCCCTAACCCTAGCACTAACCCTAACCCGAACCCTAACCCTAAAACTTAATCCTAAAAAAACCACTAAATCCTAAAAAAACAAAAACACTAAACTTAACCATAAACCTAGCCTAAACTAGCCCTACGCTAACCCTAAACCTAGGCCTAACTATAACCATAAATTTAGCCCTAACACTAACACTAAACCTAACCCTAACCCTAGCAATCGTCCTAACTCTAGCCCTAGCCCTAACCCTAGCCATAACCCTAGTCTTGCCCTAGCCCCAGGCCTACCCCTATCCCTAACCCTACCCATAGCCCTAACCAGAACCCTAGCCCTAGCCCTAACCCTAACCCTAACCAAAACCCTAGCTCTAAACCTAACCCTAACCCTAGCGCTAACCCTAACACTAACCTAAACCCTATCCCTAGCCCTAACTCTAAACCCAACCCTAGTCCTAAACATAACACTAAACCTAGACGTAACCCTAACCCTAACAATAAACCTAGGCCCAGCCCTAATCCTTACCCTAACCCTAACCCTAGCCCTAGCCTTAGCCCTAACCCAAACCCTAACCCTATTCGTAGCCCTAGCCCTAGCCCTAACACTAACCCTAGCCCTAACCCCAAACCTAGTACTAACCCTAACCCTAGCCTAGCCATAACCCTAACCCTTACCCTAACCCTAGCCTAGCCCTAACCCTAACCCTAATCCTAACCCTAGCCCTAGCCCTAATCCTAACGCTAACCCTAACCCTGACCGTAACACTAACCACAACCGCAACCCTAAACCTAGCCCTAATCCTTACCCTAACCCTAACCCTAACCCTAAAACTAACCCTAACCATAACCCTAACCCTAACCCTAGCTCTAGCCCTAGCCATAACCCTAACCCTAATCCTAAACCTATCCCTGGCCCTAGCCCTAAACCATACGCTAACCCTAACCCTAGCCCTAGCACTAACCCTAACCCTAGCCGAAGCCCTAACCCTAACCCTAAACCTAGCCCTAGCCCAAGCCCTAGCCCTAACCATAAATCTAACACTAACCCTAGAAATAGCCCTAGCCCTAGCCCTAGTCCTAGCCCTCACCCTAACCCTAACCCTAGAACGAGCCCAACCCTAGCCATAACCGTAACCTTAAACCTTGCTCTAAGCCTAAATTAACCTAAGCCTATCCTAATCATAACCCTAGCCCTAAACCTAGCCCTAGCCCAAACACAGAAACAAACCCTAACACAAGCCCTAATGCTAACCCTAACCCTAAGGCTAGCCCTAGGACTAGCCCTAACCCTAACCCTAACCCTAACCCTAACCCTAACCCTAACCCTAGCACTATCCATAAACCTAACCCTAACCCTAGCCAGAACGCTATTCCTAGCCCTAGCCCTAGCCAAAACCCTTAACCTAACCCTAGACCTAGCCCTAAACCTAACCCTAAACCCTAGCAGTAGCCCTAGCCCTAGCCATAACCCTAACCCACACCCTAACCCTAACCCTAGACCTAGCCCTGACCCTAACACTAACCCTAGCCATTGCCCTAGCCCTAACCATAAAACAAGCACTAGCCCATCCCTAAACCTAACCCTAACCCTAAACCGAAGCCTAGCCCTAGTCCTAGCCCTACCCCTAGCCCTAGCCCTAACCCTAACCCTAGCTCTAACCCTAACCCTAACCCTAATACTAGCCCTAACCCTAACCCAACCACACCCCAAACACAACCCCAACCCTAACCCTAACCTCAACCCCAACCCCATCCCAACACCAACCCCAACCCTAACCCTACACTAACCTGAACTCGAACCCTAACCCTAATCCTAACCCAAAACCGAACCTGAACCCAAAAATTAACCCTAACCCTAACCCTAAACTTAGCCTTAGACTTTGTCATAGTCCTAACTGTTAACACAACACTAGCCCTAAACTTAACCTTAACCGAACACTAAAGGTAGCTCTAGACCTTGTTCTAAACCTAATCCTACGCCTAGCCCTAAACCTAACCAAGCCTTAGATCTAGCCCTAGCTATAAACATAACACTATAACTAGCCCTAACCATAAACCTAACCCTAACCCTAACCCTAACCCTAACCCTAAAACACCCTAACTACAACACTAAGTCTATCACAGCCCTAGCACCAGGCATAGTTCTAATTATAACCATAGCCTTAGACATACACCTAGCCCTAATCCTAATCATAAACCTAGCCCTAGCCCAAACCCTACACCAAACCCTAACACTAGCCCTAATGCTAACCCTAACCCTAAGCCTAGCCCTAGGACTAGCGCTAACCCTAACATTAACACTAGTCCAAACCCTAACCCTAACCCTAACCCTAACCCTAACACACCCTAACTCCTACACTAACTCTATCATAGCCCTAGCAATAGGCACAGTTCTAATTATAACCCAAGCCTTAGACATACACCTAGCCCTAATCCTAATCATAACCCTTGCCCTAGCCCTACCCTAACACTAACCCTAACCCTAACACTAACACTAACCCGAGCCCTAGCCCTAGCCCTAGCCCTAGCCCTAGCCCTAACCCTAACCCTAACCCTAGAACTAGCCCTATCCCAAGCCATAACCCTAAGCCTAAACCTTACCCTAGCCCTAGCCATAGCCCTACCCTAACCCTAACTCTAACCATAACCCTACACCTAGCCCTAACACTAGCCTTAACCCTAACTCACACCATAAACCTAACACTAGCCCTAGCCCTAACCCTAACTCTAACCCTAAACCTATCCCTAGCATTATCCCTAGCCCTAGCCATGACCCTTACCCTAACTCTAACCCTACCCCTAATCCTAACCCTAACAATAACACTAGCCCAAGCCCTAGCCTTAACCCTAACCCTAACCCTAATCCTAGCCCTAACCCTAACACTAACCCTAACCATAGCCCTAGCACTAACCCTAATCCTAACCCTAAACCTAGCACTAGACCTAGCCCTAGACCTAGCCCTAACCCTAACCCTAAACCTAGCCCTAAACATAACCATATCCCTAACTCTACACCATCCATAGCCCTAGACCTAACCCTAGCCCTAATCCTAACCCTAACTCTAACCCTGAACCTAGCCTTAGCCCTAACCCTAATCCTAGGCCTAGCCCTAACCCTAACCCTAACGCTAACCCTAGCCCTAGCCCAGCCCTAATCCTAATCCTAAACCTAACACTAACGCTAACCATAAATCTAGCCCTAACCCTAACTCTAAACCTACCGCTAGCCCTAACTCTAACCAGAACCCTAACATGAAACCTAGCCAAAGCCCTAGCCCTAACCCCAGCCCTAACTCTAGCACTAACACAAACCCGAACCCTAAACCTAACCATTAATCCTAAAAAACCCACTAAATCCTAAAAAAAACCCACGAAACTTAACACTAAACCTAGCCCTAACCTAGCCCTAACCTAACCCTACCCATAGCCCTAACTATAACCAGAAACTTAGCACTAACACTAACACTAACCCTAACACTAACCCTAGCCTTAGTCCTAACCCTAGCCCTAACCCTAACCCATACCCTAAACATAACCCTAACCCTAACCATAACTCCAAACCCAACCCCAACCACAACCCTAACCCCAACCCCAACCCTAACCCTAACGCTAACCCTAACACGAACCCTAACCCTAAACCGAACCTGAACCCGAACCCTAACCCTAACCCTAACTCTACCCAAACCAGAACCTGAACCTTAACCCTAACCCAAACCCAAACCCGAACCCTAACCCTAACCCGAACCCTAATCCAACACCAACCTTAACCATAGCCTTAGACTTAGTCATAGTCCTAACTGTTAACACAACACTAGTCCTAAACTTATCCTTAACCCAACCCTAAAAGTAGCTCTAGACCTTGTCCTAACCCAGGTCTTAGGCCTATCCCGAAACCTAACCAAGCCTTAGACCTAGCCCTAGCTATAAACATAACACTATAACTAGCCCTAACCCTAACCCTAAACCTAACCCTAACCCTAACCCTAACCCTAACCCTAAACCTAACCATAAACCTAACCCTAACACTAACCCTAACACACCCTAACTCAAACACTAAGTCTATCATAGCCCTAGCACTAGGCATAGTTCTAATTATAACCCTAGCCTTAGACATACACCTAGCCCTAATCCTAATCATAACCCTAGCCCTAAAACTAGCCCTAGCCAGAACTCTAAACCACACCCTAACACTAGCCTTAATGCTAACTCTAGCCCTAAGCCTAGCCCTAGGACTAACCCTAACATTAACCCTAGCCCTAACTCTAACCCTAACCCTAACACTAGCACTAGCCCTAACCCTAACCCTAACACTAGCCTAAGCCCTAGCCCGAGCCTTAGCCCTAGAAATAACACTAAAACTAACCCTAGCCCTAGCCCTAAACCAAACACTAACTATAGAACTAGCCTTGCCATAGCCCTAGCCCTAACCCTATCACTTAACCTACCCATAGCCCTAACCCTAACCCAAACCTAGCACTAGTCCTCGCCCTAGCAATAACACTAACCCTAGTCCTAACCCTAAACCTATCACTAACACTAAAACACCCTAATTCCAACACTAAGTCTATCATAGCCCTAGCACTAGGCATAGTTCTAATTATAACCCTAGCCTTAGATATACACCTAGCCCTAATCCTAAACATAACCCTTGCCCTAGACCTAACCCTAACGCTAACCCTAACACTAACCGGAACCCTAACCCTAGCCCTAGCCCTAACCCTAACCCTAACCGTAGAACTAGCCCTAGCCCTAGCCATAACCCTAAACCTAAACCTTACTCTAGCCCTAGCCCTAGCCCTACCCTAACCCTAACCCTAACCCTAACCCTAACCCTAACCCTAACCCCACACCTAGCCCTAACCTGCCCTAACCCTAACCATTAACGTAGAACTAGCCCTAGCCCTAGCCATAACCCTAAACCAAAGCCAAACCCTAGCCCTAGCCCTAGCCTAACCCTAAACATAACCCTACACCTAGCCCTAAACCTAGCCTAAAACCAAACTCACACCCTAAACCTAAACCCTAGCCCTAGCCCTAATCCTAACTCTAACCATAAACCTATCCTATCCCTAACCCTAGCCATAACCCTAACCCTACACCTAGTCCTAAAACTAACCCTAACCCTAAACCTAGCCCTAGACATAGCCCTAACCCTACCCCTAACCCTAACCGTAACCCTAATCTTACCCCTAACCCTAACATTAACCCTAACCATAGCCCTAGCCCTAACCCTAACCCTATCCCTATGTCAAGGCGTAGACCTAGCCCTAGACCTAGCCCTAACCATAACCCTAACCCTAAACCTAGCACTAACCCTAAACATATCCCTAACTCTAGCCCTAGCCATAGCCCTAGCCTTACCCTAGCCCTAAACCTAACCCTAACCCTAACTCTAACCCTAAACCTAGCCCTAGCCATAACCCTAATCCTAGTCCTAGCCCTAACCCTAACCCTAAACCTAGCCGTAGACCAGCCATAACACAAACAGTAACCCTAAACCTAACGCTAACCCTAAACCTAGCCCTAACCCTAACCCTAACCTGAAACCTAGCCCAAGCCCTAGCACTAATGCCAGCCCTAACTCTAGCGATAACCCAAACCCGAACCCTAACCCTAACCCTTAATCCTAAAAAAACCCACTAAATCAAAAAAAAAAATACACAAATCTTAACCCTAAACATAGCACTAACATAGCCCTACTAATCGTAACACTACCCCTAACTATATCCATAAACCTAGCTCTAACACTAACACTAAACCTAACCCTCACCCTCACCCTAGCCCTTCCCTAGCCCTACCCTACTCTAAACCTAACCATAAACCTAGCCCTAACCCAAACCCTAACCCTAGCCCTAACCCTCATCATAACCCTAACCTTAGCCCTGACCCTAACACTAACCCTAACCTTATCCCTAGCCCTAACCCTAACCCTAGCCCTAGCCCTAGTGCTAGCCATAACCCCAACCCTAACCCTAACCCTAACCCTAAACATTGCCATAGACCTAGCCATAGCCCTAGCCCTAGCCCTAACCCTAACCCTGACCCTAGCTCTATCCCTAACCCTAACCCTAGCCCTAACCCTAATCCTAAACCTAAACCTAACCCAAACCCTAACCCTAACCCTAGCATTAACCCCAACCGCAAACACACCCCAACTCCAACCCCAGCCCCAACCCTAACCCTAACCTGAACCCGAAAAAGAACCATAACCCTAACCCTAACCCTAACCCAAACACTAACCCTAACCCTATCCCTAGCCCTACCCCTACCTCTAAACCTAACCCTAACGCTAACTCTAAACCTAACCCTAACCTGAACCTTAGCCCTAACCCTAACAATAAGCCTAGCCCTGTCCTAGCCCTAACCCTAGCCCTAACCCTAACCGTAACCCTAACCCTAGCGCTAACCCTAACCCTAACCCTTAATCCAAAAATAAACCACTAAATCCTGAAAAAAAAAGCTAAGCTTAACCATAAACCTAGCCCTAACCTAGCCCTAGCCTAAACCTAACCCTAGCCCTAACTATCACCATAAACCTAGCCCTAACATTAACACTAAACCTAACCCTAAACCTAGCAATAGCCCTAGCCCTAGCACTAGCCCTAACCCGAGACCTAACACTAGCCCTAACCCTTGTCCTAGCACTAGCCCCAGGCCTAGCCCTAAACCTAACCCTAACCATAGCCCTAGCCCTAGCAATAACACTAACCCTAACCCTAGCCCTAGCCCTATCCCTAACCCTAACACTAACCCGAAAGTTAGCACTAACCCTAACCCTAGGCCTAACCCTAGCCCTAAACCCAATCCTAGGCCTAGCCCTAAACCTAACACTGACCGTAGACCTAGACCTAGCCCTAACCCTAACCCTAACCCTAACCCTAGCCCTAACCCTAACCCAAGGCCTAGCCCTAGCCCTAAACATAATCATAGGCCTAGCCCTAACCCTAAACCTAACCCTAACCCTAGACCTATCATTACCCTAACCCTAACACTAACCATAACCCTAGCCCTAGTCCTAGCCCTAAAGCTAACCGTAACCCTAACCATTGCCATAGCCTTTCCCTAACCTTAAGCCTAGCCATAGCCATAGCCCTAGCCCTAACCAAAACCTAACCCTAAACCTAGCCCTAACCCTAAACCTAAACCTAGCCCCAGTCCTAGTACTAACCCTAACCCTAACCTTAACCCTAGCCCTAAACCTAAACCTAAATCTAACCCTAACCCAAACCCCAACTCCATACCCAAACCCAACCCCAACCCTACCAATAACCCCAAACCCAACCCCACCCCAACCCCAACACCAACCCCAACCAAAAACTAACACAAACCTGAAAACGAAACCTAACCCTAACCCTAACCGGAACCTGAACCCGAACCCGAATCCTGACCCTAACTCGAACCTGAACCCTAACCCTAATCCTACAGCTATCCTTAACCATAGCCTTAGACTTAGTCATAGTCCTAATTGTTAACACAACACTACCCCTAACCTAACCTTAACCCAACCCTAAAGGTAGTTCTAGACCTAGTCCTAACCCGAGTCCTAGGCCAAGCCCTAAACCTAACCAAGCCTTAGACCTAGCCCTAGCTAAAAACATAACACTATAACTAGCCCTAACCCTAACACTAACCCTAACACTAACCCTAACACTAACCCTAACCCTAACCCTAACCCTAACCCTAACACTAACACTAACACTAACCCTAACACACCTTATCTCCAACACTAAGTCTATCAGAGTCCTAGCACTAGGCTTATTCTAATTATAACCCTAGCCTTAAACATACACCTAGCCCTAATCCTAATCATAACCCTAGGGCTAAACCATGCCCTAGCTCAAACACTAAACCAAACCCTAACACTAGCCCTAATGCTAACCCTAACCCTAAGCCTAACCCTAAAACTAGCCCTAAACATAACATTAAACCTAGCCCTAACCCTAACCCTAACCCTAATCCTAACCCTAACCCTTACCCTAGCCCTAACCCTAGGCCTAACCCTAACCCTAACCCTAACCCTAGCCCTAGCCCTAGCCCTAGCCCTAGCACTAGACCTAAAACTAACACTAACCCTAACCCTAACCCTAGATCTAACCCACAAGCTAAAACTAACCCTAGCCCTAGCCCTAACCCTAAACCTAACCCTAGCAATAACCCTAACCTTGACTCTAAACCTAACCCTATCCCTGGCCCAAAACCTAATACTAGCCCTAGCCCTAACCCTAAACCTAACTCTAAACATAGACCGAGCCCTAACCCTGAACCTAACCCTAACCCTAACCCTAGACCTAACCCTAGCCCTAGCCCTAGACCCAAACCTAACGCTAACTCTAGCCCTAACAATAACCCGAACCCCAGTCCTAGGCCTAGACCTATCCCTAACCGTAAACCTAACATTAGCCCTAACCCTAACCCTACCCTAGCCTAGCCCTATCCCTAACCCTAATCCTAACCCTAGCCCTAGCCCTAGCCCTAATCCTAACGCTAACCCTACCCCTAAGCCTAGCCCTAGCCCTAATCCTAACACTAACCCTAAGCCTAACCCTAGCACTAAAACTAACACTAAACCTAGCCCTAGCCCTAGCCCTAGCCATGGCCTTAACCCTAGCCCTAAACCTAACCCTAACCCTAACCCAAGCCCTAACACTAACCCTAATCCTAACCCTAGATCTAGAACTAACACTAACCCTAGCCCTAGCCATAACCATAGACATAACCCTAACCATAGCCCTAACCCTAGCCCTAGCCCTAAACCTAACCATAGCCCTAAACCTAACCATAGCCCTAACTTTAGCCCTAGCCCTAACCCTAACCCTAACGCTAGAACTAGCCCTAGCCCTAGCCGTAACCCTAACCCTAAACCAAACCATAGCCCTACAATAAAGCTAAACCTAGCCCTCAACCTAACCCTAACTCTAAACCTAACCCTAGCCCTAGACCTAACCATAAGCCTAGGCCTAGTCCTAACCCTAACCCTAACCCAAGCCTAGCCTATCCCTAACACTAATCCTAACCCTAGCCCTAATCCTAGGCGAAACCTAAACCTAACCTAGCCCTAGCCCTAATCCTAACGCGAACCCTAACCCTAACGTAGCCCTAACCTAACACTTAACCTAACCCTATCCCTAGCCCTAGGTCTAACCGTAACCCTAAACCAAAACATAGGCCTAGGCAAAGCCCTAGCACTAATCCTAACCCTAACCCTAACCCTAACCCTAACCCTAACCCTAACCCTAACCCTAGCCCTAACCCTAACCCTAGCACTAGCCCTAATCCTACCCCTAACGCTAACCGAACCATAACCCTAACCCAAATCCTAACCCTAGCCCTAGACCTAACCCTAACCCTAGCCCTAACACTAACCCGAGCCCTAAACCTAACACTAACCCTAAACCTAACCCTAGCCCTAGCCCTAACACCAATCCTAACCCTAAACATAGCCCTACACTAACCCTAACCCTAACCCTAACCCAAGCCCTAGCCCTAGCCCTACCCTAACCCTAGCACTAGCCCTAGTCCTAACCATAAACCC
>CM027388.1:124911691-124943769 GCA_015711505.1 Sylvilagus bachmani
AACCCTAGCACTAGCCCTAGTCCTAACCATAAACCCAACCCTAGCCGTAACCCTAAACCTACCCTAGCATAGCCCTATCCCTAACCCTAATCCTAACATTAGCCCTAGCCCTAATCCTAACGCTAACCCCAAACCTAACACTAACCCTAACCCTAGCCCTAGCCCTAGCCCTAGCCCTAACACTATCCCTAACCCTAACCATATCCCTAGCCCTAACCCAAACCCTAAAAATAGGCCTAGCCCTAGCCCTAGCCCGAGCCCTAAACCTAACACTAACCCTAAACCTAACCCTAGCCCTAGCCCTAACACCAATCCTAACCCTAAACATAGCCCTACACTAACCCTAACCCTAACCCTAACCCAAGCCCTAGCCCTAGCCCTACCCTAACCCTAGCACTAGCCCTAGTCCTAACCATAAACCCAACCCTAACCCTAACCCTAGCCATAGTCCTAACCCTAACCCTAAACCCAACCCTAGCCCTAACCTTAACCCTATCCTAGCCTAGCCCTATCCCTAACCCTAACCCTAACCCAAGCCCTAATCCTAACATTAACCCTAACCCTAGCCCTAACCCTAACCCTAGCACTAAAACAAACACTTAACCTAACCCTAACCCTAGCCCTAGCTCTAACCATAACCTTAACCCTAAACCAAACCATAGGCCTAGGCCTAGTCCTAGACCTAACCCTACCCCTAAGCCTAACCCTAGCCCTAACCCTTAACCTAACTCTAAACCTAACCCTAGCCCTAGCCCTAAACCTAAACATAGGCCTAGCCCTAACCCTAACCCTAACCCTAAACCTAGCACTAGCCCTAGCCCTAGCCCTAACCCTAACAATAACCCCAACCCTAGCCATAAACCTAAACCTAACCCTAGCCATAACCCTAAACGTAACTCTAAACCTAGCTCTAGCCCTAGCCCTAACCCTAACCCTAACCCTAGCCCTAGCCCGACCCCTAACCTTAACCCTAGCCCTAACCCTAACCCTAACCTTAGCCCTAGCCCTAGTCCTAACCCTAACCCTAAACTCAACCCTAGCCGTAACCCTAACCCTACCCTAGCCTAGCCCTATCCCTTACCCTAACCCTAAACCTAGCCCTAGCCCTAATACTAACAGTAACCATAACCCTAACGCTAGCACTAAAACTAACACATAACCTAACCCTAACCCTAGACCTAGCTCTTACCCTAACCCTAAACCTGACGCTAATCATAGCGATAGCCCTAGCGCTAGCCATGGCATTAACCCTGGCCCTAATCCTAACCATAACCCTAACCCGAGCCCTAACCCTAACACTTAACATGATCCTAGCCCTAGACCTGACACTACCCCTAGCCCTAGCCCTAGCCATAGCCCTAACCCTAACCCTAGCCGTAACCCTAGCCCTAGCCATAAGCAAAAATATAGCCCTCACCCTAGGCCTAGCCCTAACCCTTACCCTAACGCTTGAACTAGCCCTAGCCCAGGCCGTAATCCGAACCCTAAACCTAATCCTAGCCCTAGCCCTACAATTACTCTGACACTAACCCTAAACCTACACCTAGCCCTAACCCTAGTCCTAACCCTAACGCACACCCTAAACCTAACCCTAGCCCAAGCAATGACAATAACCCTAACCCTAACCCTAACCCTAACCCTAACCCTAACCCTAACCCTAGCCTTGGCCCTAGCCATAACCCTAACCCTAACCCTAATCATAGCTCTACAATAAACCTAACCCTAGCCCTAACCCTAACCCTAACTCTAAACCTAACCGTAGTCCTAGCCCTAACACTAAACCTAGGCCTAGCCCTAACCCTAACCCTTATCCTAGCCTAGCCCTATCCCTAACCCTAAACCTAACCCTAGCACTAACAATAAGCATACCCCTAGTCCTAACCCTAACCCTAACCCTAGCACTAGCCCTTTCCCTAGCAATAACCCTAGCACTATCCCTAGCCCTAACCCTAACCCTAAACCCAATCTAGCCCTAACCCTAACCCTACCCTATCCTAGCCCTATCCCTAACCCTAATACTAACCCTAGCCCTAATACTAACGCAAAGACTAACCCTAACCCTAGCACTAACCCTAACACTAAACCTAACCCTAAACCTAGCCCTAGCTCTAAACCTAATAATAACCCTAACACTAACCATAGCCCTAGCCCTAGCCCTAGCCCGATCCCTAGCCCTAGACATAACCCTAGCCCTAATTCTAAACCTAACCCTAACACGAGCCCTAACCCTAAACCTAATCCTAACCCTAGCCCTAGACCTAACCTTCACCCTGGCCCTAGCCCTAGCCCTAGCCCTAACCCTTGCCCTAGCCATAGCCCTAGTCTTAACCCTAACCCCAACACTAACCGTAGCACTAACCCTAACCCTAACCCTAACCCTAAGCATTAACTCTAAACCTAACCCTAACCCTAAAGCTAGCCCTAGCCCTAGCCCTAACCCTAAAAATAACCCTAAACCTAGCACTAGCCCTAACCCTAAACCTAACAAGAGCCCTAGGCCAAACCCTAACCTAAACCCTATCCCTAGGCATAGCCCTAGCCTTAAACCTAAACCTGACCTAACCCTAACCCAAGCCCTGACCCTAAACCTAAGAAGAGCCCTAGGCCAAACCCTAAACCTAACCCTAACCCTAGGCTTAAACCTCGTCCTAACCCAAAACCTAAACCCAACCCTAGCCCTAACCCTAACCCTACAGCTAGCCCTTGTCCAAGCTCTTGCCCTAACCCTAACCCTACACCTAACACTAGTCCTAGCCATAACCTCACCCTAAGCCTAGCCCTAACCCTAACCCTAACCATAGCCCTAGCCCTAGCCCTAATCCTAAACCTAACCCTAACCCTAACTCTAACGCTAACCCTAAACCTAGCCCTAACCCTAACCCTAAAATAACCCTAGCCCTAACCCTGACCCTAACCCGAACCCTAACCTTAAACCTAGTCCAAGCCCTACCCCAAACCTAGCCCTAACACTAGCGCTAACAAAACCTGAACCCTAACCCTAACACTTAATCCTAAAAAAACCCCTAAATCCTAAAAAAAAACCACTAAACTTAACCCTAAACCTAGCCCAAAACTAGCCCTAACCTAACCCTAAACCTAGCCCTAAATATAACAATAAACCTAGCCCTAACACTAACACTAAACGTAACCCTCACCCTAGCCCTAGCCCTAGCCCTAACCTAACTCTAACCCTAACCCTAACCCTAACCCTAACCCTAAACCTAACCCTAACCCTAAGCCTAACCCTAACACTAGCCTAGCCCTAACCCTAACAATAAACCTAACCTTACCCCTAACCCTAACACTAACCCTAGCCTTATCCCTAGTCCTAACCATAACCCTAAACCTAACCCTAACCCTAGTCCTCGTCCTAACACTAACCCTAAACCCAACCCTAGCCCTAACCCTAACCCTAGCCCTAGCCCTAGCCCTGGCCCTAAACCTAAACCTAACCCTAACCCTAACCCTAGCCCTAGCTCTAGACCTAGCCCTAACCCTAGCCCTAGCCGAAACCCTAACCCTAACCCTAAACCTAGCCCTAGCCCAAGCCCTAGCCCTAACGGTAACCCTAAACCTAACACTACTCCTAGAACTAGCCTCACACTAGGCCTAGCCCTAACCCTTACCCTAACCCTAGCCTAGCCGAAGACCTAGCCCTAGCCCTAGCCCTACCACTAACCCTGACCCTAACCATAACGCTAATCCTAGATCTAACCTTAACGCTAACCCTAACGCTAACCCTAGACCTAACCCTGACCCTAACCCGATCCCTGGCATAAAACCTAACCCAAGCCCTAGCCCTAACCCTAGCCCTAACCCTAGCGCTAACCCAAACCTGAACCCTAACCCTAACCCTAATCCTTAATCCTAAAACATCCCACTAAACCCTAAAAAAAACCAATAAACTTAACCCTAAACCTAGCCTGAACCTAGCCTTAACCTAACCATAACTATCCTAACCATAACTATAACCATATACCTAGTCCTAAAACTAACACTAAAGGTAACCCTCAACCTAGCCCTAGCCCTAGTCCTACCCTAAGTCTAAACCTAACCCTAAACCTAGCCCTAAGCCTGACCCTATCCCTAGCCTAGCCCTCAACCTAACCATAAACCTAACCTTAGCCCTAAACCTAACACTAACCCTAGCCTTAGCCCTAGCCCTAACCCTAAGCCTAGGCCTAGCCCTAACCCTAAACCTGACCCCAACCCTAGCCCTAGCTCTAGTCCTAACCCCCAACCTAAACCTAACCCTAGCCCTAGCACTAACCCTAACCCTAGCCCTAACCCTAGTCCTAGCTCTAACCATAATCCTAACCCTAACGCTAACCATAGCCCTATCCCTAGCCCTAGCTCTATCCAAACCCTAACCCTAACCCTAGCCCTAATCCTAAACTTAAACCTAACCCGAGCCCTAACCCTATCTCTAATCCTAACCCTAGCCCTAGACCAAACCCTAACCCTAGCACTAGCCATAGCCCTAGACCTAGCCCTTGACTTAACACTAACCCTAGCCCTAACCCTAACCCTAATGCTAGAACTAGCCCTAGCCCTAGGCGTAACCCTTACCCTAAACCTAATCCTAGCCCTAGCCCTAACCTACACAAACCGTGACCCTAAACGTAACCCTACACCTAACCCTAACCCTAGCCCAAACCCTAGGCCTAGCACTAGCCCTAAACCTATCCGTAAGCCTAGCACTAGCCATAAACCTAACCCTGACCCTAACCCTAACCCTAACCCTTACCCTAAACCTAGCCCCAACCCTAAACCACAACCTAAACCTAACATTAGCCCAATCCCTAACACTAACCCTAACCGTAACCCTAACCCTAGCCCTAGCCTTGGACCTACACATAACCGTAACCCTAACCCTAACCCTAACTGTAGCTGTACAAAAAACCTAACCCTAGCCCTAACCCTTAACCTAACTCTAAACCTAATCCTAGCCCTAAACCTAACCCTAACCCTAACCCTAGCCCTAACCATAACCCTAGCCCTAACCCACAACCTAAAGCTAACCCTAGCCCTAGCACTAACCCTTACCCTACCCTAAACCTAACCTTAGCCTTAACCCTAGCCATAACCCTAAACTTAACCCTAACCATAGTCCTAACTCTTAACCTAACCCTAGCCATAAACCTAACCCTAACTCTAACCATAATCCTAGCCCTAGCCGAAACCCTAATCCTAGGCCTAGCCCTAACCCTACACTAAATCTAGCCCTAGCCCTAGAACTAACCTAACACTAACCCTAAACCTAGCCCTAGCCCTAGCCCAAACCCTAACCCTAACCCTCACCATAGCCCTAGCCCTAACTCTAACCCTAACCCTAACACTAGCTCTAGCCCGAGCCCTAGCCCTGACCCTAACCCTAGCCCTAACCCTAACTCTAACCCTAGCCCTAGCCCTAGGCCTAACCCTAACCATAAACCCAACCCTAGCCCCAAACCTAACCCTACCCTAGACTAGCCCTATCCCTAAACCTAATCCTAACCCTAGCCTTAATCCTAACGCTAAACCTAACTCTAAGCCTAGCACTAAAACTAACACTTAACCTAACCCTAACCAAAAGCTTAACCCTAAACCTAGCCCTAATTCTAACCCTAACCCTAGCCCTAGACCTAATCTTAAACCTAACACTAAACCTAGCCCTAAACCTAACCCTAACCCTAGACCTAATCGTAACCCTAAAACTAACCCAAGCTGTAACCATAACCTTAATCCTAACCCTAGCCCTAGACCTAACCCTAACCCGAACACTAACCCTAACCCTAACCCTAGCCCGAGCTCTAGCCCTAGCCCTAACCCTAGCACTAGCCCTAGTCCTAAGCCTAACCCTAAACCCAACCCTAGCCCTAACCCTAACCTTGCCCTAGCCTAGCCCTATCCCTAACCCTAATCCTAACCCTAGCCCTAGCCCTATTCCTAACGCTAACCCTAACCCTAAACCTGGCCATAGCCCTAATCCTAACTCTAACCCTAATCCTAACCCTAGAACTGAACCTAACACTAAACATAAACCTAACCCTAGCCCTAGCTCAAACCCTAATCCTAACCCTAACACTAAACATAGCCCTAGCCCTAGCCCTAGCCCTAACCCTCACCATAACCCTTGCCCTGACCCTAACTGTAACCCTAACCCTAACCATAGCCCTAACCCTAGCCCTAGCCCTAACCCTAACCCTAACGCTAGAACTAGCCATAGCCCTAGCTGTAACCCTAACCCTAAACCTAATGCTAGACCCAGCCAAACCCTAGCCCTACACTAACCGAATCCCTAACCCTAACCCTACACCTAGACCTAACCCTAGTCCTAACCCTAACCCACACCCTAAACCTTACCCTAGCCCAATTCCTAACACTAACCCTAACACTACCCCTAACCAGAATCCTAACCCCAGACTTAGCCCTAGACCTGACCCTCACCCTAGTCCTAGCCTTAGCCCTAGCCCTAACCCTAGCCCTAGCCATAGCCCTAGCCATAACCCTAACCCTAACCCTAACCCTAAGTGTAGCCCTAACAAGAACCCTAACCCTAACCCTAACCCTAACCATAACTTTAAACCTAACCATAACCCTAGCCCTAACCCTAAACCTAGGCCTAGCACTAACCCTAACCCTAACCCTAAACCTAGCCCTAGCCCTAGCCCTAACCCTAACAATAACCCTAACACTAGCCCTAGCCCTAACCCTAAACCTAACAAGAGCTTTAGGCCTAACCCTAACCCTAACCATATCCCTAGGCCTAGCCCTAGCCCTAAACCTATCCCTAGGCCTAGCCCTAGCCCTAAACCTAACCCTAACCGTAACCCTAACCGTAGCTCTAGCCCTCGTCCTAACCCTAAACATAACCCAACCCTAGTCCTAACCCGAACCCTAGCCTTAGCCCTAGCCCTAGCCCTAACCCTAAACATAACAAGAGCCCTAGGCCTAACCCTAATCCTAACCCTATCCCTAGGCCTAGCCCTAGCCCTAAAACTAACCCTAACCCTAACCAAAACCCTAGTCTTAGCCCTCGTCCTAACCCTAAACCTAAACCAAACCCTAGCCCTAATCCTAACCCTAGCGTTAGCCCTAGCCCTAGCCCTAACCCTAAACCTAACCCTAGCCCTAGCTCTAGAACTAGCCCTAACCCTAGCCATACCGAAGCCCTAACCCTAACCCAAAACCTAGCACTAGCAAAAGCCCTTGCCCTAACACTAACCCTAAACCTAACACTAGTCCTAGCCCTAACACTCAACCGAGGCCTAGCCCTAACCCTAACCCTAACCCTAACCCTAGCATTAGCCCTAGCCCTAGAATTATCCCTAACCCTAACACAAACCCTAAGGCTAACCTTAAACCTAGCCCTAACCCTAAACCTAAAATAACCCTAGCCCTAACCCTGACCCTAACCCGAACCCTAACCTTAAACCTAGCCCTAGCCCTAGCCCTAACCCTAGCCCTAACCCTAGCACTAACCCAAACCTGAACCCTAACCCTAACACTTAAACCTAAAAAAACCACTAAATCCTAAAAAAAAAAAAAACACTAAACTTAACCCTAAACCTAGCCCGAACCTAGCCCTAACCTAACCCTAAACCTAGCCCTAAATATAACAATAAACCTAGCCCTAACACCAACACTAAACATAACCCTACCCTAGCTCTAGCTCTAGCCCTAACCTATCTCTAACCCTAACCCTAACCCTAGCTCTAAGCCTAACCCTAACCCTAGCCTAGCCCTAACCCTAACCATAAACCTAACCTTAGCCCTAACCCTAACACTAACCCTAGCCTTAGCCCTAGCCCTAACCCAAACCCTAGGCCTAGACCTAACCCTAAACCTGACCCTAACCCTAGCTGAAGCACTAGCCCTAACCCACAACCTAAACCTAGCCTTAGCCCTAGCCCTAGCCCAAGCCATAACCCTAACCGTAACCCTAACACCAGGCTAGCCCTAAACCTAACCTATCCTAGCCCTAGCCCTAGTAATAACCCTAATCCTAGCCCTAGCCCTAGCCCTAGCCCTAGCCCTAGCCCTAAACCTAACCCTAACCCTAACCCTAACCCTAACGCTAACCCTAAACCTAGCCCTAACCCTCACCCTAACACTAACCCTAGACTTAACCCTGACCCTAAACCGAACCCTAACCTTAAACCTAACACAAGCCCTAGCCCTAACCCCAGCTCTAACCCTAGCACTAACAAATCCTGAACCCTAACCCTAACCTTTAATCCAAAAAAATCCACTAAATCCTAAAAAAAAGCCACTAAACTTAACCCTAAACCTAGCCTGAACCTAGCCCTAACCTAACCATAACCCTAGCCCTAACTATAACCATATAACAAGAAATAACACTAACAATAAACCTAACCCTTAAACTAGCCCTAGCCCTAGCCAACCCTAGGTCTAACCCTAACCCTAACCCTAGCCCTAAGTCTATCCCTAACCCTAGCTTAGCTCTAACCCTAACCTTAAACGTAACCTTAGCAATAACACTAACACTAAACCTAGCCTTAGCCCTAGCCATAACCCTAACCCTAGGCCTGGCCCTAACCATAAACCTGACCCAAACCCTAGCCGTAGCCCTAGCCCTAACCCACAACCTAAACCTAACCCTAGCCCTAGCACTAACCCTAACCCTAACCCTAACCCTAGCCTTAGGCATAGCCCTAGCCATAACCCTAACCCTAACCCTAACCCCAGGCCTAGCCCTAAACCTAACCCTATCCTAGCCCTAACTCTAAACCTAGCCCTAGCCCTAGTCCCAAACCTAACCCTAACCTTAACCCTAGCCCTAGCCCTCGCGCTGACCCTAACCCTAAACCCAAACCTAGCCCTAACTCTAACCCTAGTACTAGCCCTAGCCCTAGCCCTAACCTTAAACCTAACCCTAAACCTAACCCTAGCTCTAGCCCTAGACATAGCCATAACCCTAGCCCTATCCAAAGCCCTAACCCTAACCCTAAACCTAGCCCTAGCCCAAGCCCTAGCCCTAGCCCTAACCCTAAACCCACCTCTAGACCTAACCCTAAACCTAACACTAGCCTAGCCCTAACCCTATCACAAACCCTAGCCCCAGCCCTAGCCCTACACCTAACGCTGACCCCAACCCTAACGCTAACCCTAAACCTAGCCCTAACCCTAACCCTAACGCCAACCCTAGCCCTAACCCTGACCCTTACCCTAACCCTAGCCCTAGCTCTAACCCTAACCCTAACCCTAACCCTAACCCTAACCCTAGCCCTAGCCCTGCCCTAGCCCTAACCCTAACACTAACCCTAACACTAGCAATAGCCCTAACCCTAACCGTAACACTAACCCCAACTCCAAACCCAAACCCAACCCCAACCCCACCACAAACCCAAACCCAACCCATAACCTAACCCTAACCCTTACCCAAACCCGAAACCTAACCCTAACCCGAATCCAAACCCAAAACCGAACCCTAAACCTAAACCTAACCCAAACCCGAACCCGAAACCGAAACCTAACCCTAACCGGAACCCTAATCCTACACCTAAACTTAACCATAGCCTTGGACTTAGTCATAGTCGTAACTGTTAACACAACATTACCCCAACCTTAACCTTAACGCAACCCTAAAGGTAGCTCTAAACCTTGTCCTAACCCTAGTCCTAGGCCTAGCCCTAAACCTAACTAAGCCTTAGACCTAGCCCTAGCTATAAACATAACACTATAACTAGCCCTAACCATAAACCTGGCCCTAACCCTAACCCTAAACCTAACCCTAACACTAACCCTAACACACCCTAACTCCAACACTAAGTCTATCATAGCCCTAGCACTAGGCATAGCTCTAATTATAACCCTAGCCTTAGACATGCATCTAGCCCTAATCCTAATCATAACCCTAGGCCTAAACCTAGCCCTAGCCCAAACACTAAATCAAAACCCAACACTAGCCCATGTGCTAACCGTAACCCTAAGCCTAGCCCTAGGACTAGCCCTAATCCTAACATTATCCCTAGCCCTAACCCAACCCTAACCCTAACCCTAAACCTAGCACAGCCCTGGCCATAACTCTAAACCTAACCCTAGCCCAAGCCCTAGCACTAGTCCTAACACTAACACTAACCCTAACCCTACACCTAGCTCTAACCCACACCCTAAACATTACCCTAGCACTAGCTCAAACCCTAACCCTAACCCTAGCCTTAGCACTAGGCCTAGCCATAAAGCTATCCTAACCCTAACAATAGCCCTAACCCTAAACCTAACCCTAGACCTAAACATAACTGTAAATCTAACCCTAACCCTAGTCCTAGCCCTAACCCTAATGCTAGGGCTAGCCCTAAGCCTAACCCTAACCTTAAACCAGGCTCTATCCCTAGCCCTAACCCTAAACACAACGCTAGCCCTAACCCTAAACCTAACCCTAGCCTAGCCCTATACCTAACACTAATCCTAACCCTTGCCTTAGCCCTAATCTTAACGCTAACCCTATCCCTAACCCTAGCCCTATTCCTAATCCTAATGCTAATCCTAACCCTAACCCTAGCCCTAAACCTAACACTAAACCTAACCCTGACCCTAGCCCTAGCTCTAACCCTAACCCTAACCCTTACCCTGACCCTAACACTAACCATAGCCCTAGCCCTAGCCCTAACCCTAAACCTAACCCTAAACCTAACCCTAGCCCTAGCCCTCGACCTAGCCCTAAAGCTTGCCCTAGCCAAAGCCCTAACCCTAACCCTAACCCTAAACCTAACTTAGTCCTAGACATAACCCTACTCTAGGCCTAGCCCTAACCCTAACCCTAACCCTAGCCCTAGCCCAACCACTAATTTTAACCCTAACCCTAACGCTGACCCTAAACCTAGACCTAACCCTAAACCTAAGGCTAACCATGGCCCTAACCCTGACCCTAACCCTGATCCTAACCCAAACACCAACATTAAACCTAGCACAAGCCCTAGCCCTAACCCTTGCCCTAACCCTAGCGCTAACCCAAAACTGAACCCTAACCGTAACCCTTAATCCTAAAAAAACCCAATAATCCTAAAAAAAAAACCACTAAACTTAACCCTAAACCTAGCCCGAACCTAGCGCTAACCTAACCCTAACCTAATCCTAACCATTGCCCTAACTATAACCATAAACATAGCCCTAACAGTAACACTAAACCTAACCCTCACCCTAGCCCTAGCCCTAGCCCTACGCTAACTCTAACCCTAACCCTAACCCTAGACCTAACCCTAACTCTAACCCTAACCCTAGCCCTAACACTAACGCAAATTATAAACGTAAACTTAGCCCTAACCTAACCCTAGGCCTAGCCCTAACCCTAACCATAAACCTAGCACTAGCCGTAGCCCTAGCCCTAACCCACAACCTAAACCTAACCCTAGCCCTAGCACTAACCCTAATGCTAACCCTAACCCTAGCCTTAGCCCTAGCCCTAGACATAACCCTAACCCCAACCCTAATCCCAGCCCTAGCCCTAAACCTAAACCTATCCTAGCCCTAACCCTAATCCTAATCCTAAACCAAATCCTAGTCCTAACCCTAACACACCCTAACTCCAACACTAAGTCTATCATAGCCCTAGCACTAGGCATAGCTCTAATTATAAACCTGGCCATAGACATACACCTAACCCTAATCCTAATCATAACCCTAGGCCTAAACCTAGCCCTAGTCCAAACCCAGAACCAAACCCTAACACTAGACCTAATGCTAACCCTAACTCTAAGCCTAGCCCTAGGACTAGCCCACACCCTAACATTAACACTAGCCCTAACCCTAATATTAACCCTAACCCTAAACCTAGCCCAAGCCATAGCCCTAACTCTAACCCTAAACCTAGACGTAGCCCTAGCCCTAGACCTAACACTAACACTAACCCTAACCCTAAACCCAGACCTAACCCACACCTTAAACCTAACCCTAGCCATAGCACAAACCCTAACACTAACCCTAACCCTAGGCTTAGACCTAGCCCTAGCCATAACACTAACCCTAAACCTAACCCTAACCCTAGCCCTAACCCTAACCGTAACTCTAACCCTAACCCTAGCCCTAGCACTAACCCTAACCCTAGGCCTAGCCTAAACCTAACCCTAACCCTAGCTCTAGCCCTAGCCCTAACCGTAACACTAACCCTAACCCTAGCCCTAGCCCTAGCCGTAAACATAACCCTAACCCTAACCACAGCCCTAATCCTAACCCTAAACCCAACACCACCATAACCCTAACCATAACCCTAGCCTAGCCCTAGACCTAACCCTAACCCTAGACCTAGCCCTAATCCTAACGCTAACCCTAACCCTAACCCAAGCCCTAAAGCTAACAATAAACCTACCCCTAACCCTAGCCCTAGCTCTAACACTAACCCTAACCCTAACCCTAATCCCAGCCCTAGCCCTAAATCTAAACTTATCCTAGCCCTAACCCTAACCCTAACCCTAGCACTAGCCCTAGTCCTAACCCTAACGCTTGCCCTAGCCCTCGTCCTAAACCTAACCTTAAATCCAACCCTAACCCTAACCCTAACCCTAACCCTAGCCCTAGCACTAGCCCTAAACCTAAACCTAAACCTAACCATAGCCCTAGCCCTAAACCTAAACCTAACCTTAACCCTAGCCCAAACCCTAACCCTAACCCTAAACCTAACCCTAGCTCTAACCCTAACCCGACCCCTAGCCCTAAACCTAACCCTAAGCCTAACCCTAACCCAAACCCTAACCGTAACCCTAGCCATAGCCTTAGCCCTAGCTCTAGCCCTAACCCTAACCCTAAAGCTAAACCTAAACATAACCCTAACCTTAGCCCTAATCCTAACCCTAACCCTAACACTAGCCCTGCCCTAGCCCTAACCCTAACACTAACCCTAACCCTAGCCCTAGCCCTAACCCTAACCCTAACCCTAACCCTAACCCCAACTCCAAACCCAAACCCAACCCCAACCCTAAACCTAACCCCAACCCCAACCCCACCACAAACCCAACCCCAAACCCAAAATAAACCCTAACCAGAACCTGAAACCTAATCCTAACATGAACTCAAACCCGAACTCGAACCTGAACCCGAACCTGAACCCTAACCTGAACCTGAACCTGAACCCGAACCCTAAACCTACACCTAACCTTAAACATAGCCTTAGAATTAGTCATAGTCCTAACTGTTAACACAACACTATCCCTAACCTTAACCTTAACGCAACCCTAAAGGTAGCTCTAGACCTAGTCCTTACACTAGTCCTAGGCCTAGCCCTAAACCTAACCAAGCCTTAGACATAGCCCTAGCTATAAACATAACACTATAACTAGCCCTAACCCTAACCCTAAACCTAACCCTAACCCTAACCCTAACCCTAACCCTAACACTAACACTAACCCTAACACACCCTAACTCCAACACTAAGTCTATCATAGCCCTAGCATTAGGCATAGCTCTAATTATAACCCTAGCCTTAGACATACACCTAGCCCTAATCCTAATCATAACCATAGGCCTAAACCTAGCCCTAGTCCAAACCCAGAACCAAACCCTAACACTAGCCCTAATGCTAACCCTAACCCTAAGCCTAGCCCTAGTACTAGCCCACACCCTAACATTAAACGTAGCCCTAATTCTAACCTTAAGCCTAACCCTAAACCTAGCCCAAGCCCTAGCCCTAGCCCTAACCCTAACCCTAACCCTAGACGTAGCCCTAGCCCTAGACCTAAGACTAACACTAACCCTAAACCTAAACCCAGCCCTAACCCACACCTTAAACCTAACCCTAGCCATAGCACAAACCCTAACACTAACCCTAACCCTAGGCTTACCCCTAGCCCTAGCCATAATGCAAACCCTAACCCTAACCCTAGCCCTAACCCTAACCGTAACTCTAACCCTAACCCTAGCCCTAGCACAAACCCTAACCCTAGGCCTAGCCTAAACCTAACCCTAACCCTAGCTCTAGCCCTAGCCCTAACCGTAACCCTAACCCTAACCACAGCCCTAATCCTAACCCTAATCCTAACCCTAAACCCAAAACTAGCCCTAACCCTAACCCTAACCCTAGCCTAGCCCTAGCCCTAACCCTAACCCTAGCCTAGCCCTAGCCCTAACCCTAACCCTAGACCTAGCCCTAATCCTAACGCTAACCCTAACCCTAACCCTAGCCCTAAAGCTAACAATAAACCTACCACTAACCCTAGCCCTAGCTCTAAACCTAATCCTAAACCTAACCCTAACCATAGCCCTAGCCCTAGCCCTAACCCTAAACCTAACCCTAAACCTAACTCTAGCCCTAGCCCTACCCCTAACCCTGACCCTACCCCTAATGCTAACCCTAGCCCTAACCCTAACCCTAGACCTAGCCCTAATCCTAACGCTAACCCTAACCCTAACCCGAGCCCTAAAGCTAACAATAAACCTACCCCTAACCCTAGCCCTAGCTCTAACCCTAACCCTAACCCTAACCCTAAGCCTAACCCTAACCCTAACCATAGCCATAGCCATAGCCCTAACCCTAAACCTAACCCTAAACCTAACTCTAGCCCTAGCCCTACCCCTAACCCTGACCCTAACCCTAATGCTAACCCTAGACCTAACCCTAACCCTAACCCTAACGCTAACCCTAGCCCTAACCCTCACCCTAACCCGATCCCTAACCCAAAACCTAGCCCAAGCCCTAGCCCTAACCCTAACACTAACCCTAACACTAGTCATAGACATAACCCTCATCCTAGGCCTAGCCCTAACCCTGAACCAAACCCGAACCCTAACCTTAAACCTAGCCCAAGCCCTAGCCCTAACCCTACCGCTAAACCAAACCTGAACCCTAACCCTAAATCTAAATCCTAAAAAAAACCCACTAAACCTAAAAGAAAAACCACTAAACTTAACCCTAAATCTAGCCCGAACGTAGACCTAACTTAACCATAACCCTAGCCCTAACTATAACAATAAACCTAGCCTAACACTAACAGTAAACCTAATCCTCACCCTAGCCCTAGCCCTACCCTAACTCTAACCCTAACCCTAACCCTATGCCTAACCCTAACCCTAACAATAGCCCTAACCCTAACCCTAACCATAAACCTAAACTTAGACTAACCACAACACAAACCCTAGCCTTAGCCCTAGCCCTAAACCTAACAATAGGCCTAACCCTAACCCTAAACCTGACCCTAACCTAGACCAAGACCTAGCCATAACCCACAACCTAAACCTAACCCTACCCTGCACTAACATAGACATACACCTAGCCCTAATCCTAATCATAACCCTAGCCCTAAACCTATCCCTAGTCCAAACCCAGAACCAAACCCTAACTCTAGCCCTAATGCTAACTCTAACCCTAAGCCTAGCCCTAGGACAAGCCCTAACACTAACATTAACCCTAGACCTAACCCTAAACCTTGCCCAAGGCCTAGCCCCAACCCAAAACATAAGCCTATCCCTAGGGCTAGCCCTAGACCTAACACTAACACTAACCCTAACCCTAAACCTAGCCCTAACACACAACCTAAACCTAACCCTAGCCCTAGCACAAACCCTAAACCTAACCCTAACCATAGCCCTAGCCATAACCCTAACCCCAAACACAACCCTAGCCCTAACCCTAACCCTAACACTAGCATAGCCCTATTCCTAACCATAATCCTAACCGTAGCCCTAGCCCTAATACTAACGCTAACCCTAACCCTAACCCTAGCCCTAGCCCAAATCCTAATTCTAAACCTAACCCTAACCCTAGCCATAAATCTAACACTAAACCTAAACCTAACCTTAGCCCTAGCTCTACCCCTAACCCTAACCCTAACCATAGCCCTAGCCCTAGCCCTAACCCTAATCCAAATCCTAGCCCTAGCCCTAGACCTAGCCCTAACCCTAGCCCTAGCCGAAGACCTAACCCTAAACTTAGCCCTAGCCCAAGCCCTAGCCCTAACCCTAACCCTAAACCTAAGATTAGTCCTAGACCTAACACTCACCCTAAGACTAGCCCTAAACCTAACCCTAACCCTAGCCCTAGCCCTAGCCCTAGCCCTACCCCTAACCCTAACCTTAAACCTAGCCCAAGCCCTAGCCCTAACCCTAGCCCTAACCCTACCGCTAACCCAAACCTGAACCCTAACCCTAACACTTAATCCTAAAAAACCCACTAAACCTAAAAAAAAAACCACTAAACTTAACCCTAAACCTAGCCCGAACCTAGCCCTAACCTAACCCTAACCCTAGCCCTAACTATAACCATACCTAGCCCTGACACTGACACTAAACCTAACCCTCACCCTAGCCCTACCCTAACTCTAACTCTAACCCTAACCCTAGCCCTACGCAAAACCCTAACCCTAAACCTAGCCCTATCCTAACCCTAACCATAAACCTAAATTTAGCCCTAACCCTAACACAAACCCTAGCCTTAGCCCTAGCCCTAAACCTAACCCTAGGCCTAGCCCTAACCCTAAAATTGACCCTAACCCTAGCCCTAGCCCTAGCCCAAACCCACAACCTAAACCTAACCCTAGCCCTAGAACTAACCATAACCCTAACCCTAACCCCAGCCCTAGCCCTAAAAGTAACCCTATCCTAGGCCTAACCCTAACCCTAACCCTAGCCCTAGCCCTAGTCCTAACCCTAACCCTAGCCCTAGTCCTCGTCCTAACCCTAACCCTAAACCCAAACCTAGCCCTAGCCCTAACACTAACCCTAGCCATAGCCCTAGCCCTAAACCTAACCCCAACACTCACCATAGCCCTAGCCGTAACCCTGACCCTAACCTTAACCCAAGCCCTAACCCTAACCCTAAACCTTACCCTAGCTCTAGCCCTAACCCTACTCCTAGCACTAAACCTAACCCTAACCCTAACCCTAACCCAAACCCTAACCCTAACCCTAGCCCTAGCCCTAACCCTAGCTCTAGCCCTAACCCTAATCCTAACCTTAACCCTAACCCTAACCCTAACCTTAGCCCTAACCCTAACCCTAACACTAACCCTAGTAAAAGCCCTAGCCCTAACCCTAAACCTAACACTAACCCTAACCCTAGGCATAGCCCTAACCCTAACCCGAACCCTAACACCAACTCCAAACCCAAACCCAACTCCAATCCTAACCCTAAAACATAACCCCAACCCCAAACCCAAACCTAACCCTTAGCCTAACCCGAACCCGAAACCTAATCCTAACCCGAACCCGAACACGAACCCGAACCTGAACCTGAACGGAAACCCTAACCCTAACCCAAACCGGAACCCGAACCCGAACCCTAACCCTAACCCTAACCCTAACCCGAACCCTAATCCTACACCTAACCATAAACATAGCCTTGGACTTAGTCATAGTCCTAACTGTTAACACAACACTATCCCTAACCTTAACCTTAACCCAACCCTAAAGGTAGCTCTAGACCTAGTCCTAACCCTAGTCCTAGGCCTTGTCCTAAAACTAACCAAGCCTTAGACATAGCCCTAGCTATAAACATAACACTATAACTAGCCCTAACCATAAATCTAACCCTAACACTAACCCTAAACCTAACGCTAACCCTAACACTAACCCTAACACACCCTAACTCCAACACTAAGTCTATCATAGCCCTAGCACTAGGCATAGCTCTAATTATAACCCTAGCCTTAGACATACACCTAGCCCTAATCCTAATCATAACACTAGCCCAAAACCTAGCCCTAGCCCAAACACTAAACCAACCCCTAACACTAGCCCTAATGCTAGCCCTAACCCTAAGCCTAGCCCTAAACCTGACATAAGACCTAGCCCTAGTGCTTACCCTAACCCTAACTATAAACCTAGACCTATCCTTAGCTCTAACCCTAACCCTAACTCTAAAACTATCCCTAAGCCTAACCTTAACCCTACACCTAATCCTAACAATACCTAGCCCTAGCACTAGTCCTAGGTCTAACATAAAACCAAATCCAAGCCCTAACGGTAACTCTAGCCGTAGTCCTACACCTAACCATAACCATAGCCTTAGATGTAGCTGTAGCCCTAACCATAAACCCAACACTAGCCCTAACCCCAACCATAACCCTACTCTAAATATAACTCTAGACCTAGTCCCAGCCCTAGCCCTAGGACTAGCCCAAAACCTAACTGCAAGCTTAGACCTACCCCAGTCATAAACATAAGCCTAACATTAGCCCTAATCCTAACACAAACCCTAATAGTACCACTATCCTTAATCCTAACATGAGACCTAACCCTTATCCTAATCCTAACTCTAACCATAACCCTAAACTTAGCCCAAACCATAACACTAGACCTAACCTTATTCCTAACAGTAGTCCTAGCACTAACACTAACCCTAATCATAGCCCTAACCCTACCCCTAAACTTAACCCTAAACCTAACGCTAAACACAGCCCTAACACTAACACTAGCCCTAACCTTAACACTAGACCTAACCATAACACTAAAATTAACACTAACCCTCATGCTAACTCTAGCCGTAATCACAACACTAGCCCTAACCCTAGCCCTAGCCCTAACCCCACCACTAACCCTGAACCACACCCAAACCCTAACCCCAACCCTTACCCTAAACCAACCTTTACACCAACCCTGAGTCTATCACTAGCCCTAGGCTTAGCCCTAATCATAAATCTAGCCTTAGACATAGACCTAACCCTAACCCTAACCCTAATCCTACAGCTAACCCTAAACCTAAACCTAATCCTGATCCTAGCCTAATCACAACACTAGCCCTAACCCTAACTCTATCCCTAACTCTAGCCCTAACCCTAACACCAACCCTAACCCTAATCCTAGACTAATCCTAATACAAGACCTAACCCTAACCCTAAACCAACCCTAATCCCAACCCTAAAACTATCACTAGCCGCAGCACTAGCCTTAGCCCTAATAAAACCCTAGCCATAGACATATACCTAAACCTAAACTAATCCTATCCTTAGCCCTAACCCTAACCTTAAACCTAACCCTAACCCCAATCCTGACCCTAGCCCTAATCATAACACTAGACTATCCCTAACCCTAACCCTAACTCAAATTATAACCCTATCCATAAATTAACAATAAACCTAGCGCTAAGCCTGTCCCTAACCATTGCCATAACGCTAACACTAACCCTACCAGACCCTAACACTAAAACTAACACTATCCCTAACACTAATACTAACACTAGCCCTAACTTAACCCTAAACCTAGCCCCAACTCTAACCCAAACCTAGACTGAACACTAGCCCTAAACTTAACACAAACCCAAACCCTACCCTATTCCTAATCCTAACACTAGACCTAACCCAAACACTAACCTTAACAATAATCCAAACCCTAGCCCTAATCATAACAAAAAGCCCTAACCCTAGACCAAGACCTAACCCTAACCCTAACCTAAGCCCTAAAGCTAACTCTAATCATAACACTCACCTTAACCATATCCCTAACCATAGCCCAAAACCTAACCATAACTCTAGACTTAACCCTAACCCTAACCCTAACCCTAATTAAGCCCTAACCCTAACTCTATCCCTAACCCTACCCCAAATCCTAACACCAACTCTAACCCTAAACCTAGACTAATCCTAACACTAGATCTAACATAAACATAACCCTAACCCTAGCCCTAAACCTAACCCTAACCCTAGCCGTAATGCTAACCCTGAACCTAAGCTAACACTGACCCTAAACCTAGCCCTCACCCTAAACCAAACCCTAACCTGGCCATAGCCCTAACCTTAACCCTAACCCTAGCTCTAACCCTACACCTAAGACTAGCCCTAAACTTAACCCTAAACCTAGCCCTAAAACTAACACTAGCCCTAACTCTAACAAAAACCCAAACCCTAACCCTATCCCTAAGGCCAATCCTAACACTAGAAATACCCTAACCCTAAACTTAACCCTAACCCTAACCCTGACCTTAGCCCTAATCATACCACTAGATCTAACTCTAACCCTTGCCCTAACCCTAAAACTAGCCCTAACTCTAATCCTAAACCTAGCCTGAACACTAGCTCTAAATTTAACACAAACACTAACCCTAAACCTATCCCTAATCCTAACACTAGACCTAACCCTAACAGTAACCTTAACAGCAATCCAAACCCTAGCCCTAATCATAACAAAAGCCCTAACCCTAGACCAAGACCTAACCCTAACCCTAACCTAAGCAATAAAGCTAACTCTAATCTTAACCGTCACCTTAACCATATCCCTAACCATAGCCCAAAACCTAACCATAACTCTAGCCTGAACCCTTACCCTAACCCTAATTAAGCCCTAACCCTAACGCTAGCCCTAAACCTGTCCCTAAACCTAGCTCTAACCCTGTCCCTAACCCTAGGCCTAATCATAACACAAGCTCTAACCCTAGGCGTAGCCCTAAACTTAACCCTAATAGTAACCATACCCCTAATCCTAACCCTCACCCTAACCCTATTCATAACCATATCCCTAACCCTAACCTTACTTCTAGCCTTAACCCTAACCCTAGGCCTAATCATAACACAAGCTCTAACCCTAGGCGTAACCCTAAACTTAACCCTAATAGTAACCATACCCCTAATCCTAACCCTCACCCTAACCCTATTCATAACCATATCCCTAACCCTAACCTTACTTCTAGCCTTAATCCTAACCCTAACCTTAATTAAGCCCTAACCTTAACAATAGCCCTAACCAAACACTAACACTAACTCTAACCCTAGACCTAATCCTAACAATGGCCCTAACCCAAACACTAATCCTAACCCTAACACTAGCACTAAACCTAACCTTACCCTTACCCTAAACCAACCTAACACCAACCCTAAGTCGAAAACTAGCCCTAGCACTAGGCTTAGCCCTAATCATAAACCTAACCTTAGACATAGACCTAGCCCTAACGCAAACACAAACCCTAACTCCAACACTAGCCCTAACCCTAACCTTAGCCAAAACCCTAACCCTAGCCCTAACCCTAACATTAACCCAAACCCTAGCCGAAGCCCTAACCCTAACCCTAGCCCTAACCCTAATCCTATCCATAAGCATAACCCTAACCCTAGCCTTACGCTAACAATAACCATCACCCTAGCCCTATTCCTAGAACTAGCCCTAGACCTAAACCAAACCCAAGCATTAACCATAACCCTGACACTAGACCTAGCCCTAGTCCTAACACTAAACCTATTTCTAGCCCTAACTCTAGCCCAAACCTAACTCTAAAACTAGCCCTGAACCTATTCCTAACCATAGCCTTTGTCCTAGCCGTAGACCAAACCCTAAGCCAAGAAATAACCCTAACCCTAACCCTAACCTTATCCCTACCCTAATCCTAGCACTATCCATACATCTAACCCTAAACGTAGTCCTAGAATTAGGCCTAGCCCTAACTGTAAACCTAACACTAGCCTTAGTCCCAACCCTAGACCTAACACTAACCCAAGAAATAACCCTAACACAATCCTTAACCCTACCCTAAACCTAGCTCTAACTCAACCCTAGCCTTAGTGCTATCGCTAGACCTTACCCTAAATCTAGCCTTAACATTACCCCAAACATAGCCCTATCCCTAATCCTAGTACTGACACTAACACTAGCCCTACATCTAACCCTAACTGTAGTCCTAGACCTAGCCCTAGACCTAATCCTAACAATAGACCTACACTTAACCCTAACCCTAAACATAACCCTAACACTGAAACTAGCCCTAACCCTAACCCTACCCATAACCCTAGCCCCAGTCCTAGCCATAGTCCTAGACCTAACCATAACCAAAGCCCGAACCCAAATGCTAAACCTAACCCTAGCCCTAGCATTGGGCTCAGCCCTAAACTTAAACCAAGCCTTAGACGTAGCCCTAATCCTAACCCTAGCACTAACCCTAACCCTAAAGCTAGCCATAGCCCCAGACCTAGGCTTGGCCCTAAACCTAACGCAGGCCTGAGACCTAGCCCTAGCCCTAACCCTAGCCTTAGTCCTAGCCCTAGCCCAAGACTTAAACCAACCCAAGCCCTAACACTAAGAACAGCCCGAGCCCTAGGCCTAGACTTAATCCTAACAACAGCTTTAGACTTAGACTAGCCCTAACCCTAATGATAACCCTATCCTTCACCCTAGCCCTAGTCCTAGCATGAGTCCTAGACCAACCCAAAACCGAAGCCTTAACCCTAAAACTGACCCTAGACCAAGCTCTAGTCCTAACCCTAAACCTAGTCCTAGCCCTAGCCCTAACCCTAATGTTAAAACTAGCCCTAATCAGAACCCTAACCCTAGACCTAACCCTAACGCTAATCCTAGTCCTAGCACTAGCCCTAGCCCTAACCCAAAACCAAACCCAAGCCCTAAACATAACTCTAACTCTAACCCTAACACTAATCCTGCACCTAACCTTAACCATAGCCTTAACTTAGTCATAGTCCTAACTGTTAACGCAACACTAGCACTAACATTAACCTTAACCCAACTCTAAAGTTAGCCCTAGACCTAGTCCTAGCCCTAGTCCTAGGCCTTGTCCTAAAACTAACCAAGCCGTAGACCTAGCCCTAGCTATAAAAATAACACTATAACTAGCCCCAACCATAAACCTAACCCTAACACTAGCCCTAAATGTAGCCCTAGCCCTAACCCTAACCACAACCCTAGCTCTAACACCCTTAACCTAGCCCTAACCCTAACCCTAACACTAACCCTAACACACCCTAACTCCAACACTAAGTCTATCATAGCCCTAGCACTAGCCATAGCTCGAATTATAACCCTAGCCTTAGACAAGCACCTAGCCCTAATCCTAATCATGATCCTAGCCCTAAACCTTGTCCTAGCCCAAACCCTAAACCAAACCCTAACACTAGCCCTAATGCTAACCCTAACCCTAAGCCTAGCCCAAGGACTAGTCCTAACCCTAACATTAACCCTAGCCCTAAACCCAACCCTAATCATAATTTAGCCCTAACGCTAACACTAGCCCTAACCCTAACACTAACACTAACCCTAACACTAGCCTAAATCCTAACACTAGATCTAAACATAACACTAAAATTAACCCTAACTCTAAGCCTAGCCATAATCATAACACTATACCTAACCTGAACACTAGCCCTTAACCTAACCCTGACCCTTACCCTAACCTTTACTCTAAAGCAACCCTAACCACAACACTAAGTCTTTCACAGGTCCTTGCACTAGGCTTAGCCCTAATCATAACCCTAGACTTAGAAATAGACCTATCCATAGAACTAGTCCTAACTCTAACACTAATCCTAACCCTAACATTAGCCCTAACCCTAACGATAATCCTAGCCCTAAACCTAACCCTGACAGTAGTCCTAAAGCTAAACCTAACCCAAGCCCAAACACTAACCCTAACCCTAAACCTAGCCCTAACCATAAACCTAAACCTAGCCCTAAACTAACACAAGCCCAAACCCTAACACTAACACTAAACCTAGCCCTAACCCTAACCCTAGCCATAACGCTAACACTAACACTAACCCTAACCCTAGCCCTAAACCTAACATTAACACTCGCCTTAGCCCTAGTCCTAGAACTAGTCCTGAACCTAACCAAAACCAAAGCATTAACCCTAACCCTGGCACAAGACCTAGCCCTAGTCTGAAATCTAAACCTAGCCTAGCCCTAGCTCTGGCCCAAACTGTAACTCTAAAACTAGCCCTAATATTAACCCTAACCCTAAGCCTAACCCTAGCCCTAACCCTAACCCTAACCCTAGCCTTAGTCCTAGCACTAGACCTATCCCTAAATCAAGGAATAACCATAACCATAACACTAACCCTAATCCTAAACCTAGCTCTAACCCAACCATAGCCTTAGTGCTAACGCTAAACCTTACCCAAAATCTAGCCTTAACCCAAAGGCTAGTCATAACCCTATCCTTATGAATAACCCTAGCACTAACACAAACACTGCCATACACCTAAGCCTAACTGTAGTCGTAGAATTAGCCCTAGCCCTAGCCCTAACCCTAATTGTAACTCTAGCCCTAGCCATAGTCCTAGATCTAACTCTAACCTAAGAAATAACACTAACCCTACCTAAACCCTAACCCTAACACTACACCTAACCCTAACCCTAGCTCCAACCTAACACTAGCCTTAGTGTTTATGCTAGACCTTACCATAAATCTAGCCTTAACCCTAACCCTAACAATAACACTAACACTAACCCTAACCCTATCCCTAATTCTAGCACTAACACTAACACTAGCCCTACAACTAACCTTAACCGTAGTCCTAGAACTAGGCCTAGACCTAACATTAATCCTTACATTAGCGATAAACTTCTTCCTAACCATAACACGAGCCCTAGCGCTAGGCTTCGCCCTAATCTTAACACTAGACTTAGACATAGACCTAGCCCTAACCCTATACCTGACCTTAGACCTAAGCTTAACACTAACCCTAATCCTAACTCTAGCCCTAAATTAACTCTAGCCCTAAACCTAAACCTAACCCTAACCCTAGTCCTAAAACTAACCCTAACTCTAGCCATAATGCTAACCCTGATCCTAGCCCTAAAACTAACCCTAAACCTACCCCTAACCCTAAACCTAACCCTAACACTACCCCAAGCTCTAACCCTAACCCTAACCCTAGCTCAAACCCTAAACCTAAGCCTCGCCCTAACCCTAACCCTAAACCTAACACTAGCTCCAACCCAACCTTAGCCTTAGTGCTAATGCTAGACCTTACCATAAATCTAGCCTTAACCCTAACTCTAACCCTAAAACTAACCAAAGCCCTAACCCTAACAATAAACCTAAGGCCTAAACCTAGACCTAAACCTAATCTTAACTGTAGCCCTAATGCTAACCGTAACCCTAACCAAGGCCGTAATGCTAAATAAAACCCTAGCCCAAGACCTAACCTTAACCCTAGCGCAAACCCTACCCCTACCACTAACCCTAATCCTAAACCAACCCTAACCCCAACCCTAAGTCTATCACTAGCCCTAGCACTAGCCTTAACAGTACTCATAACCCTCACCTTAGACATATACCTAACACTAAACCTAACCCTATCATTAGCGAAAACATAACCCTAATCTGAACCATTGCCCTAATCATAACACTAGCCCTACCCTAACCCTAACCCAATTCTAAACCTAACATAGCCCTAAGGTTAACACTAAGGCTAGCCGTAACACTAACCCTAAATATAACCCTAGCCCTAACACTAACACTAATCCTAGCACTAAACCTAATCCTAAACCTAACCCTAGCCCTAGTCCTAACTCTAATTCTAGCTCTACCTAACCCTAAGCCTAGCCCTAACCCTAAAGCTAAACCTAATCCTAACACTAACATTAATCTTCACCCTACCCCTAACCTAACACAAACCTTAACCCTAGCCCCAGCCCTAATCCTAACACTAGTCCTAACCCTGACAATAACCTTAACCCTAACCGTAGCCCTAATCCTAACAATAGCCCTAATCCTAACACTAAACTTAACCCTACTCCTAACCCTAAACCTAGCCCTAACCCAACCCTAACCCTAGCCCTAACTATAACCATTAAACTAGCCCTACACTAACCCTAACCCTATCTCTAATCCTAACCCTAACCCTAACCCTAATCCGAACCCTAACCCTAACCCTAATCCGAACCCTAACCCTAACCCTAATCCTAACATTAACCCTCACCCTACCCCTAGTCCGAGAACTAGTCCTGGAACTAACCCAAAGCCAAGAATTAACCCTAACCCTGACATGAGACCTAGCCTTAGTCCTAACTCTAAACCTATTCCGAGCCAATCTCTAGCCAAAATCAAACTCTAAACCTAACCCTAATCCTAACCATAGCCCTAACATTAACACTAAACCTAGCCTTAATCCTAGCCCTAGATCTAACCCTAACCCAAGAAACAGCCCTAACCCTAACCCTAACCCTAACCCTAACCCTAATACTATCCCTAAACCTAGCATTAACACTAACACTAGCCCTACACTTAACCCTAACTGTAGTGCTAGAAGTAGCCCTAGCCCTAACCCTATCACTGACACTAGCCCTAAACATAACCCTAACCCTAAACCTAAACTTAACTCTGATCCTAGCCCTAACCCTAACCCTAACCCTAGCCCTAGCCCTAGTCCTAACCCTACCCAAAGCCATAAACCCAATCCTAAACCTAAGCCGAGACATAGAATTGAATTTAACCCTAATCTTAAACCAAGCCTTAGAATTAACCCAAGCCCTACTCCTAACTCTAAACCTAGCACTAAATCAAATCTAAACCTAGTCCAAGTCCTAACACAAACCCTAACCCTAACCCTAAACCTAGCCATTGCCCCAGACCTAGGCTTGGTCCTAAACCAATTAGGCCTGTGACCTAGCCTTAACCCTAACCCTAGCCTTAGTCCTAACACTAGCCTAAGACTTGACAGTAACCCAAGCCTTAACCCTAAGCCCAGCCCAAGAACTAGGCCTAGTCTTAACCCTAACGATAGCCTTAGACCTTGACCTAGCACTAACACTAACACTAACCCAAGCCCTAACATGAACCCTAAATCTCAACTTAGCCTTAACGAAACATAATCCTACCCCTAACTGAAGCCCTAACGCTAAACCTAACCCTAAACAAAACCTTAGCCCTAGCCCTAGCCCTAACCATAACCATAGCCCTAACCCTAACCCTAACTGCAAACCAACTATAACCCCAACCCTGTTTATCACTAGCCCTAGCACTAGGCTTAGCCCTATCATAGCCCTAGCCTTAGACATGCACCTAACACTAACACTTACCCTAATCCTACCTAACCATAGCCCTAACCCTAACATTAACCCTAAACCTAGCCCTAATCATAACACTAACCCTAACCATAAAACTAACCCTATGCCTAAACCTAGACCTAAACGTAACCTTAACCCTAACAATAGCCCTCACACTAACATTAATCCTAGCCCTAACACTAACCCTAAAATTAACCCTAACGCTAAAGCTAAGTTTAGACCTAGCCCTAACGCTAAACCTAGCCCTAACACTAACACTAGCCCCAACTCTAACAAAAACCCTAACCCTAACCCTAGCCCTAATGCTAACACTAGACCTAACCCTAACACTAACCTTAACACTAAACCTAACCCTAACCCTAGCCCTAATGATTAAACTAACCATAACCCTAGACCTAGACCTAATCTTTACCATGAAAGGAGCCATAATGCTAATCTTAACTCTAACCATGCCCAAACCCTAAGCCTAAACCTAGCCCTAACCCAAGCCTAAAACTATTCCTAACCCTAACCCTAACCTAATTTAGCCCTGACCCTAACACTAGGCCTAACCCTAACCTTAACCCTGACCCTAACACCAGCCTTAACCCTAACATTAGCCCTAAACCTAACCTTAAAACTTTCCCTAACCCAACCCTAACCCCAACCCTAAGTCTATCACTACCCTTAGCACCAGGCTTATCCCTAACCCTAACCCTAGCAGTAGCCCTAGCCCAGGCCATAACCCTAACCCTAACCCTAACTCTAACCCTAACCCTAGACCTAACCATAACCCTAACCCTAGCCAAAGCCCTAACCCTAGCCATAACCCTAACCCTAACACTAGCCCTAAACATAACCCTAAACATAGCCCTAACCCTAACACTAACACTAACCCTAACCCTAACCTAACCCTAACCCCAACCCTAACATTAACCCTTGCCCTAGCCCTATACCTAGAAGTAGCCTTGGACCTAACCCAAAACCCAAGCATTAAACCAAACCATTGCACTAGACCTAGCCCTACTCCTGACCATAAACCATGTCTAGCCAGGGCTTTAGCCCAAATCGTAAATCTATAAATAGCCCTAACAATAACCCTAACTAAGCCCTAACCCTAATCATAACCCTAGCAAGGAGGCTAAACATAACCCTTACCCTAACCATAAACCTAAACCTAACCCTAGCCCCAACCCTAAGGTTAAACCTAAACCTAGCCCTAACACTAACACTAGCCCTAACCCTAACCCTAACACTAACCCTAACCCTAAACCTAGCCCTAACCCTAACCTAAACCTAGCCCTAACCCTAATCCTAACCCAAACCCTAACCCTAACCCTAAAACTGACCCTAACATTAACACTTGCCCTAGCCCTACTCCTAGAATTGCTATGTACCCAACGCAAAACCCAAGCATTAAACCAAACCATGGCACTAGACCTAGCCCTACTCCTGACCCTATACTTAATTCTAGCCCTAACCATAACCATAATGCTAAACCTAGCTCTAGCCCTAACCATAACCCTAACACTTGCCCTAACCCTAACCCTAACCATAAAAATAACACTAGCCCTAAACCTAACCCTAACCATAATCCTAACCCTAACTGTAAACTAACCCTAACAATAGCCCTAACCCTAAAACCAACCCTAGACCTAACCCTAGCCCAAACGCTAACCCTAAACCTAACCATTGCCCTACACTAACTTTAGCACTAGATCTAATCCTAACCCTAAACCTAAACCTAGCCCTAACCCTAACTCTAAACCTATTCCTAACACTAACAGTAGCCCTAACTCTAACACAAACCCCGACCCTAAACCTCGCCCTAAGCCTAACCCTAAACCTAGCACTAATCCTAAGCCTAACCCTAGCCCTAAATCTAACTCTAACCCAAACTTAGGCCTAACCTTAATACTAGCCCTAAACCTAACACTAACCACAACCCTAGCACTAATCCTAACACTTGACAAACAGAAAACTTAACCACAACCCTAAGCCTAGACCTAATCAAAACACTAGCCCTAACCCTAAGCCTAGCCCTAACCCTAACATTAACCCTAGTCCTAATCCTAAGCCTAACCCTAACTCTAGCCCTAACCCTAACACTAGCCCTAACCCTAAGCCTAACCATAGCACTAAAACTAAACTTATGCATAGCCCTAATCCTACCCTTCCCTAACCCTACCCCTAGCCATACCCCTAACACTAACCCCAGCTCTAAGCCTAGACCTAACCCTAACTCTAAACCTAGCCCTAACACTAACATTAGCCCTAACTCTAACACAAATCCTAACCCTAAACCAAGACATAATCCTCACACTACACCTAACTGTAACACTAACCTTATCCATAATCATAACACTAGCCCTAGCCCTAACCCTAATGTTAACCTTAGACTTAACCCTAACCCTAACTGTAATTTAGCCCTAACCCTGACACTAGCACTAAACTTAACATTAACCCTTACCCTAACCCTAACCCTAGCTCTACCCAACCCTACCCTAAGTGCTAACGTTATACCTTACACTAAATCTAGCCTTATCCCTAACTCTAACCCTAAATCTATCCTTATCCCTAACTCTAGCACTCACACTAATACTAGCCCTACATCTAACCCTAACCCTCGCCATAACCCTAACACTAAACCTAGCCCTGACACTAACACTAGCCCTAACCCTACTTGAACCCTAAAAATGACCCAAACCCTAGACCTAACCCTAACCCTAACACTAACCCAAGACTTAACCCTAACCCCAACACTAGCCATAAACTTAACCCTAACCCTAGCCCTAAACGCAGCCCTAAACCTAACACTAGCCCTAAACCTAACACTAACCCTAAACCTAGCCCTAACCCTAACCCTAACCCTAAACCTAGCCCTAACCTTAACCCTAACCCTGCATCTCCAAAACTTAGGGAACAGAACGCCTGTCAACTGGGTTTCTCTATACCCAGGCTACAGAAATCCTGTATGCTGTGTATGCCTACTCCAAGGTATGGAACTCCAGTAAACTGCTTCTCTCTACACCATGGCTACAGATCTCAGGTAAACTTTGTCTCTACACCCAGGCTACAGAACCCCCATAAACTGCATCTCCTAGGCCCAGGCTACAGAACTCCCATAAACTGCGTATATCTAATGCCAGGCTATAGAAATTCCATAAAGTGTGTCTCTCTCTACACCCGGGTTACAGAAACCCCGAATGCCTCATATGCCTACTCCCTGGCTAAGGAACTCCAGTAGACAGCTTCTCTCTACAACCAGGCAATGGATCTGAGGTAAACTGTGTTTCTACACCTGGGCTACACATCCCCCGTAAACTGCGTCTCTCTACACCCAGGTTAGAAAACTCCTGTATACTGCGTCTCCTATTCCCAGGCTCCCGAACTCGACTAAACTGCATCTACTGCATTCAACCTACAGAACTCCCATACACTGCATCTCTCTGAACCCAGTTTGAAAACTCCAGTAAGCTGAATCTCCAACACTCCGGGTACAAAACTCCCATACACTGCATCTCCCTACTCCCAGGCTACAAATCTCCCGTAAACTGCGTGTCTCTATCCCCAGGGCACAGAACACCCATATACTGCATCTCCCTACTCCCAGACTACACATCTCTTGCAAACTGTGTCTCTCTACACCCAGGTCACAGAACTCCCGTATACTGTGTTTCCCTAATCCCAGGCTACAAATCTCCTGTAAACTCCATCTCTCCACACCCAGGTTGCAGAATTCCATATGCTGCGTATACCTACTCCCAGGCTAAGGACCTCCAGTAAACTGCTTCTCTCTAAACCCAGGGTACAGATCTTAGGTAAACTGTGTCTCTACACCCAGTCTGCAAATCTCCCATAAACTGCGTCTCTCTATACCCAAATTGCAAAACTTCTGTATACTGTGTCTCGCAAATATCAGGCTAGAGAACTCCTGTATACTACATCTCCCTACTCCCAGGCAACAAATCTCCCATAAACTGTGTCTCTACACCCAGGTGACAGGACTCCCATAAGCTGCATCTCCAACATGCAGGGTTCAGAACTCCTGTAAACTGGGTGTCTCTGCAGCCAGGCTACAGATATCCTGTATACTGTTTATGCCTACTCCAAGCCTAGGGAACTCTGGTAAACTGTTCTCTCTACACCTTGGCTACAGATCTCAGGTAAACTGTGTCTCTACACCCAGGCTACAGAACCCCTGTAAACTTTGACTCCTAGGCCCAGGCTACAGAACTCCCATAAACTGCATATATCTACTGCCAGGCTACAGAATTCCATACACTCTGTTTCTCTAAGCCCAGACTACAGAAATCCTGTATGGTGTGTATGCCTACTCTCAGGCTAAGGAACTCCAGTAATTGCTTCTCTCTACAATGAGGCTATAGATCTCACATAAACTGTGTCTCTACACCGAGGCTACAGAACCCCTGTAAACAGTGTCCCTTAGGTCCAGTCTACAGAAATCCCATAAACTGCATCTCTATAGTCTCAGGCTACAGAATTCCTGACAAGTGAGAAGCAGGATACACAGTAGACTCATCGAATGGCAGTTGTCCTAAAAGGCACTCTGGCCTCGGAATCAGCTCTTAAGGCATTCGGTTCTGGCTGAAGAGTCCATGACGGCAAGCTCAGGGGCCTTCCATGGCTTTGGCAACTCATGACTAGAGCCTTGGAAGATTGCTGACACCATAAGGAAGAGTGGCAAATTGTTAAGTCAACAACGGGAGTCACTGTTCATTCACTCCCCATGTAGGATCTCTGTCCTTAATGTGTAGTTCAATGTGAATTAATGATATGACTAGTGCTCAAACAGTATTTGGCACTTTGTGTGCTGTGTGGGGGCAAACTGATAAAATTTTTTCTTAATATATACTAAATTGATCTTCTGTATATAAAGATAATTGAAAATGAATCTTGATGTGAATGGAATGGGAGAGGGAATGGGAGATGGGAGGATTGTGAGTGGGAGGGAAGTTATCCAGGGGAAGCCATTGTAATCCACAAACTGTACTTTGGAAATTTACATCTACTAAATAAAAGTTAAAACAATACAGTCTGTTAATGAAAACTTTTATTAATTCCATGTTATTACATAAAGACACATTATGAGAAGTGGGATACAATTAAATCATTTTGACTCTCAACTACATAACGCTTGGGATGTACTTTCAGGCATTTGACAGATCTATGTGAATTCTCTTTGGGAGATTTTCAGATCTCACACCATGCACCCATGCTACTATACAGGTGATTCCAAAGCATTTAACAAATATAAATATGTGGTCAAAACATAGCCCTTTCTGTATCCCTAGACAATGTAAAGGCCAATCAGAGTTTGGCTCCTATAAGAATGTGTAATAATACCTGGTTACTAAGGAACACATTTTGGAAGTGTTGTTTTCAAAACACCCTGCATCATTTAGCACCCTCTTCTGATAGGT
>CM027388.1:124944269-124972137 GCA_015711505.1 Sylvilagus bachmani
GCAGTATACTGGAGTTCCTTAGCTTTTGGAAAAGGCATACGCAGCATACGGGATGTATGTAGCCTGGGTGTAGAGAGGCCCAGTTTACAGGAGTTCTAAAGCCTGAGTGTTAGAGATGCAGCTTATGGGAGTTTTGTAAATTGGGTGTAGAGAGACCTAATTTATGGGAGTTCCGTACCCTGAGTATTGGAGTTGCAGCTTATGGGAGTTTTTTAATCTTTATGTAGAGAGACACAGTACACGGGAGTTCTGTAGCTTGAGTGTAGTAGACGCAGTTTACAGGAGTTCTGTAGCTTTGAATATAAGACACAGTATTTGGGGGTTCTGCAACCTGAGTGTAGAGACACAGTATATTGAAGATCTGTAGCTTGAGATCTATAGCTTGAGATCTGTAGAGAGTGGCAGTTTACAGGAGTTCTGTAGCCTGAGAATAGAGAGATGCAGTTTTAGTATTTCTTTAGCCTTGGCCTGAGTAAAACTGTTTACGGCCATTCTGTAACTCAGGTGTAGAGACACAGGTTCGTGACATCTATAGCCTGGTTGTAGAGAGAAGCAGATTACTGGAGTTCCTTAGCCTGAGAGTAGACATATGGAGCATACAGGATTTCTGTAGCCAGGGTGTAGAGAAACACAGTGTACAGGAGTCTGTGCCCTGAGTGTTGGAGATGCAGCTTACAAGAGTTTTGTAAACTGGGTGCAGAGAAATGCAGGGTAAGGGGTTCTGTAGCCTGAGTCTAGTAGATGCAGTTTAGGGAAGTTCTGTAGCTTGGGAATAGGAGACACAGTATAGAGGAGTTTTACAATCTGGGTGTAGAGAGACACAACTTATGGGAGATCTGTAGTCTGAGGGTAGAGATGCATTTTATGTGAGTTCTGTAGCCCGGGCCTCAGGGACACTGTTTATGGGGGTTCTGTAGCCTGGGTGTAGAGACGCAGTTTACCTGAGATCTGCAGCCTAGGTGTAGATTGAATCAGTTTTGGAGTTCCTTAGCCAGGGAGTAGGCATACACAGCATGCGGGATTTCTGTAGCCTGGGTTTAGAGAGACGGTGTGTATGGAATTCTGTAGCCTGGCAGTAGAGATATGCACTTTTTGAGTTCTGTAGCCGAGGCCTAGGAGACACAGTTTACAGGGGTTCGGTAGCCTGGGTGTAGAGGCACAGTTTACCTGAAATCTGTAGCCAAGGTGTAGAGAGAAGCAGTTTACCAGAATTCCTTAGGCTTGGAGTAGGCATACACAGTATATGGTATATCTATAGCCTGACTGTAGAGACAGTCAGTTACAGGAGTTCTGTTCCCTGAGTGTTGGAAATGCAAGTTATGGGAGTTCTGTATACTGGGTGTAGAGAGAAGCAGTTTACTGGAGTTCCTTAGCATGGGAGTAGGCAGATGCAGCATACAAGATTTCTGCAGCCTGGGTTTAGAGAGAGGCAATATAATGGAATTTCTGTAGCCTGGCAGTAGATATAAGCAGTTTATGGGAGTTCTGTAGCCTGTTCTTAGGAGTCAAAGTTTATAGGGGTTTGGTACCTGGGTGTAGAGACACAGTATACCTGAGATCTGTAGCCAAGGTGTATAGAGAGAACAGTTCACCGGAGTTCCCTTGGCTTGGAGTAGGCATAAGCAGTATACAGGATATCTGTAACCTGGCTGCAGAGACACCCAGTTTACAGGAGTTCTGTACCCTGCGTGTTGGAGATGCAAGTTACAGGAGTTTGTGACCTGGGTGTAGAGACACAGCTTATGGGAGATTTGTTGTCTGGGAGTAGGGAGATGTAGTATACAGGAGTTCTCTAGCCTGATATTTGTGAGGCACAGTATACAGAAGTTTTGCAATCTGGGTATAGTGAGACGCAGTTTATGGGAGACTTGCAGGCTGGGTGTAGAGACACAGTTTTCCTAAGATTGTACCCTGGGTTTAGAGAGAAGCAGTTTACTGGAGGTCCTTAGCCTGGGAGTAGGTATACGCAGCATATGGAATTCTGCAACCTGGGTGTGGAGAGATGGAGTTTACGGGAGATTTGTAGCCTGGGATTAGGGAGACACAGTATATGGTAGTTCTGTGACCTGGGTGTAGAGAGACACAGTTTGCAGGAGATGTGTAGTCTGGGAGTAGGGAGATGCAGTATATGGGTGTTCTGTGCCCTGGTGATAGAGACATGCAGTTTACAGGAGATCTGTACCCTGGGAGTAGGGAGATGCAGTGTATGGGAGTTTTGTACCCCGAGTGTTGGAGATTCAGCTTACTGGAGTTTTCAAACTGGGTTCAGAGAGATGCAGTGTATGGGAGTTCTGTAGGTTGAATGCAGTAGATGAAATTTAGTCGAGTTCGGGAGCCTGGGAATAGGAGACACAGTATACAGGAGTTTTGTAACCTGGGTGTAGAGAGACTCAGTTTACGGGGGATATGTAGCCCTGGTGTAGAAACACAGTTTACCTCAGATCCATTGCCTGGTTTTAGAGAGAAGCTGTCTACTGGAGTTCCTTAGCCAGGGAGTAGGCATATGAGGCATACGGGATTTCTGTAACCTGGGTGTAGAGAGAGACACACTTTATGGAATTTCTATAGCCTGGCATTAGATATATGCAGTTTATGGGAGTTCTGTAGCCTGGGCCTAGGAGATGCAGTTTACGGGGGTTCTGTAGCCTGGGTGTAGAGACACAGTTTACCTGAGATCTGTAGCCAAGGTATAGAGAGAAGCAGTTCACCGGAGTTCCTTAGGCTTGGAGTTGGCAGACGCAGTATACTGGATATCTGTAGCCTGGGTGTAGACACCCAGTTGACAGGCATTCTGTTCCCTAAGTTTTGGAGATGCAGGGTTAGGGTTAAGGTTAGAGCTAGGTTTAGGATTCGGGTTAGGGCCTGGTTTAGGGTTAGTGTTAGGTTTAGGGCTAGTGTTAGTGTTAGGGCTAGGTTTAGGGTTATGTTTAGGGCTAGGGTTAGGGTTAAGTTTATGGCTAGTGTTGGGGTTAAGTTTAAGGCTTGGGCTAGGGTTAGGGTTAGGGTTAGGTCTAGGGTTTGGGTCATTTTTAGGGTTCAGGTAGGGTTAGGGCTAGTGTTAGTGTCAGGGCTAGGTTTAGTGTTAGGGTTATGGCGAGGGTTAGGGTTATATGTAGGGCTAGTATTAGTGTGAGTGCTAGAGTTAGGGATAAGGATAGATTTAGGGTTAGAGTTAGGGATAAGGCTAGATTTAGTGTAAGGTCTAGCGTTAGCACTTAGGGTAGGGTTGGGTTAGAGCTAGGGTTAGGGATAGGATAAGGGTTAATGTTAAGTTTAGGGCTAGTGTCAGGGTTAGGGCTAAATTACAGTTAGGGTTATGGTTAAGTCTAAGGTTAACATTAGGGTTAGGGCTAGGGCTAGTGTTATGATTAGGGATAAGGTTAGCGTTACAGTTAGGTCTAGTGTGAGGATTATGTCTTGGTTTAGGGTTAGGATTTGTGTTAGAGTTAGGGCTAATATTAGTGTTAGGGCTAGGTTTAGAGATAGGGTTAGGTCTAGGCTTTGAGCTGGGGTTAGGGTTAGGGGTATGGCTAGGGGTAGGGTTAGGGTAGGGTAGGATTAGGGCTATGCATAAGTTTAGTTTTAGTGCTATGGTTAGGGTTAGGGTTAGGGCTAGTGTTAGGGTTAGGGCTAGAGTTAGGGTTAGGCTTAGGATTAGGGCTAGAGTTAATGTTAGGGTTAGGGCTAGGCTTAGGGTTAGGGCTAGTGTTTTGATTAGGTCTAGGCTTAGGGTTGTGGTTAAGTTTACTGTTAGTGTTAGTCAAGTGTTAGAATTAGAGCTAGGGTTGTGGTTAGTGTTAGGTTTAGGGCTAGTATTAAGGTTAGGGCTACATTTGGGTTAGGGTTAGGGTTAGGGTTAGGGTTAGGATTAGTGCTAGGTTTAGGGTTAGACTTAGGGCGAGGTTTAGGGTCGGGGTTTGTGTTAGAGTTAGGGCTAGTGTTAGTGTTAGGAATAGGTTTAGATTTAGGGTTAGGGCTAGGGCTATGTTTAGGTTTAGGGTTAGGATTAGATCTAGTGCTAACTTTAGTGTAGGTCTATGGTTAGGTTTGGGGTTAGCGTTTGGGATAGGGTAAGAGCTAGGGGTAGGGTTAGGGCTAGGGTTGGTTTTAGGGTTATGGCTATTGTTAGGGTTAGTTTACAGGTAGGGTTAGGATTATGGTTAGGGTTAAGTTTAGGGCTAGTGTTATTTTTATGGTTAGGGTTAGGGTAAGGGCTAGTGTTTGGTTATGGTTAGGGCTAGAGCTAGGGTTAGCATTATGGCTAGGGTTAGGGCTAAAATTAGGTTTAGATTCAGGAGTAGGACTAGGGCTAGTGCCATGGTTTGGTTTAATGCTTGGGTTTTGGGTTGGGTACAAAGCAAGTTCTAGGAGTAGGGCTAGGGCAAGTGTTAATGTTAGGGTTAGGGTTAGGTTTAGGGTTAGGGTTAGGGTTAGGGCTAGGGTTAGGGTTAGGGTTAGGGCTAGGTTTAGGTTTAGGGTTAGGGTTAGTTAGGGCTAGTGTTAGTGTTAGGGCTAGGTTTAGGTTTAGCGTTAGGGTTGGGGCTAGGGTTAGGTTTAGGTTTATGGTTAGGGTAAGGGTTATGTTTAGCCACCTTGCTAGGGTTATGATTAGGGTTAAGGCTTAGTTAGGGTTAGTGTTAGGGGTAGTTATAGAGGTACGATTTGGATAGAGCCCTGGCTAGGGCTTGGTTTAGGGTCAGGAGTAGGGCTAGGTCTAGTGCCATGGTTTGGTTTAATGCTTCAGTTTTGGGTTAGGTCCAAGGTTAGTTCTAGGAGTAGGGCTAGGGCAAGGGTTAATGTTAGGGTTGGGGTTAGGGTTAGGTTAGGGTTAGGGCCAGTGTTAGGGTTAGAGCTATGTTTAGGGTTATGTTTAGGGCTAGTGTTAGGGTTAGGGTTATGGCTAGGTTTAGGGCTTTGGCTAGGGTTTGGCTTAGGGTTAGGGTTAGGTCTAGGGTTAGGGTTAGGGTTGCTGTTAGGGCTAGGTTTAGGGCTAGATCTATGTCTAAGGCTTAGGTTATGATTATGACTAAGCCTGGTGCTAGGGGTAGTGATAGACTTAGGGTTGGGGTTAGAGTTGGGTTAGGGAAAGGTTTAAGGTTAGGTTTAGGGCTAATGTTAGGGTTAATGCTGGTGTTAGGGTCGGGGTTAAGGTTAGGGTTAGGCCTAGTGTTAGGGTCAGGGCTAAATTAGGTTAGGGTTAGGGTTAGGAATAGGTTGAGGGTTAGGGTTAGGGCTAGGTTTAGGCTTAGTGTTAGGGCATGGTTAGAGTTAAGATTAGCGTTATGGCTCCTTTTATGGTTAAGATTAGGGCTAGAGCTAGGGTTAGGGTTAGTTTTATGATTAGGGCTAGGGTTAGGGTAGGGTTAGTATTAAGGTTAGTGTTAGGGGTAGGTCTAGTGTTAGCATTAGGGCTAGGGTTAGGGTTAGGGTTTTTGTTAGAGTTAGGGCTAGTGTTAGTGTTAGGGCTATGTTTAGCATTAGGGCAAGGTCTAAACTTAGGGCTAGGGTTAGGGTTAATTTTAGGGTTAGTGTTAGTGCTAGTATTAGGGTTAGTGTGAAGGTTATTTTTAGGGTTAAGGTTAGGTTTAGGTCTAGTTTTAGGCATAGGGTTAGTTTTAGGGTTAGGGTTAGTGTTATGATTAGGGCTAGGTTTAGAGTTAGGGTTAGGTTTAGGGCTATCGTTAGGTTTAGGGTTAGGGTAAGTGTTAGTGTTAGGTGTATGTCTAAGGCTAGGGCTATGATAGGGCTAAGCCTAGTGCTAGGGCTAGTGATAAACAGGGTTGGGGTTATAGTTGGTTTGCAGTTAGTGTTAGGGTTAGGGCTACGGTTATGGTTAGGGCTAGGGCTAGGACTAAGGTTTTGTTTAGGGTTAGGTTTAGCATTAGGGCTACAGTTGGGGTAGGATTATGTTTAGGGTTAAGGCTAAGTTTAGATTTAGGGTTCATGTTAGGGCTTGGGTTAGTGTTAGTGTTAGTGTTAGGTCAAGGTCTAAGGCTATCGTTAGGGTTAAGACTAGGCCTAGTTCTTGGGCTGGGCTTAGGGTTAAGGCTTGGGTTAGTGTCAAGTCTTAGGCTAGTGTTAGGACTAAGGCTAGGGTTAGGGTTAAGGCTAAGTCACAGGCCAGAATTGGTTTAGGTCCAAGCCTAGGTCTGGGGCTATGGCTAGGTTTAGGGTTAGGGTTAGGGTTAGTGTTAGGACTTGCACTAGGTTTAGGGTTAGATTTAGTGCTAGGTTTAGAGTTAGGACTAGGGCTTGGGCTAGTTCTAAGGCTTGGTTTAAGATTAGGGTTAAATTCAATTCTATGTCTCGGCTTAGGTTTAGGATTGGGTTTAGGGCTTTGGGTAGGGTTAGGACTAGGGCTAGGGCTAGGGTTAGGGTTAGGGTTAGGGTTAGGGCTAGGTTCAGAGTTAAATTTAGGTTTAGGGTTAGGGTTATGTTTAGGGCTAGTGTCAGTGCTAGGGTTAGGGCTAGGGCTCCTCCTAGCACTACGGTTAGGGTTAAGTGTAGGGCTAGTGTTAGTGTTAATGCTAGGTTTAGGGATAGTGTTAGGGTTAGGGTTAGGGTTAGGATTAGGGTTGTTTCTTGGGTTAGGGTTAGATCTAGGGCTAGGATTAAGGCTAGGTTTAGTGTTAGTGTTAGGGCTAGGGTTAGGATTAGGGTTAGGTTTAGAGTTTGATTTTGGCTAGTGATTGGCTCGGAATAGGTTTAGTGTTAGGACTAAGGCTAGGTCTCATGTCAGGTTTAGGGTTAATACTTGGTTTTGGGTTAGGTCTAGGGCTAGTTCTAGGACTAGAGGTAGGGTGAGGGTTAATGTTAGGATTAGGGTTAGGGTTAGGATTAGGGCTAGGGTTAGGTTTAGAGATACGGTTAGGGTTAGTGTAGGGCTAGTTTTATGGTTATAGTTAGGGCTAGGGTTAGGGTTGGGTTAGGGCTAGGTTTAGGGTTAGGAGTAGGGTTAAGTTTAGTGTTAGGATTAGGGCTATTGTTAGGATTAGGGCTAAGGTTAGGGTTAAGGTTAGTGTTAGGGTTAGGACTAGTGTTAGGATTAGGGCTGGGGCTAGGGTTAAGGTTTGTGTTAGGTTAGGGGTAGGGTGAAGATTAATGTTAGTGTTAGGATTAGGTTTAGTTTTAGGGTTAGACCTAGGCTTAAGGTTAGGTAGAGCTAGCATTAGAGTTTGGACTAGGGCTAGGGTTAGGTTTAAGATTAGGTTTAGTGCTAGGATTAGTGTTAGTGTTCGGGCTAGGGTAGATTTAGGGTTAGTGTTACTGCTAGGCTTAGTGTTAACCTTAGGGCTATGTTAGGTTTAGAATTGGGTTAGGGTTAGGGTAGGGCTAGTGTTATGATTAGGACAAGGGTTCAGATGAGGGTTATGTTTAGCGCTAATGATAGGGTTAGGTTTAGGGTTAGGTATATGTCTAAGGTGAGGGTTATGAGTACTATTAAGGCTAGTGCTAGGGCTAGTGATAGACTAAGGTTTGGGTTTAGGGTTGGTTTAGGATTAGGGTTAGGGGTAGGGGTAGGGTTTGGGCTAGGGTTAATGTGAGTTCTTGGGCTAGGGTTTTATTTAGCATTACGGCTTTGGTTAGGGTTACGGTTGGCGTTAGGGCTACAGTTAAGATTAGGTTTAGGTCTAGGGCTAGGCCTTAGGTTTATTGTTAGGGGTAGGGCTTCGGTTAGTTTTAGTGTTCGAGTTAGGGTTAATGCTAGATTTATGGTAAGGTCTAGAGTTAGCACTAAGGCTAGGGTTGGGTGGGAGCTAGTGTCAGTTTTAGGGTTAGGGTTAGGGTTAGGGCGAGGCTTAGGTTTAGGGTTTGAGCTAGGGTTAGGGTTAGGGTTAGAGCTTGGGGTAGTGTTAGGGTTAGGGGTAGGTTTAGGGTTAGTTTTAGGGCTAGGATCAGGGTTAGCATTATGGCTAGAGTTAGGGTTAGTTTTAGGACTAGGGTTAGGGTTAGGTTTAGGGTTAGGTCTAGGTTTAGGGTTAGTTTATGGTTAGGGTTAGGATTATGGTTAGGGTTAGGTTTAGGGCTAGTGTTATTTTAGGGCTAGAATTAGGATTAGGGTTAGTGTTAAGGTTAGGTCTAAGGTTAGGAATAGGGTTAGGGTTAGTGCTATGTCTAAGTCTAGTGTTAAGATTAGGGCGAAGCCTAGTGCTAGGGCTCATGTTATGGTTAGGAAGAAGTTTATGGCTAATGTTAGGATAAATGTTAGGGCTAGGCCTTGTTCTAGGACTACAGTTAAGGTTAGTTGTAGGGGTAGTGTTAGTGTTAGTGCTAGAATTAGGGATGGGCTTAGGTTTAGGGTTAGGGTTAGGGTTAGGGTTAAGGCTAGATTTATGGTAAGGTCTAGCATTAGCACTAAGGCTAGTGTTAGGTTGGAGCTAGGGTTAGGGTTAGGTTTAGGGTTAGGGATAGGGTTAAGGTAGGGTTAGGGTTATTTCTTGGGTTAGGATTAGGGTTAGGTCTAGGTCTATGGCTAGGGTTAGAGTAACAATTAGGGTTAGGGCTAGGGCTAGTTCTAGGACTACAGTTAGATTTAGGTGTATGGCTAGTGTTTGTGTTAGTGCTAGGGTTAGGCATAGGGATAGGGTTAGGGATAAGGTTTGGGTAAAGGCTAGATTTTGGGTAAGGTCTAGCGTTAGCACTAAGGCTATGGTTGGGTTAGAGCTAGGGTTAGGATTAGGGTTAGTGTTATGGTTATGGTTATTTCTTGATTTAAGGATAGGTCTAGTGCTAGGACTAAGACTAGGGCTAGGGTTAGGGCTAGAGTTAGGGTTAATATTAGGGCTAGTTTTAGAGTTACAGTTTGGGCCAGAGCTAGGGCTAGGCTAGGTTTGGATTTCAGACTAGGGCTAGGTCTTGTGTCAGGTTTAGGGTTAATGCTTTGGTTTTGGTTAGGTTCAATGCTAGTTCTAGGACAAGGGCAAAGGCGAGTGTTAATGTTAGGTTTAGGGCTAGGGTTAGGGTTAGTGTTAGTGTTAGAGTTATGGCTAGGGTTAGGGTTAGGGCTAGGTTTAGTGTTAGTGTTAGGGTTTGGGCTTGTGTTAGTTTTAGGGCTAGGTTTAGTTTTATGGTTAGGGCTAGGTTTAGGGTTAGGGTTAGTGTTCGGGCTTGGGTTAGGTTTAGCTTTAGGGCTACTGTTAGGGTTAGGTTTAGGGCTAGGATTATTGTTATGGTTAGGGCTAAAGTAAGGGTTAGGATTAGTGTTAGAGTTAGGACTAGTTCTATGGCTGGGTCTTTTTCTAAGTCTAGGGTTATGATTCGGGCTAAGCCTAGTTCTAGGGCCTGTGATAGACTTAGTGTTGGTGTTAGTTTTGCTTTGGAGTAAATGTTAGGGTAAGGGTGAGGGTTAGGTTAAGGGCTAGTGATCAGGTTAGGTATAGTGTTATGATTATGGCTAGGCTTAGAGTTAGGGTTAATGTTAGTTTTAGGTTTAGTCCTAGTGTTAGTATTTAGGCTAGTGTTAGGGTTAGTGTTAGTGTTAGGGTTCGGACTAGTGTTAGCATTAGGGCTAAATTATGGTTAGGGTTAGGTTTAGGACTAGGGTTAATGTTAGGGTTAGGGATAGTCCTAGGGCTAGGCTTAGGGTTAGGGTTAGCATTAGGGCTAGTGTTAAGGTTTGGTTTAGGGTTTGGGCTAGGGCTAGGTTTAGGGGTAGGGTTATGATTAGGATTAGGGCTAGGTGTTTGTCTAAGGCTCGGGTTATAATTAGAGCTATGGCTAGTGCTAGGGCTATGATAGACTTAGTTTTGGAGTTAGGGTGTGTTAGGGTTAGTGTTAGGGTTAGGGTTAGGGCTAGGTTAGGGTGTTAGGGCTAGGGTTGTGGTTAGGGTTAGGGCTAGGGCTATGTTTAGGGCTAATGTTAGGGTTAGGTTTATGGTTAGAGCTAGTTATAGTGTTATGTTTATAACTAGGTCTAGGTCTAAGGCTTGGTTAGGTTTAGGGCTAGGCCTAGGACTAGGGCTAGGACTAGGTCTAGGGCTACCTTTAGGGTTGGGTTAAGGTTAATGTTAGTGCTAGTGTTGTGTTAACAGTTAGGACTATGACTAAGTTAAGGCTATGGTTAATGTTAGGTGTAGGATTAGGGTTAGGGTTAGAGTAGAGTTATGTTTAGGGCTTGGGTTTGGTTTTGGTTTAGGGCTAGGGCTAGGGCTAGTGCTAGGACTAGGATTAGGGTTAGGGTTAGGTCTAGGCTTAGGGTTCGGATTAGGGCTAGTTTTAAAATTAGGGTTAGGGCTAGAGCTAGGGCTAGCACTAGGTTTAGGTTTAGGACTAGAGCTAGGTCTAGGGTCAGGTTTAGGGTTAAGGCTTGGGTTTTGGGTTGGTCTAGCGCTCATGCTAGGACTAGGGCTAGGGTGAAAGTTAGGGTTATCATTAGGGTTAGGGCTAGGTCTAGGTCTAAAGCTGTTGTTAGGATTAAGACTAGGCCTAGGGCTCGGGCTGTGCTTAGGGTTAGGGCTTGGGTTAGTGTAAGTCTTGGGCTAGGACTAGGACTAAGGCTAGGGTTAGGGCTAGGGCTAGGTCTCAGGCCAGCATTAGGTTTAGGGCCAAGCCTAGTATTGGGGCTATGGCTAAGTTTAGTGTTAGGGTTAGTGCTAGGGTTTGGATTAGGGCTACTTCTAAGGCTTGGTTTAAGTTTAGGGCTAGGGTTAGATTTAGCATTGGGGTTCGGGCTTTGGTTAGGGTTAGGTCTAGGGCTAGGGCTAAGACTAGGGCTAGGGTTATGGGTAGGGTTAGGGTTAGGGCTAGGTTCAGGGTTAGGGTTATGTTTAGCAATAGGGTTAAGTTTAGGTCTATTGTTAGGATTAGGTCTAGGGCTAGTTCTAGGACTACGGTTAGGGTTAGGTGTAGGGCTAGTGTTAGTGTCAGTACTAGGATTAGGGATAGGGCTAGGTTTGGGGTTAATGTTAAGGCTAGATTTAGGGTAAGGTCTAGTGATAGCACTAAGGCTAGGGTTGAGTTAGAGCTAGGTTTAGGGTTTTGGTTAAGGATTGTGTTAGGGTTATTTCTTGGGTTAGTGTTAGGTCTAGGGTTAGGACTAAGGCTAGTGTTAGGTTTAGAGTTAGGGCCAGGCCTAATTCTAGCACTACGTTTAGGGTTAGATGTAGGGATAGTGCTAGGATTAGGGTAGGGATAAGGTTAGGGTTAGGGTTAGGGTTAGGGTTATTTCTTGGCTTAGGGTTTGGTCTACGGCTAGGACAAAGGCTAGGGATAGGGTTAGGTTTAGGGCTAGATTTAGAGTTAGGTTTGGGCTAGAGCTAGGGCTAGGATTGGATTTAGGGTTAGAAGTAGGGCTAGGTCTAGTGTCAGGGTTAGGGTTACTGCTTGGGTTTGGTTTAGGTCCAGGGGTAGTTCTAGGACTAGGGCTAGGGCGAGGGTTAATGTTAGGGTTAGGGCTAGGATTAGGGTTATGGTTAGGGCTAGGGCTAGGGTTAGGGTTAGGGTTAGTTTTAGTGCTAGGTTAGGGTTATGGATAGGGCTAGGTCTAGTATTATTGTTAGGGCCAGCTTTATGGTTTTGGTTTTTGCTAGGTTTAGCATTAGGGCTAGGGCTAGTGTTAGGGTTTCTGTAACGGCTAGTGTTAGGTTTAGGGTTAGTGCTAGGGCTAGGTCTAAGACTAGGGTTAGGTTTAGGGCCAAGCCTAGGACTAGGGCTATGGCTAGGTTTAGGTTTGGGTTAGTATTAGGGTAGTGTTAGGATGGGTTAGGGTTAGGGCTAGGGTTAGATCTCGGGTTAGGGTTGGGGTTAGGGCTAGGGATAGGGTTATGGTTAGGGTTAGGGCTAGGGCTAGGGCTAGGGTTAGTGTTAGTGTTATGGTTAGGGCTATGGTTAGTGTTAGGGTTGGGGTTAAGGCTAGGACTAGGGTTAGGGTTAGGGCTAGGGCTAGGGTTAGTGTTAGGGCTTGGGTTAGGGTTAGGGTTAGGGTTAGGGTTAGGGTTAGGGCTAGGGTTAGGTTTATGGTTAGGGTTAAGGCTAGGCCTAGGGTTGGGGTTAGGGCTAGGGCTAGGTTTAGGGCTATAGTTAGGGTTAGGGCTAAGTTTAGGGTTATGGTTAGGGCTAGGGCTAGGTCTAGGGTAAGGGTTAGGGCTATGGCTAGGGTTAGGGCTTGCGTTAGGGTTAGAGTAACGGTGATGGCTAGGGCTAGGGCTAGGGCTAGGGTTATGGTTAGGGTTAGCGCTATGGCTAGGGTTAGGTTTAGGGTGTTGGTTAGGTTTAGGGCTAGGGTTAGGGCTAAGGTTAGGGTTAGGTTGGGGGCTCGGGTTAGGGTTAGTGTTATGGTTATGGCTTGGGCTAGTGTGACATTAGGGTTTGGGTTAGGGTTAGGGCTCGCGTTATGGTTAGGGCTGGTTAGGGTTAGGCCTAGGGTTAGGATTAGATCTAGGGCTAGAGCTAGGGTTAGGTTTAGGGTTAGGTTTAGGACAGGGCTAGGGTTAGGGTTAGGGTTAGTGTTAGGGCTAGGGTAAGGGTTATTGTTAGGGTTAGGGTTAGGGCTAGTGTTAGGGTTAGGGTTAGGGCTAGGGCTAGGGCTATGGTTAGGGTTAGGGCTGGGGCTAGGTCTAGGGTTAGGGTTAGGGCTATGCCAGGGTTAGGGCTAGGGTTAGGGTAAGGGTTAGGGCTAGGGCTAGGGCTAGGAATAGGGCTATGTCTAGGGTTAGGGCTAGGGCTAGTGTTAGGTTTAGGGCTAGGGTTAGGTTAGGGTTAGGATTAGGGCTATGGCTAGGGTTATGGTTAGGGCTAGGGCTAGAGTTAGGGTAATGCTTAGGGCTAGGGTTGTTGTTACGGTTAGCCTTAGGGCTAGGGTTAGTGCTAGGGTTTGGTTTATCTTTAAGATTAGGGCTAGGGTTAGAGTTAGGTTTAGTGTTAGGGCTAGGGCTAGGGTTAGGGTTAGGGCTAGGGCTAGGGTTAGGTTTAGTGTGTGGGTTAGGGTTAGGGCCTAGGTTAGGGCTAGGTTTAGGGCTAGGGTTAGGGCAATGGCTAGGGCTCGGGTTAAGGTTTGGTTAGGGCTAGGGCTAGGGTTAGGTTTAGTGTGTGGGTTAGGGTTAGGGCTCAGGTTAGGGCTAGGTTTAGGGCTAGGGTTAGGGCAATGGCTAGGGCTCGGGTTAGGGTTTGGTTAGGGCTAGTGCTAGGGTTAGGGTTAGGGTTAGGGCTAGGGCTAGGGTTAGGATTAGGGCTAGGGCTAGGGCTAGGGTTAGGGTTAGGGATGGGTTAAGGCTAGGACTAGGGTTAGGTTTAGGGTTAGGGCTAGGGTTAGGGCTAGGGTTAGGGCAATGGCTAGGGCTCGGGTTAGGGTTTGGTTAGGGCTAGGGCTAGGGTTAGGTTTAGTGTGTGGGTTAGGGTTAGGGCTCAGGTTAGGGCTAGGTTTAGGGCTAGGGTTAGGGCAATGGCTAGGGCTCTGGTTAGGGTTTGGTTAGGGCTAGTGCTAGGGTTAGGGTTAGGGTTAGGGCTAGGGCTAGGGCTAGGGTTAGGGTTAGGGCTAGGGCTAGGGCTAGGGTTAGGGTTAGGGATGGGTTAAGGCTAGGACTAGTGTTAGGTTTAGGGTTAGGGCTAGGGTTAGGGTTAGAATTAGGGTTACGTTTAGGGCTAGGGTTAGTGTTAGAGGTTGTGTTCGGGTTAGGTTTCGGTTATGGCTAGGGCTAGGGCTAGGGCTAGGGTTATGTTTAGGGTTAGGTTTAGGGCTAGTGCTAGGGTTAGAGTTAGGATTTGGGTTAGGGTTAGGGCTTGGCCTTGGGTTAGGGTTAGGGTTAGGGTTACGTCAAGGGCTAGGGCTAGGGTTCGGGCTAGGGCTAGGGCTAGGTCTAGGGTTATATTTAGGGTTAGGATTAGGGATAGGGCTATGGTTAGGGTAAGGCGTAGGGATGGAGTTAGGGTTAGGGTGATGACTACGGTTGGGGTTAGGGTTAGTTTACGTTTAGGGTTAGGGCTGGGGTTAGGGTTAGGTTTAGGGTTTGGGTTAGGTTTAGGGTTGGGGTTAGGCCTAGGGTAGGACTAGGACTGGGCTAGGGCTAGGGTTAGGGCTAGGGTTAGTGTTAGGGCTAGGGCTAGGGCTAGTGCTAGGGCTAGGGCCAGGGTTAGGGTTAGGGTTAGGTTTGGTGTTAGCCCTAGGGCTAGGTTTATGGATATAGTTAGGGCTAGGGTTAGGGTTAAGGTAGGACTAGGTTAGGGCTACGTTTAGGGTGTAGTTTAGTGTTTTCTTTTAGGATTTTGTGGGTTTTTTTAGGATTAAGGGTTAGGGTTAGGGTTAGGGTTAGGGTTAGGTGTACGGCTCAGGCTAGGGTTATGGTTAGGGTGTGGGTTAGGGTTAGTGCTAGGGTTAGGGCTAGGTTTAGGGTTAGGGTTAAGGTTAGGGTTAGGATTAGGTTTTGGGCTAGGGTTAGGGCTAGGATTAGGGTTAGAGTTAGGTCTCGGGTAATGGTTAGAGTTAGGGCTTGGTTTATGGTTAGCGTTAGGGCTTGGTTTAGGGTTAGGTTTAGGGCTATGGCTAGGGTTATGGCTAGGGGTAGGTTTAGGGTTAGGGTTAGGTTTAGGGTTAGGGTTAGGGTTAGGGCTAGGGTAAGGGTTAGGTTTAGGGTTAGGGTTAGGGTTAGGGCTCGGGTTAGTGTTAGGCCTGGGGTTAGGGTTAGATCTAGGGCTAGAGCTAGGGTTTGGGTTAGGGTTAGGTTTAGGGTAGGGCTAGGGCTATTGTTAGGGTTAGGGTTAGGTTAGGGCTAGGTGTAGGTTTAGGGTTAGGGCTCTGGCTAGGGTTAGGTTTAGGGTTATGGCTCTGGCTAGGGTTAGGTTTAGGGTTAGGGCTAGGTTTTGTGTTAGGGTTAGGGTTAGGGTTAGCTTTAGGGTGTGGGTTAGGGCTAGGGCTAGGGCTAGGGCTATGGTTAGGGTTACGGCTCGGGCTAGGGCTAGGTCTAGGTTTAGGGTTAGGGCTATGCCAGGGTTAGGGCTAGGGTTAGGGTAAGTGTTAGGGCTAGTGCTAGGGCTAGGAATAGGGCTATGTCTAGGGTTAGGGCTAGGGCTAGTGTTCGGGCTAGGGCTATGGTTAGGTTAGGTTTAGGATTAGTGCTATGGCTAGTGTTCGGGTTAGGGCTAGGGCTAGAGTTATGTTTAGGGTTAGGGCTAGGGTTGTTGTTAAGGTTAGGGTTAGAGCTAGGGTTAGTGTTAGTGTTACGGTTAGGGCTATGGTTAGTTTTAGGGTTGGGGTTAAGGCTAGGACTAGGGTTAGGGTTAGGGCTAGGGCTAGGATTAAGGTGAGAGTTAGGGTTAGGGTTAGGGCTAGGGTTAGTGTTAGGGCTTGGGTTAGGGTTAGGGTTAGGGTTAGGGTTAGGGTTAGGGTTAGGGCTAGGGTTAGGTTTAGGGTTAGGGTTAAGGCTAGGCCTCGGGTTGGGGTTAGTTCTAGGGCTAGCTTTAGGGTTATAGTTAGGGTTAGGGCTAAGTTTAGGGTTATGGTTAGGGCTAGGGCTAGGGCTAGGTCTAGGGTTAGGGTTAGGGCTATGGCTAGGATTAGGGTTAGGGCTTGTGTTAGGGTTAGAGTAAGGGTTATGGCTAGGGCTAGGGCTTGGTTATGGTTAGGGTTAGGGATAGGGCTACGGCTAGGGTTAGGTTTAGGGTGTTGGTTAGGTTTAGGGCTAGGGTTAGGGCTAAGGTTAGGGTTAGGTTGGGGGCTCGGGTTAGGGTTATTGTTAGGGTTATGGCTAGGGTTAGTGTGTGATTAGGGTTTGGGTTAGGGTTAGGGCTCGCGTTATGGTTAGGGCTGGTTAGGGTTAGGCCTTGGCTTAGGATTAGATCTAGGGCTAGAGCTAGGGTTAGGGTTAGGGTTAGGGTTAGGACAGGGCTAGGGTTAGGGTTAGGGTTAGTGTTAGGGCTAGGGTAAGGGTTATTGTTAGGGTTAGGGTTAGAGCTAGTGTTAGGGTTAGGGTTAGGGCTAGGGCTAGGGCTATGGTTAGGGTTAGGGCCGGGTTTTAGGTCTAGGGTTAGGGTTAGGGCTAGGGTTAGGGTAAGGGTTAGGGCTAGGGCTAGGGCTAGGAATAGAGCTAATCTAGGGTTAGGGGTAGGGCCTGTTTTAGGGCTAGGGCTAGGGATAGGTTAGGGTTAGAATTAGGGCTATGGCTAGGGTTAGGGTTAGGGCTATGGCTAGAGTTAGGGTAATGGTTAGGGCTAGGGTTGTTGTTAGGGTTAGCGTTAGGGCTAGGGTTAGTGCTAGGGTTTGGTTTATGGTTAAGATTAGGGCTAGGGTTAGAGTTAGGTTTAGGGTTAGGGCTAGGGCTACGGTTAGGGTTAGGGCTGGGGCTAGGGCTAGGGTTAGGGCTAGGGCTAGGGCTCGGGTTAGGGTTAGGGTTAGGGCTAGGGTTAGGGCAATGGCTAGGGCTAGGGTTAGGGTTTGTTTAGGGCTAGTGCTAGGGTTAGGGTTAGGGTTAGGGCTAGGGCTAGGGTTAGAGTTAGGGATAGGTTTAGGGCTAGGGTTAGTGTTAGAGGTTGGGTTCGGGTTAGGTTTCGGGTTATGGCTAGGGCTAGGGATAGGGCTAGGGTTATGTTTAGGGTTAGGGTTAGGGCTAGGGCTAAGGTTAGAGTTAGGATTTGGGTTAGGGTTTGGGCTCAGGTTAGGGTCAGGGCTAATCCTCGGGTTAGGGTTAGGGTTAGGGTTACAGCAAGGGCTAGGGCTAGGGTTAGGGCTAGGGCTAGGGCTTGGGCTAGGGTTATGGTTAGGGTTAGGATTAGGGATAGGGCTATGGTTACGGTAAGGCGTAGGGCTGGACTTAGGTTTAGGTTTAGGACTAGGGTTCGGATTAGGGTTAGGTTTACATTCAGGGTTAGGGCTAGGGTTAGGGTTAGGTTTAGGGTGTGGGTTAGGTTTAGGGTTACGTTTAGGCCTAGGGTAGGACTAGGACCAGGGCTAGGGCTAGGGTTAGGGCTAGGGTTAGTGTTAGGGCTAGGGCTAGGGCTAGGGTTAAGGTTAGGGTTAGGTTTGGTGTTAGCCCTAGGGCTAGGTTTATGGATATAGTTAGGTCTAGGGTTAGGGTTAAGGTAGGGCTAGTTTAGGTCTAGGTTTAGGGTGTAGTTTAGTGGGTTTTTTTTTAGGATTTTGTGGGTTTTTTTAGGATTAAGGGTTAGAGTTAGGGTTAGGGTTAGGGGTAAGTTTAGGGCTCGGGCTAGGGTTATGGTTAGGTTGTGGGTTAGGGTTAGTGCTAGGGTTAGCGCTAGGGTTAGGGTTAGGGTTAAGGTTAGGGTTAGGGTTAGGTTTTGGGCTAGGGTTAGGGCTAGGATTAGGGTTAGAGATAGGGCTCGGGTTAGGGTTAGGGTTAGGGCTTGGTTTAGGGTTAGCATTAGGGCTTGGTTTAGGGTTATGGCTAGGGCTATAGCTAGGGGTAGGTTTAGGGTTAGGGTTAGGGTTAGGGTTAGGGTTAGGGTAAGTGTTAGGTTTAGGGTGTGGGTTAGGATTAGGGCTAGTGTGAGGGCTAGGGCTAGGGCTCGGGTTAGGGCTCGGGTTAGGGTTATTGTTAGGGTTATGGATAGGGCTGGGATTTAGAGTTGGGGCTTAGTTTAGGGTTTGGGCTTGGGTTAGGGTTAGGCCTGGTGTTAGGGTTTGATCTAGGGCTAGAGCTAGTGTTAGGGTTAGGGTAGGGCTAGGGCTATTGTTAGGGTTAGGTTTAGGTTAGGGCTATGTCTAGGTTTAGGTTTAGGGCTCTGGCTAGTGTTAGGTTTAGGGTTAGGGCTCTGGCTAGGGTTAGGTTTAGGGTTAGGGCTAGGGCTAGGGCTCGGTTTAGGGCTAGGGTTTCGGCTAGGGTGAGGGCAATTGCTAGGCCTCGGGTTAGGGTTTGGTTAGGGCTAGTGCTAGGGTTAGGGTTAGGGTTAGGCCTTGGTTTAGGATTAGATCTAGGGCTAGAGCTAGAGCTAGGGTTAGGGTTAGGGTTAGGGTTAGAGTTATGGATAGGGCTGGGGTTAGAGTTGGGGCTTGGGTTTGGGTTAGTGCTCGGGTTAGGGTTAGGCCTGGGGTTAGGGTTAGACTAGGGCTAGAGCTAGGTTTAGGGTTAGGGTTAGGGTTAGGCCTAGGGCTAGGGTTAGGGTTAGGGCTATGCCAGGGTTAGGGCTAGGGTTAGGATAAGGGTTAGGGCTAGGGCTAGGGCTAGGAATAGGGCTATGTCTAGGGTTAGAGCTAGGGCTAGTGTTAGGGCTAGGGCTAGGGTTAGGTTAGGGTTAGGATTAGTGCTATGGCTAGGGTTAGGGTTAGGGCTAGGGCTAGAGTTAGGTTTAGGGTTAGGGCTATGGTTGTTGTTAGGGTTAGGGTTAGAGCTAGGGTTAGGGCTAGTGTTTGGTTTATCTTTAAGATTAGGGCTAGGGTTAGAGTTAGGGTTAGTTTTAGGGCTGGGGCTAGGGTTAGGTTTAGTGTGTCGGTTAGAGTTAGGGCTAGGGTTAGGGCTAGGGTTAGGGCTAGGGCTAGGGCTCGGGTTAGGGCTAGGGTTAGGGCTAGGTTTAGGGCAATGGCTAGGGCTCGGCTTAAGGTTTGGTTAGGGCTAGTGCTATGGGTTAGAGTTAGGGTTAGGGCTAGGGTTAGGGTTAGTGTTAGTGTTACCGTTAGGGCTAGGGTTCGTGTTAGAGATGGGTTAAGGCTAGGACAAGGGTTAGGGTTAGGGTTAGGGCTAGGGTTAGGGTTAGAGTTATTGTTAGGTTTAGGGCTAGGGTGAGTGTTAGAGGTTGGGTTCGGTTTAGGTTTCGGGTTATGGCTAGGGCTAGGGCTAGGGCTAGGTTTATGTTTAGGGTTAGGATTAGGGCTAGGGCTAGGGTTAGAGTTAAGGTTTGGGTTAGGGTTAGGGCTCGCGTTAGGGTTAGGGTAGGCTTTGGGTTAGGGTTAGGGTTAGGTTTAGGGTTACGGCAAGGGCTAGAGCTAGGGTTAGGGATAGGGCTAAGGCTAGGCTAGGGTTAAGGTTAGGCTTAGTTTTGGTGTTAGCCATTGGGCTAGGTTTATGTTTGTAGTTAGGGCTATGGTTACTGTTAAGTTAGGGCTAGGTTAGTGCTAGGTTTAGGGTGTAGTTTAGTGTTTTTTTTTTTTAGGATTTAGTGGGTTTTTTTAGGATTAAAGGTTAGGGTTAGGGTTAGGGTTAGGGTGAAGTTTAGGGCTCCGGCTAGTGTTATGGTTAGGGTGTGGGTTAGGGTTAGTGCTAGGATTAGGGCTAGGGTTAGGGTTACGGTTAAGTTTAGGGTTAGGGTTAGGTTTTGGGCTAGGGTTAGGGCTAAGGTTAGGGTTAGAGATAGGGCTCGGGTTAGGGTTAGGGTTAGGGCTTGGTTTAGGGTTAGGGTTAGGTCTTGGTTTAGGGTTAGATTTAGGGTTATGGCTAGGGCTATGGCTAGGGGTAGGTTTAGGTTTAGGGTTAGGGTTAGGGATAGGGCTAGGGTAAGGGTTAGATTTAGGGTGTGGGTTAGGGTTAGGGCTAGGGTTACGGTTAGGGCTAGGGCTCGGGTTAGGGGTAGGGTTAGGGCTAGTGCTAGGGTTAGGGTTAGGGTTAGGGTTAGGGTTATGGATAGGGCTGTGGTTAGATTTGGGGCTTGGGTTAGCGTTAGGGCTCGGATTAGGGTTAGGCCTGGGGTTAGGGTTAGATCTAGGGCTAGAGCTAGGGTTAGGGTTAGGGTGAGGGTTAGGGCTATGGCTTGGGCTAGGGTTAGGATTATGGTTAGGAGGGCTAGGTTTAGGTTTAGGGTTAGGGCTCTTGCTAGGGTTAGGTTAGGGTTAGGACTAGGGCTAGGGTTAGTGTTAGGGTTACCGTTAGGGCTAGGGTTCAGGTTAGAAATTGGTTAAGGCTAGTATAGGGTTAGGGTTAGGATTAGGGCTAGGGTTAGGGTTAGATTTATTGTTAGGTTTAGGGCTAGGGTTAGTGTTAGAGGTTGGGTTCGGTTTAGGTTTCGGGTTATGGCTAGGGCTAGGGCTAGGGCTAGGGTTATGTTTAGGGTTAGGATTAGGGCTAGGGCTAGGGTTAGAGTTAAGGTTTGGGTTAGGGTTAGGGCTCATGTTAGGGTTAGGGCTAGGCCTTGGGTTAGGACTAGGGCTAGGGTTACGGCAAGGGCTAGGGCTAGGGTTAGGGTTAGGGCTTAGGCTAGGTCTAGGGTTATGGTTAGGGTTAGCATTAGGGATAGGGCTATGGTTAGGGTAAGGCATAGGGCTGGAGTTAGGGTTAGGGTGAGGACTAGGGTTGGGCTTAGGGTTAGGTTTACGTTTAGGGTTAGGGCTAGGGTTAGGGTTAGGTTTAGCGTGTTGGTTAGGTTTAGGGCTAGGGTTAGGGCTAGGGCTAGGGCTTGGGTTAGTGTTAGGGTTAGGGCTAGGGTTGGGGTAATGGCTAGGGCTCAGTTTTGGGTTGGGGTTAGGGCTAGGTCTAGGGTAGGGTTAGGTTTAGTGCTAGGGCTAGTGTTAGTGTTAGGGTTAGGGTTAGAGCAAGGGTTAAATTTAGGATTAGGGTTAAGGCTAGGACCAGGGTTAGGGTTAGGGCTAGGGCTAGCGTTAGGACTAGGGTTAGTGTTAGGGCTTGAGTTAGGGTTAGGGTTAGGGTTATGGTTAGGGTTAGGGTTAGGGTTAGGTTCGGGTTAGGGTTAGGTTCAGGTTAGGGTTAGGGTTAAGGTTAGGACTAAGGTTAGTGTTAGAGTTAGGGTTAGGGTTAGGTCTAGGGCTAGGGTTATCGTTAGCGTTAGCGCTAGGGTTAGAGTTTGGGTTCGGGTTAGGGTTAGGTCTATGGTTAATTTTAGGACTTGGGTTACGGTTAGGTTTCGGGTTATGGCTAGGGCTAGGGCTAGGGCTAGGTATATGGTTAGGGTTAGGGTTAGCGCTAGGGCTAGGTTTAGAGTTAGGGTTTGGGTTAGGGTTAGGACTCGGATAAGGGTTAGGGCTAGGCCTCGGTTTAGGATATGGTTAGGGCTAGGGCTAGGGTTATGTTTAGGGTTAGGATTAGGGATAGGGCTAGGGTTAGGTTAGGGCTAGTGCTAGAGTTAGGGTTAGGGTTAGGACTAGAGTTTGGGTTAGGATTATGTTTAGGGCTAGGGTTAGGGTTAGGGTTAGTGTTAAGGTTAGGCCTAGGGTTAGGCTTAGGGTTAGGGTTAGGGTTAGGGCTAGGGCTAGGGTTGGGGTTAGGGTGAGGGCTAGGGCTAGGGTTAGGCTAAGGGTTAGAGTTAGGGCTAGGTCTAGTTTTAGGGTTAGGGTTAGGTTTACAGCTAGGTTTAGAGTTAGGGTTAGGGTTAAGGCTAGCCCTAATATTATGGTTAGGTTTAGGGTTAAGTTTAGGGCTAGGGTTAGGGTTAGGGTTAGGGTTATGGCTAGCCCTAGGATTAGAGTTGATTTGGTTTAGGGTTATAATGGGGCTTGGGTTAGGGTTAGGGTTAGGGTTACAGCTAGGGCTAGGGCTAGTGCTAGGGATATGGTTTGGGTTAGTGTTAGGGTTAGGTTTAGGGTTATGGCTAGGGCTATGGCTAGGGCCAGGGTTAGGGTTAGTGTTAGGTCTAGGGCTAGGGTTAGGTTTAGGGTGTGGGTTAGGGTTATGGCTAGGGTTAGAGTTAGTGTTTGGGTTAGGGTTAGTGCTGGTTTTAGGGTTAGGACTAGGTTTAGGGTTAGGCCTAGGGTTAGGGTTAGATGTAGGGCTAGAGCTAGGTTTAGGGTTATATTTAGGGCTAGTGCTAGGGTTAGGGTTAGGGCTAGGTCTAGGGTTAGGGTTTGGATTAGGGTTAGGGTTAGGGTTAGGGCTATGGCTAAGGCTAGGGTTAGGGTTATGGCTAAGGCTATGGCAAAGTTTAGGATTGGGGCTAGGGCTAGTGTTACTGCTAGGGTTAGTGTTAGGGTTAGGGCTAGGGCTAGGGCTCGGACTAGGGCGATGGCTCGGGTTAGGGCTAGGGCTAGTGTTAGGGCTAGGGCTAGGGCTACAGCTAGGGCTAGGGCTAGGTTTAGGTGTAGGGCTAGGGCTAGAGTTAGGGTTAGGGTTATGGCTAGGGTTGGGGTTAGGGTTAGGGTTAGGGATAGGGTTAGGTTTAGGGTTAGGTATAGGGTTAGGGTTAGGTCTAGGGTTAGGGTTAGGGTTAGGGTTAGGGTTATGGCTAGGGCTATGTGTAGGTTTAAGGTTAGGGTTAGGGCTAGGGCTATGGTTAGGGTTAGGGTTAGGGCTAAATCTAGGGTTAGGGTTAGCGTTAGGGTTAGGGTTATGGCTAGGGCTAGTTGTAGGGTTAAGGTTAGTGTTAGGGCTAGGGCTATGTTTAGGGTTAGGGTTATGGGTAAATCTAGGGTTAGGGTTAGCGTTAGGGTTAGGTTTAGGGTTAGGATAGGGTTAAGGCTCATCCTAGGTTTAGGGTTAGGGCTTGGTCTAGGGTTAGGGTTAGAGTTAGGGGTAGGGTTAGGGTTAGGCCTTGTGTTAGGGTTAGCATTAAGTTTATAGCTAATGCGAGAGCTCGGGCTAGGGATATATTTTGGGTTAGGGTTAGGGCTAGGGCTAGGGTTAGGTTTAGGGTGTGGTTTAGGTTAGGGCTAGGGTTTTGGCTCGGGTTAGGGTTAGGGTTAGGGTTAGGGCTAGGGCTACCGTTAAGTTTAGAGATAGGGTTTTGCTAGGGCTAACGTTAGAGTTAGCTTTTGGGTTAGGGTTAGGGATCGGGTTAGCGTTAGGACTAGGTTTAGGGTTAGGCCTAGGGTTAGGGTTAGATCTAGGGCTAGACCTAGGGTTAGTGTTTGGGTTAAGGTTAGGGCTAATGCTAAGTTTAGGGTTATTTTTAGGGCTAGGTCTGTGTTTAGGTTTAGGGCTATGACTAGCGTTAGGGTTAGGGCTAGGGTTAGGTTTAGGTTTAGGGCTAGCGCTAGGTGTAGGGCTAGGTTTATGGTTAGGGTTAGGGTTAGGGCTAGTGCTAGGACTAGGGCTAGGGCAAGTGTTAGGGCTAGGGCTAGTGTTAGGGCTAGGGCTATGGCTAGGGCTAGCGTTAGGTTTAGGTTTGGTGTTAGCGTTAGGGCTAAGTTTATGGTGATATTTAGGGCTAGGGTTAGGGTTAAGTTAGGGCTAGGTTAGGGCTAGGTTTAGGGTTAAGTTTAGTGTTTTTTTTTTGTTAGGATTTTGTGGGTTTTTCTAGGATTAAGGGTTAGGCTTAGGGTTAGGGTTAGGGTTAGGGTTAGGATTAGGGTTAGGTTTAGGGTTAGGGCTCGGCCTAGGGTATCCGTAAGGTTAGGTTTAGGGTTAGGGCTAAGGCTAGGGCTAGGGCTAGGGCTAGGGCTAGGGTTAGGGTTAGTGTTATCGCTAGGGCTAGGGCTAGGGCTAGGGCTAGGTTTAGGGTTAGGGTTAGGGTTAGGGCTAGGGTTAGGTTTAGGGTTAGGGTTAAGGCTATGCCTAGGGTTATGGCTAGGGCTAGGGCTAGTGTTAGTGTTAGAGTTAGGGTTAGGGTTAGTGTTAGGGTGAGGTTTAGGGTTAGGTTTAGGGTTTCGTTTAGGGTAAGGGTTGTGGCTTGGGTTAGGGTTGGAGCTAGGGTTATATTTAGGGCTAGGTCTAGTGCTAGGGATATGGTTCAGGTTAGGGTTAAGGCTAGGGCTAAGGTTAGGTTTAGGGTGTGGTTTAGGTTAGGGCTAGGTTAAGGCTATGGTTAGGGCTAGGGCTAGGCCTCGGTTTAGGGTTAGGGTTAGGTCTAGGGCTACGGTTAGGGTTAGGTTTAGGGTTATGGATAGGGCTGGGGTTAGAATTTGGGTTTGGGTTAGGATTAGTGCTCGGGTTAGTGTTAGGACTAGGTTTAGGGTTAGGCCTAGGGTTAGGGTTTGATCTAGGGCTAGAGCTAGATTTGGGTTTGGCTTAGGGTTAGGTGTAGGGCAAGGGTTAGGTTTAGGGCTAGGGCTAAGGCTAGGGTTAGGGTTATGGCTAAGGCTAAAGCTAGGTTTAGGGTTAGGGCTGGGGCTAGTGTTACTGCTAGGGTTATGGTTAGGGTTAGGGCTAGGGCTAGGGCTAGGACTAGGGCTAGGGCTAGGGCTAGGGCTAGTGTTAGGGCTAGGGCTAGGGCTAGGGCTAGTGCTAGGGCTAGGTCTAGGGTTAGGTTTAGGTTAGGGCTAGAGTTAGGGTTAGGGTTAGGGCTAGGGTTTGGGTTAGGGTTAGGGTTAAGGTTAGTGATATGGATAGGGTTAGGGTTAGGGGTAGTGATAGGTATAGGGTTAGGGTTAGGTCTAGGATTAGGGTTAGGGTTAGGGTTATGGCTAGGGCTAGGTGTAGGGTTAAGGTTAGTGTTAGGGCTAGGGCTATGGTTATGGTTAGGGTTAGGGTTAGGGCTAAATCTAGGGTTAGTGTTAGGGTTAGGTTTAGGGTTAGGGTTAGGGTAAGGCTAGGCCTAGGTTTAGGGTTAGGGCTTGGGCTAGGGTTAGGGTTAGAGTTAGGGGTAGGGTTAGGGTTAGTGTTAGGGTTAGGCCTTGGGTTAGGGTTAGCTTTAAGTTTATAGCTAGGGCCAGAGCTAGGGCTAGGGATATGTTTCGGGTTAGGGTTAGGGCTAGGGCTAGGGTTAGGTTAAAATTAGGGCTCGGGGTAGGGTTAGGGCTAGGGCTAGGGCTACGGTTCGGTTTAGGGTTTGGTTTTGGCTAGGGCTAAGGATAGAGTTAGCGTTTGGGTTAGGGTTAGGACTCGGGTTATGGTTAGGACTAGGTTTAAGGTTAGGCCTAGGGGTAGGGTTAGATTTAGGGCTAGAGCTAGTATTATTGTTAGGGTTAAGGTTAGGGCTAATGCTAAGGTTAGGGTTAGGTTTAGGACTAGATCTAGGTTTAGGGTTAGGGCTATGACTAGGGTTAGGGTTAGGGTTAGGGCTAGGGTTAGTGTTAGGGTTAGGACTGGATGTACCGCTAAGACTTGGGCTAGGGCTAGGGTTACGGCTAGGGCTAGTGTTAGGGCTAGGGCTAGTGCTAGGGCTAGCGTTAGGTTTAGGTTTGGTGTTAGCATTAGGGCTAGGTTTATGGTGATATTTAGGGCTAGGGTTAGGGTTAAGTTAGGGCTAGGTTAGGGCTAGGTTTAGGGTTAAGTTTAGTGTTTTTTTTTTTTAGTACTTTGTGGGTTTTTTTTAGGATTAAGGGTTAGGGTTAGGGTTAGGATTAGGGTTAGGGTTAGTGTTAGGGCTCGGCCTAGGGTATCTGTAAGGTTAGGTTTAGGGTTAGGGCTAAGGCTAGGGCTAGTGCTAGGGCTAGGTCTAGGGTTAGGGTTAGGGTTAGGGTTAGGGCTTGGTTTAGGGTTAGGATTGGGGTTATGGCTAGGGCTATGGCTATGGCTAGGGTTAGGGTTAGGGTTAGGTTTAGGGTCAGGGCTAGGGTAAGGGTTATGTTTAGTGTGTGGGTTAGGGTTAAGGCTAGAGTTAGGGCTAGGGTTAGGGTTAGGGCTAGGGCTCGGGTTAGGGTTAGTGTTAGGGCTACTGCTAGGGTTAGGGTTAGGGTTAGGTTTATGGTTATGGCTAGGGCTAGGTTTAGAGTTAGGGTTTGGGTTAAGGTTAGGACTCGGGATAGGGTTAGGCCTGGGGTTTGCGTTAGATCTAGGGCTAGAGCTAGGGTTGGGGTTAAGTTTAGGCCTAGTGCTAGGTTTAGGTTTAGGGCTTTGGCTAAGGTTAGGTTTAGGTTTAGGGCTAGGATTAGGGTTAGGGTTAGGGCTAGGGCTAGAGTTGGGGTTAGGGTTAGGCCAGGCATTTGGGGTTAGGGTTAGGGTTAGGGCTAGGGTTAGTGTTAGGGTTAGGGTTAGGCTTAGGTCTAAATCTAGGGTTAGGTTTCTTTTTGGGTTACCATTAGGGTTAGGTTTAAAGCTAGTCCTAATGTTAGGTTTAGGGCTATGGCTAGGTTTAGGGTTAGAGTTAGGGTTAGGGTTAGGTTTAGGACTATGTCTAGGGTTAGGGTTAGGGCTATGGCTATGGTGAGGGTTAGGGTTAGGGCTAGGGTTAGGGTTAGAGTTAGGGTTAGGGCTAGGGCTAGGTTTAGGGCTCAGTCTAGTGTTAGGGTTAGGGCTATGGCTATGGTTAGGGTTAGGGCTAGGGCTATGGTTAGGGTTAGGGCTATGGTTAGGGTTAGGGCTAGGGCTATGGTTAGGGTTAGGGCTAGAGTTAGGTTTAGGGCTAGCGCTAGGTGTAGGTTTAGGTTTATGGTAATGGTTAGGGTTAGGGCTAGGGCTAGGAATAGGGCTAAGGCTAGGGTTATGGCTAGGTCTAGTGTTAGGGCTAGTGTTAGGGCTAGGGCTACAGTTAGGGTTAGGGTTAGGAATAGGGCTAGGGCTAGGGTTGGGTTAGGTTTATGGCTAGGGCTAGAGTTAGGGTTAGGGTTAGGGATAAATCTAGGGTTAGGGTTATGGTTTGGGTTAGGGTTAGGGTTAGGGTTACGGTTAGGGTTAGGGTTAAGGCTAGTCCTAGGGTTCGGGTTAGGGCTATGGCTATGTTTGGGGTTAGAGTTAGGGTTAGGGTTAGGGTTAGGTTTAGAACTTGGGTTAGTGTTAGGGTTAAGTTTAAAGCTAGGGCTAGGGCTAGGGAGATTGTTCGGGTCTGGGTTAGGGCTAGGGCTAGAGTTAGGTTTATTGTGTGGTTTAGGGTTAGGACTAATGTTAGGGCTATGGTTAGGGCTAGGGCTGGAGCTCGGGTTAGGGTTAGGGTTACGACTAGGGATACGGTTAGGGTTAGGGTTTGAGTTATTGATAGGGCTGGGGTTAGAGTTGGGGTTTGGGTTAGGGTTAGTGCTCGGGTTAGTGTTAGGACTAGGTTTAGTGTTAGGCCTAGGGTTAGGGTTGGATGTAGGGCTAGAGCTAGGGTTAGGGTCAGGATTAAAGTTAGAGCTGATGCTAGGGTTAGGGTTAGGGTTAGGGCTAGGTCTAGGGTTAGGGTTCGGGCTATGGCTATGGTTAGGGTAAGGGTTAGGGTTAGGGCTAGGGTTAGTGTTATGGTTAGGGTTAGGGCTAGCGCTAGTGCTACGTATAGGGTTAGGGCTTGAGATAGTGTTACTGCTAGTGTTAGGTGTAGGGTTAGGGCTAGGTCTAATGCTATGACTAGGGCTAGTGCTAGGACTAAGGCTAGGGCTAGGGTTAGGGCTAGGGCTAGGACTAGCGTTAGGGTTACGTTTGGTGTTAGCGTTAGGGCTAGGTTTATGTTTATAGTTAGGGCTAGGGTTAGGGTTAAGTTAGGGCTAATTAGGGCTAGGTTTAGGGTTAAGTTTAGTGGATTTTTTTAGCATTTTGTTGGGTTTTTTTAGGATTAAGGGTTAGGGTTAGTGTTAGGGTTAGTGTTAGTGTTAGGGTTGGGGTTATGGTTAGGGATCGGCCTAGGGTTTGGGTTAGGGTTAGGTTTACGGTTAACGCTAAGGCTAGGGCTAGGGCTAGGGTTAGTGTTAGGGTTAGGGTTAGGGTTAGGGTTAGGGTTAGGGCTAGGGTTAGGGTTAGGGTTATAGTTAGGGTTAAGGCTAGGCCTGGGTTAGGGTTAGGGCTAGGGCTAGGGTTAGGGTTAGGGCTAGGGCTAGGGTTAGGTTTAGTGTGTGTTAGGGTTAGGGCTATTGTTAGGGCTTTGGTTAGGGCTAGGGCTAGCGCTCGGGTTAGGGTTAGGGTTAGGGTTAGGGCCATGGTTTGGGCTAGGTTTAGCGCTCGGGTTTGGGTTAGGGTTAGTTCTAGGGCTAGGGTTAGGCTTAGGGTTATGTCTAGGGCTAGGGTTAGAGTTAGGGTTTGGGTTAGTGTTAGTGCTTGTTTTAGTGTTAGGACTAATTTGAGGGTTAGGGTTTGATCTAGGGCTAGAGCTAGGTTTAGAGTTAGGTTTAGGGCTTGGGCTATGGTTAGGGTTAGGGTTAGGGCTATGGTTAGGGTTAGGGTTAGGATTAGGGCTAGGGTTAGTGTTAGGGTTAGGGTTAGGGCTAGGGCTAGGGCTAGGGTTAGGGTTAGGGCTAGGGCTAGGACTAGGGTTAGGTTTA
>CM027388.1:124972637-124995747 GCA_015711505.1 Sylvilagus bachmani
TTTTTTTTTTTTAGTATTTAGTGGGTTTTTTTAGAATTAACTGTTAGGGTTAGGGTTAGGGTTAAGTTTAGGGCTCTGGCTAGGGTTAGCGGTAGGGTTAAAGCTATACCTAGGGTTAGGGTTAGGGCTAGGGCTAGGACTAGGGTTAGGTTTACGTTTAGGTTTAGGGTTAGTGTAGAGCCAGGAATAGGGCTAGGGCTAGGGTTAGGGCTAGGGCTAGTGTTAGGACTAGGGCTAGGGCTAAGGCTAGGGTTAGGGTTAGGTTTGGTGGTAGTCCTAGGGCTAGGTTTATGGTTATAGTTAGGGCAAGGGTTAGGGTTAAGTTAGGGCTAGGTTAGGGCTAGGTTTAGGGTTTAGTTTATTGGGTTTTTTTTAAGTATTTAGTGGGTTTTTTTAGGATTAACTGTTAGGGTTAGGGTTAGGGTTAAGTTAAGGGCTCTGGCTAGGGTTAGCGGTAGGGTTAAAGCTATACCTAGGTTTAGGGTTAGGGCTAGGGCTAGGGTTAGGTTTAGAGTTAGGGTTAGGGTTAGGGTTAGGGTTAGGGTTAGGGTTAGGGTTGGGGCTTCGGTTAGGTGTAGTGTGTGGGTTAGGGTTAGGGCCAGGGTTAGGGCTTTGGTTAGGGCTAGGGCTAGCGCTCGGTTTAGGGTTAGGTTTAGGGCTAGGGCTAGGGTAAGGTTAGGGTTATGGCTAGGGCTAGGTTTAGAGTTAGGGTTTGGGTTAGGTTTACTGCTCGTTTTAGTGTTAGCACTAGGTTTAGGGTTAGTCCTAGGGTTAGGGTTAGATCTAGGGCTAGAGCTAGGTTTAGGGTTAGGTTTAGGGCTAGGTCTAGGTCTAGGGTTACGGTAAGGGCTATGGCTAGGGTTAGCGTTAGGGTTAGGGTTAGGGTTAGGGTTAGGGCTAGGGTTAGTGTTAGGATTAGGGCTAGGGCTAGGGCTAGGATTACGGTTATGGCTATGGCTAGGGTTAGGGTTAGGGTTAGGGTTAGGGTTAGGGCTAGGGTTAGGGTTAGGATTAGGGCTAGGGCTATGGCTAGGGTTAGGGTTAGGTCGGGATGTGCTAGGAATTGGGCTAGGGCTAGGGTTAGAGCTAGGGCTAGTTTTAGGGCTAGGGCTAGGTCTAGGGCTATGGTTATGGTTAGGTTTGGTGGTAGCCCTAGGGCTAGGTTTATGGTTATAATTAGGGCTAGGGTTAGGGTTAAGTTAGGGCTAGGTTTAGGATTCAGTTTAGTTTTTTTTTTTTTTAGTATTTTGTGGGTTTTTTCAGGATTAATTTGTAGGGTTAGGGTTAGGGTTATGGCTAGGGCTAGGGTTAGAGATAGGGTTTGTTTTTGGGTTAGGGCTCGGGTTAGGGTTAGGACTAGGTTTAGGTTTAGGCCTAGTTTTAGGGTTAGATCTAGGGCTAGGGCTAGGTTTAGGGTTAGGGTTAAGGTTAGGACTAATGATAGGGTTAGGGTTAGGATTAGGGCTAGGTCTAGGGTTAGGGTTATTCCTATGGCTAGGGTTAGGTTTAGTGTTAGGACTATGGTTAGGGTTAGGGTTAGTGCTAGGGCTAGGGCTAGGGCTAGGTTCAGGGTTAGGGCTAGGGCTAGTGTTACTGCTAGGGCTAGGGTTAGGGCTAGGGCTAGTGTTAGGGTTAGTGCTAGGGCTAGGGCTAGGGCCAGGACTAGGTCTAGGGGTAGTCTTAGGGCTAGGGCTTGGGCTAGGGCTAGCGTTAGGGTTAGGTTTGGTGTTGGCTATAGGGCTATGTTTATGGTTATAGTTAGGGCTAAGTTTAGGGTTAAGTTTAGTTGTTTTTTTAGGATTTTTTGGGTTTTTTTTAGGATTAAGTGTTAGGGTTATGGTTAGGGTTAATGTTAGGGTTAGGGTTAGGGTTAGGGCTCGGCCTAGGGTTAGGGTTAGGTTTAGGGTTAGGGCTAAGGCTAGGGTTAGGGTTAGGGTTAGTGTTATTGCTAGGGCTAGGGTTAGGGCTAGGGCTAGGGCTAGGGCTAGGGCTAGGGCTAGGGCTAGGGTTAGGTTTAGGGTTAGGGTTAGGGTTAGGCTAGGGTTAGGGTCAGGGTTAGGGTTAGGTTTAAGGCTAGGCCTAGGGTTAGGGTTAGGGCGAGGGCTAGGGTTAGGGTTAGAGTTAGGGTTAGGTTTAGGTTTAAGGCTTGGGTTAGGGTTAGGGTTAGGGTTATAGCTAGGGCTAGGGCTAGTGCTAGGGATATGGTTCGGGTTAGGGTTAGGGCTAGGCCTAGGGTTAGGTTTAGGTGTGGTTTAGGGTTACGGCTAGAGTTAGACTTAGGGTTTGGGTTCTGGTTAGTGCTTGTTAGGGTTAGGACTAGGTTTAGGGTTAGGTCTTGGGTTAGGGTTAGATGTAGGGCTAGAGCTAGTTTTAGGGTTAAGTTTAGGGCTAGGGCTAGGGTAAGGGTTAGGTTTAGGGTGTGGATTAGGGTTAGGGCTAGGGTTAGGGCTAGGGTTACGGTTAGGGCTAGGGCTCGGGTTAGGGTTTGGGTTAGGGCTAGTGCTAGGGTTAGGGTTAGGGTTAGGGTTATGGATAGGGCTGGGGTTAGAGTTGGGGCTTGGGTTAGGGTTAGGGCTTGGGTTAGGGTTAGATCTAGGGCTAGAGCTAGGGTTAGGGTTAGGTTTAGGGTTAGGGCTAGGGCTAGGGTTAGGGTTAGGGTTAGTGTTATTGCTAGGGCTAGGGTTAGGGCTAGGGCTAGGGCTAGGGCTAGACTAGGGTTAGGTTTAGGGTTAGGGTTAGGGTTAGGGCTAGTGTTAGGGTCAGGGTTAGGGTTAGGTTTAAGGCTAGGCCTAGGGTTAGTGTTAGGGCGAGGGCTAGGGTTAGGGTTAGAGTTAGGGTTAGGTTTAGGTTTAAGGCTTGGGTTAGGGTTAGGGTTAGGGTTATAGCTAGGGCTAGGGCTAGTGCTAGGGATATGGTTCGGGTTAGGGTTAGGGCTAGGCCCAGGGTTAGGTTTAGGTGTGGTTTAGGGTTATGGCTAGGGTTAGACTTAGGGTTTGGGTTCTGGTTAGTGCTTGTTAGGGTTAGGACTAGGTTTAGGGTTAGGCCTAGGGTTAGGGTTAGATGTAGGGCTAGAGCTAGTTTTAGGGTTAAGTTTAGGGCTAGGGCTAGGGTTAGGGTTAGTGTTAGGTCTAGGTCTAGGGTTAGGGTTAGGGCTATGTCTAGGGTTAGGGTTAGGGTTAGGGCTAGGGTAATGGTTAGGTTTAGGGTGTGGGTTAGGGTTAGGGCTAGGGTTAGGGCTAGGGTTACGGTTAGGGCTAGGGCTCGGGTTAGGGTTAGGGTTAGGGGTAGGGTTGGGGTTAGGTTTAAGGTTAGGGCTAGGGTTAGGGTTAGAGATAGGGCTCGGGTTAGGGTTAGGGTTAGTTCTTGGTTTAGGGTTAATGTTAGGGCTTCGTTTAGGTTTAGGGTTAGGGTTATGGCTAGGGCTATGACTAGGGTTAGGGTTAGGTTTAGGGCTAGGGTAAGAGTTAGGTTTAGGGTGTGGGTTAGGGTTAGGGCTAGGGTTATGGCTAGTGTTACGTTTAGGGCTAGGGCTCGGGTTAGGGTTAGGTTTAGGGCTAGTGCTAGGGTTAAGGTTAGGGTTATGGATAGGGCTGGTGTTAGATTTGGGGCTAGGGTTGGGGTTAGGTTTAGGGTTAGGGTTAGGGTTTGGGTTAGGGCTAGGGTTAGAGTTAGGGTTTGGGTTAGGGCTAAATCTAGTGTTAGGTTTAGGGTTTGGGTTAGGGTTAGGTTTAGGGCTAGTGTTAGGTCTATGGTTAGGTTTAGGGCTAGGTCTAGAGTTAGGGTTAGGGTTAGGGCTAAATCTAGGGTTAGGGTTATGGTTTGGGTTAGGGTTAGGTTTAGGTTTAAGGTTAGTCCTAGGTTTAGGGTTAGGGCTATGTCTAGGTTTAGGGTTAGAGTTAGGGTTAGGGTTAGGTTTAGGGTTAGGGCTTGGGTTAGTGTTAGGGTTAAGTTTATTTCTAGGGCTCGGTCTAGGGTTATTATTCGGGTTAGGGTTAGGGTTAGGGTTAGTGTTAGGGATAGGGTTAGTGTTATGGTTAGGTTTACTTCTAGGGCTAGGGCTTGGTTTAGGGTTAGGGTTTGACTAGTGTTACTGCTAGGGTTAGGGTTAGAGTTAGGTCTAGGGCTAGTGCTAGGACTAGGGTTAGGGTTAGGGTTAGGGTTAGGGTTAGGGTTAGTGTTCGGGCTAGGGCTAGGGCTAGGGTTAGGGTTAAGGTTACGGTTAGGTTTGGTGTTAGCCCTAGGTCTAGGTTATTTTTATAGTTAGGGCTATGGTTAGGGTTAAGTTAGGGCTAGGTTAGGGCTAGGTTCGGGTTGAGTTTAGTGTTTTTTTTTTTTTTAGGATTTATTGTGTTTTTTTAGGATTAAGGGTTTGGGTTAGGGTTAGGGTTAAGTTTAGGGCTCAGGCTAGGGTTATGGTTAGGGTGTGGGTTAGGCTTAGTGCTAGGGTTAGGGCTAGGGTTAGGGTGAGGGTTATGTTTAGGGTTAGAGTTAGGTTTTGGGCTTGGGTTAGGGCTAGTGTTGTGGTTATGGCTACGGCTCGGGTTAGCGTTAGGTTTATGGCATGGTTTAGGGTTAGGGTTAGGGCTTGGTTTAGGTTTATGGTTAGGGTTATGGCTAGGGCTATGGCTATGGCTAGGGTTAGGGTTAGGGTTAGTGTTAGGGCTAGGGTAAGGGTTAGGTTTAGGGTGTGGGTTAGGGTTAGGGCTAGGGTTAGGGCTAGGGTTAGGGTTAGGGTTATGGATAGGGCTGGGGTTAGAGTTGGGGCTTGGGTTAGGGTTTGGGCTCAGGTTAGGGTTAGGCCTGGGGTTAGGGTTAGATCTAGGGCTAGAGCTAGGGTTAGGGTTCGGTTTAGGGTTAGGGTTAGGCCTAGGGCTAGGCTTTGGTTTGGGTTAGGGCTCTGGCTAGAGATAGGGTTAGGGTTAGGTCTAGGTTTAGTGTTAGGGTTAGGGCTAGGTCTAGGGCTATGGTTAGGGCTAGGGCTAGTGTTAGGCCTAGGGGTAGGGCTAGGGCTAGGGTTAGGGTTAGGGTTAGGATCAGGGCTAGAGCTAGGATTAGGTTTAGGGCTAGGGCTAGATTTAGGGTTAGGGTTAGGGCTAGGGTTGGGGTTAGGTTTAAGGTTAGGGCTAGGGTTAGGGTTAGAGATAGGGCTCGGGTTAGGTTTAGGGTTAGTTCTTGGTTTAGGGTTAATGTTAGGGCTTCGTTTAGGGTTAGGGTTAGGGTTATGGCTAGGGCTATGACTAGGGCTAGGGTTAGGGTTAGGGTTAGGGCTAGGGTAAGGGTTAGGTTTAGGGTGTGGTTTAGGGTTAGTGCTAGGGTTAGGCCTAGGGTTAGGGTTAGGGCTTGGGCTCGGGTTTGGGTTAGGGTTAGGGCTCGTGCTAGGGTTAGGGTTAGGGTTATGGATAGGGCTGGTGTTAGAGTTGGGGCTAGGGTTGGCGTTAGGTTTAGGGTTAGGGCTAGTGTTATGGTTAGGATTTGGGTTAGGGCTAAATCTAGCGTTTGGTTTAGTGTTTGGTTAGGATTAGGTTTAGGGCTAGTGTTAGGGTTAGTGTTAGGGCTAGGGTTAGGGTTAAGTCTAGGGCTAGGTATAGAGCGAGGTTTATGGTTAGGGTTAGGGCTAGGGCTAGGGCTAGGACTAGGGCTAGGGCTAGGGTTAGGGCTAAGGCTAGTGTTAGGGCTAGTGTTAGGGCTAGGGCTAGGGTTAGGGTTAGGCTTAGGAGTAGGGCTAATGCTAGGGTTAGGTTTAGGGCTAGGGCTAGAGTTAGGCTTTGGGTTAAGGCTAAATCTAGGGTTAGTGTTATGGTTTGGGTTAGGATTAGGGTTAGGGTTAAGGCTAGTCCTAGGGTTAGGTTTAGGGCTTGGGTTAGTGTTAGGGTTAAGTTCATAGCTAGGGCTCTGTCTAGGGTTATTTTTCGGGTCTGGGTTAGGGCTAGGGCTAGGGTTAGGGTTAGGGTTATGGCTAGGGTTAGTGTTACAGTTAGGGTTACTTCTAGGTCTAGGGCTAGGTTTAGGGTTAGGTCTTGGGCTAGTGTTACTGCTAGGGTTAGTTTCAGAGTTAGGGCTAGGTCTAGTGCTAGGACTATGGTTAGGGTTAGGGTTAGGGTTAGGGTTAGGGCTAGTGCTAGTGTTAGGGTTAAGGTTAGGTTTAGGTTTGCAGTTAGCCCTAGGTCTAGGTTTATGTTTATAGTTAGGGCTAGGGTTAGGGTTAATGTAGGGCTAGGTTAGGGCTAGGTTTAGGGTGTAGTTTAGTGGTTTTTTTTTAGGATTTTTTTGGGTTTTTTTAGGATTAAGGGTTAGGGTTAGGGTTAGGGTTAAGTTTAGGGCTCGGGCTAGGGTTATGGTTAGTGTGTGGTTAGTGTTATTGCTAGGGTTAGGGCTAGGGTTAGGTTTAAGTTTAAGGGTAGTGTTAGGGTTAGGTTTTGGGCTAGGGTTAGGGCCAGGGTTAGTGTTAGGGCTAGGGCTCGGGTTAGGGTTAGGGTTATGGCATGGTTTAGGGTTAGGGTTAGGGCTTGGTTTAGGGTTAGGTTTAGGGTTATGGCTAGGGCTATGGTTAGGGTTAGGGTTAGGGTTAGTGTTAGGGCTAGGTAAGGGTTAGGTTTAGGGTGTGAGTTAGGGTTAGGGCTAGGGTTAGGGTTAGGGTTAGTGTTAGGGCTAGGGCTCGGGTTAGGGTTAGGGTTATGGCATGGGTTAGGGTTAGGTTTAGGGCTTGGTTTAGGGTTAGGTTTAGGGTTATGGCTAGGGATATGGCTAGGGCTAGGGTTAGGGTTATGGTTAGGGCTAGGGTAAGGGTTAGGTTTAGGGTGTGTGTTAGGGTTAGTGCTAGGGTTAGGGCTAGTGTTAGGGTTAGGGCTAGGGCTCGGGTTAGGGTTAGGGTTAGGGCTTGTGGTAGGGTTAGGGTTAGGGTTAGGGTTATGGATAGGTCTGGGGTTAGAGATGGGGCTTGGTTTAGGGTTAGGGCTTGGTTTAGGGTTAGGGTTAGGGCTAGGGCTATGGCTATGGCTAGGGTTAGGGTTAGGGTTAGGGTTAGGTCTAGGGTAAGGGTTAGGGTAAGGTTTTGGGCTAGGGTTAGGGCTAGTGTTATGGCTAGTGTTAGTGTTAGGGCTAGGGCTCGGGTTAGGGTTAGGGTTATGCCATGATTTAGGGTTAGGGTTAGGGTTAGGGTTTTGTTTAGGGTTAGGTTTAGGGTTATGGATAGGGCTGGTGTTAGAGATGGGGCTTGGGTTAGGGTTAGGGCTCGGGTTATGGTTAGGTCTGGGGTTAGGGTTAGATCTAGGGCTAGAGCTAGGGTTAGGGTTCGGTTTAGGGTTAGGGCTAGGGCTAGGGTTAGGGCAAGGTTTTGGGCAAGGGTTAGGGCTAGGGTTAGTGATAGGGCTAGGGCTCGGGTTAGGGTTAGGTTTATGGCATGGTTTAGGGTTAGGGTTAGGGCTCGGGTTAGGGTTAGGCCTGGGGTTAGGGTTTGATCTAGGGCTAGAGCTAGGGTTAGGGTTAGGGCTAGGGTTGGGGTTAGGTATAAGGTTAGGGCTAGGGTTAAGGTTAGAGATAGGGCTCGGGTTATGGTTAGGGTTAGGTCTTAATTTAGGGTTAGGGTTAGGGCTTTGTTTAGGGTTAGGTTTAGGGCTCTGACTAGGGTTAGGGTTAGTGTTAGGGCTAGGTTTAGGGTTAGGGTTAGGGCTAGGGCTAGGGCTATGTTTAGGGTTAGGGCTAGGGCTAGGGCTGTGGTTAGGGCTAGGGCTAGTGTTAGGCCTAGGGCTAGGGCTTTGTCTAGGGCTAGGGTTAGGGTTAGGGTTAGGATTAGGGCTAGAGCTAGGATTAGGTATAGGGCTAGGGCTAGATTTAGGGTTAGGGTTATGGTTAGGGCTAGGTTTGGGTTTAGGTTTAGGGTTAGGGCTAGGGTTAGGCTTAGGGTTTGCGTTAGGGCTAGGTCTAGAGTTAGGGTTAGGGTTAAATCTAGGGTTAGGTTTAGGGTTTGGGTTAGGGTAGTGGCTAGTGTTAGGGTTAGGTTTAGGTTTAGGTCTAGGTCAAAGTTTAGGGTTAGGGCTATTGCTATGGTTAGGGTTAGGGTTAGGGCTAGGTTTAGGGTTAGGGCTAGGGTTAGGGTTAGGGCTAGGGCTAGGTTTAGGGCTAGGGCTGGTGTTATGGTTAGTGTTAGGGCTAGGGCTAGGAATAGGGCTAGGGCTAGGGTTAGGGTTAGGTTTAGGTTTAGGGCTAGGGCTAGAGTTAGGGTTAGGGTTAGTGCTAAATCTAGTGTTATGATTAGGGTTATGGTTTTGGTTAGGGTTAGGGTTAGGGTTAGGTTTAAGGCTAGTCCTAGGGTTAGGGTTATGGCTATGGCTAGATTTAGGGTTATAGTTAGGTTTAGGGTTAGGGTTAGGGCTTGGGTTAGTGTTACGTTTAAGTTTATAGCTAGGGCTCGGTCTAGCGTTATTGTTCGGGTTAGGGTTAGGGCTGTGGCTAGAATTAGGTTTAGGGTGTGGTTTAGGTTAGGGCTAGGTTTTGGGCTATGGTTAGGGCTAGGGCTAGTGCTCGGGTTAGGGTTATGGTTACGGCTAGGGCTACGTTTAGGGTTAGGGTTAGGGTTATGGATATGTCTGGGATTAAAGTTGGGGTTTGGGTCAGTGTTAGGGCTCGGGTTAAGGTTAGGCCAGGTTTAGGGTTAGGCCTAGGGTTAGGGTTAGATGTAGGGCTAGGGCTAGGGTTAGTGTTAGGATTAAGGTTTGGGCTACTGCTAGGTTTAGGGTTTAGTTTAGGGCTAGGGCTAGTGTTAGGATTAGGGCTATGGCTAGGGTTATGGTTAGGTTTAGGGCTAGGGTTAGTGTTAGGGTTAGGTTTAGTTCTAGGGCTAGGGATAGTTTTAGGGTTAGGCTTGGGCTAGTGTTACTGCCTGGGTTAGGGTTAGAGTTAGGGCTAGGGCTATTGCTAGGACTAGGGCCAGTGCTAGGACTAGGGCTAGGGCTAGGCTTAGGTCTAGGTCTAGGGCTAGAGTTAGGGTTACGTTTGGTGTTAGTGTTAGGGCTAGTTTTATGTTTATAGTTAGTGCTAGGGTTAGGGTTAAGTTAGGGCTAATTAGGGCTAGGTTTAGGGTTAAGTTTAGTGTGTTTTATTTAGGATTTTGTAGGTTTTTTTAGTATTAAGGGTTAGGGTTAGTGTTAGGGTTAGAGTCGGGTTTCGGTTAGGGTTATGCTCGTTTTAGGGTTAGCACTAGGTTTAGGGTTAGGCCTAGGGTGAGAGTTAGATCTAAGTTTAGGGTTAGGGTTAGGGTTAGGGCTAGGGCTAGGCTTAGGTTTAGGGCTAGGGCTAGGGCTAGGGTTAGGGTTAGGTTGAGGGTTAGGGTTAGGTCTAGGGTTGGGATAGGACTGGGGCTCGGGTTAGGGTTAGGTTGAGGGTTAGGGTTAGGTCTAGGGTTGGGATAGGACTGGGGCTAGGGCTAGGGTTAGGGCTAGGGCTAGTGTTAGGGCTAGGGCTTGGGCTAGGGCTAGGGTTAGGGTCAGGGTTAGGTTAGGTGTTAGCCCTAGGGCTAGGTTTATGGTTATATTTAGGGCTAGGGTTAGGGTTAAGTTAGTGCTAGGTTTAGGATTAAGTTTAGTTTTTTTTTTCTTAGGATTTAGTGGGTTTTATAGGATTAAGTTTTAGGGTTAGGGTTAGGTTTAAATTTAGGGCTCGGGCTAGGGTTAGGATTAGGGTTAGTGTTATGGCTAGGGCTAGGGTTCGAGTTAGGTTTTCAGTTTGGGTTAGGGCTCGGGTTAGGGTTAGGACTAGGTTTAGGGTTAGGCCTAGGGTTAGGATTAGATCTAGGGCTAGGGCTAGGGTTAGGTTTAGGGTTAAGGTTAGGGCTAATGCTAAGGCTAGGTTTAGTGTTAGGGCTAGTTCTAGGGTTAGGGTTAGGGCTATGGCTAGGAATAGGTTTAGGGTTAGGTCTAGGGATAGTGTTAGGGTTAGGGCTAGGGCTAGGGCTAGGGCTAGGGCTAGGGCTAGGTTTAGGGTTAGGGCTAGGGCTAGTGTTACTGTTAGGGCTAGGGCTAGGCTAGGGCTAGGGCTAGGGCTAGGTTTAGGGCTAGTGTTACTGTTAGGGCTAGGGTTAGGGCTTGCCTAGTGTTAGGGCTAGGGCTAGGACTAGGGCTAGGGCTAGGACTAGGGCTAGGGCTAGTGTTAGGGCTAGGGCTAGGGCTAGGGCTAGCGTTAGGGTTAAGTTTGGTGTTAGCGTTAGGGCTACGTTTATGGTTATATTTAGGGCTAGTGTTAGGGTTTAGTTAGTGCTACGTTAGGACTAGGTTTAGGGTTAAGTTTAGTGTTTTTTTTTTTCTAGGATTTGGTGGGTTTTTTTAGGATTAAGGGTTAGGGTTAGGGTTAGGGTTAGGGTAAAGGTTATGGTTAGGTTTAGGGTTAGGGTTAGGGCTCGGCCTAGGGTTAGGGTTATGTTTAGGGTTAGGGCTAAGGCTAGCGCTAGGGCTAGGGCTAGGGCTAGGGTTAGGGTTAGGGTTAAGGTTAGGGCTAATGCTAAGGCTAGGTTTATGGTTAGGGCTAGTTCTAGGGTTAGGGTTAGGGCTATGGCTAGGAATAGGTTTAGGGTTAGGGCTAGGGATAGTGTTAGGGTTAGGGCTAGGGCTAGGGCTAGGGCTAGGGCTAGGTTTAGGGTTAGGGCTAGGGCTAGTGTTACTGTTAGGGCTAGGGTTAGGGCTTGCCTAGTGTTAGGGCTAGGGCTAGGACTAGGGCTAGGGCTAGGACTAGGGCTAGGGCTAGTGTTAGGGCTAGGGCTAGGGCTAGGGCTAGTGTTAGGTTTAAGTTTGGTGTTAGCGTTAGGGCTACGTTTATGGTTATAGTTAGGGCTAGTGTTAGGGTTTAGTTAGTGCTAGGTTAGGACTAGGTTTAGGGTTAAGTTTAGTGTTTTTTTTTTCTAGGATTTGTTGGGTTTTTTTAGGATTAAGGGTTAGGGTTAGGGTTAGGGTTAAGGTTATGGTTATGGTTAGGGTTAGGGTTAGGGCTCGGCCTAGGGTTAGGGTTATGTTTAGGGTTAGGGCTAAGGCTAGCACTAGGGCTAGGGCTAGGGCTAGGGTCAGGGTTAGTGTTATCGCTAGGGCTAGGGCTAGGGTTAGGTTTAGGTTTAAGGTTAGGTTTTTGGCTAGGGTTAGGGTTAAGGCTAGGCCTAGGGTTAGGGTTAGGGCTAGGGCTAGGGCTAGGGCTAGGGTTAGGGTTAGAGTTAGGGTTAGGGTTAGGGTTAGAGCTTGGGTTTTTGTTAGGGTTATGTTTATAGCTAGGGCTAGGGCTAGGGATATTGTTCGGGTTCGGGTTAGGGCTAGGGCTAGATTTAGTTTTAGGGTGTGGTTTCGGTTAGGGCTAGGATTAGGGCTATGTTTAGGAGTAGGGCTAGGGCTTGGGTTAGGGTTAGGGTTACGGCTAGGGCTACGGTTAGGGTTAGGCTTAGGGTTATGGATAGGTCTGGGGTTAGAGTTGGGGTTTGGGTTAGGGTTAGGCCTCGGGTTAGGGTTAGGACTAGGTTTTGGGTTAGGCCTAGGTTTAGGGTTAGATCTAGGGCTAGAGCTAGGGTTAGTGTTAGGATTAAGGTTAGGGCTAATGCTAGGGTTGGGGTTAAGTTTAGGTCTAGGGCTAGTGTTAAGGTTAGGACTATGGCTAGGGTTAGGGTTAGGGTTAAGTTTAGGGTTAGGGCTATTTTAGGGTTAGGATTAGGGTTAGGGTTAAGGCTAGGCCTAGGGTTAGGTTTAGGGCTAGGGCTAGGGTTAGGGTTAGGGTTAGGGTTAGGGCTTGGGTTAGGGTTAGGTTTAGGGTCATAGCTTGGGCTAGGGCCAGGGTTAGGGTTAGGGTTAGGGTTAGGGCTAGAGCTATGGTTAGGGTTAGGGCTAGGGCTCGAGTTAGGGTTAGGGTTAGGGCTAGGGTTGGGGTTAGGTTTAGGGTTAGGGCTAGGGCTAGAGTTAGGGTTTGGGTTAGGGCTAAATCTAGGTTTAGGTTTAGGGTTAGGGTTAGGGTTAGCTTTAGGGCTAGTGTTAGGGTTAGTGTTAGGTTTAGGGCTAGGTCTAGGGTTAGGGTTAGGGCTATGTCTATGGTTAGGGTTAGGGTTAGGGTTAGGGCTTAGGTTAGGGTTATTTTTAGGGTTATGGTTAGGGCTAGCCTAGGTTTAGGGCTAGGTTTTTGGTTAGGGTTAGGGCTAGGGCTAGGGCTGGGAATAGGCCTGGACTAGGGTTAGGGCTAGGGCTAGTGTTACTGCTAGGGCTAGGGTTAGGGCTAGGGCTAGTGTTAGGGCTAGGGCTAGGTCTAGGGCTAGGTCTAGGGCTAGGTCTAGGACTAGGTATAGGGCTAGAGTTAGGGTTAGGGTTAGGGCTAAATCTAGTGTTAGGGTTAATGTTTGGGTTAGGATTAGGGTTATGGTTAAGGCTAGTCCTAGGGTTATGGTTAGGGCTATGGCTAGGTTTATGTTTAGAGTTAGGGTAGGGTTAGTATTAGGGTTAGTGCTTGGGTTAGTGTTAGGGTTAAGTTTATAGCTAGGGCTCGGTCTAGTGTTATTGTTCGGGTTAGGGTTAGGGCTAGGGCTAGAGTTAGGTTTATGGTGTGGTTTAGGTTAGGGCTAGGATTAGGCCTATGGTTAGGGCTAGGGCTAGGGTTTGATTAGGTTTAGGGTTATGGCTAGAGCTACGGTTAGGGTTAGGGTTAGGGTTATGGATAGGTCTGGGGTTAGAGTTGGGGTTTGGGTTAAGGTTAGGGCTCTGGTTAGAGTTAGGACTAGGTTTAGGGTTATGCCTAGGGTTAGGGTTAGATCTAGGGCTAGACCTAGGGTTAGGGTTAGGATTAAGTTTAGGGCTAATGCTAGTGTTAGGGTTAAGTTTAGGACTAGGGCTAGAGCTAGGTTTAGGATTAGGGCTATGGCTAGGCTTAGGGTTAGGTTAGGGCTATGGCTAGTGTTAGGGCTAGGGTTAGGCCTAGGGTTAGTGTTGCGGTTAGGGTTAGTTCTAGGGCTAGGGCTAGGTTTAGGGTTAGGGCTTGGGCTAGTGTTACTGCTAGGGTTAGGGTTAGAGTTAATGCTAGGGCTAGTGCTAGGACTAGGGCCAGTGCAAGGACTAGGGCTAGGGCTAGTGTTAGGGCTAGGGCTTGGGCTAGGGCTAGCATTAGGGTTAGGTTTGGTATTAGCGTTAATGCTACATTTATGGTTATAGTTAGGGCTAGGGTTAGGGTTAAGTTAGGGCTAGCTTTAGGATTAAGTTTAGTTTTTTTACTTAGGATTTAGTGGGTTTTTATAGGATTAAGGTTTAGGGTTAGGGTTAGGTTTAAGTTTAGGGCTCGGGCTCGGGTTAGGGTTAGGGTTAGGGTTATGGCTAGAGCTAGCGTTCTAGTAAGTGTTTGGGTTTGGGTTAGGGCTCGGGTTAGAATTAGGACTAGGTTCAGGGTTAGGCCCAGGGTTAGGGTTAGATCTAGGGCTAGGGCTAGGGTTAGGGTTAGGGTTAGGGCTAGGTCTAGGTTTAGGGTTAGGGCTACGGCTAGGATTAGGTTTAGGGTTAGGGCTACGGCTAGGATTAGGTTTAGGGTTAGGGCTAGGGATAGGGTTAGGGTTAGGGCTCGGGTTAGGGTTAGGGTTAGGGCTATGTGTAGGGTTAGGGTTAGGGCTATGTTTTGGGTTAGTATTACGGTTAGGTTTAGGGCTAGGGTTAGGGTTAGGACTAGGCCTAGGGTTAGGCTTAGGTTTAGTGTTATGGTTAGGTCTAGGGTAGGGCTAGGACTAGGGCTAGGGCTAGGGTTAGTGCTAGGGCTTGGGCAAGGCTAGGGCTAGGGTTAAGGTTAGGGTTAGGTTTGGTGTTAGCCCTAGGGCTAGGTTTATGTATATAGTTAGGGCTAGGGTTAGGGTTCAGTTTGGGCTAGGTTAGGGCTAGTTTTAGGGTTAAGTTTAGTGGGTTTTTTTTAGGGTTTAGTGGGTTTTTTTAGGGTTAAGTGTTAGGGTTAGGGTTAGGGTTAGGGTTAGGGTTAGGGTTAGGGTTAAGTTTAGTTCTTGGGCTAGGGTTAGGGTTAGGGCTAGGGTTAGGCTTAGGTTTAGGGCTAAGGCTAGGGCTAGGGCCAGTGTTAGTTTTAGGGTTATTGTTATGGCTAGGGCTAGGGCTATGGCTAGGGCTAGGGTTAGTGTTTGGTTTAGGGTTAGGTCTAGGGCTATGGTTAGGTTTAAGATGTGCGTTAGGGTTAGGGCTAGGGTTAGGGTTAAGGTTAGTGTTAGTGTTAGGACTAGTGTTAAGATTAGGGCTGAGGCTAGGGTTAAGTTTTGTTTTAAATTAGGGGTAGGGTGAAGCTTAATGTTAGTGTTAGAATTACGTTATTTTTTAATGTTAGGGCTAGGCTCATGGTTAAGTTCGGGCTAGCATTAGCATTAGGACTATGGCTAGGGTTAGGTTTAGGATTAGGGTTCCTGCTAGGATTAGTGTTAGTGTTAGGGCTAGGTTTAGGATTAGGGTCAGCGTTATGGCTGGTCTTAGTGTTACTCTTTGGGCTATGGGTAGGTTTATAATTGGGTTAGAGTTAGGGTTATGGTAGGGTTAGTGTTATGATTAGGGTAAGGGTTCGGATTAGTGTCAGGTTTAGGGCTAAGGATAGAGTTAGGTTTAGGGTTAGGTATCTGTCTAAGATGAGGGTTATGATTAAGGGTAAGGCTAGTGCTCGCGCTAGTGATAGACTTAGGGTTGGGGTTAGGGTTGGTTTAGGATTAGGGTTAGTAGTAGGGTTAGGCTTTGGACTAGGGTTAATGTGAGTTCTTGGGCTAGGATTTTAGTTAACATTACGGCTTTGGTTAGGGTTACAGTTAGCGTTATGGCTTCAGTTAGGATTAGGATTAGGTCTAGGGTTAGGCTTAGGTTTATTGTTAGGGGTAAGGGTTATGATGAGTTTTAGGGTTGGAGTTAGGATTAAGTCTAGATTCATGGTAAGGTCTAGCGTTAGCACTAAGGATAGAGTTGGGTGGAGCTAGTGTTAGTTTTAGGGTTAGGGTTAGGGTTAGGGCTAGGCTTAGGCTTAGGGTTTGAGCTTGGGTTAGGGTTAGGGTTAGAGCTTGGGGTAGTGTTAGGGTTAGATTTAGGGTTAGGGCTAGGTTTAGGGTTAGTTTTAGGGCTAGGATCAGGGTTAGCATTATGGCTAGGTTTAGGGTTAGGTTTAGGGTTAGGGCTATTGTTAGGTTTAGTTTACAGTTAGGGTAGGGATTATGGTTAGGGTTAGGTTTAGGGCTAGTGTTATTTTTAGGGCTAGATTTAGGATTAGCTTTAGTGTTAAGTTTAGCTCTAAGGTTAGGAATAGGGTAGGGCTAGTACTATGTCTAAGTCTAGTGTTAAGATTAGGGCAAAACCTAGTGCTAGGGCTCAGGTTATGATAGTGAGTAGTATATGGCTAATGCTAGGATTAATGTTAGGGCTAGTCCTAGTTCTAGGACTACGGTTAAGGTTAGTTGTAGGGCTAGTGTTAGTGTTAGTGCTATAATTAGGGATAGGGTTAGGTTTAGGGTTACGGTTAGTGTTAGGGTTAGGGTTAGGGCTAGGGTTAGGTTTAGTGTTAGGGCTAGTTTTAGAGTTACTGTTTGGGCTAGAGCTAGGGCTAGGCTAGGTTTAGATTTCAGACTAGGGCTAGGTCTTGTGTCAGGGTTAGGGTTAATGCTTTGGTTTTGGTTAGGTTCAATGCTAGTTCTAGGACTAGGTCTAGGGTGAGTGTTAATGTTAGGTTTAGGGCTAGGGTTAGGGTTAGTGTTAGCGTTATGGCTAGCACTAGGGTTACTGTTAGTGTTAGGGTTTGGGCATGTGTTAGTTTTAGGGCTAGGTTTAGGTTTAAGGTTAGGGCTAGGTTTAGGGTTAGGGTTAGTGTTAGGGTTGGTTTAGGGTTAGGGTTAGGGCTAGGGTTAGGGTTAGGTTTCGGGCTAGGGTAGTGTTAGGGTTAGGGATAATGTTCGGGTTAAGGTTAGTGTTAGCATTAGGACTAGTTCTATGGCTAGGTCTTTTTCTAAGTCTATGGTTATGATTAGGGCTAAGCCTTGATTAGGACCTGTGATAGACTTAGTGTTGGGGTTAGGGTTGCTTTAGAGTAAGGGTTAGGGTAAGAGTCAGGGTTAGGTTAAGGGCTGGTGTTCAGGTTAGGTATAGTGTTATGATTATGGCTAGGCTTAGAGTTAGGGTTAATGTTAGTTTTAGGTTTAGTCCTAGTGTTAGTATTTAGGCTAGTGTTAGGGTTAGTGTTAGTGTTAGGGTTAGGGCTAGTGTTAGCGTTAGGGCTAAATTATGGTTAGGGTTAGGTTTAGGGCTAGGGTTAATGTTAGGGTTAGGGCTAGTCCAAGGGCTAGGCTTAGGGTTAGGGTTAGCATTAGGGCTAGTGTTAGTGTTTGGGCTAGGGCTAGGTTTAGGGGTAGGGTTATGATTAGGATTAGGGCTAGGTGTATGTCTAAGGCTCGGGTTATAATTAGAGCTATGGCTAGTGCTAGGGCTATGATAGAGTAGTGTTGGAGTTAGGGTGTGTTAGGGTTAGGATTACTGTTAGGGTTAGGGTTAGGGTTAGGTTTAGGGCTAGTGTTAGGGTTAGGTTTATGGTTAGAGCTAGTTATAGTGTTATGTTTATAGCTAGGGCTAGATCTAAGGCTTGGTTAGGTTTAGGGCTAGGCCTAGGACTAGGGTTAGGACTAGGTCTAGAGCTACATTTAGGGTTGGGTTAAGGTTAAGGATAGGGCTAGTGTTGTGCTAACAGTTAGGACTATGACTAAGTCTAAGGCTGTGGTTAAGGTTAGGTGTAGGATTAGGGTTCGGGTTAGGGTTAGTGTTAGGTTTAGGGCTTGGGTTTGGTTTTAGGTTAGGGCTAGGACTAGTGCTAGGACTGGATTAGGGTTAGGGTTAGGTCTAGGGTTAGGGTTTGGATTAGGGCTAGTTTTAAAATTAGGGTTAGGGCTAGAGCTAGGGCTAGGACTAGGTTTGGGGTAGGTCTAGAGTTAGGTCTCGGGTCAGGTTTAGGATTACGGCTTGGGTTTTGGGTTGGTCTAGCACTCATGCTAAGACTAGGGCTAGGGTGAAAGTTAGGGTTATCTTTAGGGTTAGGACTAGGTCTTGGTCTAAGTCTATTGTGTGGATTAAGATTAGGCCTAGGGCTCGGGCTGTGTTTAGGGTTAGGGCTTGGGTTAGTGTAAGTCTTGGGCTAGGGCTAGGATTAAGGCTAGGGTTAGGGCTAGGGCTAGGGCTAGGTCTCAGGGCAGCGTTAGATTTAGGGACAAGCCTAGTCTGGAGCTATGGCTAGGTTTAGGGTTAGGGTTAGAGTTAGGGTTGAATTAGTGTTAGGATTAGGGCCAGGGTTAGGGTTAGGGTTAGTGCTAGGGTTAGGATTAGGGCTAGGTCTAAGGCTTGGTTTAAGTTTAGAGCTAAGCTCAATGCTAGGTTAGTGTTAGGTTTAGGATTGGTGTTCGGGCTTTGGTTAGGGTTAGGTCTAGTCCTAGGGCCAGGACTAGGGCTAGGGTTATGGTTAGGGTTAGGGTTAGGGCTAGGTTCAGGGTTAGGATTATGTTTAGCAATAGGGTTAAGTTTAGGTCTATTGTTAGGATTAGGTCTAGGGCTAGTTCTAGGACTACGGTTAGGGTTAGGTGTAGAGCTAGTGTTAGTGTCAGTACTAGGATTACGGATAGGTCTAGGTTTGGGGTTAATGTTAAGGCTAGATTTAGGGTAAGGTCTAGTGATAGCACTAAGGCTAGGGTTGAGTTAGAGCTAGGCTTAGGGTTTTGGTTAAGGATTGTGTTAGGGTTATTTCTTGGGTTAGTGTTAGGTCTAGGGTTAGGACTAAGGCTAGTGTTAGGTTTAGAGTTAGGGCCAGGCCTAATTCTAGGACTACGTTTAGGGTTAGATGTAATGATAGTGCTAGGATTACGGTAGGGATAAGGTTAGGGTTAGGGTTAGGGTTAGGGTTAGGTTTAGGGTTAGGGTTAGGGTTATTTCTTTGCTTAGGGTTTGGTCTACGGCTAGGACAAAGGCTAGGGTTAGGGTTAGGTTTAGGGCTAGTTTTAGAGTTAGGTTTGGGCTAGAGCTAGGGCTAGGACTAGATTTAGGGTTAGGACTAGGGCTACATCTAGTGTCAGGATTAGGGTTAATGCTTGGGTTTGGTTTAGGTCTGGGGTAGTTCTAGGACTAGGGCTAGGGCGAAGGTTAATATTAGGGTTAGGGCTAGGATTAGGGTTATGGTTAGGTCTAGGGTTAGGATTAGTGTTAGGGTTAGGGCTAGGGCTAGGGTTAGGGTTAGGGTTAGTTTTAGGGCTAAGGTTAGGGTTATGCATAGGGCTAGGTCTCATGTCATTGTTAGGGCCAGCTGTATGCTTTTGGTTAAGGCTAGGGTTTGCGTCAGGGCTAGGACTAGTGTTAGGGTTCCTGTAAGGGCTTGTGTTAGGTTTAGGGTTAGCGCTAGGGCTAGGTCTAAGGCTAGGGAAAGGTTTAGGGCCAAGCCTAGGACTGGGGCTAGGGCTAGTGTTAGTGTTAGTTTTAGGGCTAGTGTTAATATTAGTGCTAGGATTAGGGTTAGGGTTAAGTCTAGGGTTAGGCTTAGGGTTAGTTTTAGAGTTAGGTTTAGGGCTAGAGCTAAGGCTAGGACTAGGTTAAGGCTTAGGAATAGAGCTAGGTCTAGTGTCAGGTTTAGGGTAAAGGCTTGGGTTTGAGCTGGTCTAGGCCTCATGCTAGGACTGGGCCTAGGACGAGGGTTAGAGCTAGAGTTAGAGTTAGGTTTTGGGCTAGGTCTAAGACTATTGTTAGGGTTAAGACTAGTCCTAGAGCTAGGGCTGGGCTTAGGGTTAGGGCTTGGGTTAGTGTCAAGTCTTGGGCTAATGCTAGAGCTAGGGCTAAGTCTCAGGCCATGGTTAGGTTTAGGGCCAAGCCTAGGAATAGGGCTATGGCTAGGTTTAGGTTTGGGTTAGTATTAGGGTAGTGTTAGGATTAGGGCTAGGGTTAGGTTTAGGTTTAGTACTAGGGTTAGGGTTATGGCTCGGGCTAGGTCTAAGGCTTGGTTTCAGTTTAGGGCTAAGCTCAATGATAGGGTAGGGTTAGGTTTAGTATTGGGTTAGGGCTTTGGTTAGGGTTGGGTCTAGGGCTAGGGCTAGGACTACGGCCAGAGTTAGGGTTAGGGTTAGGGTTAGGGCTAGATTCAGGATTAGGGTTAGGGTTAAGTTTAGGGTTAGTGTTAGGTTTAGGGTTAGGGCTAGGGCTAGTTCTAGGTCTATAGTTAGTGTTAGGTGTAGGGCTAGTGTTAGTGTTAGTGCTAGGTTTAGGGATGAGAATAGGGTTAGGGTTAGGTTTATTTCTTGGGTTAGGGTTAGGTCTAGTCCTAGGACAAAGGCTAGGTTTAGGGTTAGGGTTAGGACTAGGGTAAGGTGTAGGGTTAGGGCTCATTTTAGAGTTACGTTTTCAGCTAGAGTTAGGGCTAGGAATAGGTTTAGTGTTAGGACTAGGGCTACGTCTAGTGTCAGGGTTAGGGTTAATGCTTGGGTTTGGTTTAGGTCCTGAGGTAGTTCTAGGACTAGGTCTAGGGCGAGGGTTATTGTTAGGGTAAGGCTATGGTTAGGGTTATGATTAGGGCTAGTGTTAGGGTTAGGGCTTCAGCTACGGTTTGGGTTAAGGTCAGGGTTTGGGCTAGGGTTAGGGTTTTGGCTAAGGTTAGGTTTAGTGGTAGTGTTAGAATTAGGTTTTGGATTAGGGTTAGGGCTAGGTCTCTGTGTAAGGCTAGGTTTATGATTAGGACTAAACCTAGTGCTAGGGCTAGTGATAGACTTAGGGTTGGTGTTATGTTGGTTCAGGGTAAGGGTAGGGTTAGGTTTAGGGCAAGTGTGAGGGTTAGGATTAGTGTTTGAATTAGGTCCATTGTTAGGATTAGGTCTAGGGTTAGAGTTAGCGTTAGTGTTTGGGTTAGGGCTATTGTTTTGTTTAGGGCTTAATGAAGGTTAGCGTTAGGATTTAGGTTAGAGTTAGGGTTAGATTTAGGGATATGGGTATGGATAGGGTTAGGGTGAGGGTTAGGGTTAGGGTAGGTTTACGGTTAGGGTTAAGGTTAGGGCTACGGCTAGGGTTAGGGCTTGTGTTTGATTAGGACTAGGGTTAGGGTTAAGGTTATTGTTAGGGTTAGGTCTAGTCTTTGGATTAGGGTTAGGGTTATGGTTTGGGTAAGGTAGGGCTAGTGTTAGGATTAGGGTAGGGTTAGGGTTAGGGTTTGTGTTAGGTCAGTGCTAATGTTAGTATTAAGGCTAGGTTTAGGGTTAGGCTTAGGGCTAGTCTTTGCATTAGGTTAGTGTTAGCTTTATGGTTAGTGTTAGGGCTAGGGTTAGGATTAGGATTAGTGTTACTGCTTGGGTTTGGGTATGCTTAGGGCTAGGTTTAGGGTTAGGGTTACGGGTAGGGTTAGAATTTGGGTCAGAGTTAGGGCTAAGGATAGGGTTAGGGTTAGGTTTAGGTATATGTCTAAGGCTAGGGCTATGTTAGGGCTAAGCCTAGTGCTGCGGCTAGTACTAGACTTAGGATTGGGGTTAGGGTTGGTTTAGGGTTAGGTTTGGGGTTAATGTTTGAGTTAGGGTTAATCCTTTGGTTAGGGTTAGGGCTAGGGCTAGGGTTAGGGTTAGGACTAGGTCTAGTGTCAGGGTTAGTTTTATGACTAGGGCTATTCCTCGTGCTAGAAATAGTGATAGACTTACGGTTGGTGTTAGTGTTAATGTTAGGGTTATGGCTAGTGTTAGTGTTTGGGCTACTTTTAGGGTTATAGTTACGTCTAAGGTTATGGTTATGTTTAGGGCTAGTATTAGGGTTAGGGTTAGGTCTTGTTTTATGATTAGGCTAAGGTTAGGATTAGGGATATTGTTAGGGCTAGGACTAGGGTTAGGGTTAGGGTGAGGGTTAGGTCTATGTCTAAGGCTAGCGTTATGATTAGGGCTAAGCCTAGTGCTAGGGCTAGTAATAGGATTAGGTTTGGATTTGGTGCTAGGTTTAGGTATGGTTTAGTGTAAGGGTTTGGTTCAGGGTTGTGGCTAGGTTTAGTGTTAGGGTTAGGACTAGGGTTAGGCTTAGTGCTAGTGTTAGATTTAGGTCTAATGTTAGTGTTAAGGCTAGGTTTAGGGTTATGGTTAGGTGTAGGCTTAGGGTTAGGTTTATGGCCTGTGTTAGTGTTAAGGAAAAGGCTAGTGCTAGGGTTAGGGTTAGGGCTAGGATAGATTTGGATGTCTGTTAGAGGTAGTGCTAGGGTCAGGGTTAATGTTATAGCTAGAGTTATTTTTAGGGTTTGTCTTGGGTTTGGTTTAGACTTATGGCTAGATTTATGGTTGGGTCTCTGTTTATCATTGGACTAATGTTATAATTAGGCCTAGGGTTAGGATTAGGTTTAGGGTTAGGTTAGGGATAAGGTTAGGGTTAGGTTCAGGTTTAGGGTTAGGGTTAGGGTTAGTGCTTGGCTTAAGGTTAGGATTATAGTTAGGATTAGCTTTAGGGTTAAGGCTAGGGTTAATTGTAGGGTTAGGTTTAGAGCGAGGGTTATGATTAGGGTTAGCATTATGTGTAGTGTTATGGTTAGGGTTAGGGCTAGGGATTGGGTTTGCACTAGTGTTATGATTAGGGCTAGCATGAGGGTTTGTGTTAGGGTTAAGGTTAGTTTTATGGTTAGGGTTAGGTTTAATATTAGTATTAGGGTCAGGCTCTGGGTTAGGTTTAGGGCTAGGGTCAGGGTTAGGGTTAGCGCTAGGGTTAGGGTTCGGGTTAGTGTTAGGGGTAGGATTAGGTTTAGTGTTAGGCTTAGGGTTAGGGTAGGGTTAGTGTTATGGCTAGGGTTAGCGTTAGGTTTAGCATTTAGGGTAGGGTTAGGTTTATTGTTAGGGAGAGGGTTAGTGTTAGAGTTTTGGGTAGTGTTAGTGTTAGGGCTAGATTTAGGGTTATGGTTAGGGCTAGGTTCAGGGTTAGGGTTATGGGGAGGGTTAGGTTTAGGGTTAGAGTTATAACTAGTGTTAGGTTTAGGGTTAGGTTTAAAGCTAGGGCCTTGGTTAGGGCTACAGCAAGGGTTAGGGTTAGGAGTAGGGTTAGCATTAGGTTTATTGTTAGTGTTATATATTTCTAGGGTGTGGTTTAGGTTTAGGGTTATGTTTAGTGTTAGGGTTACGTCTAGTGATATGATTACAGTTAGGATTAAAGTTAGGGTTTGTGTCAGGGTTAGTGCTAGTGTTAGTGTCAGGGCTAGGTTAGGGATACGGTTAGGGTAGGCTTAGGATTAGCGTTAGCGCTAGGGCTAGTGTTAGGATTAGTGTCAGGGTTAGAGCTAGTGTTAGTGTTAGGGCTAGGTTAGGTTTAGGGTTAGCATTAGGGCTAGGGTTAGCGTTAGGGTTAGTGTCAGGGTTAGGGCTAGGCTTAATGTTAGGTTTAGGGCTAGGATTAGTGTTAGTGTTATGTCTAGTGTTAGGTTTAGATTTAAGGTTAGGACTAGGGCTAGGGTTAGGGCTAGTGTTATGAGTAGGGCTAGGGCGATGGTTAGAGTTAGGGCTAGGGTTAGTGTTTGGGTTAGGTTTAGTGTTAGGACTGGGTTTAGGTTTGGGTTTTGGCTAGGCTTATTGTTTGGGTTAGGGCTATTGTTTTTGTTAGGGCTAAGGCTAGGACTAGGGTTAGGTTTAGGTTTAAAGCTAGAGTGATGGTTAGTGTTTGGGCTAGGGTTAGTTGGGGCTCTAGTTAGAGTTACGGTGCAGCTTAGGGCTAAGGCTAGGGTTAGGGCTAGTGTTATTGTTAGGGGTATGTTTAGGGTTATGGTTAGGTGTAGTCTTATGGTTAGCTATATGGCAGGGTTAAGGTTAGTTCCAGTTCTAGGGCTAGGGCTAGGGTTAATTTTAGGGTTAGTGCTAGTGTTAGGGTTAGAATTAGGCCTAGGGTTATTGTTAGTGATAGGGTTAGGCTAGAGTTATGGTTAGTGTTAGGACTAGGGTTAGGGTTAGGTTTAGGGTTAGGGTTAGGGTTAGGGTTAATGTTAGGGTTTGGGCTACTTTTAGGGTTATATTGACGTCTAGGGTTATGGTTATGTTTAAGGTTAGTGTTAGGGTTCAGGTTAGGGTTAAATCTTGTGTTTTTGTTAGGCTAGTGTTAGGATTAGGTTTGTTAATAAGGTTAGGGTTAGGTTTAGC
>CM027388.1:124996247-125021939 GCA_015711505.1 Sylvilagus bachmani
ATAACACTATTGCTAACCCCAGCCCAAACCCTAACCCTAACCCTAACACTAGACATAAGTCTAACCCTAACCCTAACCCTCGCTCTAAACCTAAACCTAAAACTAATTCTAACCCTAACCCTAGCTCTAACACAAACCCTAACTCTAACAGTAGCCCTAACACTAATCCTAATCCTAGCCCTAACCCTAAGGCTAAGCCAATCCTAACCATAACACTAACACTAGCCCCAATCTGAACTCTAACCCTACCCATAAATCAACCCTAACCCTAGCACTAAACCTAACCCTATACCTATCCCTAACCCTTAACCTAAATCTAGCTCTAAAACTAACAATAACCCTAACATTAGTATTAACCGTAAACCTAACCCTCATCCTAGCCCTAATCACAATACTAGTGCTAACCCTAACACTAACCTTAGTCTTAATGCTAACCCTAGCCCTAGCCCTAGCACTAACCCTAACCCTAACGCTAATGCTAACCCTAACTCTAGCCCTACCCCATACCCTAACACTAACCCTAATGTTAATGCTAACAATAACTCTAGCTCTAGCCCTAGCCCTAGCCCTAACACCAACCCTAACATGAACCATAACCCTAGCCCTAGCCCTAGGCCTAGCCCTAACCCTAACCTTAACCCTAAACCTAACCCTAACCCTAACACTAACACTAAACCTACCATACACCTACCCGAACCCTAACCCTAGCCCTGCACCTAGCACTAGACCTAGCCATAGCCCTAGGCCTACCCCTAACCCTAAATTTAATTCTGACCCTGGCCATAGCCCTAACCTTAGCACTAGCCCTAATTCTAACCATAACCCTAACAATAACTCTAGCCCTGACTCTAAGCCTAACCCTAAACCTAACACTAGCACTAACCTAACCCTAACTCTAGACCTAAACATTATGTTAACACTAGCTCTAACCCTAGCATTAAACCTAACCCTAATCCTAACACTAACCTTAACCCTAGACTAATCATCACACTAGAGCTAACCCCAGCCCTAGCCCTAATCCTAACACTAACACTAGACATAACACCAACTTCAACCCTAACACTCACCCTAAATCTAAACTTAAAAATGACCCTAACCCTGAGATTAGCCTTAACTCTAACCCTAACTCTAACACAAGCCCTAACGCTAATATAATCCTAATTCTAATACTAACCCCAAACCCTAATCCTAACACTACCCTAACTCTAACCATAACCCTAACCATATCCATAGCGCTAAACCTAGACATAGCCATAGCCCTAACCCTCACCCTAACCCAAGCCATAGCTCTTGCCCTAGCACTAGCCTTAGCTCTAGGCTTAACTCTAACCCTCAAGCGAACTCTAACCCTAACCTAAACCTAGGCCTAACCATAACCATAAACCTAACCCTAACCTTAACCCTAAACCTAGCCCTAGCCCTAGCGCAAGCCCTAACTTAACCCTAATCCTAAACCTAGCCCTAACATTAGCCCTATCCCTAACCCTAACCCTAACTCTTACCCTACCCCTAGTCCTAGCCCTAACCCTAATGCTGACTAAACCTAGCCCTATCCCTTGCCCTAACCCTAAATTTAACCTAGCTCTAACCCTATCATTAACCCTAAACGTAACCCTAACAATTAACCTAGACCTAACCCTAACACTAGCCTTAATCATAACACTAGTGGTAACCCCAGCCTTAGCCCTAACCCTAACAATAACACTAGACATAACGCTAAAGGTAAATCTAAACCTCCCCCTAAACCATATCCTAAACCAACCCTACCCCAAAACCTAACCATAACCAAAACCTAATTCTAACGCTAGCCCTAACCCTAACCCTAACCCTAATCCAAATCCAAAACCTAACCCTAAGCCTAGCCCTAACCCTAACACTAACACTAACCCTAGGCCTAACTCTAACCCTAACCCTAACGCTAACACTAACCCTAGCGCTAAACCTAACCCTAACTCTACACCAAACCCTAACCATAACCTAGCTCTGACCCTGATATTAAACCTAATCCTAACCCCACGACTAACATTAACCCAAACACTAACCATTACCCTAGACCTAATCATAATCCTAGTGCAAACAATAACTCTAATATTAAACCTAACCCCAACCCTAATCATAACCCTAGCCCTAAACCTAACATTAAACCTAATCCTAACACTAACAATAACCTTAGCCCTAACCCTAAACTTAGCCGTAATAATAACACTAGCGCAATCTAACCCTAACCATACACTAACCCTAACTGTAACACTAACACTAACCCTATCCCTTACCTTAACCCTAACAGAAACCTAATCATGAACTAAACCTAACACTAACCTTACCCTAATGCTCACCTTAACACTATCCTTAACACTAACTCTAATCCTCAACCAAGCCGTAAAAATAACACTATTGCTCACCCCAGCCCAAACTCTAACCCTAACACTAGACATACAGCTAAACCTAAACCAATCCCTAGCCATAACGCTAATCCTAATCCTAAGCCCAACCATAATCATAAAACTAACCCTACCCCTAACCCTAACCCTAGACCTAACCCTAGCCCTAACCCTAATACTAACAAACCCTAGCCATAGCCCTCACCCTAACCCAAACTGTAAACCTAGCCCTAACCCTAACCCTAAACCTAGCCCTAACACAAAACCTAACCATAGCCCTAGCTCTAACCCAAACCCTAAACCTAAACCTAGCCCTAGACCTAGCACTAGCCATAACGCTAACCCTTACCCTAACCCTAGAGCTAGCCCTAGCCATAGCCCTAACCCTAACACTAACCATAGGTGAAACCCTAACCCTAACACTACCCTAGCACTAGCAAAAGACCTAGCCCTATCCATAACACTAACCATAAACCTAGCCCTAGCCCTAAACCTAACACTAACCCTAAACCTACCCCTAATCCTAACCCTAAACCTATCCCTAACTCTAATACTAATCCTAACACTAAACCTAACCCTAGCCCTAGTCCTAGCCCTAACCCTAAAACTAACCCTAACCCTAGACCTAGCCCTAAGCCTAAGCCTAACCTAGCCCTAGCCCTAGCCCTAGTCCTAACCCGAACCAAAACCTAGCCCTAACCCTAAACCTAAACCTAGCCCTAATCCTAACCCAAACCCTAGCCCTAACCCTAAACCTAAACCTATCCCTAGCACTAGCCCTAGCCCTAGCCCTAACCCTAAACCTAACCCTAACCCTAGCACTAGCCCTAGCCCTAGTCATAACCCTAAACCTAAACCTAACTCTAGCCATCGCCCTAGCCCTAGCCCTACCCGAACACTGACCCTAACCCTAAACCCAGTCCTAGTCCTAACCCTAGCCCTAACCATAACCCACACGGTAAACCTAACCAGGCCTAGCCCTAACCCTAACCCTAGCCCTAGCCCAAAATCTAACCCTAAACATAACCCGAACCATAACTCTAACCCTAGCCCTAGCACCAACCCTAACCCTAACGCTAACCCTAACCCTAACCCTAAACATAGCCCTAGCTCTAGCCCTAGCCCTAGCCCTAGCCCTAACCCTAACACTAATCCTAACCTTAACCATAGGCCTAGCCCTAACACTAACCCTAAACCTAGCCCTAATCCTAACCCTAAACAATTCCCTAACCATAATCCTAATCCTAAACCTAAACCTAACCCTAGCACTAGCCCTAGGCCTAGCCCTAACCCAAACCCTAGCCCTAAACCTGAACCTAAACCTAGCCCTAGCCATAGCGCTAGCCCTAGCCCTAACCTTAAACCTAACCCTATCCCTAGCTTAGACCAAGCCCTAGTCATAACCCTAAACCTAAACCTAATCCTAGCAGTAGCCCTAGCCCTAGTCCTACCCGAACACTGACCCTAACCCTAAACCTAGTCCTAGCCCTAACCCTAGCCCTAACCATAACCCACACTATAAACCTAACCAGGCCTAGCCCTAACCCTAACCCTAAACCTAGCCCTAAACCTAACCCTAAACATAACCATAACCATAAAACTAACACTAGCACTAGCTCCAACCCTAACTCTAACCCTAAACATAGCCCTAACCCTAGCCCTAGCCCTAGCCCTAACCATAACACTAACCCTAACCCTAACCCTACCACTAAACCTAGCACCAACGATAGGCTTAGCCTAGTCCTAGCCCTAACCCTAACCCTAACGCTAACCCTAGCCCTAGCCTAGCCCTAACCCAAATTCTATCCCTAACCTTGGCTTACACCTGCCCTAGCGATAACTCTAACCATAACCCTAACCCTAGCACTAACCCTGACCCTAAACCTACACCTAGCACTAACCCTAGCTCTAACACTAACCCACAGCCTACACCTAACGAGGCCTAACCCGAACCCTAAACCTAATCCTAGCACTAACCCAAACCCTAACCCTAACATAGCCCTAGCCCTAACCCTAACACTAACCCTAAACCTAGCCCTAATCCTAACCCTAAACCTATCCCTAACCATAATCCTAATCCTAACCCTAAACCTAACTCTAAACCAAGTCGTAACCCTAACACTAATCCAAGCCCTAACCCTAATCCTAAACCTAATCCTAACCCTAACACTAACCCTAACCCTAACCATAACCGGAACCATAGCCCTAGCCCTAGCCCTAACCGTAATCCTAAACACAATCCTATAACTAAACCTAACCCTAACCCTAGCCTAGCACTAACCTTAACCCTAACCCTAACCCTAACCCTAACCCTAATCCTAGCCCTAGCCCTAGCACTAAACCTAACCCTAGACATAGCACTAGCCCTAGCTCTAACCTTAGCCCTAGCCCTAGCCCTACCCCTAGTCATAACCCTAACCCTAAACATAACCCTCACCCTAGCCCTAGCCTTAGCTTTAGCACTAACCTAACACTAACCCTAACCCTAACCCTAAAACTACACCTAGCACTAACCCTAGCTCTAACCCTAACCCACACCATAAACCTCACCAGGCCTAGCCCTAACCCTAAACCTAACCCTAGGCCTAAACCTAAACCTAATCCTAGCACTAACCCTAACTTTAACCCTAAACCTAGCCCTAATCCTAACCATAAACAATTCCCTAACCATAAACCTAATCCTAAACCTGAACCTAACTCTAACCCTAGCCCTAGTCCCAGCCCTAACCCTAAAACTAACACTAACCCTAGCACTAGCCCTAGGCCTAGCCCTAACCCAAACCCTAGCCCTAACCCTAAACCTAAACCTAGCCCTAGCCATGGCGCTAACCCTAAACCTAACCCTATCCCTAGTCATAACCCTAAACCTAAACCTAACCCTAGCACAAGCCCTACCCTGATGCCCTACCCGAAAACTGACCCTAACCATAAACCTAGCCCTATAAACTTAACCAGGCCTAGCCCTAACCCTAACCCTAAACCTAGCCCTAAACCTAACCCTAAACATAACCCTAACCATAACCCTAAAACTAGCCCTAGCTCCAACCCTAACCCCTACCCTAACCCTAAACATAGCCATAGCCCTAGCCCTAGCCCTAGCCCTAACCCTAACACTAACCCTAAACCTAACACTAACCCTAAACCTAGCCCCAACGATAGGCTTAGCCCTAGCCCTAGCCCTAACCCTAACCAAAACCCTAACCCTAAACCTAGCCCTAGCCCTAGCCCTAACCCTAGCCCTAGACCTAACCCCAACCCTAACCCGAATCCTCGCCCTAGTACTAGCCCTAACCCAAATTCTACCCCTAACCTTGGCTAACAACTGCCCTAGCGATAACTCTAACCATAACCCTAACCATAGCACTAACCTGACCCTAACCCTACACGTAGCACTAACCGTAGCTCTAACACTAACCCACAGCCTACACCTAACGAGGCCTAGCCCTAACCCTAAACCTAATCCTAGCACTAACCCAAACCCTAACCCTAACCTAGCCCTAGCCCTAACCCTAACACTAACCCTAAAACTAGCCCTAATCCTAACCGTAAACCTATCCCTAACCCTAATCCTAACCCTAACCCTAAACCTAGTTGTAACCCTAACCCTAATCCTAAACCTAAACCTAACCCTAACCCTAACCCAAAACCTAGCTCTAATCCAAACCCTAACCCTAACCCTAGCCCTAAACGTAAGCCTAGCCATTAACTTACCCCTAACCCTAACCTTAACCCTAACCCTAACCCTAAACCTATCCCTAACTCTAAACCTAAACCTATACATAGACCTAAACCTAACCCTAACCCAAGGTGAAGCCCTAACCATAACCCTAAACCTAGCACTAGACAAAGCCCTAGCCCTATCCCTAACACTAACCCTAAACCTAGTCTTAGCTCTAGCCTTAACCCTTAACCTAACCCTAACCCTAACCCTAAACCTAGCCCTAACCCTAACCCTAACACTAACCCTAACCTTAACCCTAACCCTAGACCTAACCATAACTCTAACCCAAACCCTAGATTTAGCCCTAACCCTAAGCCTAACCCTAACCCTATCCCTAACCCTAACCCTAACCCTAACCCTAGCTCTAATCCAAACCCTAACCCTAACCCTAGCCCTAAACGTATGCTTGGCTATTAACTTACCACTAACCCTAACCTTAACCCTAACCCTAACCCTAAACCTATCCCTAACTCTAAACCTAAACCTATACATAGACCTAAACCTAACCCTAACCCAAGGTGAAGCCCTAACCATAACCCTAAACCTAGCACTAGACAAAGCCCTAGCCCTATCCCTAACACTAACCCTAAACCTAGCCTTAGCTCTAGCCTTAACCCTTAACCTAACCCTAACCCTAACCCTAGCACTAACCCTAACCCTAACACTAACCCTAACCTTAACCCTAACCCTAGACCTAACCCTAACTCTAACCCAAACCCTAGATTTAGCCCTAACCCTAAGCCTAACCCTAACCCTATCCCTAACCCTAACCCTAGCCCCAACCCTGAACATAAACCCAATCTTGGCCCTAATCTTAGCCCTAAACCTAGCCCTCTACCTAACCCTAACGCTAACCCTAAACCTAGCCCTAATCTTAATCTTAAACCTAGCCCTAACCCTAACCCTAAACCCAATCCTAACCCTATTCCTAACCCTAACCCTAGCCTAGCACTAACCCTAACCCTAACCCTAAACCTAACCCTTACCCTAAACCTATCCCTAGCCCTAGCCCTTGTCATAACCCTAATCCTAAATACAACCCTCGCCCTAACCCTAACCCTAACTGTAGACTAGACCTAACCGTAACTCTAAACCTAACCCTAGCCCTAGCTCTAATCCAAACCCTAAACCTAACCCTTGCTCTAGCCTTAGCCCTAGCCATAACCCTAACACTAAACCTAAGCATAGCCCTAGACCTAAACCTAACCTTAGGCCTAACCCTAACACTAACCCTGAACTTAAACCAAGCCCGAGACATAGCCCTAACCCTAACACTAACCCTTAGCCTAACCCTAGACCTAACCATAACCCTAACCCTCACCCTAGCCCTATTCCTAACCCTAACCCAAGTCCTAACCCTAAACCTAACGCTAGCCATAGTCCTAGCCCTAACCATAACCCTAACCCTAAACCCAATCCTAGCCATAACCCTATCCCTATCCCTATCCCTATCCCTTACCCTAACCCTAACCCTAACACCAACCATAGACCTAGCCTAGCCCTAGCCCTAACCCTAACCCTAACCCTAACCCTAGCACTACACCTAAAACTAACCCTAGCCCTACCCAAAACCTAACCCTAAACCTAACCCTATCCCTGGCTCTAACCCAAACGCTAAACAAAACCATAGCCCTAGACCTAACCCTAGCCATAACCCTAGCCATAACCCTAGCCCTAGCCCTAGCCTTAACCGAAACCCTAAACCTAGCCCTAGCCCTAGCCTTAACCCTAAACCTAAGCCTAACCCTAACCCTAGCACTAACCCTAAACCTAACCCTAACCCTAACCTTAACCCTAACCCTAACCTTAACCCTAACCCTAGACCTAACCCTAACCCAAACCCTAGACTTAGCCCTAACCCTAAGCCTAACTCTAATCCTTGTGCTAAGCCTAACCCTAACCCTAGCCCTAGTCCTAACCCTAACACTAAGCCTAAACCTAGCCCTAACCATAAACCTAAACCTAGCCTTAGTCCTAGCCTTAGCGCTAAACCTAACCCTAACCCTAGAGCTAACCCTAACCGTAACTTTAAACCTAGCCATAGCCCTAGTAATAACCCTGACCCTAAACAAAACCCTAGCCCTAATGCTAACCCTAACCGTAGCCAGCCCTAACCCTAACCCTAAAACTAAACCTAGACCTGGCTCTAACCCAAACCCTATCCCTAACCCTAGCCCTAGCCATAACCATAACCCTAACCCTAATCATAGCCCTAGCCCTAAACCAAAACTTAGGCATAGATGTAACCCTAACCCTAAACCTAACCCTAGTCCTAGCCCTAGCCCTAACCCTAACCCTAAATCCAATCCTATCCCTAACCCTAACCCTAACCCTAGCCCTAGCCCTAACCCTAACCCTAAATCCAATCCTATCCCTAACCCTAACCCTAACCCTAGCCTGGCACTAACACTCACCCTAGCCCTAACCCTAAACCTAAACTAAATCCTGGCCCTAAACCTAGCCCTAATCCTAACACTAACCCAAATCCTAAACCTAGCCCTAACCCTAACTCTAAACCTAGCCCTAACCCTAAACCTAACCCTAGCCCTAGCCCTAGTCCTAACCATAACCCTAACCCTAAACCTAAACCTAACCCCACCATACCCTAGCCCTAGCCCTAACCCTAACCCTAACCCTAACCCTAGCACTACCCCTAAAACTAACCCTAGCCCTAGCCCAAAACCTAACCCTAAACCTAACCCTATCGCTGGCTCTAACCCAAACCGTAAACAAAACCCTAGCCCTAGAACTAACCCTAGCCATAACCTTAACACTAGGCCTAACCCTAACCCTAACCCTAACCCTAACCCTAACCTTAACCCTAACCCTAACCCTAGACCTAACCCTAAATCTAACCCAAACCCTAGACTTAGCCCTAACCCTAAGCCTACCCCTAACCCTAACCCTAGCCCTAACCCTGAACATAAACCCAATCTTGGCCCTAATCTTAGCCCTAAACCTAGCCTTCTACCTAACCCTAACGCTAACCCTAAACCTAGCCCTAATCTTAATCTTAAACCTAGCCCTAACCCTAACCCTAAACCCAATCCTAACCCTATTCCTAACCCTAACCCTAGCCTAGCACTAACCCTAACCCTAACCCTAAACCTAACCCTTACCCTAAACCTATCCCTAGCACTAGCCCTTGTCATAACCCTAACCCTAAATACAAGCCTCGCCCTAACCCTAACCCTAACTGTAGACTAGACCTAACCGTAACTCTAAACCTAACCCTAGCCCTAGCTCTAATCCAAACCCTAAACCTAACCCTTGCTCTAGCCTTAGCCCTAGCCATAACCCTAACACTAAACCTAAGCATAGCCCTAGACCTAAACCTAACCTTAGGCCTAGCCCTAACACTAACCCTGAACTTAAACCAAGCCCGAGATATAGCCCTAACTCTAACACTAACCCTAAGCCTAACCCTAGACCTAACCCTAACCCTCACCCTAGCCCTATTCCTAACCCTAACCCAAGTCCTAACCCTAAACCTAACGCTAGCCCTAGTCCTAGCCCTAACCATAACCCTAACCCTAAACCCAATCCTAGCCCTAGCCCTAGCCCTATCCCTATCCCTATCCCTAACCCTTACCCTAACCCTAACCCTAACCCCAACCATAGCCCTAGCATAGCCCTAGCCCTAACCCTAGCCCTAACCCTAACCCTATGCCTAACAATTGCCCTAACACTAACCCACCCTAGCCCTAATCCAAAGCCTAGCCCTAGACCTAAACTTAACCCTAGACCTAGCCCTAGCCCTAAATCTAACCCTAAACACAATCCTACCCATATCCCTAACCCTAATCCTAGCCTAGCACTAACCTTAACCCTAACCCTAACCCTAACCATAACCATATCACTAGCCCTAGCCCTAGACATAACCCTAACACTAAATACAACTCTGGCACTAACCCTAACCCAAACTGTAGCCTAGAACTAACCCTAAACCTAAACCTAACCCTAGCCCTAGCTCTAACCCAAAACCTAACCCTAAACCTTGCCCTAACCATAGCCCTAGCCATAACACTAACCCTAACCCTAACCATAGCCCTAGCCATAAACGTAAACGTAGGCCTAGGCCTAACCCTAACCCTAACCCTAAACCTAGCCATAGACCTACCCCTAACCCTACACTAAACCTACCCCTAGCCCTAGTCCAAACGCTAACTGTAACCCTAACCCTAGCCCTAAACCTAACACTAACGCTAGCCTAGCCCTAACCCTAACCCTAAAACTAAACCTAGCCCTAGCTCTAACCCTAACCCTATCCCTAATCCTAGCCCTAGCCCTAGCCCTGGCCATAACCCTAACCCTAACCCTAAACCCAGCCCTAGCCCTAGACTTAACCCTAAACCTAAGCCTAACCCTAACCCTAGCCATAACCCTAAACCTAACCTAACGCTAAACCTAACCCTAACCCTAACGATAGCCCTAGCCCTAAACCTAACCTTAGGCCTAGCCCGAACTATAACCCTAACCCTAAACCTAATCCTTGCACTAACCCAAACCCTACCCTTAACCTAGCCCTAGCCCTAATCCTAACACTAACCATAAACCTAGCCCTAATCCTAACCCTAAACCTAGCCCTAACCCTAATCCTAATCCTAACAACAACCCTAACCCTAACCTTAGCCCTAGTCCTAGACCTAACCCTAAAACTAACCCTAACCCTAGCCCTATCCCTAAGCCTAAACCTAACCCTAACCCTAGCCCTAACCATAACCCACACCGTAAACCTAACCAGGCGTAGCCCTAACCCTAACCCTAAACTTAGCCCTAAACCTAACCCTAAACAAACCCTAACCATAAGCCTAACACTAGCCCTAGCTCCAACCCTAACCCTAACCCTAACCCTAAACCCAGCCCTAGCCCTAGACTTAACCCTAAACCTAAGCCTAACTCTAACCCTAGCCATAACCCTAAACCTAACCCTAACGCTAAACCTAACCCTAACCCTAACGATAGCCCTAGCCCTAAACCTAACCTTAGGCCTAGCCCGAACTATAACCCTAACCCTAAACCTAATCCTTGCACTAACCCAAACCCTACCCTTAACCTAGCCCTAGCCCTAACCCTAACAATAACCATACAACTAGCCCTAATCCTAACCCGAAACCTGTCCCTAACCCTAATCCTACTCCTAACAATAACCCTAACCCTAACCTTAGCCCTAGTCCTAGACCTAACCCTAAAACTAACCCTAACCCTAGCCCTATCCCTAAGCCTAAACCTAACCCTAGCCCTAGCCCTAAGCCTAGACCTAACCCAAACACTAGCCCTAACCCTAACACTAAACCTAGCACTAGCCCTAGCCCTAGTCATAACCCTAAACCTAAACCTAACTCTAGCCCTAGCCTTAGCCCTAGCCCTACACGAACACTGACCCTAAACCTAAACCTCCTACTAGCCCTAACCCTAGCCCTAACCATAACCCACACCGTAAACCTAACCAGGCGTAGCCCTAACCCTAACCCTAAACTTAGCGCTAAACCTAACCCTAAACAAACCCTAACCATAACCCTAACACTAGCCCTAGCTCCAACCCTAACCCTAACCCTAACCCTAAACATAGCCCTAGCCCAAGCCCTAACCCTAACCCTAAACCTAACCCTAACTCTAACACTAACCCTAACCCCAAACATATCCCTAGCCCTAAACCTAGCCCTAACACTAACCGTAACCATAAACCTAACCCTAACACTACCCCTAAAACTAACCCCAGCCCTAGCCCTAAACCTAACCCTAAACCTAACCCTAGCTCTAACCCAAACCCAACCGTAACCCTAGCCCTAGACCTAACCCCAGCCATAAACTTACACCTAACCCTAACCCAAAACCTAACCCTAACCTAGCCCTAACTCTAAAACTAACCCTAGCCCTAGACCTAACCCTAACCCTAACCAAAGGTGAAGCCCTAACCCTAACCCTAAACCTAGCACTAGACAAAGTCCAAGCCCTATCCCTAACACTAACATTAACCTAACCCTAGCCCTAGCATTAACCCTAAACCTAACCCTAACCCTAGCCCTAACCCTAACACTAACCCTAACCCTAGACCTAACCCTAACCCTAACCCAAACCCTAGACATAGCCCTAACCCTAAGCCTAGCCCTAATCCTTGCACTAACCCTAACCATAGTCCTAACCCTAAACATAAACCCAATCTTGGCCATAATTTAGCCCTAAACCTAGCCCTATACCTAACCCTAACACTAACCCTAAAACTAGCCCTAATCTTAATCTTAAACCTAGCCCAAAACCTAAACCTAAACCTAACCCTAGCCCTTGCCCTAGCCCTAACCCTAACTCTAAACCAAATCCTAACCCTATTCCTAACCCTAACCCTAGCCTAGCACTAACCCTGATCCTAACCCTAAACCTAACTCTTACCCTAAACCTATCCCTAGCCCTAGCCCTTGTCATAACCCTAACCCTAAATACAACCCTCGCCCTAACCCTAACCCTAACTGTAGCCTAGACCTAACCCTAACCCTAAACCTAACCCTAGCCCTAGCTCTAATCCAAACCCTAAACCTAACCCTAGCTCTAGCCTTAGCCCTAGCCATAACCCTAACCCTAACCCTAAACATAGCCCTAGACCTAAACCTAACCTTAGGCCTACCCTAACACTGAACCTGAACTTAAACCAAGACATAGACCTGGCCCTAAGCAAAACACTAACCTTAAGCCTAACCCTAGCCCTAACCATAACCCTAACCCTAGCCCTATTCCTAACCCTAACCCAAGTCCTAACCATAAACCTAAAACTAGCCCTAGTCCTAGCCCTAACCATAACTCTAACCCTAAACCCAATCCTAGCCCTAACCCTATCCCTATCCCTATCCCTAACCCTAACCCTAACCCTAACCCTAACCCCAACCATAGCCCTAGCCTAGCCCTAGCCCTAACCCTAACCCTAACCCTAACCCTAGCACTACCCCTAAAACTAACCCCAGCCCTAGCCCAAAACCTAACCCTTAACCTAACCCTCTCCCTAGCTCTAAACCAAACCCTAAAAAAAACCATAGCCCTAGACCTAACCCTAGCCATAACCTTAACACTAAGCCTAACCCTAACCATAACCCTAACCCTAACCCTAGTCCTAAACATAGCAAAAGCCAAACCCTGGCCCTATCTCTAACACTAACCCTAACCCTAGCCCTAGCCGTTGCCCTAGCCATAACCCTAGCACTAAACCTAGCCCTAGCCCTAACCCTAGCCCTAGACCTAGACCTAGCCATAGCACTAATCCTAACCCTAAACCTAGCCCTAGCCCTAGCCTTATCCCTAAACCTAAGCCTAACCCTAACCCTAGCCCTAACCCTAAACCTAACCCTAACCCTAACACTAACACTAACGATATCCCTAGACCTAAACCTAAACTTAGGCCTAGCCCAACTTTAACCCTAACCCTAAACCTAACCTAGCACTAACCCAAACCCTACCCTTAACCTAGCCCTAGCCCTAACCCTAACACTAACCATAAACCTAGCACTAAACCTAACTCTAAAGCTATCCCTAACCCTAATCCTAATCCTAACCATAAAACTAACCCTAACCTTAGGCCTAGTCCTAGCCCTAACCCTAACCCTAACCCTAGCCCTAGCCCTAAGCCTAAACCTAAACCTAGCCCTAACCCTAACCCTAACCCAAACACTAGCCATAACCCTAAACCTAAACCTAGCAATAGACCAAGACCTAGCCCTAACCCTAAACCTAACCCTAACCTTAACCCTAACCCTAGACCTAAACCTAACCCTAACCCAAACCCTAGACTTAGCCCTAACCCTAAGCCTAACCCTAATCCTTGCGCTAAGCCTAACCGTAACCCTAGCCCTAGCCCTACACCTAACCCTAAACCTAGCCCTAGCCCTAGCCTTAACCCTAAACCTATGCCTAACCCTAACCCTAGCCCTAACCTTAAACCTAACCCTAACCCTAACCCTAACCCTAAACCTAAACCTAACCCTAACCCTAACCTTAACCCTAACCCTAGACCTAACCCTAACCCTAACCCAAAGCCTAGACTTAGCCCTAACCCTAAGCCTAACCCTAATCCTTGCACTAAGCCTAACCCTAACCCTAGCCCTAGCCCTAACCCTAACACTAACCCTAAACCTAGCCCTAACCATAAACCTAAACCTAGCCTTAGCCCTAGCCATAGCGCTAACCTAACCCTAACCCTAGAGCTAACCCTAACCATAACTCTATACCTAGCAATTGCCCTAGTAATAACCCTGACCCTAAACACAACCCTAGCCCTAACGCTAACCCTAACCGTAGCCAGCCCTAACCCTAACGCTAAAACTAAACCTAGACCTGGTTCTAACCCAAAGCCTATACATAACCCTAGACCTAGCCCTAGCCATAACCCTAACCCTAACCCTAACAATAGTCCTAGCACTAAACCAAAACTTAGGCCTAGACCTAAAACTAACCCTAACCCTAACACTTTCCCTAGATCTAGCCCTAACCCTAACACTAACCCTAACCCTAATCCTAGACATAGCCCTAAACTTAACCCTAAACCTAACCCTAAACATAGCCCTAACCCTAACCCTAAATCCAATCCTATCCCTAACCCTAACCCTAACCCTAGCCTGGCACTAACACTAACCCTAGCCCTAACCCTAAATCTAAACTCAATCCTGGCCCTAATCCTAGCCCTAACCCTAGCCCTAACCCTAACCCTAACCCTAAACCTAATCCTAAACCTAGCCCTAACCCTAACTCTAAACCTAGTCCTAACCCTAAACCTAACCCTAGCCCTAGCCAGAGCCCTAAACATAACCCTAACCTTAACCCTAACCCCAACCATAGCCCTAGCCCTAGCTCTAACCCTAACCCTAACCCTAACCCTAGCACTACCCCTAAAACTAACCCTAGCCCTAGCCCAAAACCTAACCCTAACCCTAACCCTATCCCTGGCTCTAATCCAAACCCTAAACAAAACCCTAGCCCTACACCTAACCCTAGCCATAACCTCTACACTAAGCCTAACCCTAACCCTAACCCTAACCCTAACCCCAGACCTAGCCCTAACTCAAAACCTAACCATAGCCCTAGACCTAACCCTAACCCTAACCCAAAGGCAAAGCCCTAACCCTAACCCTAAACCTAGCACTAGCCAAAGTCCTAGGCCTATCTCTAACACTAACGCTAACCCTAGCCCTAGATCTAGCCCTAGCCATAACCCTAGCCCTAGACCTAGCCCTAGCCCTAACCCTAACCCTAAACCTAGCCCTAGCTCTAGCCTTAACCCTAACCCAAGACCTAACCCTAACCCAAACCCTAGACTTAGCCCTAACCCTAAGACTAATCCTAGTACTTGCGCTAACCCTAACCCTAACACTAGCCCTAGCCCTAACACTAACACTAACCCTAAACCTAGCCCTAGCCATAAGCCTAACCCTAAACATAGCCCTAACCCTAACCCTAAATCCAATCCTATCCCTAACCCTAACCCTAACCCTAGCCCGGCAATAACACTAACCCTAGCCCTAACCCTAAACCTAAACTCAATCCTGGACCTAATCCTAGCCCTAACCCTAGCCCTAACCCTAACCCTAATCCTAACCCTAACCCTAACCCTAGCCCTAATGCTAACCCTAAAACTAGCCCTAACCAGAAACCTAACCCTAGCCCTAGCCCTAGCCCTAACCATAACCCTAACCCTAACCCTAACACCAACCATAGCCCTAGCCTAGCCCTAACCCTAACCCTAACCCTAACCCTAACCCTAACCCTAGCACTACCCCTAAAACAACCCTAGCCCTAGCCCAAAACCTAAACCTAAACCTAACAATATCCCTGGCTCTAAAACAAACCCTAAACAAAACCCTACCCTAGACCTAACACTAGCCATAACCTTAACACTAAGCCTAACCCTAAACCTAACCCTAAACATAACCCTAACGCCAGATCTAGCCCTAACTCAAAACCTAACCATAGCCCTAGACCTAACCCTAACCCTAACCCAAGGCAAAGCCCTAACCCTAACCCTAAACCTAGCACTAGCCAAAGGCCTAACCCTATCTCTAACACTAACCCTAACTCTAGCCCTAGCCCTAGCCCTAGCCATAACCCTAGCCATAGCCCTAGCCCAAGCCCTAGCCCAAACCCTAACCCTAAACCTAGCCCTAGCCCTAGCCTTAACCCTAACACTAGACCTAACCCTAACCCAAACCCTAGAGTTAGCCCTAACCTAAGACTAACCCTAGTCCTTGTGCTAACCCTAATCCTAACACTAGCCCTAGCCCTGGACCTAAAGCTTGCCATAATCTTAACCCTAACCCTAACCATTTCCCTAGCCCTAAACCTAACCTTAGGTCTAGGCCTAACTCTAACCCTAACCCTAACCCTAGGCCTAGCCATAACCCTAACCCTAAACCTAACCCTTAACATAGACCTAACCCTAACCCTAAAACCAATCCTATATCTAACACTAACCCTAACCCTAGCCTGGCACTAACATTAACCCTAGCCCTAACCCTAAACCTAAACTCAATCCTGGCCCTAATCCTAGCCCTAACCCTAGCCCTAGCCCTAACCCTAACCCTAACCCTAACCCTAGCCCTAACCCGAACCCTAAACCTAGACCTAACCCTAAACCTAACCCTAGCCCTTGCCCTAGCCCTAACCCTAATGCTAAACCCAATCCTAACCGTTTTCCTAACCCTAACCCTACCCTATCACTAACCCTAGCCCAAACCCTAACCCTAACCCTAACCCTAACCCTAACCCTTGCCCTAGCCCTTGCCATAACACTAACCATAACCCTAACCATAGCCCTAGCCCTAAAGCTAACCTTAGGCCTAGCCGTAACCCTAAACCTAAACCTAAACCTAGCCATAGTCCTAGACCTAACCCTAACACGAACCCTAACCCTAACCCTTACCCTAACCCTAGCCCTAGACCTAGCCCTAACCCTAACACTAACCCTAAACCTAACCCTAGACCTAGCCCTAACCCTAACCCTAAACCTAACCCTAAACATAGCCCTAACCCTAACCCTAAATCCAATCCTATCCCTAAACCTAACCCTAACCCTAGCCTGGCACTAACACTAACCCTAGCCCTAACCCTAACCCTAACCCAAGTCCTAACCCTAAACCTAACCCTAAACCTAAACCGAACCCTAACCCTAACCCTAACCCTAGTTCTAACACTAACCCTAACCCTAGCAGTAACCCTAACGCTAACACTACCCCTAACAAAAACCCTAACGCAGGCATAAACCTAACACTAGCCCTAGCCCTAAACCTAACTTTAGGCCTAGCCCTATCCCTAACCCTAACCCTAACCCTAGCCCTAGCCCTAGACCTAGCCCTAGCCCTAACCCTAACACTTACCCTAACCCTAGCCCTAGCCCTAACCCTAACCCAAACACTAGCCATAACCCTAAACCTAAACCTAGCAATAGACCAAGACCTAGCCCTAACCCTAAACCTAACCCTAACCTTAACCCTAACCCTAGACCTAAACCTAACCCTAACCCAAACCCTAGACTTAGCCCTAACCCTAAGCCTAACCCTAATCCTTGCGCTAAGCCTAACCGTAGCCTAGCCCTAGCCCCAAACCTAACCCTAAACCTAGCCCTAGCCCTAGCCTTAACCCTAAACCAAGGCCTAACCCTAACCCTAGCACTAACCCTAAACCTAACCCTAAACCTAACACTAACCCTAACCTTAACTCTATCCCTAGAACTAACCCTAACCCTAACCCAAACCCTAGACTTAGCCCTAAACCTAAGCCTAACCCTAATCCTTGCGCTAAGCCTAATCCTAACCCTAACCCTAGCCCTAACCCTAACACTAACCCTAAACTTAGCCCTAACCATAAACCTAAACCTAGCCTTAGCCCTAGCCGTAGCGCTAACCTAACCCTAACCCTAGAGCTAACCCTAACCATAACTCTATACCTAGCAATTGCCCTAGTAATAACCCTGACCCTAAACACAACCCTAGCCCTAACGCTAACCCTAACCGTAGCCAGCCCTAACCCTAACCCTAAAACTAAACCTAGACCTGGTTCTAACCCAAAGCCTATACATAACCCTAGACCTAGCCCTAGCCATAACCATAACCCTAACCCTAACCATAGTCCTAGCACTAAACCAAAACTTAGGCCTAGACCTAAAACTAACCCTAACCCTAACACTTTCCCTAGATCTAGCCCTAACACTAACCCTAACCCTAATCCTAGACCTAGCCCTAAACTTAACCCTAAACCTAACCCTAAACATAGCCCTAACCCTAACCCTAAATCCAATCCTATCGCTAACCCTAACCCTAACCCTAGCCTGGCACTAACACTAACCCTAGCCCTAACCCTAAATCTAGACTCAATCCTGGCCCTAATCCTAGCCCTAACCCAAACCCTAACCCTAACCCTAACCCTAACCCTAAACCTCACCTTAACTCTAACCCAAGACCTAACCCTAACCCTATCCCAAACCCTAGACTTAGCCCTAACCCTAAGCCTAACTCTAATCCTTGCCCTAAGCCTAACCCTAACCCTAGACCTAGCCCTAGCCCTAACCCTAACACTAACCCTAAACCTAGCCCTAACCATAAACCTAAAGCTAGCCTTAGCCCTAGACCTAGCGCTAAACCTAACCCTAACCCTAAAGCTAACCTAACCATAACTCTATACCTAGCAATTGCCCTAGTAATAACCCTGACCCTAAACACAACCCTAGCCCTAACGCTAACCCTAACCGTAGCCAGCCCTAACCCTAACCCTAACCCTAAAACTAAACCTAGACCTGGTTCTAACCCAAAGTCTATACATAAACCTAGACCTAGCCCTAGCCATAACCATTACCCTAACCCTAACCATAGTCCTAGCACTAAACCAAAACTTAGGCCTAGACCTAAAACTAACCCTAAACCTAACACTTTCCCTAGATCTAGCCCTAACCCTAACACTAAACCTAACCCTAATCCTAGACATAGCCCTAAACTTAACCCTAAACCTAACCCTAAACATAGCCCTAACCCTAACCCTAAATCCAATACTTTCCCTAACCCTAACCCTAACCCTAGCCTGGCACTAACACTAACCCTAGCCCTAACCCTAAATCTAAACTCAATCCTGGCCCTAATCCTAGCCCTAACCCTAACCCTAATTCTAAACCTAGACCTAACCCTAACTCTAAACCTAGTCCTAACCCTAAACCTATCCCTAGCCCTAGCCCTAGCCCTAAACATAACCCTAACCCTAACCCTAACCCCAACCATAGCGCTAGCCCTAGCTCTAACCCTAACCCTAACCCTGACCCTAGCACTACCCCTAAAACTAACCCTAGCCCTAGCCCAAAACCTAACCCTAACCCTAACCCTATCCCTGGCTCTAATCCAAACCCTAAACAAAACCCTAGCCCTACACCTAACCCTAGCCATAACCTCAACACTAAGCCTAAACCTAACCCTAACCCTAACCCTAACCCCAGACCTAGCCCTAACTCAAAACCTAACCATAGCCCTAGACCTAACCCTAACCCTAACCCAAGGCAAAGCCCTAACCCTAACCCTAAACCTAGCACTAGCCGAAGCCCTAGGCCTATCTCTAACACTAACGCTAACCCTAGCCCTAGCCCTAGCCCCAGCCATAACCCTAGCCCTAGACCTAGCCCTAGCCCTAACCCTAACCCTAAACCTAGCCCTAGCCCTAGCCTTAACCCTAACTCTAGACCTAACCCTAACCCAAACCCTAGACTTAGCCCTAACCCTAAGACTAATCCTAGTCCTTGCGCTAACCCTAACCCTAACACTAGCCCTAGCCCTAACCCTAACACTAACCCTAAAACTAGCCCTAGCCTTAACCCTAACACTAAACCTAACCATAGACCTAGCCCTAAACCAAACATTAAGCCTAGACCTAACCCTAATCCTAACCCTAACCCTAGCCCTAACCCTACCCCTAACCCTAACACTAACCCTAACGTTAACCCTAGACCTAGCCCTAACCCTAACAATAAACATAGCCCTAACCCTAACCCTAAATCCAATCCTATCCCTAACCTTAACCCTAACCCTAGCCTGGCACTAACACTAAGCCTCGCCCTAACCCTAAATCTAAACTCAATCCTGGACCTAATCCAAGCCCTAACCCTAGCCCTAACCCTAACCCTAACACTAACCCTAGCCCCAAGCCTAACTCTAAACCTAGCCCTAACCCTAAACCTATCCCTAGCCCTAGCCCTAGCCCTAACCATAACCCTAACCCTAACCCTAACACCAACCATAGCCCTAGCCTAGCCCTAACCCTAACCCTAACCCTAACCCTAACCCTAGCACTACCCCTAAAACTAACCCTAGCCCTAGCCCAAAACCTAACCCTAAACCTAACAATATCCCTGGCTCTAAAACAAACCCTAAACAAAACCCTACCCTAGACCTAACACTAGCCATAACCTTAACACTAAGCCTAACCCTAACCCTAACCCTAAACATAACCCTAACCCTAGACCTAGCCCTAACTCAAAACCTAACCATAGCCCTAGACCTGACCCTAACCCTAACCCAAGGCAAAGCCCTAACCCTAACCCTAAACCTAGTACTAGCCAAAGGCCTAGCCCTATCTCTAACACTAACCCTAACTCTAGCCCTAGCCCTAGCCTTAGCCATAACGCTAGCCCTAGCCCTAACCCTAGCCCAAGACCTAGCCCTAGCCCTAACCTTAACCCTAAACCTAGCCCTAGCCCTTGCCTTAACCCTAACCCTAGACCTAACCCTAAACCAAACCCTAGACTTAGCCCTAACCCTAAGACTAACCCTAGTCCTTGTGCTAAACCTAACCCTAACACTAGCCCTAGCCCTGGACCTAACCCTTGCCATAATCTTAACCCTAACCCTAACCATTTCCCTAGCCCTAAACCTAACCTTAGGCCTAGGCCTAACCCTAACCCTAACCCTAACCCTAGCCCTAGCCCTAACCGTAACCCTAACCCTAACCCTTAATATAGCCCTAACCCTAACCCTAAAACCAATCCTATATCTAACCCTAACCCTAACCCTAGCCTGGCACTAACATTAACCCTAGCCCTAACCCTAAACCTAAACTCAATCCTGGCCCTAATCCTAGCCCTAACCCTAACCCTAAACCTAGCCCTAACCCTAAACCTAACCCTAGCCCTTGCCCTAGCCCTAACCCTAATGCTAAACTCAATCCTAACCGTTTTCCTAACCCTAACCCTACCCTATCACTAACCCTAACCCTAACCCTAACCCTAACCCTAACCCAAACCCTAACCCTAACCCTAACACTATTCCTAGCTCTAGTCATAACCCTAGCCCTAAATACCACCCTAGGACTAACCCTAACCCGAACTCTAGCCTAGACCTAACCCTAACCCTAAACTTAATCCTAGCCCTAGCTCTAACCCAACCCCTAAACCTAACCCTTGCCCTAGCCCTTGCCATAACACTAAACCTAACCCTAACCATAGCCCTAGCCCTAAAGCTAACCTTAGGCCTAGACGTAACCCTAAACCTAAACCTAAACCTCGCCATAGTCCTAGCCCTAACCCTAACACGAACCCTAACCCTAACCCTTACCCTAACCCTAGCCCTAGACCTAGCCCTAACCCTAACACTAACCCTAACCCTAACCCTAGACCTAGCCCTAACCCTAACCCTAAACCTAACCCTAAACATAGCCCTAACCCTAACCCTAAATCCAATCCTATCCCTAACCCTAACCCTAACCCTAGCCTGGCACGAACACTAACACTAGCCCTAACCCTAACCCTAACCCAAGTCCTAACCCTAAACCTAACCCTAGTCCTAGCCCTAGGCCTAGCCCTAACCCTAACCCTAAACATAAACCCAAACCTAGCCCTAACCCTAGACCTATAACTAGCCCTAACACTAACCCTAACCCTAAACCTAGCCCTAATGCTAACCCTAAAACTAGCCCTAACCCTAAACCTAACCCTAGCCCTAGCCCTAGCCCTAACCCTAACCCTAAACCCAATCCTATCCCTAGACCTAACCCCAACCCTAGCCTAGCACAAACCCTAACCCAAACCCTAACCCTAACCCTAGCCTAGCCCTAACCCTAAACCTAACTTTAACCCTAGCACTAGTCATAACCCAAACCCTAAACCCGATGCTAGCCCTAGCCCTAGCCCTCCCCTAACACTAACCCTAACCCTGAACCTACACCTAGCCCCAACCATAGCCCTAACCCTAACCCACAAACCCTAAACCAAACCAGGCCAAGCCCCAACCCTAAACCTAACCCTAGCCCTAACCTTAACCCTAATCCTAGCTCTAAACCTAACCCTAACACTAACCTAGCCCTAGCCCTAACCCTAACACTATCCCTAATCATAAAACTAGCCCTAACCCTAACCCTAAACCTAGCCCTAACCCTAAACATAACCCTAACCCCAAACCGAACCCTAACCCTAACCCTACCCCTAGCCCTAACCCTAAACCTAACCCTAACCCCAAACCGAACCCTAACCCTAACCCTAACCCTAGTTCTAACACTAACCCTAACCCTAGCAGTAACCCTAACGCTAACACTAGCCCTAACACTAACCCTAACGCTAGCCCTAAACCGAACCCTAGCCATAGCCCTAAACCTAACTTTAGGCCTCGCCCTATCCCTAACCCTAACCCTAAACCGAGCGTTAGCCCTAGACCTAGCCCTAGCCCTAACCCTAACCCTAACCCTAGCGTTAGCCTTAGACCTAGCCCTAGCCCTAACCCTAACACTAACCCTAACCCTAGCCCTAGCCCTAACCCTAACCCTAACCCTAAACCTAGCCCTAACCCTAACCCTAAACCTAACCCTAACTCTAAACCTAACCCTAGCTCTAACACTAAACCTAACCCTAGCACTAACCCTAAAGCTAACCCTAGCCCTAACACTAACCCTAACCCTAGCCCTAACCCTAACCATAGCCCTACCACTAAATCTAACCAACGCCTAGCCCTAACCTGATCCCTAACCCTAACACTAGCCCTAGCCCTAGCCCTATCCCTAACCCTAAAACTAAAACTAGCCCTAGCCCTAACCCAAATTCTAACCCTAACCTTGGCTTAGCCCTGCCCCAGGGATAACCCTAACCCTAACCCTAACCCTAGCACTAACCCTAATCCTAACTCTAGCCTAACCCTAACCCTAACTCTAAACCTAACCCTAGCCCTAGCCATAAACCTAACACTAGTCCTAGCCCTAGTACTAACCCTAACCCTAACTCTAGCCCTAGCACTAACGCTAACCCTAACCCGAACACTAACCCTAGCCCTAACCCTAAATCTAGCCTTAACCATAGGCCTAACCCTAAGCGAAATCCTAAACCTAGCACTAGCCCTAGCCCTAGTCATAACCCTAACCCAAAACCTAACCATAGCCCTAACCCTATCCTAACACAAACAATAACCCTAACCCTACACCTAGCCGTTACCATAGCCATAACCCTAACCCACACCCTAAATCTAACCAGGCCTAGCCCTAAACTAAACCTAACACTAACACTAACCCTAATCCTAACCCTAAATCTAAACATAACCCTAGCTCTAACCCTAGCCATAACCCTAACCCAAACCCTAACCCTAATCCTAAACCTAACCCTAACCCTAACCCTAAACCTAAACCTATCCATAGCCCTAGCCCTAGCCCAACCATAACCTTAAACCCAATCCTATACCTAAACCTAACCCTACCCCTAGCCTAGCACTAACCTTAACCCTAACACTAACCATAACCCTAACCCTAGCCCTAGCCCTAGTTCTAGCCCTAGCCATAACCCTAACACTAACCCTAAACCTAGCCATAACCATAACCCTAACCCTAATCATAAAACTAGCCCTAGCCCTATGCCTAGCACTAGCCCTAGTCCTAACCGTAGCCCTAGACCTAGCGCTAGCCCTAGCCCTACCGATACACTAACACTAACCCTAAACCTACACCTAGCCCTAACCCTAGACCTAACCCTAACACTAACCCACAGCCTACCGCAAACCAAGCTAGCCCTAACCCTAAACCTAACCCTAGCCCTATCATTAAACCTAATCCTAGCAATACCCATAACCCTAACCCTAACCCTAAATTAGCCCTAACCCTAACCCTAACCCTAACCCTAACCCTAACCTAGCCCTAAACCTAACCCTATCACTAACCCGATCCCTAGCCCTAGCCTTAACCCTAAAACTAACACTAACCCTAGCCCTAGCCCTACCCTAACCATAACACTAGGCCTAGCCCTAGCCCTAACCCTAACACAATCCCTAGCCCTAACCCTAAACCTAACCCTAGCCCTAGCCCAAGCCCTAGCCATAGCCCTAACCCTAACACTAAACCTTACCCTAGCACTAGCCCTAGCCCTAGTCATAATTCTAAGCCTAAACCTAACTCTAGCCCTAGCCCTAGCTCTAGCCCTAGCCCTAGCTCTAGCCCTACCCCAACACTGACCCTAACCCTAAACCTAGGTCTAGCCAAAGCCCAGCCCTATCCCTAACACTAACACTAACGCTAGCCCTAGCACTAGCACTAGCCCTAGCCCTAACTGTAGCCCTAGACATAGCCCTAGCCCTAACCCTAAACCTAAACCTAGCCCAAGCCCTAGACTTAACCCTAAACCTAACCCTAACAATAACCCTAGCCCTCACCCCAACCCTAACCATAACCCTAACCCTAGACCTAACCCTAACCCTAAAACTAGACTTCGCCCTAAAACTATGTGTAACCCTAATCCTTGTGCTAACCCTAAACCTAACCCTAGCCCTAGCACTAACCCTAACACGAACCCTAAACCTAGGCATAACCATAACCCTAACCCTAATCATAAACCTAGCCCTAGCCCTAGCACTAGCCCTAGCCCTAACCGTAGCCCTAGACCTAGCCCTAGCCCTAACCCTAACCCTAACCATAGCCCAAGCCCTAGCCCTAACCCTAACCCTAACCTTAACGCTAACCCTAACACTAACTCTAACCCTAACCCTAACCCTAAACCTAGCCCTAGCACTAACCCTAACACTAACCCTAAACCTAGCCATAACCATAACCCTAAACCTAGCCCTATCCCTAGCCCTAGACCTAAACCTAACCCTAACCCTAGCTCTAACCCTAACCCTAACTCTAAACCTACCCCTAGCCCTAGTCCTAAACCTAACCCTAACGACAACCCTAGACCTAACCCTAACCCTAACCATACCTAGCCCTAACCCTAACCCTAAAACTAAACCTAGCCCTAGCTCTAACCCAAACCCTATCCCTAAACCTAACCCTTGCCCTAGCCCTAGCCATAACCCTAAACCTAACCCTAACCAAAGCCCTAGCCCTATACCTAACCTTAGGTCTAGCCCTAACCCTAACCCTAAACCTAACCCTAGACCTAGACCTAGCCCTAACCCGAACACTAACCCTAACCCTAGCCCTAGCCCTAACCCTATCCCTAACCCTAGCCCTAATCCTAACCCAAAACCCAATCCTAGCCATAACCCTAGCCCTATTCCTAGCCCTAACACTAACCCTAACCCTAATCCTGAACCTAGTGCTAACCCTAACCCTAAACCTAGCCCTAACCCTAACCCTAACCCTAGCCCTAGCCCTAACACAAACCCTAGCCCTAAC
>CM027388.1:125022439-125040023 GCA_015711505.1 Sylvilagus bachmani
CCTAACCCAAACCCTAACCCTAACCCTAGCCTAGCCCTAACCCTAAACCTAACTTTAACCCTAGCACTAGCCCTAGCCCTAGTCATAACCCAAACCCTAAACCCTATGCTAGCCCAAGCCCTAGCCCCCCCCTAACACTAACCCTAACCCTGAACCTACACCTAGCCCCAACCATAGCCCTAACCCTAACCCACAAACCCTAAACCAAACCAGGCCAAGCCCCAACCCTAAACCTAACCCTAGCCCTAACCTTAACCCTAAACCTAGCGCTAAACCTAACCCAAACCCTAACCCTATCCCTAACCTAAACCTAGCCCTAACCCTAACGCTAACCCTAGTTCTAACACTAACTCTAACCCTAGCAGTAACCCTAACGCTAACACTAGCCCTAACACTAACCCTAACGCTAGCCCTAAACCTAACTTTAGGCGTAGCCTTATCCCTAACCCTAACCCTAACCCCAGCCCTAGCCCTAAACCTAGCCCAAGCCCTAGACCTAGCCCTAGCTCGATCCTAACACTAACCCTAACCCTAGCCCTAGCCCTAACCCTAACCCTAACCCTAGCCCTAGCACTAGTGCTAACCCTAACCCTAACCCGAACCCTAACCCTAGCCCTAACCCTAACCCTAAACCTAACCCTAACTCTAGCCTTAACCCTAGACCTAACCCTAAGCAAAACCCTAACCCTAGTACTCGCCCTAGCCCTAGTCATAACCCTAACCCAAAACCTAACCCTAGCCCTAACCCTAGCCATAACCCTACCCTAACACAAACAATAACCGTAACCCTACACCTAGCCGTTACCATAGCCATAACCCTAACCCACACCATAAATCTAACCAGGCCTAGCCCTAAAATAAACCTAACACTAACACTAATCCTAACCCTAAATCTAAACATAACCCTAGCTCTAACCCTAGCCCTAACCCTAACCCAAACCCTAAACCTAGTCGTAACCCTAACCCTAAACCTAGCCCTAACCCTAATCCTAAACCTAACCCTAACACTAACCCTAACCCTAACCCTAACCCTAACCCTAACCCTAACCATAGCCCTAGCCCTAGCCCTAACCGTAACCCTAAACCCAATCCTATACCTAAACCTAACCCTACCCCTGGCCTAGCACTAACCTTAACCCTAACCCGAACCCTAACCCTAACCCTAGCCCTAGCCCTAGCCATAACCTTAGCACTAACCCTAATCCTAGCCATAACCCTAACCCTAACCCTAATCATAAAACTAGCCCTAGCCCTAGGCCTAGCACTAGCCCTAGCCCTAACCTTAGGCCCAGACCTAGCGCTAGCCCTAGCCCTACCCAAACACTAACACTAACCATAAACCTACACCTAGCCCTAACCCTAGCCCTAACCCTAACCCTAACCCACAGCCTGCCCCAAACCAGGCCTAGCCCTAAACCTAAACCTAACCCTAGAACTAACACTAAACCTAATCCTAGAACAAACCCTAACAATAACCCTAACCCTAACTCTAAACCTAACCCTAACCAAGCCCTAGTCCAAACCCTAAGACTAACCCTAAACCTAGCCCTAAACCTAACCCTAAACCTAAACCTAACCCTAGGCCTAGCCCTAGCCTTAACCCTAAAACTAACGCTAACCCTAGCACTAGCCCTACCCTGACCATAAACCTAACCCTAGCCCTAGCCCTAGCCCAAGCCCTAGCCCTAGCCCTAACCCTAAACCTAACCCTAGCCCTAGCCCAAGCCCTAGCCATAGCCCTAACCCTAACACTAGCCCTTACCTAGCACTAGCCCTAGCCCTAGTCACAATTCTAACCCTAAACCTAACTCTAGCCCTAGCCCTAGCTCTAGCCCTACCCCAACAATGACCTTAAACCTAAACCTAGCTCAAGCCAAAGACCTAGCCCTATCCCTAACACTAACACTAACGCTAGCCCTAGCACTAGCACTAGCCCTACCCTAACCGTAGCCGTAGACCTAGCACTAGCCCCAACCCTAATCCTAAACCTAGCCCAAGCCCTAGCCCTAACCCTAACCCTAACCTTAACCCTAACCCTAACCCTAGACCGAACCCTAACTCTAACCCTAACCCTAGATTTCGCCCTAAACCTATGCGTAACCCTAATCCTTGTGCTAACCCTAACCCTAACCCTAGCCCTAGCCCTAACCCTAACACTAACCCTAAACCTAGCCATAACCATAACCCTAACCCTAATCATAAACCTAGCCCTAGCCCTAGCACTAGCCCTTGCCTTAACTGTAGCCATAGACCTAGCCCTAGCACTAACCCTAACCCTAAACATAGCCCAAGCCCTAGCCCTAACCCTAACCCTAACCTTAACCCTAACCCTAACACTAAACCTAACCCTTACCCTAACCGTAACAATAGCCCTAGCCCTAACCCTAACTCTAACCCTAAACCTAGCCATAACCATAACCCTAAACCTAACCCTAAACCTAACCCTAGCCTTAAACCTAACCCTAACCTTAGCTCTAACCCTAACCCTAACTCTAAACCTACCCCTAGCCCTAGTCCTAACCCTAACCCTAACGATAACCCTAGACCTAACCCTAACCCTAACCATAGCCTAGCCCTAACCCTAACCCTAAAACTAAACCTAGCCCTAGCTCTAACCCAAACCCTATCCCTAAACCTAGCCCTAGCCCTAGCCCTAGCCATTACCCTAACCCTAACCCTAACCAAAGCCCTAGCCCTTTACCTAACCTTAGGCCTAGCTATAACCGTAACCCTAACCCTAACCCTAGCCCTGGACCTAGCCCTAACACTAACACTAACATTAACCCTAGCCCTAGCCCTAACCCTATCCCTAACCCTAGCCCTAACCCTAATCCGAAACACAATCCTAGGCATAACCCTAGCCCTATTCCTAGCCCTAACCCTAACCCTAAACCTAATACTGAACCTAGCGCTAACCATAACCCTAAACTTAGCCCTAACCCTAACCCTAACCCTAAACCTATCCCTTGCCCTAGCCCTAACACAAACCCAATCCCTAACCATAGCCCTAACCCTAGCCCTAGACCTAGCCCCAGCCATAACCCTAGCCCTAGACCTAGCCCTAGCCCTAACCCTAACCATAAACCTAGCCCTAGCCCTAGCCCTAGCCTTAACCCTAACCCTAGACCTAACCCTAACCCAAACCTTAGACTTAGCCCTAACCCTAAGACTAATCCTAGTCCTTGCACTAACCCTAACCCTAACACTAGCCCTAGCCCTCACCCCAACACTAACCCTAAAACTAGCCCTAGCCTTAACCTAACCCTAACCCTAACCATAGCCCTAGCCCTAAACCAAACCTTAAGCCTAGACCTAACCCTAACCCTAACCCTAACCCTAGCCCTAGACCTAGCCCTAACCCTATCACTAACCCTAACCCTAACCCTAGACCTAGCCCTAACCCTAACCCTAAACATAGCCCTAACCCTAACCCTAAATCCAATCCTATCCCTAACCCTAACCCTAACCCTAGCCTGGCACTAACACTAACCCTAGCCCTAACCCTAACCCTAACCCAAGTCCTAACCCTGAACCTAACCCTAGCCCTAGCCCTAGCCCTAACCCTAACCCTAAACCCAATCCTATCCCTAGCCCTAACCCCAACCCTAGCCTAGCACACACCCTAACCCAAACCCTAACCCTAACCCTAGCCTAGCCCTAACCCTAAACCTAACTTTAACCCTAGCACTAGCCCTAGCCCTAGTCATAACCCAAACCCTAAACCCTACGCTAGCCCTAACCCTAGCCCTCCCCTAACACTAACCCTAACCCTGAACCTACACCTAGCCCCAACCATAGCCCTAACCCTAACCCACAAACCCTAAACCAAACCCGGCCAAGCCCCAACCCTAAACCTAACCCTAGCCCTAACCTTAACCCTAAACCTAGCGCTAAACCTAACCCTAACCCTACCTAGACCTAGCCCTAACCCTAACACTATCCCTAACCATAAAACTAGCCCTAACCCTAACCCTAAACCTAGCCCTAACCCTAAACCGAACCCTAACCCTAACCCTAACCCTAGATCTAACACTAACCCTAACCCTAGCAGTAACCCTAACACTTACACTAGCCCTAACACTAACCCTAACGCTAGCCCTAAGTCTAAACCTAGCCCTAGCCCTAAACCTAACTTTAGGCCTAGCCCTATCCCTAACCCTATCCCTAAACCTAGCCCTAGCCCTAGCCCTAGACCTAGCCCTAGCCCTAACCCTAACACTAACCCTAACCCTAGCCCTAGCCCTAACCCTAACCCTAACCCTAACCCTAAACCTAGCCCTAACCCTAACCCTAACCCTAACTCTAAACATAACCCTAGCTATAACACTAAACCTAAACCTAGCACTAACCCTAAAGCTAACCCTAGCCCTAACCCTAACCCTAACTCTAAACATAACCCTAGCTCTAACACTAAACCTAAACCTAGCACTAACCCTAAAGCTAACCCTAGCCCTCACACTAACCCTAACCCTAGCCCTAACCCTAACCATAGCCCTAAGTCTAAATCTAACCAACGCCTAGCCCTAACCTGATCCCTAACCCTAACACTAGCCCTAGCGCTAGCCCTAGCCCTAACCCTAAAACTAAACCTAGCCCTAGCCCTAACCCAAATTCTAACCCTAACCTTGGCTTAGCCCTGCCCTAGCGATAACCCTAACCCTAACCCTAACCCTAACACTAACCCTAACCCTAACTCTAGCCTAACCCTAACCCTAACTCTAAACCTAACCCTAGCCCTAGCCCTAAACCTAACCCTAGTCCTAGCCATAGCACTAACCCTAACCCTAACCCTAGCCCTAGCACTAACGCAAACCCTAACACGAACCCTAACCCTAGCCCTAACCCTAACCCTAACCCTAACCCTAACCCTAACTCTAGCCTTAACCCTAGGCCTAACCCTAAGCGAAACCCTAACCCTAGCACTAGCCCTAGCCCTAGTCATAACCCTAACCCAAAACTTAACCATAGCCCTAACGCTATCCTAACACAAACAATAACCGTAAACCTACACATAGCCGTTACCATAGCCCTAACCCTAACCCACACCCTAAATCTAACCAGACCTAGCCCTAAACTAACCCTAACACTAACACTAACCCTAATCCTAATCCTAAATCTAAACATAACCATAGCTCTAACCCTAGCCCTAACCCTAACTCAAATCCTAAACCTAGTCATAACCCTAACCCTAAACCTAGCCCTAACCCTAATCCTAAACCTAACCCAAACCCTACCCCTAACCCTAACCCTGACCCTAACCATAGCCCTAGCCCTAGCCCTAACCATAACCTTAAACCCAATCCTATACCTAAACCTAACCCTACCCCTGGCCTAGCACTAACCTTAACCCTAACCCGAACCCTAACCCTAACCCTAGCCCTAACCCTAGCACTAACCCTAAAACTAACCCTAAACCTAGCCATAACCATAACCCTAACCCTAATCATAAAACTAGCCCTAGCCCTAGGCCTAGCACTAGACCTAGCCCTAACCGTAGCCCTAGAACTAGAGCTAGCCCTAGCCGTACCCAAACACTAATACTAAACCTAAACCTAGCCCTATCCCTATCCCTAGCCCTAAACCTATCCCTAACCCTAGCCCTAATCCTAACCCGAAACCCAATCCTAGCCATAACCCTAGCCCTATTCCTAGCCCTAACACTAACCCTAACCCTAATCCTGAACCTAGCGCTAACCCTAAACCTAAACCTAGCCCTAACCCTAGCCCTAGCCCTAGCCCTAGCCCTAACACAATCCCTAGCCCTAACCCTAAACCTAACCCTAGCCCTAGCCCAAGCCCTAGCCATAGCCCTAACCCTAACACTAACCCTTACCCTAGCACTAGCCCTAGCCCTAGTCATAATTCTAAGCCTAAACTAACTCTAGCCCTAGCCCTAGCTCTAGCCCTACCCCAACACTGACCCTAACCCTAAACCTAGCTCTAGCTAAAGTCCTAGCCCTATCCCTAACACTAACACTAACACTAGCCCTAGCCCTAGCCCTAGCTCTAGCTCTAACTGTAGCCCTAGACCTAGCCCTAGCCCTCACCCTAACCCTAAACCTAGCCCAAGCCCTAGACTTAACCCTAAACCTAACCCTAGCCCTAACCCTAGCCCTAACCCTAACCCTAACCTTAACCCTAAGCCTAGACATAGCCTAACCCAAACCCTAACCCTAGACTTAGCCCTAACCTTAAGCGTAACCCTAATATTCCACTAAGCCTAACCATAATCCTAGCACTAGCCCTAACCCTAACACTAACCCTAAACCTAGCCATAACCATAACCCGAAACCTAGCCCTAGCCCTAAACCTAACCCTAACACTAGCTCTAACCCTAACCCTAACTCTAAACGTACCCCTAGCCCTAGTCCTAACCCTAACCCTAACCACAACCCTAGCAGTAACCCTAACCCTAACCATAGCCTAGCCCTAACCCTAACCCTAACCCTAAAACTAAACCTAGCCCTAGCTCTAACCCAAACCCTAACCCTAACCCTAAACCTAGCCCTAGACCTAGCCCTAACCCTAACCCTAACCCTAACCCTATCCCTAGACCTAGCCCTAGTCATAACCCTAACACTAAATACAACTCTAGCCCTAACCCTAAACATAAATCCAATCCTATCCCTAACCCTAACCCTAACCCTAATCATAGCCCTAGCCCTAAACCTAACCTTAGGACTATCCCTAACCCTAACCCTAGCCCTAGACCTAGCCCTAACCCTAACACTCACCCTAGACCTAGCCCTAGCCCTAAGCCTATCATTAAACACAATCCTATCCATATCCCTAACCCTAACCCTAGCCCTAGCCCTAGCCCTAGCCCTAGTCATAAGCCTAACACTAAATACAACTCTAGCCCTAACCCTAACCCTAACTGTAGCCTAGACCTAACCCTAACTCTAAACCTAACACTAGCCCTAGCTCTAAACAAAATCCTAAACCTAACCCTGCCCTAACCATAGCCCTAAGCATAACACTAACCCTAACCCTAACCATAGCCCTAGCCCTAAACATAAACTTAGGCCTAGGCCTAACCCTAACACTAATCCTAAACCTAGCCATAGACCTAGCCCTAAATCTAACACTAAACCTAACCCTAGACATAGCCCTAACCCTAACCTTAGCCCTACCCTAGCCCTAACCCTAGCCCTAACCCTAACCCTAACCCTAGCCTAGCCCTAACCCTCATCCTAAAACTAAACCTAGCCCTAGCTCTAAAACAAACCTAATCCCTAACCCTAGCCCTAGTCCTAGCCCTGGCCATAACCCTAACACTAACCCTAACCATAGCCCTAGCCCTAAACCTAACCTTAGGCCTAGCCCAAACCCTAACCCTAACCCTAGCCCTAGACCTAGCCCTAACCCTAACACTAACACTAACCCTAACCCTAGCCCTAGCCCTAGCCCTAACACAAAACATAGCCCTAACACTAACCATAAATCCAATCTTATCCCTAACCCTAACCCTAACCCTAGCCTAGCACTAAACATAACCCTATCACTAACCCTAAACCTAAAACCAATCCTAGCCCTAACCCTAGCCCTAGTCCTAGCCCTAGCCCTAACTGTAGCCATAGACCTAGCCCTAGCCCTAACCCTAACACTAACCCTAACCATAGCCCTAGCCCTAAACCTAAACCTAACGCTAGCCCTAACCCTAGACCTAACCCTACCCTAACCCTAACCCTAACCTTAACCCTAACCCTAGACCTAACCCTAACCCTAACCCGAACCCTAACCCTAGCCCTAGCCCTAGCCCTAGCCCTAACCCTAACACTAATCCTAAACCTAGCCATAGACCTAGCCCTAAATCTAACACTAAACCTAACCCTAGACATAGCCCTAACCCTAACCCTAGCCCTAACCCTTGCCCTAACCCTAACCATAACCCTAGCCTAGCCCTAACCCTAATCCTAAAACTAAACCTAGCCCTAGCTCTAAAACAAACCCAATCCCTAACCCTAGCCCTAGCCCTACCCTGGCCATAACCCTAACACTAACCCTAACCATAGCCCTAGCCCTAAACCTAACCTTAGGCCTAGCCCTAACCCTAACCCTAACCCTAGCCCTAGACCTAGCCCTAACCCTAACACTAACACTAACCCTAACCCTAGCCCTAGCCCTAGCCCTAACCCAAAACATAGCCCTAACACTAACCATAAATCCAATCTTATCCCTAACCCTAACCCTAACCCTAGCCTAGCACTAAACATAACCCTATCACTAACCTTAAACCTAAAACCAATCCTAGCCCTAACCCTAGCCCTAGTCCTAGCACTAGCCCTAACTGTAGCCATAGACCTAGCCCTAGCCCTAACCCTAACCCTAAACCTAGCCCTAGCCCTAACCCTAAACCTAAACCTAACGCTAGCCCTAACCCTAGCCCTAACCCTACCCTAACCCTAACCCTAATCTTAATCCTAACCCTAGACCTAACCCTAACCCTAACCCGAACCCTAAACCTAGCCCTAGCCCTAGCCCTAACCCTAACACTAATCCTAAACCTAGCCATAACCATAACCCTAAACCTAGCCCTAGCCCTAGCCCTAGCCCTAAACCTAACACTAACCCTAGCTCTAACCCTAACCCTAACTCTAAACCTACACCTAGTCCTAACCTAACCCTCACCAAACCACAACCTTAGCCCTAACCCTAAACCTAACTGTAGCCTAGACCTAACCCTAACCCTAAACCTAACCCTAGCCCTAGCTCTAACCCAAACCCTAACCCTAACCCTAGCCCTAGCCCTAGCCCTAGCCCTAGCCATTACCCTAACCCTAACCCTAACCAAAGTCCTAGCCCTAAACCAAACGTTAGGCAAGCCCTAACCCTAACCCTAACCCTAAACCTAGCCTTAGACCTAGCCCTAACCTAACACTAAACCTAACCCTAGCCCTAGCCCTAACCCTAACCCTAACCCTGACCCAAAACATAGCCCTAACCCTAACCCTAAATCCAATCCTATTCCTAACCCTAACCCTAGCTAGCCTAGCACTAAACTTAACCCTAGCTATAACCCTAAACCTAAACCCAATCCTAAACCTAACCCTAGCACTAACCCTAACCCTAAACCTAATCCTAAACCTAGCCCTAACAATAACCCTAACCCTAGCCCTAACCCTAAACCTAACCCTAGCCCTAGCCCTAACCCTAACCCTAAACACAATCCTATCCATATCCCTAACCCTAACCCTAGCCTAGCACTAACCTTAACACTAACCCTAACCCTAATCCTAACCCTATTCCTAGCCCTTGCCCTAGTCATAAGCCTAACACTAAATACAACTCTAGCCCTAACCCTAACACTAACTGTAGCCTAGACCTAACCCTAAACCTAAACCTAACCTTAAACCTAGCTCTAAACCAAAACCTGACCCCAAACCTTGCCCTAACCATAGCCCTAGCCATAACACTAACCCTAACACTAACCATAGCCCTAGCCCTAAACGTGACTTGGGACTAGGCCTAACCCTAACCCTAATCCTAAACCTAGCCATTGAACTAGCCCTAACCCTACACTAAACCTACCCCTAGCCCTAGTCCTAAGCCTAACCCTAACCTTAACCCTAGCCCTAGCCCTAACCCTAAACTAGCCTAGCCCTAACCCTAACCCTAAAACTAAACCTAGCCCTAGCTCTAACACAAACCCAATCCCTAACCCTAGCCCTAGCCCTAGTCCTGGCCATAAACCTAACCCTAACCCTAACCATAGAACTAGCCCTAAACCTAGCCTTAGGCCTAGCCCTAAACCTAAACCTAACCCTAACCCTAACCCTAACCCTAGCCCTAGCCCTAGCCTTAACCTTAACACTAACCCTAACCCTAGCCCTAGCCCGAACCCTAACCCTAACCCAAAACATAGCCCTAACCCTAACCATGAATCCAATCTTATCCCTAACCCTAACGCTAACCCTAGCCTAGCACTAAACCTAACCCTAGCCCTAACCCTAAACCTAAACCCAATCCTAGCCCTAACCCTAGCCCTAACCCTAGCACTAACCCTAACCATAACCGTAATCCTACTCCTAAACCTAGCCATATCCCTAACCATAAACCTAGCCCTAACCCTAAACCTAATCCCAATCCTAGCCCTAACCCTAGACCTAAACCTAGCACTAACCCAAACCCTAACCGTAAACCTAACCCTAAACCTAGCCCTAACCCTAACCCTAAACCTAGCCCTAACCCTAACCCTTACCCTAGACCTAGCCCTAGCCCTAACCCTATCCCTCAACACAATCCTATCCCTATCCCTAACCCTAACCCTAGCCTAGCACTAAACTTAACCCTAACCCTAACCCTAACCCTATCCCTAGGCATAACCCTAACAAAAAATACAACTCTAGCCCTAACCCTAACCCTTTCTGTAGCCTAGACCTAACCCTAACCCTAAACCTAACCCTAGAGCTAGCTCTAACCCAAACGCTAACCCTAAACTTTGCCCTAACCATAGCCCTAGCCATAACCCTAAACCTAACCCTAACCATAGCCCTAGCCCTAAAGGTAAATTTAGGCCTAGGCCTAACCCTAAACCTAACCCTAAACCTAGCACTAGCCCTAGCCCTAGCCCTAAACATAACACTAACCAGGGCTCTAACCCTAACCCTAACTCTAAACCTACCCCTAGTCCTAGTCCTAACCCTCACCCAAACCACAACCCTAGCACTAACCCTAACCCTAACCATAGCCCTAGCCCTAAACCTAAACTTAAGACTAGCCCTAACCCTAACCCTAACCCTAGCCTTAACCCTAGCCATAGCCCTAGCCATAACCCTAACCCTAACCCTAACCAAAGTCCTAGCCCTAAACCTAAACTTAGGCATAGCCCTAAACCTAACCCTAACCCTAACCCTAGCCCTAGCCTTAGCCATAGCCCTAACCCTAACAGTAACCCTAACCCTAGCCCTAGCCCTAACCTGAACCCTAACCCTAACCCTAACCCTAACCCAAAACATAGCCCTAACCCTAAACCTAAATCCAGTCCTATCACTAACCCTAACCCAAACCCTAGCCTAGTACTAAACCTAACCCTAGCCCTAACCCTAAACCTAAACCCAATCCTAACCCTTCCCCTAGCCATAACCCTAACATTAAACCTAATTCTAAACCTAACCCTAACCCTTACTGTAGCCTAGACCTAACCCTAAACCTAAACCTAAACCTAGCCCTAGCTCTAACACAAACCCTAACCCTAACCCTGCCCTAACCATAGCCATAGACATAACACTAACCCTAACCCTAACGATAGCCCTAGCCCTAAACGTAAATTTAGGCCTAGGCCTAACCCTAACCCTAACCCGAACCCTAAACCTAGCCATAGACCTAGCCCAAACCCTAACACTAACCCCAACCCTAGCCATAGCCCTAACCCTAATCCTAACCCTAACCCTAGCTATAGCCCAGGCCTAACCCTCACCCTAAACCTAACCCTAGCCCTAGCCCTAACCCTAACCCTAACCCTAACCCTAACACTAAACCTAACCCTAGCCCTAACCCTAACCATAACCCCAATTCTAGCCATAACCCTAGCCCTATTCCTAGCCCTAACACTAACCCTAACCCTAATCCTGAACCTAGGGCTAACCCTAACCTAAAACCTAGCCCTAACCCTAAACCAAAAACTAGCCCTAGACCTAGCCCTAACCCTAACCCTAAACCCAATTATATCCCTGACACTAATGCTAACCCTAGCCTAGCACTAACCCTAACCCTAACCCTAACCCTAACCCTAATCTAGTCCTAACCCTAAACCTAACCCTAACCCTAGCACTAGCCCTAACCCTAGTCATAACCCTAACCATAAACCTAATGCTAGCCCTAGCACTAGACCTAGCCACACCGTAACACTAACCCAAACCCTAACACTACACCTAGCCCTAACCATAGCCATAAGCATAACCCACAAACACTAAACCTAACAATGCCTAGCCCTAACACTAAACCTAACCCTAGCCCTAACCCTAAATTTAATCCTAGTGGTAACCCTAACACTAACCATGACCTAGCCCTAGCCCTAAATGTAACCCTAACCTAAAACCTAGCCCTAACCCTAACCATAAACCTGGCCCAAACCCTAAACCTAAACCTAACCCTACCCCTAACAATTGCCCTAACACTAACCCTAAGCCTAGCCCTAACCCTAAGCCTAGCCCTAGCCCTAAACCTAACCTTAGGCCTAGCCCTAACCTTAACCCTAACCCTAAACCTAGCCCTAAACCTAACACTGACCCCAACCCTAGCCCTAGCCCTAGCCCTAACCATAGCCCTAAATCTAAACCACAAACCCAAAACCTAACCAGGCCACGCCCTAACCATGAACCTAACCCTAACCCTAAACCTAACCATGGCCCTAAAACTAACCCTAAAACTAGCACTAACCCTAACACTAACCCTAACCCTAACACTAAACAACCTTAGCCCTAACCCTAAGCCTAGCACTAACCCTAAACCTAATCTTAGGCCTAGCCCTAACCCTAACCCTAACCCTAACCCTAACCCTAGCCCTAGCCCAACCCTAGCCCTAACCCTAACTCTAACCCTAACCCTAGCCCTACTGTAACCCTAACCCTAACCCTAACCATAACCCTAGCCCTTGCCCTACCCCAACCCGAACCCGAACCCTAGCCTTAGCCCTAACCCAAATTCTAACCCTAACCTTGGCTTAGCACTGCCCTAGCGATAACCCTAACCCTAAACCTAACCCTAGCACTAACCCTAACCGTAACTCAAGCCTAACCCTAACCCTAACTCTAACCTTAAACCTGGCCCGGGCCCTAAACGTAATCTTAGGCCTAGCCATAACCCTAACCCTAACCCCTACCTTATCCCTAGCCCTAGCCCTACCCCTAAACCTAATACTAACCCTAACCCTAGCCCTAGCCCTAACTCTAACCCTAACCCTAACCCTATTCCTAGCCCTAAACCTAACCTTAGCCCTAACCCTAACCCTAAACCTAACCGTAACCCTAAACCTAACCCTAACCCTAACCCTACCCCTAACAATTGCCCTAACACTAACCCTAACCCTAGCCCTAACCCTAAGCCTAGCCCTAACCCTAAACCTAACCTTAGGCCTAGCCCTAACCCTAACCCTAAACCTAAACCTAGCCCTAACCCTAACACTAACCCTAACCCTAGCCCTATACATAGCCCTAACCATAGCCCTAACCCTAACCCACAAACACAAAAACTAACCAGGCCAAGGCCTAACCATAAACCTAACCCTAACCCGAAACCTAACCCTAGCCCTAACACTAACCCTAAACCTAGCACTAACACTAACTCTAACCCTAGCCCTAACCCTAAGCCTAGCCCCGGCTGTAAACATAAACTTAGGCCTAGCCCTAACCCTACCCTAACCCTAACCCTAGCCCTAGCCTAACCCAATCTAACCCTAACCTTGCCTTAGCCCTGCCCTAGCGATAACGCTAACCCTAACCCTAACCCTAGCACTAACCCTAACCCTAACTCTAGACTAACCCTAATCCTAACTCTAAACTTAACACTGGCCCGGGCCCTAAACCTAATCTTAAGCCTAGCCATAACCCTAACCCTAACCCCAGCTCTAGCCCTAGTCCTACCCCTAACCCTAACACTAATCCTAACCCTAGTACTAGCCCTAACTCTAACCCTAACCCTAACCCTATTCCTAGCCCTAACCCTAAACTTAGACCTAACCCTAACCCTAACCATAACACTAACCGTAACCCTAAACCTAACCATAGCCCTAAACCTAAACTTAGGGCTAGCCCTAACCGTAACACTAACCCTAACCCTAGCCCTAACCCTAACCATAGCCCCAGCCCTAACCCTAGCCCTAGCCCTAACTCTAACCCTAACACTAACCCTATTCCTAGCCCTAAGCCTACACTTAGCCCTAACCCTAAACCTAACCCTAAACCTAACCGTAAACCTAAACCTAACCCTAAACCTAACCCTACCCCTAACAATTGCCCTAACACTAACCCTAACCCTAGCCCTAACCCTAAGCCTAGCCCTAGCCCTAAACCTAAACTTAGGCCTAGCCCTAACCCTAACCCTAAACCTAAACCTAAACCTACCCAAACCCTAACACTAACCCTAACCCTAGACCTAGCCCTAGCCCTAACCATAGCCCTAACCCTAACACACAAACCCAAAACCTAACCAAGCCAAGCCCTAACCATAACCCTAACCCTAACCCTAGCCCTAACACTAAACCTAAACCTAGCCCTAACACTAACCCTAAACCTAACCCTAGCCCTAACACTAAACCTAACCCTAGCCCTAACCCTAAGCCTAGCCCCAGCCCTAAATCTAACCGTAGGCCAAGCCCTAACCCTAACCCTAGCCCTAATCCTAGCCCTAGCCCTAGCCCTAACCCTAAATCTAACCCTAACCCTAAATCTAACCCTAACCCTAGCCCGAGCTGTAACACTAACACTAACACTAACCCTAACGCTAGCCCTAAACCTAAACCTAACCCTGCCCTTGCTCTAACCCCAACCCTAACCTGAACCCTAGCCCTAGGCCTAGCCCAAACCCAAATTCAAACCCTAACCTTGGCTTAGCCCTGGCCTAGCGATAACCCTAACCCTAACCCTAACCCTAACCATAGCAATAACACTAACCCTAACTCTAGCCCTAAACGAAACCTAAGCCTAGCCCTAACCCTAAGCCTAGCACTAGCCCTAAACCTAACCTTAGGCCTAGCCCTAACCCTAACCCTAGCCCTAACCGTAAAGCAAACCCTAGCCCTTGCCCTAACCCCAACCCCAACCCGAACCCTAGCCTTAGCCCTAACCCAAATTCTAACCCTAACCTTGGCTTAGCCCTGCCCTAGCGATAACCCTAACCCTAACCCTAGCACTAACCCTAACCCTAACTCTAGCCTAACCCTAACCCTAACTCTAACCTTAACCCTGGCCCTGGCCCTAAACCTAATGTTAGGCCTAGACATAACCCTAACCCTAACCCCAGGCCTAGCGCTAACCCTACCCCTAACCATAATACTAACCCTAACCCTAGCCCTAGCCCTAAATCTAACCCTAACCCTAACCCTATTCCTAGCCCTAACGCTAACATTAGCCCTAACCCTAACCCTAACCCTAACCCTAACCGTAACCCTAAACCTAACCCTAACCCTACACCTAACAATTGCCCTAACACTAATCCTAACCCTAGCCCTAACCCTAAGCCTAGCCCTAGCCCTAAACCTAACCTTACTCCTAGCCCTAACCCTAACCCTAAACGTAAACCTAGCCCTAACCCTAACACTAACCCTAACTCTAGCCCTAGCCCTAGCCGTAGCCCTAACACTAACCCACAAACCGAAAACCTAACCAGGCCAAGCCCTAACCATAAAACTAACCCTACCCTAAACCTAACCCTAGCCCTAACACTAACCCTAAACCTAGCACTAACCCTAACCCTAACCCTAGCCCTAACACTAAACCTAACCCTAGCCCTAAACCTAAGCCTAGCCCCAGCCCTAAACCTAACCTTAGGCCTAGCCCTAACCCTAACCCTAACCCTAGCCCTAGCCCTAGCCCTAGCCCTAGCCCTAGCTGTAACCCTAAATCTAACCCTAACCCAAACCCAAGCCCTAAACCTAAACCTAACCCTAGCCCTTGCCCTAACCCCAACCCTAACCCGAACCCTAGCCCTAGCCCTAACCCAAATTCTAACCCTAACCTTGGCTTAGCCCTGCCCTAGCGATAACCCTAACCCTAACCCTAACGCTAAACAGAACCCTAGAACTAACCCTAACCCTAATTCTAGCCTAACCCTAACCCTAACTCTAACCTTAACCCTGACTCTAGCCCTAAACCAAATCTTAGGCCTAGCCATAACCCTAACGCTAACCCCAGGGTAGCTCTAGCACTAGCCCTAACCCTAACACTAACCCTAACCCTAGTACTAGCCCTAACTCTAACCCTGACCCTAATCCTATGCCTAGCCCTAACCCTAACCTTAGCCCTAACCCTAACCCTAACCCTAGCCCTAACCCTAAACCTAACCCGAGCCTTAGCCCTAACCATAACCCTAACATGAACCCTAACCCTAGCACTAGCCCTAGTAATAACCCTAACCCTAAACCTAACCCTAGCCCTAGACCTAGCCCTAACTCTACCTTAACACTAACACTAACCCTAACCCTACACCTATCCATAACCCTAGCCCTAACCATAACCCACACCCTAAACCTAACCCTAAACCTAACCCTAGCCCTAACACTAACCCTAATCTTAGCGCTAACCCTAACCCTAACCTAGCCCTAGCCCTAACCCTAACCCTAACCCTAAACCTAGTCCTAACCCTAATCCTAACCCTAACCCTAACCCTAAACATAAACCTAAGCCTATCCCTAATTTAGTCCTTACCCTAAACCTAACCCTAACCCTAGCACTAGCCCTAGCCCTAGTCATAACCCTAACCCTAAACCTAACGCTAGCCCTAGCCCTAGACCTAGCCATACCGTAACACTAACCCAAACCCTACCACTACACGTAGCCCTAAACATAGACATAAGTCTAACCCACAAACCCTAACCCTAATCATGCTTAGCCCTAACCCTAACCTAACCCTAGCCCTAACCCTAGCCCTAGCTGTAAGCCTAAATCTAAACCTAACCCTAACCCAAGCCCTAAACCTACACCTAACCCTAGCCCTTGCCCTAACCCCAAACCGAACCCGAACCCTAGCCTTAGCCCTAGCCCTAACCCAAATTCTAACCCTAACCTTGGCTTAGCCCTGCCCTAGCGATAACCCTAAACCTAACCCTAACACTAGCACTAACCCTAACCCTAACTCTAGCCTAACCCTAACCCTAACTCTAACCTTAACCCTGGCTCTGGCCCTAAACCAAATCTTAGGCCTAGTCATAACCCTAACGCTAACCCCAGGCTAGCTCTAGCCCTAGCCCTAACCCTAACACTAGCCCTAACCCTAGTACTAGCCCTAACTCTAACCCTGACCCTAACCCTATTCCTAGCCCTAACCCTAACATTAGCCATAACCCTAACCCTAACCCTAGCCCTAACCCTAAACCTAACTCGAGCCTTAGCCCTAACCCTAACCCTAACATGAACCCTAACCCTAGCACTAGCCCTAGTCATAACCCTAACCCTAAACCTAACCCTAGCCCTAGACCTAGCCCTAACCCTACCTTAACACTAACACTAACCCTAAACCTACACCTACCCGTAACCCTAGCCCTAACCAAAACCCACAACCTAAACCTAACTACGCCTAGCCCTAACCTAACCCTAACCCTAACCCTAAACCTAACCCTAGCCCTAACACTAACCCTAATCCTGGCGCTATCCCTAACCCTAACCCTAACCTAGCCATAGCCCTAACTCTAACCCTAACCCTAAACCTAGTCCTAACCCTAACCCTAACCATAAACCTAAGCCTATCCCTAATTTAGTCCTAACCCTAAACCTAACCCTAACCCTAGCACTAGCCCTAGCCCTAGTCATAACCCTAACCCTAAACCTAACGCTAGCCCTAGCCCTAGACCTAGCCATACCGTAACACTAACCCAAACCATACCACTACACCTAGCCCTAACCATAGACATAAGTCTAACCCACAAACC
>CM027388.1:125040523-125100550 GCA_015711505.1 Sylvilagus bachmani
TGAACCTAGCCCTAACCATAACCCTACCCATAACCCTAGCCCTAGTCCTAGCCCTAGACCTAGACCTAACCCTAACCAAAGCCCGAACCCCAATCCTAAACCTAACCCTAGTCCTAGCATTGAGCTTAGCCCTAAACTCTAACCAAGCCTTAGACCTAGCCCTAACCCTAACCATAGCACTAACCCTAACCCTAAACCTGACCCTAATCCTAAAACTAATCCTAACCCTAACTCTAACCCTAATCCTAAACCTAACCATAGCCCCAGACCTAGGCTTGGCCCTAAAGCAAACGCTGGCCTGAGACCTAGCCCTATCCCTAACCCTAGCCTTAGTCCTAGCCCTAGCCCAAGACTTACACTAACCCAAGCCCTAACCCTAAACACCACCGAGGCCTAGGCCTAGTCTTAATCCTAACAATAGCCTTAGACCAAGACCTAGTCCTAACCCTAAAGATAACCCTAACTTTCACCCTAGCCCTAGTCCTAGCATGAGTGCTAGACCAACTCAAAACCCAAGCCTTAACCCTAAACCTGACCCTAGACCTAGCTCTAGTCCTAACCCTAAACCTAGTGCTAGCCCTAGCTCTAGCCCTAACCCTAATTTTAAAACTAGCCCTAATCCAAACCCTAACCCTAGACCTAACCCTAACCCTAATCCTAGTCCTAGCACTAGTCCTAGCCCTAACCTAAAACCAAACCCAAGGCCTAAACCTAACTCTAACGCTAACCCTAACCCTAATCCTACACCTAACCTTAACCATAGCCTTAGACTTAGTCATAGTCCTAACTGTTCGCACAACACTAGCCCTAACCTTTACCTTAACCCAACCCTAAAGGTAGCCCTAGACCTAGTCCTAACCCTAGTCCTAGGCCTAGCCCTAAACCTAACCAAGACTTAGACCTAGCCCTAGCTATAAACATAACACTATAACTAGCCCTAACCATAAACCTAACCCTAAACTAACCCTAAACCTAACCCTAACACTAACACTAAAACTAACCCTAACCCTAACCCTAACCCTAACACTAACACTAACCCTAACACACCCTAACTCCAACACTAAGTCTAGCCATAGCTCTAATTATAACCTGAGCCTTAGACATACACCTAGCCATAATCCTTATCATAACCCTAGCCCTAAATCTAGCCCTAGCACAAACCCTAAACCAAACCCTAACACTAGCCCTAATGCTAACCCTAACCCTAAGACTAGCCTTAGGACTAGCCCTAACGCTAACATTAACCCTAGCCCTAAACCTAACCCTAACCCTAATTTAGCCCTAACGCTAACACTAGCCCTAACCCTAACACTAACACTAACCCTAACACAAGCCTAAATACTAACACTAGGACAAAACCTAAAACTAACATTAACCCTAACTCTAAGCCTAGCCATAATCATAACACTATACCTAACCTGAACACCAGCCCTTAACCTAACCCTGACTCTTACCCTAATGCTTACTCTAAAGCAACCCTAAACCCAACACTAAGTCTATCACAGGCCCTAGGTCTAGGCTTAGCCCTAATCATAACCCTAGACTTAGAAATAGACCTAGCAATAGAATAGTCCTAACTCTACCAATAACCCTAACCCTAACATTAGCCCTAACCCTAACACTACCCTAGCCCTAAACCTAACCCTAACCCTAACCCTAACCCACCCTAACACTAACCCTAACCCTAAACCTAGCCCTAACCTTAAACCTAAACCCAGCCCTAAAACTAACACAGCCCAAACCCTAAAACTAACACTAACCCTAACCCTAACCCTAACCTTAATCCTAGCCATAACGCTAACATTAACGCTAACCCTAGGCCTAAACCTAAAATTAACACTCACCCTAGACCTAGTCCTAGAACTAGCCCTGGACCTAACCAAAACCAAAGCATTAACCCTAACCCTGACACAAGACCTAGCCCTAGTCTGAAATCTAAATCTAGCCTAGCCCTAGCTCTGTCCCAAACAGTAACTCTAAAACTAGCCCTAACACTAAACCTAACCCTAGCCCTAACCCTAACCCTAACCCTAGCCTTAGTCCTAGCACTAGACCTATTCCTAAATCAAGAAATAACCATAACCATAACACTAACCCTAATCCTGACGCTAGCTCTAACCCAACTGTAGCCTTAGTGATAACGCTAAACCTTACCCAAAATTTAGCCTTAACCCAAAGGCTAACCATAACCCTATCCCTATGCCTAACCCTAGCACTAACACAAACACTAGCCATACTCCTAAACCTAACTGTAGTCCTAGAACCAGCCTTAGCCCTAGCCCTAACCCTAAATGTAACTCTGGTTTTAGCCATAGCCCTAGACCTTACCCTATCAAGAATTAACCCTAATGCTACCTTAACCCTAACCCTAACCCTAGCTCCAACCTAACACTAGCCGTGGTGCTAATGCTAGACCTTACCATAAATCTAGCCTTAACCCTAACCCTAACACTAACCCTAACCCTAACCCTAAATCTAACCCTATCCCTAATTCTAGCACTAACACTAGCCCTACAACTAACCTTAACCGTAGTCCTAGAACTAGGCCTAGCCCTAAGCCTAATCCTAACATTAGCCATATACTACTCCCTAACATAACCTGAGCCCTAGCACTAGGTTTTGCCCTAATTTTAACACTAGACTTAGACATAGACCTAGCCCTAACCCTATTCCTAACCTTAGAGCTAAACTTAACACTAACCCTAATCCTAAATCTAGCCCTAAAAATAACACTAGCCCTAAACCTAACCCTAACCATAATCCTAACCCTAACTGTAAACTAACCCTAACAATAGCCATAACCCTAAACCTAACCCGAACTCTAGCCATAATGCTAACCCTGATCCTAGCCCTAAAATTAACCCTAAACCTAGCCCTAACCCTAACCCTAACCCTAACACTACCCCAAGCTCTAACCCTAACCCTAACCCAAGCTCAAACCCTAAACCTAAGCCTAGCCCTAACCCTAACCCTAAAACTAACACTAGCTCCACCCAAATCTAGCCTTAGTGCTAACGCTAGACCTTACCATGAATCTAGACTTAACCCTAACTCCAACCCTAAAACTCACCGTAACCCTTACCCCTAACAATAAACCTAAGCCTAACCCTAGACCTAAACCTAATCCTAACTGTAGCCCTAACGCTAACCGTAACCCTAACCAAAGCCGTAATGCTAACTAAAACCCTAGCCCAAGAACTCACATTAACCCTAGCCCAAAGCCTACCCCTACCCCTAACCCTAATCCTAAACCAACCCTAACCCCAACCCTAAGTCTATCACTAGCGCTAGCACTAGCCTTACCCTTAATCATAACCCTCACCTTAGACAGATACCTAACCCTAAACCTAACCCTATCCTTAGCCCTAAACCTAACCCTAATCCGAACCCTTGACCTAATCATAACACTAGCCCTACCCTAACCCTAACCCTAACCCAATTCGAAACCTACCCATAGCCCTAATCCTAACCCTAAGCCTAGCCGTAACACTAACCCTAATTCTAGCAGGAACCCTAATCCTAAACCTAACCATAGCCATAGCTCTAACTCTAATGCTAGCCCTAACTTAACCCTAAGCCTAGCCCTAACATTAAAAAGTAACGTAATCCTAACACTAACATTAAGCTTCACCCTACCCCTAACCTAAAACAAACCTTAACCCTAGCCCCAGCCTTAATCCTAACAATAGTCCTAAACCTAACACTAACCTTAACCCTAACCGTAGCCCTAATCCTAACAAAAGCTTTACTGATAAAAAAAACACTAAATCGTAAAAAAAAACACTAAACTTAACCATAATTCTAACCCTAAAAATAGCCCTAACCTAGCAGTAACTTAACCCTAACACTAGCCCTAACTATAAACATAAACCAGCCTTAACAGGAACACTAATGCTAACACTAATCCTAACCCTAACGCTAGCCCTAGCCCTGGCCCTAGGCCTAACCCTAACCCTAACCTTAGACCTAACCCAAGCCATAGGCCTAAACCTAACACTAAACCTAACCCCAACCCTAGAACTAGCCCTATACCTAACCCTGATCCTAGCCATAACAATAACCCTAACCCTAACCCTGACCTTGCCCTAGCCCTAATCCTAACCCTAACCCTAACCCTAACCCTAGCCCTAGCCCTAGATCTAACCCTAGCCCTAGCCCTAGCCCTAACCATAACCACAGCACTAACCATAACCCTAACCCTAGGCCTAGCCCTAACACCAACCCTAACCATAACCTTAGCCCAAGCCCAAACCCTAGCCCTACACCTAACCCAAACCCTAATCCTAACCCTAGTCCTAGCCTTAACTCTAACCCTAACCCTAGTCCTAGCCCTAACCCTAACCATAACCCTAAACCTAACCCAAAACCCAACCGAACCCAAACCCCAGCCCGAACCCTAACCCTAGCCCTAACCCTAACCCACATCCTAAACTTAACCCTAGCCCTAGCCCTAACCCTAAACCTAACCCTAAACCAAGGCCTAGCCCTAGCCCTAACCCTGGCCATAACAATAACCCTAACCCTAACCCTAACCCATAGCCCTAGCCCTAGCCCTAGCCCTAAACCTAACCATACCCTAACCCTAACCCTTAATCCTAAAAAAAAAAAAATATCCTAAAAAAAACCACTAAACTTAACCCTAAACCTAGCCCTAACCTAGCCCTAACTTAACCCTAACCCTAGCCCTAACTATAAACATAAACCTAGATCTAACGCTAACACCAAACCAAACCCTAACCCTAGCACTAGTCCTAACCTAACCCTAACACTAGCCCTAAACCTAGTCCTAGCCCTGACCCTAGCCCTAGCCCCAGTCCTAGCCCTAGTCCTAGCCATAGCCTTAATCTTAACCCTAACCCTAACCCAAGCGCTAGCCATAATGGTAAACCTAGCCCTAGCCCTAACCCTAACCCTAGACCTAGTCCTATCCCTAGCCTAACCCTAGCCCTAACCCTAACCCTAACCCTATCCATAGACCTAACCCTAAACCTAGACCTAGCCCTAACCCTAACCCTAACCCTCACCCTAGCTCTAGCCTTAGATCTAACCCTAACCCTAGGCCTAACCCTAGCTCTAGCCTTAGATCTAACCCTAAACCTAGTCCTAACCCTAACCCGAGCCCTAATCCTAACCCAAACCCTAACTTTAACCCTAGCCCTAGCCATAACCCTAACCCTAAACATAAACCTAGCCCTAGCCATAACCCTAACACGAACCCGAGCACTAGCCCTATCCCTAACCATAGCCCTAACCCTAGCTGTAACCCTAACCCACAACCTAAACCTAACCCTAGCCCTAGCCCTAACCCTAACCCGAACCATATCCCTAGCTCTAGCCCTAGCCCTAGCTATATGCTTAATGCTAACCCTAAACCAAGCCCTAACCCTAACCCTAACCCAAACCCTAACCATAACTCTAACCCTAACTCTACCGCCAGCCCTAACCCTAATCATAGCCCTAGCCCTAGCCCTAACCCTAATCCTGACCTAGCCCTAGCCCTAACCCTAAACCTAACCCAAGCCCTAGCCTTAACCCTAAACTTAGACCTAAACCTAGCCCTAACCCTAACCCTAAACCTAACCAACACCCTAAACCTAACCCTAGACCTAGCCCTAACGCTAACCCTAACCAAAACCCTAGCCATAGCCCTAGCCCTAGCTAAAACAATACCCAAACCCTTACCCAAGCCCTAACCATAAATCTAGCCCTAACCCTAACGCTAACCCTAAAACTAGCCCCAGCCCTAACCTTAACACTTGGCCCAGCCTTAACACTAACACTAACCATAACACTAGTGCTAACCCTAACCCTAACCCTAATGCTAGCCCTAACCCTAACTCTAGCCCTAGCCTTAACCCTAACCCTAACCCTAACTCGAGCCCTAGCCCTAAACCTAGCTCTAACCCTAGCCCTAAGACTAACCCACATATAAACCTAACCCTAGCCCTAGCCCTAACACTAACGCTAACCATAACCCTGGCCCTAGCCCTAACCCTAACCCTAGACCTAGCCCTAATCCTAACCCACACCCTTAATCTAACCCTAGCCCTAGCCCTAACCATAAGCCTAACCATAACCCTAGACCTAGTCCTAGCCATGACCCTAACCCAAAACCTAACCCTAGCCCTAACCAAAAACCCTAACTCTAAACCTAACCCCAGCCCTAGCCCTAACCCTAACCCTAGGCCTAGCCTTAACCCTAACTCTAACCATAGCCCTAACCATAATCCTAAACCTAACCATAACCCTAGCCCTAACCCTAACACAAATCCTAGCCATAGCCATAACCCTAACCTAACCCGAGCCCTAACACTAGCCCTAACGCTAGCCCTAACCCTAACCCTAACCTGAGCCCTAGCCCTAGCCCTAACCCTAACTATAACCATAACCCTAGCCCTAGCCCTAGACCTAGCCATAACCCTAAACCTAGCAGTAACCTTAGCCCTAGCCCTAACCCTAACACTAGCCCTAGCCCTAACCCTAACCCTAGCTCTAACCAAAGACCCAACCCTAAACCTAGACCTATGCCTAACCCTCACCTTATCCCTAGCACTAACCCAAACCCTAACCCTTACCCACACCCTAAACCTAAACTTAGCCCTAGCCTGAACCCTAACCCTAACCCTAACACAAGCCTGAGCCCTAGCACTAAACCTAACCCTAACACTAACACTAACCCTAACCCTTAACCCTAAAAAAACACACTAAATTCAAAAAAACAAACACTAAACTCATCCGTAAAACAAGCCCTAACCTAGCCCTAACTTAACCCTAACCCTAGCCCTATCTATAACCATAAACCTAGCACTAACGCTAATACCAAACCTAACCCTAGCCCTAGCCCTATACCTAGCCCTACCACTAGCCCAAGCCCTAACCCTAGCCCTAGCCCTAGTCCTAGCCCTAGTCCTAGCCATTGTCCTAGCCATAGCCCTAACCCTAACCCTAGCCATAACACTAGCCATAGCCCTAAACTTAACACTAGCCCTAGCCCTAGCCCTAGCCCTAACCATAACACTAACCCTAGCCCTAACCCTAAACCTAACCCTAGCCCTAGCCCTAGCCCTAGCCCTAACCCTAACCCGACCCTAACCCTAACCCGAGACCTAACCCTAACACTAAATCTAACCCTAACCCTAGCCCTAGCCCTAAACCTAACCGTAGGCCTAGCCTTAAACCTATCGCTAACCCTAACCATAGCCATAGCCCTAACCCTAACCCTAAACCTAGCCCTAGACATAACCCTAACCCTAACCCAAGCCCTAGCCCTAATCCTAACCCTAGACCTAAACCTAACCCTAGCCCTAGCCCTAGCACTAGCCCTAGCCCTAACCCTTAAACCTAACCCTAGCCCCAGCCCTAACCCTAGCCCTAGCCTTAATCTTAACCCTAACCCTAATCCTAACCCTAGGCCTAGACCTAGACTAATCCATAACCCTAGTCCTAACACTAACCATAGCCCTAACCATAAACCTAGCACTAACCCTAAACCTAAACCGAACCCTAGCCCTAGCACTAACCCCAACCCTAACCATAACCATAGCACTAACCCTAGCCATAACCCAAAACCTAACCCTATCCCTAGCCCTAACCTTAACCCTAAACCTAGCCCTAGCCCTAGCCCTAGCCATAACCCTAACCCTAAACCTAACCATAGCCCTAGCCCTAGCCCTAACCCTAACCCTAACCCTAACCCTAACCCTAGCCCTAACACTAACCCATCCTAACACTACCCTAATACTAACCCAAACCTAAACCTAGCCATAGCCCTAGACCCTGGCTTGGCCCTAAACCTAACCCTGGCCTGAGACTTAGCCCTAGTTCTAGCCCTAGCCCAAGACTTGACACTAACCCAAGCCCTAACCCTAAGCCCAGCCCTAGCTCTAGGACTAGTCTTAACCCTAACAATAGTCTTAGTCCTAGCCCAAAACCTAACCCTAACTCTAGCTCTAACCCTCGTCCTAGCCCCAGTCCTAGCATGAGCCCTAGACCAGCCCAAACCCAAGCCTTTCTCCTAAACCTGACACTAGACCTAGCTCTAGTCCTAACCCAAACCTAGTCCTAGCCTTAGCTCTAGCCCTAACCCTAACTCTAAAACTAGCCCTAACCCTAAACCTAGACCTAACCCTAACCCTAATCCTAGCACTAACACTAACACTAGCCCTAAAACTACCACTAACACTAGCCCTAGCCCCAGTCTTAGGCTTGGCCCTAAACCTAACCCTAGCCTTAGACCTAGCCCTAGCGCTAACCCTAAACCTAACACTAGCCATTACAGGAACCCTAACACTAGACCTAGCCCTAATGCTAACCCTAGACCTAACCAAAAGCATAAAACTGGCCCTAACAATAACACTAGACCTAGCCCTATCCATAACCCTATCCCTAGCCCTAAATCTAACCCTAACCCTAACCCTAACCTTAACCCTAACCCAAACCCTAGCCCTCGCCCTAACCCTAACACTAATCCTAACCCTAGCCCTAACCATAACCCTAATCCTAGCCCTAGTCCTAGAACTACCCCTGGACCTAAACCAAACCCAAGCATTAACCCTAATCCTGACACAAGACCTAGCCCTATTCCTAACCCTAAATCCAATCCTAGCCCTAGCTCTAGCCCAAACCTAACTCTAAAACTAGCCCTAAACCTAACCCTAACCCTAGCCTTTGTCCTAGCCGTAGACCAAACCCTAAGCCAAGAATTAACCCGAACCCTAAACCTAACCTTGTCCCTACTCTAATCCTAGCACTATCCCTACATCTAATCCTAAACGTAGTCCTAGAATTAGGCCTAGCCCTAACTCTAAACCTAACACTAGCCTTAGTCCTAACCCTAGACCTAACACTAACCCAAGAAATAACCCTAACACAATCCTTAACCCTAACCCAAAACCTAGCTCTAACTCAACCCTACCTTTAGTGCAATTGCTAGACCTTACCTTAAATCTAGCCTTAACATTAACCCCAAACCTAGTCCTATCCTTAATCCTAGTACTGACACTAACACTAGCCCTACATTACCCCTAGCCATAATGAGAACACTAGAGCTAACCCCAGCCCTAGCCCTAATGCTAACACTAACTCTAGACATATCACATAACTCAACCCTAACACTCACCCTAAATCTAAACTTAAAAATGACCCTAACCCTGAGATTAGCCTTAACTCTAACCCTAACTCTAACACAAGCCCTAATGCTAATATAATCCTATTCCTAACACTAACCCCAAACCCTAAACCTAACACTACCCTAACTCTAACCCTAACCCTAACCATATCCATAGCGCTAAACCTAGACATAGCCCTAGCCCTAACCCTAACACTACCATAGCCATAGCTCTTGTCCTAACACTATCCTTAGCTCTAGGCCTAACTCTAACCCTCAAGCTAACTCTAACCCTAACCTAACCCTAGGCCTAAACATAACCATAACCCTAACCCTAACCTTAACCCTAAACCTAGCCATAGCCCTAGCGCAAGCCCTAACTTAACCCTAACCCTAAACCTACCCTCACATTAGCCCTAGCCCTAACCCTAACCCTAGCTCTAACCCTACCCCTAGTCCTATCCCTAACCCTAATGCTGACTAACCCTAGCCCTAGCCTTTACCCTAACCCTAAATTTAACCTAGCCCTAACCCTAACATTAACCCTAACCGTAACCCTAACAATTAACCTAGACCTAACCCTAACCCTAGCCTTAATCATAACACTAGTGCAAACCCCAGCCCTAGCCCTAACCCTAACAATAACACTAGATATAACGCTAAAGGTAACTCTAAACCTCCCCCTAAACCATATCCTAAGCCTAACCCTATCCCAAACCACAACCATAACCAAAACCTAATTCTAACATTAGCCCTAACCCTAATCCAAATCCAAACCCTAACCCTAAGCCTAGCCCTAACCCTAACACTAACACTAACTCTAACCCTAGGCCTAACTCTAACCCTACCCTACTGCTAACACTAACCCTAGTGCTAAGCCTAACCCTAACCCTATCCCAAACCCTAACCATAACCTAGCTCTGACCCTGATATTAAACCTAAACCTAACCCCACAACTAACATTGACCCAAACCCTAACCCTCACCCTAGACAAAATCATAACCCTAGTGTGAACACTAACCATTATACCTAACCCTAACCCTAACCAAAACACTAACCTAAACCCTAACCCTAACACCAACAATAACCTTAGCCCTAACCCTAACCCTAGCCCTAATCATAACGCTAGCGCTAACCCCAGGCGTTGCCCTAACCCTAACGCTAACACTAGATATAATGCTAAATGTAACTCTAACCCTCACCCTAAACCTAATCCTAAACCTAACCCTATCCATAACCTGAACCCTAACACTAACCCTAGCCACAACCCTAATCCTAATCCTAACCCTAAACCTAACCGTAAGCCTAGCCCACCATAACACTAACACTAACCCTATCTCTAACCCTTAACCTATCCCTAGCTCTAACTCTAAACCTAACCCTAACCCTAAAACAAACATTAATGGTAACCCTAACCCTCATCCTATCCCTAATCAAAACACTAGTGCTAACCCTATTGTAGCCCTAAACCTAAGACTAGCCCTAGCCCTAACCCTAAACCTAAACCTAATCCTAACCCTAACCCTAGCCATAACCCTAAACCTAACCCTAACTCTAACCCTAGACCCTAAACCTAGCCCAAACCCTAAACCTAACGCTAACACTAACCTTAACTCTAACCCTAACCCTCACCCTAAAAATGACCTTAACCCTAACCATAACCCTCATCCTAGACCTAATCATAACACTTTCACTAACCCCAGGCCAAACCCTAACCCTAACCATAACCCTAACACATAACACTAACCCTAACCATATCCCTCACCCTAGCCCTAATCATAACACTAGTGCTAACCATAAACCTCACCCTAAACCTAACCCTAATGTAGCCCTAACTCTAAACCTAATCCTAATCCTAACCCTAAACCTACCACTAACCCTAACCATAACCCTAGCCCTAAACCTAACTCTAAGCCTAGCCCTAACACTAACCCTAAACCTAACCATAGCACTAACCTTAACCTAACGCTAACTCTAGCACTAAACATAACACTAGTGCTACCCAAGCCCCACCTTAACTCTAACCATAACAATAGAGATAACTCTAGCCCTAAACCTAAACCTCGCCCTAAACAAAACACTAACCCTAGCCCTAAACCTAACTAACCTAATTCTAATGCTAAACATAACCCTAAACCTAAACCTAACATTAACTCTAACACTAACCCTAAAAATAAACTTACCCCTAACCCTAACCCTAACGCTCCACTATTCATAACACTAGCGCTAACCCCAGTCATACCCGTAACCCTTACGCTAACACTAAACAAAACGGTATCCGTATCTCTTACCCTCGCTCTAAACCTAAACCTAATCCTAAACTTAACCCTAGCCCGAATGCTAGCCCTAACACAAAAACAAATTTTAACCCTAGCGCAAGCCCTAACCTTCATTTTAGACCTAAATCTAACCCTATGCCTAGCACTAAACTTAACATTAAACCTAACCCTAACACTAACACTAGCCTTAACCCTAACCCTAACCCTAGCCCTAATCATAACAAGAGCGCTAACCCCAGCCATATTCCTAACCCTAACCAAAACGCAAGACATTACACTAACATTAATCCTAAACCTAACCCTAAAACTGACCCTAATCCTGACAATAGCACTAACCCTAAGCCTAATCATAGTCCTAACCCTAACCATAACCCTAAACAGCCGTAACCATAACACTAACACTAACCCTAGCCCTAAATCTAACCCTAACCCTAACTGTAACCCTAACCCTAGAGCTAAACATAACCCTAACCCTAGCCTTTATCTTTAAGCTAACCCTAGCTCTAACCTTAACATTAACCTAACCCTAACCATAACACATACATTAATCATAACACTAACCCTCACCTAGCCCTAATCATAAAACTAGTGCTAACCTTAACTCTAACCCTAGCTCTAACCATAGCCCTATACCTAGCCCTAACCCTAATCCAAAAGCTAATGCTAACCCTAACCATAGCACTAGCACTAGCCCAACCCCTTATCCTAACACTAAACCTAAACCTAACCCTAACCCTAATGCTAACAATAATGCTAGCCCTAGCCGTAGCCTGAGACCTAAGCCTAACCATAACCCTAACCCTAATTCTAACCCTAGCCATAGCCCTAGTAATAGCCCTAGGCCTAGCCCTAACCCTAACCCTAACCCTTAACCTAGGCCTAAACCTAAACCTAGCCCTAGCCCTAACTCTAACCCTAACCCTAACCATAGCCATAGCCCTAAACCTAACCCTAAACATGACCCTAAACCTATCCCTAGCCCAAGCTCTAAATGTTACCACAACCCTAACACTAACCCTATACCTAACCCTAGACCTAGCCCTAAACTTAACCCTAACTGTAGCCCTAGACCTAGCCGTAACCCTAACACTAAAACTAATGATAACTCTAGGCCTAAACCCTAAAAACCTTTCCATAGCCCGAGCCTTAGGCCAAACCCTAACCCTAACCATAACCCTAACTCTAACCCTGACCCTAACTCTAGTCCTAGCCTAAGTCCTAATTTAACTAAAACCCTAACCCTAGCCCTAACCCTAGCCCTAGAATTGCTCTCTTCCTAACCTAAACCATAAACCTACCCTTAACTCTAAGCCTAACCCAACCCTAACACTAACCCTAACCCTAATACTACCGTAACCCTAACCCTAACACTCACCCTAACAGTATCCTTAACACTAACGCTAATCCTCACCATAGCCCAAATCATAGCACTAGCACTAACAGCAGTCCAAACCCAAACACTAACCCTAATCCTAACACTAAACATAATGCTAAACCTAACCATAAACCTCTTCAAAACCTATTCTTAAACATAACCCTAACCCTAACCGGAACCCTAAATCTAACTCTAGCCATAACCCTAACCATAATCATAAACCTAACCTTAATGTTAAACCTAGCCCAAACCGTAACACTAACATGATCTCTAGCCCTAACTCTATGCCTAACGCTAACCATAGCCCTCATTTTTACCCTAACCCTAGCTCTATACCTAACATTAAACATAACACTTACCCTAACACTAATATTAACCATAACCGAAACCCTCACACTAGCCCAAATCATAACACTAGTGCTAACCCTAACTCTAACCCTAACCCTAGCCCTAACTCTAACCCTAGCCCTAGCTCTAACCCTTACCCTGACACTAACCCTAAACCTAAACCTAACCCCAAGAATAACAATAATGCTAGCCCTAGCCCTAGCCCCAGATCTAACCCTAAGCATAACCCTAACCATAACTCTAACGCTAGCTCTAGCCCTAGTAATAGACCTAGGCCTAGCCCTAACCCTAATCTTAACCCTAACAGGAACCATAACCGTAACCGTAACCCTAACCCTTACCTAGACCTAACCCTAAACCTAGCCCTAGCCCTAACCCTAACCTTAACCCTAACCCTAGCCCTAGCCCCAGATCTAACTGAAGCATAACCCTAACTGTAACTCTAACCCTATCTCTAGCCCTAGTAATAGCCCTAGGCCTAGCCCTAACCCTAACCTTAACCCTAACCCTAACCCTTACCTAGACCTAACCCTAAACCTAGCCCTAGCCCTAACCCTAACCCTAACCCTAACCATAGCCCTAGCTCCTCTCCTAACTCTAACCCTAACCCTGACCATAGCCCTAGCCCTAAACCTAAGCTAAACATGACCCTAAACCTATCCCTAGCCCAAGCTTAAAATTAACCCAAACCCTAACCTTAGCCCTAGCCCTAACCCTAATCTTAACCTTAACACTAACCCCAACTATAACCTAACCCTAGCCCTAGCCCTAACAATAACCCTAACCATAGACCTAGACCTAGCTGTAACTCACTCTAAACATAACGATAAACCTAGGCCTAACCCTAAACCTATCCATAGCCCTAGACCTAGCCGTAAACCTAACCTTAACCCTAACCATAACCCTAGCCCTAAGCCTGACCCTAACCCTAGTCCTAGCCTAAGTACTAACCTTAACTCTAACCCTAACCCTAGAACTAACCCTAGCCCTAGAATTACTCTCTTCCTAACGTAAACCATAAACCTAATCGTAACCCTAAACCTAACCCTAACTCTAAACCTAACCCAAACTTAACACTAACCCTAACCGCAATACTAACCCTAAACCTAAACCCTAAACCCTAAACCTCACTCTATCAGTAACTTTAGCCCTAAACCCTCATCCTCACGCTAGCCCTAGTCATATCACTATAACTAACTGCAGCACAAACATAAAACACTAACCCTAACCCTAACACTAAACAAAATGCTAATTCTAACCATAAACCTCCCACAAACCTATTCCTAAACATAACACTAACCATAACCCTAGCCCTAACCGGAACCCTAAATCAAACCCTAGCCCTAAACCTAACCCTAATCCTAACCGTAACCTAAATACTAAACCTAGCCCTAACCGTAACACTAACATGAACTCTAGCCCTAACTCTATGCCTACCCTAACCCTAGCTCTCACCCTTACACTAACCATAGCTCCAAACATAACATTAAACCTAACCCTAATCCTAACACTAATATTAACCATAACCCAACACCTCATGCTAGCCCTAATCATAACACTAGTGATAACCCTAACCCTACCCCTAACCCTAGCCCTAACTCCAACCCTAACTCTAATGTTAAACCTTACGGTAACACTAGCCCAGGGCCTAACACTAACTCTAACCCTAACCGTAGCCCTAAACCTATACCTAGCCATAGCCTTAACCCTAATATTAAACCTAAACCTATCCCTAACAATGACCTTAGCCCTAACCCTAACCCTAGCCCTAAACATAACAGGAGCACTAACCTTAAACCATAGCCCTAACCCTAAAGCTAAGAGAAGACATAACGCTAACTGTAACTCAAAACCTCGCCATAAACATAATCCTAAACCTAACCCTAATCCAAACCCTAGCCTGACTAGAAACCTAAATCTAACCCTTGCACTAACCCTAACCCTAATCCAAACCCTAACCATAACACAACCCTAGCCCTAACACACTAACACTAGTCATACTCTAACCCTAATCCTAAACCTAGCGTTAAACCTAAATCTAACTCTATCGCTAACCCTAACGCTAACTGTAGCTTAAACCTAACATTAAACCTAAACCTAACCCCAACACTAACATTAACCCTAGCCAAAACCTCACACTAGATCTAATCATAACACTAGTGATAACCCTAACCATAACCCTAAAACTAAACCTAACCATAAATCTAAGCCTAACCCTAATTCTTGGACGAAATTTATCACTAATGATAACCTAACCCCAACACTAACCCTAACCCTAGTGCTAACCATAACACTAAACGTACACTAAAACTAACCCTAAGCCTAACCCAAATCCTAGACCTAACACTAACCCTAACCCTAACCCTAACCCTTGCCCTTGCCCTTGCCCTTGCCCTAACCCTAACCCTAAGCCTAAGCCAAGCCCTAACACTAGCCCTAACCCTAACCCTCGCCCTCGCCCTTGCCCTAACCCTAACCCTAAACCAAATCCTAACCCTAACAATAACCCAAGCCTTAACTCTAACCCTAACCCTAACCCTAGCACTTACCCTAACATTAAACCTAACCCTAACCCTAAAAATAACCTTACCTTTAACGCTAACCCTAGTCTTAAACATAACACTAGCGCTAACCCCAGCCATAAGCCTAACACTAACGTTAACACTAGACATAAGCTAACCGTAACGCTAACTCTCACCATAAACCTAATCCAATCCTAATCCTAACCCTAAACTTGGCCCTGACAGTAACATTAAAATAACACTAGCCCTAAATCTAATCCTAACCCTAACCCGACCCTATCCTTAACCCTAACCCTAAACCTAACTCTAACCCAAACATTAAACCTAACGCTAATACTAACTCTAACATTAACCCAAACCCTAACCCTCACCCTAGACCTACTCATAACACTAGTGCTAACCCTAAACATAACCGTAAACCTAACCCTAAAACTAACCTTAAAACTACCCTAGCCCTAACCCTTACATTAAACCTAACCCTAACCCTAACAATAAATATAGCACTAACCCTAACCCTAGCCCTAATCATAACACTAGAGCTAACCCCATTTGTACCTCTAATCCTAACGTTAACACTAGACATAATGCTAACAGTAACGCTAGCCCTAACCCTAATGCTAATCATAACTCTAGCCCTAGCCCTTGCCCTAACCCTAACCCTAACCTTAGCCCTACCCGAAACCTAACTCTAACCCTAGCCCTAACTCTAACCCTAATCTAAACCTTAACCCTAAACCTAAACCTAGCCCTAAGCTTAACACTAACACTAGCACTAGCCCTAATCCTAACACTAATTCTGACTCAAACTTTTCCTAAACCTCACCCTAGAGCTAACCATATCTGTAACTCTAACCTTAACCCTAACCCTAACCCTAGTGCAAACCCTAACCCTAACCCTATCACTAAACCTAATATTCAACCTAACTGTAACCCTAACACTAACCTTAACCCTAATCATAGCCCTAGCCCTAATCATAAGATTAGTGCTAACCCCAGCCCTAGGCCTAACCCTAACCCTAACTCTAACACTAACCCTAACCCTAACCCTAGCCCTAACCATAACCATAATTGTAAACCTAACCCTAACCCCTAAACCTAACCCTAGTCCTAACTCTAACACTAAACCTAACCCTAAAACTTTCCCTAGTACTAACCCTGACCCTGACCCTAGAACTAGCCTTGCCCTAGTCCTATCCTTAGACCTAACCCGAACCCTAACCCAAACAATAGCCCTTGCCCTAGCCCTAGCCTTAGTCCTAACCTAATTCTAACACTAATGCTAACACCAACCTAAACCTATCCCGAGTCCTAACTCTACCCCTAAGCCTAACTCTACACCTAGACCTTGCACTACCCATAGCCCAAGCCCTAAACTTAATCTTAATTATAACTCTAGCCCTAACCCTAGACCTAACCCTAACCCTAACCCTAACCCTAACCCTAAAACTAACCCTAACGGTAACCATAACCCTAACCATAATGCTTACACTAACACTAACAAAACCCTAACCCTAACCCTACCCCTAACACTAACCTTAACCCTAAGCCAAAACCTCACTTTGACATTATCCTTAACGCTAACCCTAATCCTCACCCAAGCCCTAATCATAACACTATCAGTAAACCCAGCAAAAACATTAACACTACCCCTAACCATACCCCAAACCATAACCTAAACATAACCCTAGCCCTAACCTTAACCCTAACCCTAACCATAGCCCTAGCCCTAGTCCTAACCCTAACCCTAATCCTTGACTTAGCCTAAGCCCTAACCTTAACACTAACCCTAGCCCTAACTATAGCCCTAGCCTTACCATCTTGCTGACATTATCCCTAAACGTAACCATAAGGCTAACCATAACACTAACCCTAACCCTAACTCTAAGCCTAAACCAACAATAACCCTAACCCTAGCCCTAATACTAACCTTAACCCTAACGTTAAAACTCAACCTAACAGAATCCTTAAACCCTAAACCTAACTATAACCCTAGCCCAAACCTTAACCTTAACCATAGCCCTAGACCTAGTCCAAACCCTAACCCTAACCATAGCCCTAGCCCAGGCTTAACCCTAACCCTAACCCTGACCCTAAACCTAGCCCTAACCTAATCCCTAACATTAACCATAAACCTAACCTGAGCCCTAACACGAGCTCTAGCCTAACACTCTTCCTAAACCTAACCCTAAACCTAACAGTAACACTAACCATAACCCACTTTTCTAACTCTAATCCTAACAAACCTAATACAAAACCTAACCCAATCTAAACCTAATCCTAAACCTAACCGTAACGCTAACCGTAACCCAAACACTTTCCTCACTCTAAGCCTAACCAACCTAACCCTAACACTAACAATAACCCTAACCCTAATACTAACCTTAACCCTAAACCTAATTCTCACCATAAGAGTATGCTTAACCCCAACACTAATCCTCACCCTAGCCCTAATCATAACACTAACATTAACACCAACACAAGTGAAAACACTAACCCTAACCCTAACACTAAACATAACACTAACCCTAACTGTAAGTCTCCGCCAAACCTATCCCTAAACATAACCCTAACTATAACCCTAGTCCTAAATGGAACCCAAAATCTAACCCTAGCCCTAACCCCAACCCTAGCCCTAAAAGTAACACTAACACTAGCCCTAACTCTAACCCCAACCATAACCCTAGCGCTAAACCTAACCCTATCCCTAACCTAACCCTAACCCTAGCTCTAACCCTAACATTAAACCTAACCCTAACCCTAACACTAACATTAACCCAAACCCTAACCCGAAACCTACTCCAAATGATAACACTAGTGCTAAAACTAACCCTAACACTAAACCTAAACTTAACCCTAACCAAACCATAAGCTAACCTTAGCGCTAAAACTAATCCTAGCTCTTACACTAACACTAACAATAACCTTAGCCCTAACCCTAATCCTAGCACTAATCATAACACTAGTGCTAACCCCAGCCATGGCCCCAAATCTCATGCTAACTCTAGACATAACGCTAACCGTAACTCTAACCCTAACCCTAACCTAATCCTAAACGTAAACCTAACCCAAACCCTAGCCCTAACCGGAAACCCAACTCTAACCCTAGCCCTAGCCATAACAATAATACAAATCCTAAACCTAATCCTAAACCTAGCCCTAACCCTAACACTAACACTAGTCCAAGCCTATACCTAACCCTAAACTTAGCACTAACCATAACCCTGAAGCTAACCCTAACCCTAAGCCGAGCCCTAAACCTAACCCTAAGCCTAGCCCTAACCTTAACATTAAACCTAACCCTAACCCTAACACTGACCTTAACCCTAACTCTACACCTAGCCCTAACACTAGCGCTAAACATGACTCTAGCCATAGCCCTAACCCTAGCCCTATCCCTAGCCATAACCTAACCCAAAGCTAAACTTAGCCCTTGCACTAGCCCTATCCCTAGCCCTAAACCTAACCATAACTCTAGCCCTAGCCATTCCCCTAGCCCTAGCCCTAACCCTAACGCTAAACCTAACACTAACGCTAACGCTAATGCTAACGCTAACCTAAGGCTCACCCTAGCCCTAGCCCTACCCCTACCACTAACCTCAACCATAGACCTACCCCTACCCCTGCACCTATTCAAAGCCCTTACCCTAACACTTACCATAACCCTAACCCTAACCCTAATCATAAACCCTTACCCTAACCCTTACCATAACCCTAACCCTAACCCTAACCCTAAACCCTGACCCTAACCATTACACTAACCCTAAGCCAACCCTAACCCTAACCCTAACACTAACCTTAACCCTAATCCGAACCCTCACCTTAACACTATTCTTAACACTAACCCTAACCCTCACCAAGGCCTAATCATAACACTATTGCTAACCCCAAACCAAACCCTAACTCTAACCCTAACACTAGACATAAAGTTAAAACTAACCCTAACCCTCGCCCTAAACCTAATCCTAAACATAACCCTAACCCTAATCCTAGCCCTTTCCAGAACCCTCACTCTAACCATAGCTCTAACCCTAATCCTAATCCTAACCTAACCCTAACCCTAAGCCTAGCCCTAACTAAAACAGTAACACTAACCCTAGCCCTTACTCTAACCCTAACCCTAAACCTAACCCAAGCACTAAACCTAATCCTAACCCTATCCCTACCCATAACCTAACCCTAGCTCTAACCCTAATATTAAACCTAACCCTAACACTAACAGTAACCCTCATCCTCGTCCTAGCCCTAATCATAACATTAGTGCTAACCCTAACCCTAACCCTAACCCTAAACCTAGTCCTATCCCTAGACCTAGCCCTAACCCTAACCCTAACCTAAACCTAACTATATCACTAATCATAACTGTATCACTAACCTTAATAATAAGTCTAATCCAACACAAACCCTAACACTAACCTCAAACCTAACCTTAAACTGCATCCTATCAATATCCTTAACCCAAACCCTAATTCTTGCCTTTCCCCTAATCATAACACTATCGGTAAAACCAGCCCAGACCCAAACACTAACCCTAACCATAACACTAAACATAACGCTAACCCTACCATAACCCTCACAATAGCCCTAATCATAACAATAGTGTTAACGCAAAGCCTAACTCGAAACCCACCCCTAGCCCTAGCCCTAGCCCTAGCCCTCGCCCTAAACCTAACCATAACCCTATCCCTAACCCTAACACTAACCCTAGCCCTAACTCTATCCCTATCCCTAACCCTAGCCCTAACCCTAATATTAAAACTAACCCTAACCGTAACAATAACCTTGGCCCTAAACTTCAACCTAGTCCTATTCATAACACTAGTTCTAACCCCAGCCTTAGCAGTAACACTAAGGCTAACACTACACCTAATGCTAACCATAACTCTAAACCTCGCCCTGAACATAACCCTAAACCTAACTCTAACCCTAACCTTAATCCAAGCGCTATCACTATTCTAACCCTTAACCTAACCCTAACTCTAACCCTAACATTAAACCTAACCCTAACACTAACACTATCATTATAGGTAACCCTAACCCTGATCCTAACCCTAATCATAACACTAGTGTTAACCCTAACCCTAACCCTAACCCTAAACCTAACGCTGGACCTAGCCCTAACCCTAAACCTAACCCTAACCCTACCCTAATCCTAACGCTAACCCGAAACCTAGCCCTATCCCTAGCACTAACCATAACTCTAACACTAAAACTAACAGTAATCCTAGCACTAAATCTAACAATATCCCTAACCCTAACCATACACTAACACTACCGCTAAACCTAACCCTAACTCTAAACTTAACCCTAGCTCTAACCCTAACATTAAACCACACCCTAACATTAACCCTAACCCTAGCACTAATCATAATACTAGTGCTAACACTAACCCTAACCCTAAACCTAAACCTATACCTACCCTAAACCACGTGCTAACCATATCGCAAATGCTAACCCTAACCATAAACATAACCCTAACCCTAAGCTAACCCTAACACTAACCCTAGCCCTAATCATAACACTAGTGTTAACCACATCCCTACCCCCACCCTAAACCTAACAGTAGACATAACTCTAACCCTAACTTTAACCCTAACCCTAGCCATAACCCTAACCATAACCCTAACACTAGCCCTTGCCTAACGATACACCTAACCCTAACCCTAGTACTAAACCTAAACATAACCCTAGCCCCAGGCTAGCCCTATCCCTAACCCTAACCCTAACCAGCACCCAAAACATAGCCCTAGCACTGGCCCTTGCTGTAGCCCTAGACTTAAACCTAACCCTATCCCCAACACTAACCCTAGCAATAACCCAACCCTAATCCTGACCTAGCCCTAAACTAGCCCTAGCCCTATCCCTAACCCAAACTGTAACCCGAGACCTTACCCTAATCCTAACCATGACCCTAGCCCTAGCCTTAGTCAAAGCCCTAACCTTAAACCTAACCGTAACCCTAGCCCTAACCCTAGCACTAGACCGAAGCATAAACCTAACCCTAAAACTAATCCTTACCCTAACCATTTCTTTATCACTAGACCTAACCAAAACCCTAATCCTATTCCTAACCATAACCCTAACCCTAGCACTAGACCTAAGCATAACACTAAACCTAACCCTAACACTAACCCTAACGCTAACCCTAGCCCTAGCCCTAGCCCTAATCCTAACCCTAATCCTGACCATAGCCCTAGCCCTATCAAAGACCCAACCTTAACCCTAACCCTAACCTAGCCCTAATCCTAGCCCTGGCCCTAACTCTAACCAAACTCTAAACCTAACCCTAACCCTAACCCTAACACTAACCTTAACCCATACCCTAACTCTAACCCTAGCCCAAACCATAACCCTAAACCTAGCCCTAACTCTAACCCTAAACCTAGCCCTAACCCTATCCAAAACCCTAACCCTAAACCAACCCTAAAACTAACACTAAATCCAAATCTAAGCCTATCACTAGCCCTAGCATTAGGCTTAGCCCTAATTATAACCATTGCCTTAGAAAAAGCCGAGCCCTCACCCTAACCATAATGCTACCCCTAACACTATCCATAACCCTAATCCTAACCCTAGCCTTATCATAAAACAAGCTCTAGCCCTAACACTAACCATAGCCAGAGCACTAACCCTAAACTTAACCCTAGCCCAAACCATAACACTAAACCTAGAAATTACACTAACGCTAAACATAGCCCTAACACTAATACTAGCCCTAACACTAACACTAACACTAACACTAACACTAACACTAACACTAACCTGATCCCATATTGAAACCTAACACTAGCACTACTAGCCCTAACACTAACACTAACACTAACCCTAGCCCTAACACTAACATTAACAATTGCCCTAGCACTAGTCCTAGAACTTCCCCTCGACCTAACCCAAACACAAGCCCTAACACTAACTCTGACACTAGACCTAGTCCTAATTTAAACCCTAAACCTAGTCCTACCATACCTGAAGCACAAACACTAACTCTAAAACTAGCCCTAATCCTAAACATAAGACTAACCACAGACCTAGATTTAAACCTAACCCTAACACTAGCCCTAACTCGACCTCTATTCCAAACACTAACACTAACCCAAACCTAGCCCTAACCCTAACCCTAGCCCTAACCCTAACCATAAACCTAACCTTAGTCGTAACACTAAAACTGACCCTTACACTAGTTCTAACACTAAACCTAAGCCTAGCCAAAACCCTGAGCAAAACCCTAACCCTAAGCCTAGCCCTAACCCAAACCTTAACTGAAACACTAGTCCTAACCCGAACCCTAATCCTAACCCTAACATTAAATGTAAGGCTATCACTAACCCTAACCATACCATTTACCCTAACCCTAACCTAAGCCTAGCACTAACCCTAACCGTAACCTTAAACCTAACCTTAACTTTAACCCTAAACCTATCCCTAACCCTAGCCCTAAACCTAACCCTAAGCCTAATCATAACCCTAGCCCTAATTAAAACATTAGCCCTAACCCAAACCCTAACCAAAGCCCTAACCCTAAACGTAGCCAGAACCCTAAACCAAACCCTAGACTAACCCTAAAAATAACCAAAGCCATATGCTAACCCTAACCATAACACTACTTCAAACAGACACCCTACCCTAACCCTAAACCTAACCTTAGCACTAGACTTAGACCTAACACTAACAATAGCCATAAACCTAACCCTAAGCCTACACCTAACCATAACCCTAAACCTAGCCCCAACACTAACACAAGTCCTAAATCTAACCCTAGCCATAACCTGCACCCTAACTCCAACCCTAGACCTAACCCTATCCCTAGCACTATCCCTAACCCTAAACCAACTCTAACACCAAACCTAAACTCAAACCTAAGCCTATCACTAGCCCTAGCACTAGCCTTAACCCTAATCATAAGCCTACCCTTAGACATAGACCTAGTCCTGACGCTAAACCTAACCCTAACCTTATTAACAAACCTAATCCTAACACTAGCTTAACAAAAACACAAGATTTAACCCTAACCTGAACTCTAACACTAACCTTAAACATAACCATAACCCTAGACATAAATATAACCCTAAAAGTAGCCCAAACCCTAACATTAACCATAACCCTAACCCTAAACCTAACCCTAACCCTAACCCAAACCCTAGTCCTAACACTAACCATAACTCTAGCCTAACCCTATCACTAACAATAACCCTAGGCCTAATTCTAACCCTAACCCTAGCACTAACCCTAAAATTAACCCTAGCCCTAGCCCTAGAACTGAAACTAACCTTAACCCTAGCCATATTCCTAACCATAAGACTACACCTAACCATAACCCTAAACATACCCCTAACAATAACACTAGCCCTAACCCTAGCCCTAGCCCTAAGCTGCACCGTAACTCTAAGTAGAGCCCCAACTAACCCTAGCCCAAACACTAACCATCACTCTAGCTTTAAACCTAAACCTAACCCTAGTCCTAGCCTTAGTCCTAACAAAAATAATAGCCCTAACCCAAACAATAAGCCTAGCCAAAACCCAAACTTAAACCCAGTCCTAACACTAAACCTAACCCAAATCCTAACCCTAGCCCTAACTCTAACCATCGCCGTAGCCCTACTCGTAACACTAGCCTTAACCCTAGCCCTAGTCCTAACCTTAAATCTAAACCTAACACTAGACATAACACTAACACTAACCCTAGCCCTAAACCTAACATTAAGCCTAGCCCTAACCCTGACACTAACCCTAACCCTAACGCTAGCCCTAACGCTAACCCTAAGCTTAACCTAGCCCTAACACTAACACTAGCACTAACCCTGACACTAATCCTAACACTAACCCTAGCGCTAACGCTAATCCTAAGCCTACCCTAACCGTATCCCTAACCTAGCCCTGACACTAACACTAGCACTTACCCTGACACAAACACTAACTTTAATCCTAACCGTAATCATAACACTAGATGTAACCCTAACACTAAACATAACCCTAAACCTAAACCACACCCTAGAAATCTATAACACTAGCAATAAACCTAACGCTAACCCTAGTCCTAAACCAAACCCTTGCCGTAGCCCTAACCCAGGCCCTAGCTTTAAACCTAACCCTAAACCTAACACTAGATATAACTCTAACCCTAAACCTAAGGGCTAAGGCTTGGGCTCGGGGTAGGGTTAGGGTTAGGGCTAGGGCTAGGGTTAGGGCTAGGGTTAGGTCTAGGTCTAGGGCTAGGGCTAGGGCTAGGGCTAGGGCTAGGGCTAGGGCTAGGTTTAAGGTTAGAGTTAGGGTTAGGGCTAGGGCTAGGGTTAGGTTTAAGTCTAGGGTTAGGGTTAGAGTTAGGTTTAGGGCTAGGGTTAGGGTTAGGTTTAGTTGTTAGGGTTAGGGTTAGGCCTGGGCTAGGGCTAGGGTTAGGGTTAGGGTTAGGGTTAGGGTTAGTGCTATGGTTACAGTAAGTGCTAGGGTTATGGTTAGGGATAGGGATAGGGCTATTTCTAGGGCTAGGATAGGGTTAGGTTTGTGGTTAGGGATAGGGCTAGGGCTAGGTTTAGGGTTAGGTCTAGGGCTATGGCTAGGGTTAGGTTTAGCGATAGGGTTAGTGTTAGGGTTAGGGCTAGAGTTAGTGTTAGGGTTAGGCATAGGGCTATTTCTAGGGCTAGGGCTAGGGCTAGGGTTAGGGTTAGAGATAGGCCTACGGCTAGGGTTATGGCTAGGGCTAAGTCTAGGGCTCGGGTTAGGGTTAGGGTAAGGGCTAGGGCTAGGGCTAGAACTAAGGCTAGGGCTAGGTTTAGATTTAGGGTTAGGGCTAGGGCTAGGGCTAGGGTTAGGCTTAGGGTTAGGGTTAGTATAAAAGTTAGGGCTATGGCAAGGTTCTGGTTAGTGTTAGGGTTAGGGCTAGGGCTAGGGCTAGGGCTAGGTTTAGGGTTAGGGTTAGGGTTAGGTATAGGATTAGGGTTAGGACTAGTGCTAGGGCTAGGGCTAGGGTTAGGGTTAGGTTTAGGGTAAGGGTTAGGGATAGGGCTAGGGCTATGGCTAGGGTTAGGTTTAGGGTTAGGGTTAGGATAAGTGTTAGGGCTAGTCCTAGGGTTGTGTTTAGGGTTAGGTCAAGGGCTAGGGCTAGGGCTAGCGTTAGGGTAGGTGTTAGGGTTAGGGTTAGGGTTAGGTTTAGGGCTAGGGTTAGGTTTAGGGTTAGGGCTAGGGTAGTGCTAGGGCTAGGGCTAGGTTTAGGGTTACGGTTTGGGTTAGGTCTAGTGCTAGGGCTAGGTGTAGGGTTAAGTTTAGTGTTAGGGCTAGGGCTAGGGCTAGGGTTAGGGTTAGGGTTAGGGTTAGGTCTAGGGATAGGGCTAGGGTTATGTTTAGGGTTAGGGTTAGGGTTAGGGATAGGGCTTGGGCTAGTGCTAGGTTTCAGGTTAGGTTTAGGGCTTCGTCTAGGGTTATGGTTAGTGTTGGGCTATGGCTAGGGCTAGGGCTAGGGTTAGGGTTAGCGTTTGGGTTATGGCTATGGCTAGGGCTCAGGCTAGGGTTAGGGTTAGGGTTAGTGTTAGGGCTAGGATTAGGGTTAGGGTTAGGGTTAGGTCTGGGGTTAGGTTTCGGGTTAGGGCTAGGCCTGGTCATGTTTAGGGTGTGGGTTAGGGTTAGGGCTACTTTAGTGCTAGGTGTAGGATTAGGGTTAGGCTTAGTGTTATGGTAGGGTTAGGGCTCGGGCTTGGACTAGGGCTAGGGCTAGGGCTTGGATTAGGATTAGGGTTATGACTAGGGCCAGTTCTAGTCCTAGGGTTGTGTATAGGGTTAGTTCAAGGGCTAGGATTAGGGCTAGCTTTAGGGTTAGTGTTAGGGTTAGGGCTAGGGCTAGGGCTAGGGTTAGGGTTATTGTAAGGGAGTACTAGGGCTAGGTCTAGGGTTTGGGTTAGGGTTAGGGCTAGGATTGTATTTAGGGTTAGGGTTAGGGCTAGGGCTAGTGCTAGAACTAGGGTTAGAGTTATAGTTAGGGCTAGGGTTAGGGTTAGGGTTACGGCTATAATTACGGTTAGATTTAGTGTTAGGGTTAGGTCTAAGTCTAGGGTTAGGGTTAGGGTTAGGTCTAGGGCTAGCGTTAGGTTTAGGGTGTGGGTTAGGGTTAGGGCTAGGATTAGGCCTAGGGCTAGAGTTAGGGTTAGATTTTGGGTTAGTGTAAGGCTAGGGCTAGGGCTAGGGATAGGGCTAGGGGTAGGGGTAGGTTTAGGTTTAGGTTTAGGGTTATGGCTAGGGCAAGGGTTAGGCTTAGGATTATGGCTAAGGCTAGGGGTAGTGTTAGGACAGGGCTAGGGCTAGGGTTAATGCTAGGGTTAGGGTTATGTTTAGGGTTAGGGCTAGGGCTAGGGCTTGGGTTAGGGTTAGGGTTAGGTCTAGGGCTAGGGCTAGGGCTAGGGCTAGGGCTAGGGCTAGGGCTAGGGCTATTTCTAGGGCTAGGGCTAGGGTTAGGTCTAGGGCTAGGGCTAGTGGTATTTCTATGGCTAGGGCGAGGGCTAGATTTAGGGTTAGGGCTAGGAGCAGGGTTATGGTTAGGGCTAGGGCTAGTTTTAGGGTTAGGTTTATGGCTAGGGCTAGGGTTATGGTAAGGGTTAGGATTAGGTTTAGGGCTAGGATTAGGGTTAGGTTTAGTGTTAGGATTAGAGTTAGGGCTAGGTTTAGCGTTAGGGTTAAAGCTAAGTTTAGGGTTAGTGTTAGGGTTAGTGCTAGGGCTTGGGTTAGGGTTAGGGTTAGTGCTAGGATTAGCGTTAAGTTTAACTAGGGCTAGAGCTAGGTCTAGGGTTATGGTTAGGGTTATGGCTAGGGCTAGGGTTAGGGTTAGAGTTAGGGTTAGTGTTAGGGCTGGGGTTAGGGTTAGGGTTAGGGCTAGGGTTAGGTTTAGGGTTAGGGCTAGCTCTGGTTATGTTTAGGGTGTTGGTTAGGGTTAGGGCTAGGTTTAGGGATAGGTGTAGTTTTAGGGTTAGGGTTAGTGTTAGGGTTAGGGCTAGGGTTAGGGTTAGGGATAGGGTTAGGGTTAGGGTTAGGGTTAGGTTAATGGCTAGGGCTAGGGCTAAGCCTAGGGTTAGGGTTAGGGTTAGGGCTAGGGCTAGGGCTCGGGTTAGGTTTAGGGTTAGGGCTAGTGTTAGGATTAGGGTTAGGATTAGGACTAGGGCTAGGGCTGGGGTTGGGGTTAGGGTTAGGGTTAGGGCTACGGCTAGGTTTATGGCTAAGGCTAGGGCTAAGTTTAGGGTTCGGGTTAGGGTTAGGGTTAGGACTAGTGTTAGATTAGTGTTAGGAGTAGGTCTAGGGCTAGGTTACAGTTAGGGTTAGTGTAGGGGTAGGGTTTGGGTTAGGGTTAGAGCTAGGATTGTATTTAGGGTTAGGGTTAGGTCTAGGGCGAGCTTTAGGTTTAGGGTGTGGGTTAGGTTTAGGTTAGGTTTAGGCCTAGCGCTAGGGTTAGGGTTAGGGTCAGGGTTAGTGTAGGGCTAGGGCTAGGGCTAGGGCTAGGGCTAGGGCTAGGGCTAGGGCTAGGTTTAGGCTTATGGTAGGGTTAGGCATAGTGCTAGAGCTACTCCTAGGGCCAGGGTTAAGGCTAATGCTAGGGTTATGGTTAGGGCTAGGGGTAAGGCTAGTTCTCGGGTTAGGGTTAGGTTTAGTGTTAGTTTTATGTCTAGGGCTAGGGCTAAGGTTAGGGTTAAGGTTAGGTTTAGGGCTACGGCTAGGTTTATGGCTAAGGCTAGGGCTAAGGTTAGGGCTCGTGTTAGGGTTAGTTTTAGGACTAGGGTTAGGATTAGGGTTAGGAGTAGGTCTAGGGCTAGGTTACGGTTAGGGGTAGTGTAGGACTAGGGTTTGGGTTAGGGTTAGGGCTAGGATTGTATTTATGGTAGTGTTAGGGCTAGGGCTAGGACTAGGACTAGGGTTATGGTTATAGTTAGGGATAGGGTTAGGGTTATTTTTAGGGCTATAGTTATGGTTAGATTTAGTGTTAGGGTTAGGCTAGTGTTAAGTCTAGGGTTAGGGATAGTGTAAGGGAGGGCTAGGTCTAGGGCTAGGGTTAGGGTTAGGGTTAGGGTTAGGGCTAGGCCTAAGGTTAAGTTTAGTGCTAGGGCTAAGGTTAGGGTTAGAGTTAGGGTTAGGGTTAGGGTTAGGTCTAGGGTTAGGGTTAGGGTTAGGGCAGGGCTAGGGCTAGGGCTAGGGCTAGGGTTTGGGTTAGAGTTATGGTTAGTGTTCGGCTGGGGCTAGGGCTAGTGTTAGGTTTAGGTCTAGGGCTAGGGCTAGGGTTAGGGTTAGGGCTAGGGCTAGGGCTCGGACTAGGGCTAGGGCTAGGTTTAAGTCTAGGGCTTGGGTTATGGTTAGGGCCAGGGCTAGGTCTAGGTTTCAGGTTAGGGTTAGGTTTAGGGCTAGTGTTAGTGCTAGGTTTAGGGTTAGGGCTAGAATTAGGGTAAGGTCTAGGGCTAGGGCTAGGGTTAGGGTTAGGTTTAGGGCTACGGCTAGAGTTATGACTAGGGCTAGGGCTAAGGCTAGGGCTCGGGTTAGGGTTAGGGTTAGGGCTAGTGTTAGAATTAGGGTTAGGATTAGGGCTAGGGCTAGGGTTAGGGTTAGGATTAGGGCTAGGAGTAGGGCTAGGGTTAGGTTTAGGTTTTAGGTTTAGGGCTATGGTTAGGGTTAGGGCTAGGGTTAGGTTTAGGTCTAGGGTTAAGGCTAGGTCTAGGTCTAGGCCTAGGGTTAGGGTTAGCGATAGTGTTAGGGTTAGGGTTATTGCTAGGTTTAGGGTTAGGTTTAGGGCTAGGTCTAGGTCTAGGGCAAGGGTTAGGGTTAGGGTTAGGGTTAGGCTATTTCTTGGGCTAGGGCTAGGGTTAGGGTTAGGGCTAGGGCTAGGGCTAGGGCTTGGGCTAGTGCTAGGGTTAGGGTTAGGGTTAGGGCTAAGCCTAGGATTAGGGTTAGGGTTAGGGTTAGGGCTAGGGCTAGCGTTAGGTTTAGGATGTGGGATAGGTTTAGGGCTAGGATTAGGCCTAGGGTAGGGTTAGGGTTAGATTTTGGGTTAGTGTAAGGCTAGGGCTAGGGGTAGGGGTAGGCATAGGTTTAGGTTTAGGGTTAGGGTTAGGGCTAGGGCTAGGGCTAGGTCGAGGGTTAGGGTTAGGGCTAGGGCTAGGGCTAGGTCTAGGGTTAGGTTTAGGTCTAGGCCTAGTGCTAGGGCTAGCATTAGGGTTAGTGTTAGGGTTAGGGCTAGGTTTATAGCTAGGGTTAGGGTTAGATTTAGGGTTAGGGTTAGGGCTAGAGCTAGGGTTAGGGTTATTGTAAGGGAGTGCTAGGGCTAGGGCTAGGGTTAGGGTTTGGGTTAGGGTTAGGGCTAGGCCTAAGATTAACTTTAGTGCTATGGCTAAGGTTAGGGTTAGAGTTAGGGTTAGGGTTAGGTTAGGGCTAGGGTTAGGGTTAGGGTTGGGTTTAGGGCTAGTGTTACGGTTAGGGTTAGGGTTATGGCCAGAGCTAGTGCTAAGCCTAGGATTAGGTTTAGGGTTAGGGTTAGTGCTTGTGTTAGTGTTAGGTTTAGGTTGTGGGATAGTGTTAGGGCTAGGATTAGGCCTAGGGCTAGGCTTAGGGTTAGATTTTGGGTTAGGGTAAGGCTAGGGCTAGTTCTAGGGTTAGGGGTAGGCATAGGTTTAGGTTTAGGGTTAGGGTTAGGGCTAGGTCTAGGGCTAGGTCTAGGGTTAGGTTTAGGTCTAGGGTTAGGGCTAGGGCTAGGGCTAGGGCTAGGGCTAGGGTTAGGCTTAGGGATATGGCTAGAGCTAGGGGTAGGGTTAGGGCAGGGCTAGGGCTAGGGCTTGGGCTAAGCTAGAGTTAGGGTTAGAGTTATGGTTAGTGTTACGGCTAGGGCAGGGCTAGGGTTAGGTTTAGGTCTAGGGCTAGGGCTAGGGCTAGGGCTAGGGTTAGGGCTATTTCTTGGGCTAGGGCTAGGTCTAGGACTAGGAGTGGGCTAGGGTTATGGTTAGAGCTAGGCCTAGTGCTAGGGCTGGGTTAGGGTTAGGTTTAGGGCTAGTGTTAGTGCTAGGTTAGGGTTAGGGCTAGAGTTAGTGTAAGGTCTAGGGCTAGGGCTAGGGTTAGGGTTAGGTTTAGGGCTAGGATTAGGGCTAGGATTGGCATTAGGGTTAGGGTTAGGGCTATGATTAGGGTTAGGGTTAGGTCTAGAGTTAAGGCTAGGTCTAGGGCTAGGGCTAGGGTTAGGGTTAGCGATAGTGTTAGGGTTAGGGTTAGGGCTAGGGTTAGTGTTAGGGTTAAGGTTAGGATTAGGGAAAGCCTAGGGCTTTGGCTAGTGCTTGGTTTAGGTTTAGGGTTAGGTCTAGGGCTACGGCTAGGGTTAGGGTTAGGGTTAGGGCTATGGTTACGGTTAGGGCTAGGGTTATGCTTAGGTCTTGGGTTAAGGCTAGGTCTAGGTCTAGGGCTAGGGTTGGTTAGCGATAGTGTTAGGGTTAGGGTTAGGGTTAGGGTTAGGGTTAGGGCTATGGTTACGGTTAGGGCTAGGGTTAGGCTTAGGTCTAGGGTTAAGGCTAGGTCTAGGGCTAGGGTTAGGGTTAGCGATAGTGTTAGGGTTAGGGTTAGGGCTAGGGCTCGCGTTAGGTTTAGGGCTAGGGCTAGGGCTAGGGCTAGGGTTAGGTTTAGGTTTAGGTGAGGGCTAGGGCTAGTTTTAGGATTTGGGTTAGGGTTAGGGCTAGGGCTACTGTTAGGGTGAGCGTTAGGGTTAGAGCTAGGGCTAGGGTTAGGGTTATGGATAGGCTTGGGGTTAGGGCTACGGTTACAGTTAGGACTAGGGTTAGGTTTAGGTCTAGGGTTAGGGTTAGGTTAGGGCTATGGCTAGGGTTAGGGTTAGCATTAGTGTTAGGGTTAGGGTTAGGGCTATTTCTTGGGCTAGGGCTAGGGCTAGGGCTAGGGCTAGGGCTAGGGCTAGGTTTAGGGCTAGGGTTAGGGTTAGGGTTAGGGTTAGGTTTAGGGTTAGGGTTATGGCCAGAGCTAGGGCTAAGCCTAGGATTAGGGTTAGGGTTAGGGTTAGGTCTATGGCTAGCATTAGGTTTAGGGTGTGGGATAGGGTTAGGGCTATGATTAGGCTTAGAGCTAGGGTTAGGGTTAGATTTTGGGTTAGTGTAAGGCTAGGGCTAGGGGTAGGGGTAGGCATAGGTTTAGGTTTAGGGTTAGGGTTAGGGTTAGGGCTAGTGCTAGGGCTTGTCGAGGGTTAGGGTTAGGGCTAGGGCTAGGTCTAGGGTTAGGGTTAGGTCTAGGCCTAGTGCTAGGGCTAGCGTTAGGGTTAGTGTTAGGGTTAGGGCTAGATTTAGGGTTAGGTTTAGGGCTACGGTTAGGTTTAGATTTAGGGTTAGCGTTTGGGCTAGGGCTAGGGTTAGGGTTATTGTAAGGGAGTGCTAGGGCTAGGGCTAGGGTTTGGGTTAGGGTTAGGGCTAGGATTGTATTTAGGGTTAGGGTTAGGGCTAGGGTTAGGGCTAGGGCTAGGACTAGGGTTAGGGTTACGGTTAGGGTTAGGGTTAGGGTTAGGGTTAGGGTTAGGGTTAGGGTTAGGGTTAGGGCTATGGCTAGAGTTATGGCTAGGGCTAGGGCTAAGGCTAGGGCTCAGGTTAGGGTTAGGGTTTGGGCTAGTGTTAGGATTAGGGTTAGGATTAGGGCTAGGGCTAGAGTTAGGGTTAGGTTTAGGGCTAGGAATAGGGCTAGGGTTAGCAATAGGGTTAGGGTTAGGGCTATGTTTCAGGTTAGGGCTATGGTTAGGGTTAGGTCAATGGTTAAGTCTAGGTCTAGTGCTAGGTCTAGGGTTAGGATTAGCGATAGGGTTAGGGTTACTGCTAGGGTTAGGGTTAGGGTTAAGTTTAGGATTAGGGAAAGCCTAGGGCTTTGGCTAGTGCTTGGTTTAGGGTTAGGGTTAGGTCTAGGGCTACGGCTAGGGTTAGGGCTTGGGTTCGGGTTAGGGCTAGGGTTAGGCTTAGGTCTAGGGTTAAGGCTAGGTCTAGGTCTAGGGCTAGGATTAGGGTTAGCGATAGTGTTAGGGTTAGGGTTAGGGCTAGGGTTAGGGTTAGGTTTTGGGCTAGGTCTAGGGTTAGGGTTAGAGATAGGGCTACGGCTAGTGTTATAGCTAGGGCTAAGGCTAGGGCTCGCGTTAGGTTTAGGGCTAGGGCTAGGGCAAGGGCTAGGGTTAGGTTTAGGGTTAGGGCTAGGGCTAGGGCTAGGGCTAGGGTTAGGGTTAGGTCTAGGTCTAGTGCTAGGGCTAGGGCTAGGGCTAGGGTTAGGTTAGGGTTAGGATAAGGGTTAGGGCTAGGGCAAGGTTCGGGTTAATGTTAGGGTTAGGGCTATGGCTAGTGCTAGGTTTAGGGTTAGAGTTAGGGTTAGAGCTAGGACTAGGTTAGGTTTATGTCTAGGGTTAGGGTTAGGGTTAAGGTCAGGGTTAGTGTACGGCTAGGGCTAGGGCTAGGACTAGGGCTAGGTGTAGGTTTATGTTTAGGGTTATGGCTAGGGCTAGGGTTATGGTTAAGGCTAGGGCTCAGGCTAGTGCTAGGGCCAGGGTTAAGGCTAGGGCTAGGGTTATGGTTAGGGCTAGGGCTAGGTCTAGGGCTAGTTCTCGGTTTAGGTTTAAGGTTAGTGTTAGGTTTATGTCTAGGGCTAGAACTAGGGTTAGGGTTAGGGTTAGGGTTAGGGTTAGGGCTACGGCTAGTGTTATGGGTAAGGCTAGGGCTAAGGTTAAGGCTCTGGTTAGGGTTAGATTTATGGCTAGTGTTAGGATTATGGTTAGGAGTAGGTCTAGGGCTAGGTTTGGTTTAGGGTTAGTGTAGGGCTTGGGTTAGGTTTACGGTTAGGTTTAGGGCTAAGGTTACTGTTAGGGCTAGGGTTAGGGTTAGGGCTAGGGTTAGGAATAGGGCTAGGGCTAGGGCTAGGGTTAGGGTTAGCGTTAGGGTTAGGGTTAGGGTTAGGGTTAAGATTAGGGCTATGGCTAGGCCTAGGGTTAGGGTTAGGGTTATTGTTAGGGATAGGGCTAGGGCTTTGGCTAGTGCTAGGTTTACAGTTAGGGTTAGGTTTAGGGCTAGGTCTAGGGTTAGGGTTAGAGATACTGCTATGGCTAGGGTTATTGCTAGGGCTAAGGCTAGGGCTCAGGCTAGGGCTCGGGTTAGGGTTAGGGTTAGGGCTAGGGCTAGGGCTAGGGCTAGGGTTAGGTCTAGGGCTAGTGCTAGGGCTAGAGCTAGGGCTAGGCCTAGGGTTAGGGTTAGTGCTAGGGCTAGGGTTAGGGCTGGGGCTAGGGCTAGTGCTAGGGCTAGGGCTATGCCTAGGGTTAGGGTTAGGGTTAGGGTTAGGTTTAGGATAAGGGTTAGGTTTAGGGCAAGGTTCGGGTTAGTGTTAGGGTTAGGGCTATGGCTAGGTCTAGGTTTAAGGTTAGATTTAAGGTTAGGTTTAGGGCTAGGGTTAGGTTTAGGGTTAGTTTTAGGTTAGTGCTAGGGCTAGGGTTAGGGTTAGGTTATGGGTTAGGACTAGGGCTATGGCTAGGGCTAGGTCTATGGTTCGGGTTAGGGTTAGGGCTAGGGCTAGGGTTAGGGTTAGGGTTAGGGCTAGGGCTAGGGCTAGGGCTAGGGCTAGGGTTATGTTTAGGGTTAGGGTTAGGGTTTGTTAGGGTTAGGGATAGGTCTAGTTCTAGGGCTAGGGCTAGGGTTATGTTTATGGCTAGGGCTAGTGTTAGAGTTAGCGCTAGGTCTAGGGCTAGGGCTAGGGTTATGTTTAGGGTTAGGGTTAGGGTTAGGTATAGGGCTTGGACTAGTGCTAGTTTTCGGGTGAGGTTTAGGGCTTCGTCTAGGGTTAGGGTTATGATAAGGGCTAGGGCTAGAGCTAGGGCTAGGTCTTGGGTTAGGGTTAGCGTTAGGGCTAGGGCTAAGGCTAGGGTTAGGGTTAGGGTTATGTTTAGGGCTAGGGCTAGGTCTAGGTTTAGGGTTAGGTCTTGGGCTAGGGCTAGGGCTAGCGTTAGGGTTAGTGTTAGGGTTAGGGCTAGGGTTAGGGTTAGGTTTAGGGCTAAGGTTAGGGTTAGATTTAAGGTTAGGGTTAGGGCTATGGCTAGGGTTAGGGTTATTGTAAGGGAGTGCTAGGGCTACGGCTAGGGTTTGTGTTAGGGTTAGGGCTAGGATTGTATTTAGTGTTAGGGTTAGGGCTAGGGCTAGGGCTAGGGCTAGGACTAGGGTTAGGGTTATAGTTAGGTCTAGGGTTAGGTTTAGTTTTAGGGCTATAGTTATGGTTAGATTTAGTGTTAGGGTTAGGTCTAAGTCTAGGGTTAGTGATAGTGTAAGGGAGGGCTAGGGCTAGGGCTAGGGTTAGGGTTAGGGGTAGGATTAGGGCTAAGCCTAAGGTTAAGTTTAGTGCTAGGGCTAAGGTTAGTGTTAGAGTTAGGGTTAGGGTTAGGGTTAGGGCTAGGGTTAGGGTTAGGGTTAGGGTTAGGGTTAGGGCTAGTGGTAGGGTTAGTGTTAGGGTTATGGCCAGAGCTAGGGGTAAGCCTAGGATTAGGGTTAGGGTTAGGTTAGTGTTAGGGCTAGTGTTAGGTTTATGGTGTGGTTTAGGATTAGGGCTAGGATTAGGCCTAGGGCTAGGGTTAGGGTTAGATTTTGGGTTAGTGTAAGGCTAGGGCTAGGGCTAGGCGTAGGGTTAGGCATAGGTATAGGTTTAGGGTTAGGCCTAGGGCTAGGTCTAGGGCTAGGTCTAAAGTTAGGTTTAGGTCTAGGGTTAGGGCTAGGGCTAGGGCTAGGGCTAGGGCTAGGGCTAGGGCTAGGGCTATTATTAGGGCTAGGGCTAAGGGTAGGCTTAGGGTTATGGCTAGGGCTAGAGGTAGGTTTAGGGCAGGGCTAGGGCTAGGGCTAAGGCTCGGGTTAGGGTTAGAGTTATGGTTAGTGTTACAGCTAGGGCGAGGGCTAGGTTTTGGTTTAGGTCTAGGGCTAGGGCTAGGGCTATTTCTAGGGCTAGGGCTAGGGCTAGGACTAGGGCTAGGGCTATTTCTAGGGCTAGGGCTATTTCTAGGGCTAGGGCTAGGCCTAGGGTTAAATCTAGGGCTAGGGCTAGGTTTAGGGCTCGGGTTAGGGTTAGGTTTAGGGCTAGTATTAGTGCTAGGTTTAGGGTTAGGATTGAGTTAGGGTAAGGTCTAAAGCTAGGGCTAGGGTTAGGGTTAGTGTTAGGGCTACGGCTAGAGTTATGGCTAAGGCTAGGGTTCGGGTTAGTGTTAAGGGGTGGGCTAGTGTTAGGATTAGGGTTAGGGCTAGGGTTAGGGTTGGGTTTAGGGCTAGGAGTAGGGCTAGGGTTAGGGTTAGTGTTAGGGTTAGGGCTATGGTTACGGTTAGGGCTATGGTTACGGTTATGGCTAGTGTTAGGCTTAGGTCTAGGGTTAAGGCTAGGTCTAGGGCTAGGGCTAGGGTTAGGGTTAGCGATAGTGTTAGGCTTAGGTTTAGGCTTAGGGCTAGTGTTAGGGTTAGCTTTAGGGCTAGGTCTAAGTCTAGGCCAAGTGTTACGGTTAGTGTTAGGGTTAGGGCTAGGGCTAGGGCTATGGTTAGGGTTAGTGTTAGGATTAGTGAAAGCCTAGGGCTTCGGCTAGTGCTAGGTTTAGGGTTAGGTTAGGTCTAGGGCTTGGGCTAGGGTTAGGATTAGGGTTAGGGTTAGGGTTAGTGCTAGGGCTAGTGTTTGAATTAGGGTTAGGGTTAGGGTTAGTGTTAGTGTTAGGGTTAGGGCTAGGGCTAGGGTTAGGTTTAGCGTTAGGTTTCGGTAGGGGCTATGGTTACGGTTAGGGGTAGGGCTAGGTTTAGCGATAGTGTTAGGGTTAGGGTTAGGGCTAGGGTTAGGGTTAGGTTTAGAGCTAGGTCTAGGTCTAGGGCAAGGGTTAGGGTTAGGGCTATGGCTAGGACTAGTTCTAGGGCAAGGGTTAGGGTTAGGGCTAGGGCTAGGGCTAGTGTTAGGATTACGGTTAGGTTTAGGGCTAGGGCTAGGGCTAGGGCTAGGGTTAGTGTTAGGGTTAGGATTAGGGTAGGGTTAGGGCTAGGGCTAATGTTTTAATTAGGGTTAGGTTTAGGGTTAGTGTTACGTTTAGTGTTAGTGTTAGGGTTAGGGCTAGGACTAGGGTTAGGATTAGCGTTAAGTTTCGGTTAGGGCTATGGTTACGGTTAGGGCTAGGGTTAGGTTTAGGTCTAGGGTTAGGGTTAGCGTTAGTGTTAGTGTTAGGGTAAGGGTTAGGGCTATGGCTAGGGCTAGCGTTACGCTCAGTGTTATGGCTAGGGCTAGGTTTACGGCCTTGGCTCGCGATAGAGTGATGGTTAGGGCTAGGACTAGGGCTAGGCTTAGGTTTAGGGTTAGGGTGAGGGCTTGGGCTAGTTTTAGGATTAGGGCTAGTGCTAGGGCTAGGGCTAGGGTTAGGGCTAGTGTTAGGGTTAGGGTTAGGGTTATGGCCAGAGCTACGGCTAAGCCTAGGATTAGGGTTAGGTTTAGGGTTAGGGCTAGGGCTAGCATTAGGTTTAGGGTGTGGGATAGGGTTAGGGCTAGGATTAGGTTTTGGGCTAGGGTTTCGGTAAGATTTTGGGTTAGTGTAAGGCTACGGCTAGGGCGAGGGCTAGGTCTAGGGTTAGGGTTAGGTCTAGGGTTAGGTCTAGGGCTAGTGTTATGGCTAAGGCTAGGGCTAGGGCTAGGGCTAGGGTTAGGCTTAGGGTTATGGCTAGGGCTAGGGGTAGGTTTAGGGCAGGGCTAGGGCTAGGGCTAGTGTTAGGGTTATATTTATGGTTACTGTTAGGGCTAGGGCGAGGGCTAGGGATAGGTTTAGGTCTAGGGCTAAGGCTAGGGGTAGGGCTATGGCTAGGGCTAGGGCTAGGGCTAGGTTTAGGGTTAGGGTTATGGCTAGGCCTAGGGTTAGGGTTAGACTTAGGGTTAGTGTTAGGGCTAGGATTAGGGTTAGGGTTAGGTTTAGGGCTAGGGTTAGGTTTATGGTTAGGGCTAGCCCTGGTTATGTTTAGGGTGTTGGTTAGGGTTAGGGCTAGGTTTAGGGCTAGGTGTAGTTTTAGGGTTAGGGTTAGTGTTAGGGTTAGGGCTAGGGTTAGGGTTAGGGATAGGGTTAGGGTTAGGGTTAGGGTTAGGGTTAGGTCAATCGCTAGGGCTAGGGCTAAGCCTAGGTTTAGGGTTAGGGCTAGGGCTAGGGCTAGGGTTAGCATTAGTGTAAGGGAGGGCTAGGGCTAGGACTAGGGTTAAGTTTAGTGTTAGGGTTAGGTCTAGGCCTAAGTTTAGGTTTAGGGCTATCTCTAGCATCATTGTTAGAGTTAGGGTTAGGGTTAGGGCTAGGGTTAGGTTTAGGGTTATGGCTAGGGCTAGGGCTAAGCTTAGGGATAGGGTTAGGGTTAAGGTTAGGACTAGGGCGAGTGTTAGGTTTAGGGTGTGGATTAGGTTTAGGGCTAGGTTTAGGCCTAGGGCTAGGGTTAGGGTTAGGGTCAGGGTTAGTGTAAGGCTAGGGCTAGGGCTAGGGCTAGGGTAGGTCTAGGTTTAGGTTTATAGTTAGTGTTATGGCTAAGGCTAGGGCTAGGGTTAGTGCTAGGGCTAGTGCTAGTTCTCGGGTTAGGGTTAAGGTTAGTGATAGGTTTATGTCTAGGGCTAGGGCTAGGGTTAGGTTTAGGGTTAGTGTTAGGTCTACGACTGGCGTTATGGCTTAGGCTAGGGCTAAGGTTAGGTCTCGGGTTAGGGTTAGGTTTAGGGCTAGTGTTAGGATTAGGGTTAGGAGTATGTCTAGGGCTAGGTTTGGGTTAGGGTTAGTGTAGGGCTAGGGTTAGGTTTAGGGTTAGGGTTAGGGCTAAGGTTACGGTTAGGGCTAGGGTTAGGGTTAGGGTTAGGGCTAGGGTTAGGATTAGGGCTAGGGCTAGGGCTAGGGTTAGGGTTAGCGTTAGGGTTAGGGTTAGGGTTAGGGTTAAGATTAGGGCTAGGGCTAGGGTTAGGGTTAGGGTTATTGTTAGGGATAGGGCTAGGGCTTTGGCTAGTGCTAGGTTTATGGTTAGGGTTAGGTTTAGGGCTAGGTCTAGGGTTAGGGTTAGAGATAGGGCTATGGCTAGGGCTAAGGCTAGGGCTCAGGCTAGGGCTCGGGTTAGGTTTAGGGTTAGGGCTAAGCCTAGGGCTAGGGTTAGGTCTAGGTCTACGGCTAGGGCTAGGGCTAGGGCTAGGGCTAGGGCTAGGGCTAGGGCTAGGGCTAGGGTTAGGGTTAGGATAAGGGTTAGGGCTAGGGTAAGGTTCGGGTTAGTGTTAGGGTTAGTGCTATGGCTAGGGCTAGGTTTAGGGTTAGAGTTAGTGTTAGGGCTAGGGCTAGGGTTAGATTTTAGTCTAGGGTTAGGGTTAAAGTCAGGGTTAGTGTACGGCTAGGGCTAGGTCTCGGGCTAGGTTTAGGTTTATGTTTAGGATTATGGCTATGGCTAGGGTTAGGGTTAGGGCTAGTCTAGGTCTAGGGCTAGGGCCAGGGTTAAGGCTAGGGCTAGGGTTATGGTTAGGGCTAGGGCTAGGGCTAGTTCTCGGGTTAGGGTTAGGGTTAATGTTAGGTTTATGCCTAGGGCTAGTGCTAGGGTTAGTGTTAAGGTTAGGGTTAGGGTTAGGGCTACCACTAGTGTTATGGCTAAGGCTAGGGCTAAGTTTAGGGCTCGCGTTAGGGTTAGGGTTAGGACTAGTGTTAGGATTAGGGTTTGGAGTAGGTCTAGGGCTAGGTTAGGGTTAGGGTTAGTGTAGGGCTTGCCTTAGGTTTAGGGTTAGGTTTAGGTCTAAGGTTACGGTTAGTGCTAGGGTTAGGGTTAGGGTTAGTGCTAGGGTTAGGATTAGGGCTAGGGCTAGACCTAGGGTTAGGGTTAGCGTTAGGGTTAGAGTTAGGGTTAAGATTTGGGGTAGGGCTAGGCCTAGGTTTAGGGTTAGGCTTATTGTTAGGGATAGGGCTAGGGCATGGCTAGTGCTAGGTTTATGCTTAGGGTTAGGTTTAGGACTAGGTCTAGGGTTAGGCTTAGAGATAGGGCTATGTCTATTGTTATGGCTAGGGCTAAGGCTAGGGCTCGGGATAGGGTTAGGGCTAGGGCTAGGGTTAGGGCAAGGGCTAGGGCTAGGGTTAGGGTTAGGATAAGGGTTAGGGCTAGGGCAAGGTTCGGGTTAGTGTTAGGGTTAGTGCTATGGCTAGGGTTAGGTTTAGGTTTAGAGTTAGGGTTAGGTTTAGGGCTAGGGTTAGGTTTAGGGTTAGGGTTAAGGTAGTGCTAGGGCTAGGGCTAGGGTTAGGTTTAGGGTATGGGTTAGGGCTAGGGCTAGGGCTAGGTCTAGGGTTAGGGTTAGGGCTAGGGCTAGGGCTAGGGCTAGGGTTAGGGTTAAGTCTAGGGCTAGGGTTATGGTTAGGGCTAGGGCTAGGTCTAGAGCTCGGTTTAGGGTTAGGTTTAGGGCTAGTGTTAGTGCTAGGTTTAGGGTTAGGGCTACAGTTAGGGTAAGGTCTAGGGCTAGGGCTAGGGATAGGGTTAGGTTTAGGGCTACGGCTAGAGTTATGGCAAGGTCTAGGGCTAAGGCTAGGGCTCGGGTTAGGGTTAGGGTTAGAGCTAGTGTTTTGATTAGGGTTAGGATTAGGGTTAGGGTTAGTGTTAGGTTTAGGGCTAGGGCTAGGGCTAGAGTTAGGGTTAGGGTTATTGTTAGGGATAGGGCTAGGGCTTTGGCTAGTGCTAGGTTTATGTTTAGGGTTAGGTTTAGGGCTAGGTCTAGGGTTAGGGTTAGAGATAGGGCTATGGCTAGGGTTATGGCTAGGGCTAATGCTAGGGCTCGGCTTAGGTTTAGGTTTAGGGCTAGGGCTAGGTCTAGGGCTAGGGCTAGGGCTAGGGTTAGGTCTCGGTCTAGTGTTAGGGCTAGGGCTAGGGCTAGGGTTAGGTTAGGGTTAGGATAAGGGTTAAGGCTAGGGCAAGGTTCGGGTTAATGTTAGGGTTAGGGCTATGGCTAGTGCTAGGTTTAGGGTTAGAGTTAGGTTTAGGGCTAGGACTAGGTTAGGTTTATGTCTAGGGTTAGGGTTAGGGTTAAGGTCAGGGTTAGTGTACGTCTAGGGCTAGGGCTAGGACTAGGGCTAGGTGTAGGTTTATGTTTAGGGTTATGGCTAGGGCTAGGGTTAGGGTTAGGGTTAGGGCTAGGGCTAGGGCTAGGGCTAGGGTTAGGGTTAGGGCTAGGGCTAGGGCTAGTGCTAGGGCCAGGGCTAGGGCTAGTGCTAGGACCAGGGTTAAGGCTAGGGCTAGGGTTATGGTTAGGGCTAGGACTAGGTCTAGGGCTAGTTCTCGGGTTAAGGTTAAGGTTATTATTAGGTTTATGTCTAGGGCTAGAACTAGGGTTAGGGTTAGGGTTAGGGCTACGGCTAGTGTTATGGGTAAGGCTAGGGCTAAGTTTAGGGCTCAGGTTAGGGTTAGATTTAGGGCTAGTGTTAGGATTATGGTTAGGAGTAGGTCAAGGGCTAGGTTTGGGTTAGGGTTAGTGTAGGCCTTGGGTTAGGTTTAGGGTTAGGGTTAGGGTTAAGATTAGGGCTATGGCTAGGCCTAGGGTTAGGGTTAGGGTTATTGTTAGGGATAGGGATAGGGCTAGGGCTTTGGCTAGTGCTAGGTTTACAGTTAGGGTTAGGTTTAGGGCTAGGTCTAGGGTTAGGGTTAGAGATAGGGCTATGGCTAGGGCTAAGGCTAGGGCTCAGGCTAGGGCTCGGGTTAGGTTTAGGGTTAGGGCTAGGGCTAGGGCTAGGGCTAGGGTAGGGTTAGGGCTAGGGTTAGGGCTAGGGTTAGGGCTAGGGCTAGGTCTAGGGTTAGGTTTAGGGTTAGGATAAGTGTTAGGGCTAGGGCAAGGTTTGGGTTAGTGTTAGGGTTAGGGCTATGGCTAGGGCTAGGTTTAAGGTTAGAGTTAGGGTTAGGTTTAGGGCTAGGGTTAGGTTTAGGGTTAGGGTTAGTGTAGTGCTAGGGCTAGGGCTAGGGTTAGGGTTAGGGTATGGGTTAGGACTAGGGCTAGGTCTAGGGCTAGGTCTAGGGTTCGGGTTAGGGTTAGGGCTAGGGCTAGGGTTCGGGTTAGGGTTAGGGCTAGGTCTTGGGCTAGGTCTAGGTTTATGTTTAGGGGTAGGATTAGGGTTAGTGTTAGGGATACGTCTAGGTCTAGGGCTAGTGCTAGGGTTATGTTTAGGGCTAGGGCTAGGGTTATTGTTAGGGTTAGCGCTAGGTCTAGGGATAGGGTTAGGGTTATGTTTAGGGTTAGGTTTAGGGTTAGGGATAGGGCTTGGACTAGTGCTAGGTTTCGGGTTACGTTTAGGGCTTCATCTAGGGTTAGGGTTAGGGTAAGGGCTAGGGCTAGAGCTAGGGTTAGGGTTAGGGTTATGTTTAGGGCTAGGGCTAGGGCTAGGGTTAGGGTTAGGTCTTTGGCAGGGTTAGGGTTAGGTTTCGGGCTAGTGCTAGGTCTAGGGTTAGGGTTAGTGTTAGGTTTAGGGCTAGGGTTAGGGTTAGAGTTAGGGTTAGGGTTAGGGCTATGGCTAGGTTTAGGGTTATTGTAAGGGAGTGCTAGGGTTAGGGCTAGGTTTTGGGTTAGGGTTAGGGCTAGGATTGTATTTAGGGTTAGGGTTAGGGTTAGGGCTAGGGCTAGGACTAGGGTTAGGGTTATAGTTAGGGCTAGGGTTAGGTTTAGTTTTAGGGCTATAGTTATGGTTAGATTTAGTGTTAGGGTTAGGTCTAAGTGTAGGGTTAGCGATAGTGTAAGGTATAGCTAGGGCTAGGCCTAGGGTTAGGGTTAGGGTTAGGGGTAGGATTAGGGTTAGGGTTAGGGCTAAGCCTAAGGTTAAGTTTAGTGCTAGGGCTAAGGTTAGTGTTAGAGTTAGGGTTAGGGTTAGGGTTAGGGCTAGGGTTAGGGTTAGGGTTAGGGTTAGGGTTAGGGCTAGTGTTAGGGTTAGGGTTAGGGTTATGGCCAGAGCTAGGGGTAAGCCTAGGATTAGGGTTAGGGTTAGGTTAGTGTTAGGGCTAGCGTTAGGTTTAGGGTGTGGTTTAGGATTAGGGCTAGGATTAGGCCTAGGGCTAGGGTTAGGGTTAGATTTTGGGTTAGTGTAAGGCTAGGGCTAGGGCTAGGCGTAGGGTTAGGCATAGGTATAGGTTTAGGGTTAGGGTTAGGCCTAGGGCTAGGGCTAGGGCTAGGTCTAGGGTTAGGTTTAGGTCTAGGGTTAGGGCTAGGGCTAGGGCTAGTGCTAGGGCTAGGGCTAGGGCTAGGGCTATTTTTAGGGTTAGGGCTAAGTTTAGGCTTAGGGTTATGGCTAGGGCTAGTGGTAGGGTTATGGCAGGGCTAGGGCTAGGGCTCGGGTTAGGGTTAGAGTTACGGTTAGTGTTACAGCTAGGGCGAGGCCTAGGTTTAGGTTTAGGTCTAGGGCTAGGGCTATTTCTAGGGCTAGGGCTAGGGCTAGGGCTAGGACTAGGGCTAGGGCTATTTCTAGGGCTAATGATATTTTTAGGGCTAGGGTTATGGTTAGGGCTAGGGCTGGGTTTAGGGCTCAGGTTAGGGTTAGGTTTAGGGCTAGTATTAGTGCTAGGTTTAGGGTTAGGGCTAGAGTTAGTGTAAGGTCTAAGGCTAGGGCTAGGATTAGGGTTAGTGTTAGGGCTGCGGCTAGAGTTATGGCTAGGGCTATGGCTAAGGCTAGGGCTCGGGTTAGGGTTAGGGTTTGGGCTAGTGCTAGGATTAGGGTTAGGATTAGGGCTAGGGCTAGGGTTAGGGTTAGGTTTAGGGCTAGGAGTAGGGCTAGGGTTAGGGTTAGTGTTAGGGTTAGGGCTATGGTTATGGTTTGGGCTAGTGTTAGGCTTTGGTCTAGGGTTAAGGCTAGGTCTAGGTCTAGGGCTAGGGTTAGGGTTAGCGATAGTGTTAGGCTTAGGCTTAGGGCTAGGGTTAGGGTTAGGTTTAGGGCTCGGTCTAGGTCTAGGGCAAGGGTTAGGGTTAGGGCTAGGGCTATTGTTAGGATTAGAGTTAGGTTTAGGGCTAGGGGTAGGGCTAGGGCTAGGGCTAGCGTTAGTGTTAGGGTGAGGATTAGGGTTAGGGTTAGGGCTAGGGCTAGTGTTTTAATTAGGGTTAGGTTTAGGGTTAGGGTTAGGGTTAGGGTTAGTGTTAGTGTTAGGGTTAGGGCTAGGGCTAGGGTTAAGATTAGCGTTAGGTTTCGGTTAGGGCTGTGGTTACGGTTAGGGCTAGGGTTAGGTTTAGGTCTAGGGTTAGGGTTAGCATTAGGGTTAGGGTTAGGGTAAGGGTGAGGGCTATGGCTAGGGCTAGCGTTACGCTTAGTGTTATGGCTAGGGCTAGAAGTACGGCAATGGCTCGGGATAGAGTGATGGTTAGGGCTAGGGCTAGGGCTAGGTTTAGGGTTAGGGTTAGGGTTAGGCCTGGGCTAGGACTAGGGTTAGGTTTAGGGTTAGGGTGAGGGTGAGGGCTAGGGCTAGTTTTAGGATTAGGGTTAGGGTTAGGGCTAGGGCTACTGTTAGGGTGAGCATTAGGGTTAGAGCTAGGGCTAGGGTTAGGTTTACGGATAGGCTTAGGGTTAGGGCTACGGTTACAGTTAGGAATAGGGTTGCTTTAGGTCTAGGGTTAGGGTTAGGTTAGGGCTATGGCTAGGGTTAGGGTTAGCATTAGTGTTAGGGTTAGGGTTAGCGCTAGGATTAGGGTTAGGGCTATTTCTAGGGCTAGGGGTAGGGTTTGGGTTAGGGCTAGGGCTAGGGCTAGGGTTAGGGTTAGGGTTAGGGTTAGGGTTAGGGTTGGGGTTAGGGTTAGGGCTAGTGTTAGGGTTCGGGTTAGGGTTATGGCCAGAGCTAGGGCTAAGCCTAGGATTAGGGTTAGGGTTAGGGTTAGGGCTAGGGCTAGCGTTAGGTTTTGTGTGTGGGATAGGGTTAGGGCTAGGATTAGGCTTAGAGCTAGGGTTAGGGTTAGATTTTGGGTTAGTGTAAGGCTAGGGCTAGGGCTAGGGGTAGGCATAGGTTTAGGTTTAGGGTTAGGGTTAGGGCTAGGTCTAGGGCTAGGTCTAGGTTTAGGGTTAGGTCTAGGGCTAGTTTTAGGGCTAAGGCTAGGGCTAGGGCTAGGGCCAGGTTTAGGCTTAGGGTAATGGCTAGGGCTAGGGGTAGGTTTAGGGCAGGGCTAGGGCTAGGGCTAGGGCTAGTGTTAAGGGTATATTTATTGTTAGTGTTATGGCTAGGGCGAGGGCTAGGGATAGGTTTAGGTCTAGGGCTAGGGCTAGGGCTAGGGCTATTTCTAGGGCTAGGGCTATGGCTAGGGCTAGGGCTATGGTTAGGGTTAGGGTTATGGCTATGGCTAGGGTTAGGGTTATGGCTAGGGATAGGGTTAGGGTTAGAGTTAGGGTTAGTGTTAGGGCTAGGATTAGGGTTAGGGTTAGGGCTAGGGTTAGCTTTAGGGTTAGGGCTAGCCCTGTTTATGTTTAGGGTGTTGGTTAGGGTTAGGGCTAGGTTTAGGGCTAGGTGTAGTTTTAGGGTTAGGGTTAGTGTTAGGGTTAGGGCTAGGGTTAGGGTTAGGGATAGGGTTAGGGTTAGGGTTAGGGTTAGGGTTAGGGTTAGGGTTAGGTCAATCGCTAGGGTTAGGGCTAAGCCTAGGTTTAGGGTTAGGGTTAGGGCTAGGGCTAGGGCTAGGGTTAGCTTTAGTGTAAGGGAGGGCTAGGGCTAGGACTAGGGTTAGGGTTAGGGTTAGGATAAGGGTTAGGGCTAGGGTAAGGTTCGGGTTAGTTTTAGGGTTAGGGCTATGGCTAGGGCTAGGTTTAGGGTTAGAGTTAGTGTTAGGGCTAGGGCTAGGGTTAGGTTTAAGTCTAGGGTTAGGGTTAAGTTCAGGGTTTTGTACGGCTAGGGCTAGGTCTAGGGCTAGGTTTAGGTTTATGTTTAGGATTATGGCTATGGCTAGGGTTAGGGTTAGGGCTAGTCTAGGTCTAGGGCTAGGGCCAGGGTTAAGGCTAGGGCTAGGGTTATGGTTAGTGCTTGGGCTAGGGCTAGTTCTCGGGTTAGGGTTAGGGTTTTGTTAGGTTTATGTCTAGGGCTAGGCTAGGGTTAGTGTTAGGTTTAGGGTTAAGATTAGGGCTAGGGCTAGGGTTAGGGTTAGGGTTATTGTTAGGGATAGGGCTAGGGCTTTGGCTAGTGCTAGGTTTATGGTTAGGGTTAGGTTTAGGGCTAGGTCTAGGGTTAGGGTTAGAGATAGGGCTATGGCTAGGGCTAAGGCTAGGGCTCAGCCTAGGGCTCGGGTTAAGGTTAGGGTTAGTGTTAGGTTTATGTCTAGGGCTAGGGCTAGGGTTAGTGTTAGGTTTAGGGTTAGGGTTAGGGCTAGTGTTAGGGTTAGGGTTAGAGTTATGGCCAGAGCTAGGGCTAAGCCTAGGATTAGGGTTAGGGTTAGGGTTAGGGCTAGGGCTAGCGTTAGGTTTTGGGTGTGGGTTAGGATTAGGGCTAGGATTAGGCTTAGAGCTAGGGTTAGGGTTAGATTTTGGGTTAGTGTAAGGCTAGGGCTAGGGCTAGGGGTAGGCCTAGGTTTAGGTTTAGGGTTAGGGTTAGGATTAGGGCTAGGTCTAGGACTAGGTCTAGGGTTAGGGTTAGGTTTAGGTCTAGGGCTAGTGTTAGGGCTAAGGCTAGGGCTAGGGCTAGGGCTAGGGTTAGGCTTAGGTTTATGGCTAGGACTAGGGGTAGGGATAGGGCAGCCTAGGGCTAGGGCTAGGGCTAGTGTTAGGGTTATATTTATGGTTAGTGTTACGGCTAGGGCTAGGGCTAGGGCTAGGGTTAGGGTTAAGGTTAGGGATAGGTCTAGGGCTATTTCTAGGGCTAGGGCTTGGCTAGTGCTAGGGCTAGGGTTAGGGTTAGAGTTATGGCTAGGGCTAGGGTTAGGGTTATGGCTAGGGCTAGGGTTAGGGTTAGAGTTAGGGATAGGGCTAGGGCTAGGCCTAGGGTGAGGGCTAGGGCTGTTGTTATGCCTAGGGTTAGGGCTAGCCGGGGTTATGTTTAGGGTGTTGGTTAGGGTTAGGGCTAGGTTTAGGGCTAGGTGTAGTTTTAGGGTTAGGGTTAGTGTTAGGGTTAGGGCTAGGGTTAGGGTTAGGGTTAGGGATAGGGTTAGGGTTAGGGTTAGGGTTAGGGTTAAGGTTAGGGTTAGGTTAATCGCTAGGGCTAGGGCTAAGCCTAGGTTTAGGGTTAGGGTTAGGGCTAGGGCTAGGGTTAGCGTTAGTGTAAGGGAGTGCTAGGGCTAGGACTAGGGTTAAGTTTAGTGTTAGGGTTAGGTCTAGGGCTAAGTTTAGGTTTAGGGCTATGACAGGGTTAGCGTTAGAGTTAGGGTTAGTGTTAGGGCTAGGGTTAGGTTTGGGTTATGGCTAGGGCTAGGGCTAAGCTTAGGGATAGGGTTAGGGTTAGAGTTAGGACTAGGGCGAGTGTTAGGTTTAGGGTGTGGATTAGGTTTAGGGTTGGTTTATGCCTAGGGCTAGGGTTAGGGTTATGGTCAGGGTTAGTGTAAGGCTAGGGCTAGGGCTAGGGCTAGGTTTAGGTTTATTGTTAGTGTTATGGCTAAGGCTAGGGCTAGGGTTAGTGCTAGGGCTAGTGCTAGTTCTCGGGTTAGGGTTAGGGTTAGTGTTAGGTTTATGTCTAGGGCTAGTGCTAGGGTTAGGTTTATGGTTAGGGTTAGGGCTACGGCTGGCGTTATGGCTTAGGCTAGGGCTAAGGTTAGGTCTCGGGTTAGGGTTAGGGTTAGGGCTAGTGTTAGGATTAGGGTTAGGAGTATGTCTAGGGCTAGGTTTGGGTTAGGGTTAGTGCAGGGCTAGGTTAGGTTTAGGTTTAGGGTTAGGGTTAGGGTTAGGGCTAAAGTTACGGTTAGGGCTAGGGTTAGGGTTAGGGCTAGGGTTAGGATTAGGGCTAGGGCTAGGGCTAGTTCTCGGGTTAGGGTTAGGGTTAGGGTTACGGTTAAGATTAGAGCTAGGGCTAGGGTTAGGGTTAGGGTTATTGTTAGGGATAGGGCTAGGGCTTTGTCTAGTGCTAGGTTTATGGTTAGGGTTAGGTTTAGGGCTAGGTCTAGGGTTAGGGTTAGAGATAGGGCTATGGCTAGGGCTAAGGCTAGGGCTCAGGCTAGGGCTCGGGTTAAGGTTAGGGTTAGTGTTAGGTTTATGTCTATGGCTAGGGCTTGGGTTAGTGTTAGGGTTAGGGTTAGCGCTAGTGTTAGGTTTAGGGTTAGAGTTATGGCCAGAGCTAGGGCTAAGCCTAGGATTAGGGCTAGGGTTAGGGTTAGGGCTAGGGCTAGCGTTAGGTTTTGGGTGTGGGTTAGGGTTAGGGCTAGGATTAGGCTTAGAGCTAGGGTTAGGGTCAGATTTTGGGTTAGTGTAAGGCTAGGGCTAGGGCTAGGGGTAGGCCTAGGTTTAGGTTTAGGGTTAGGGTTAGGATTAGGGCTAGGTCTAGGGTTAGGGTTAGGTCTAGGGCTAGTTTTAGGGCTAAGGCTAGGGCTAGGGCTAGGTCTAGGGTTAGGCTTAGGTTTATGGCTAGGACTAGGGGTAGGGATAGGGCAGCCTAGGGCTAGGGCTAGGGCTAGTGTTAGGGTTATATTTATGGTTAGTGTTACGGCTAGGGCTAGGGCTAGGGTTAGGTTTAAGGTTAGGGCTAGGGCTAGGGCTATTTCTAGGGCTAGGGCTATGGCTAGGGCTAGGGCTAGGGTTAGGGTTAGGGTTATGGCTAGGGCTAGGGTTAGGGTTATGGCTAGGGTTAGGGTTAGGGTTAGAGTTAGGATTAGTGTTAGGGCAGGATTAGGGTTAGGGTTAGGGCTAGGGTTAGGGCTAGCCCTGGTTATGTTTAGGGTGTTGGTTAGGGTTAGGGCTAGGTTTAGGGCTAGGTGTAGTTTTAGGGTTAGTGTTAGTGTTAGGGTTAGGGCTAGGGTTAGGGTTAGGGATAGGGATAGGGTTAGGATTAGGTTTAGGGGTAGGGTTAGGTTAATCGCTAGGGCTAGGGCTAAGCCTAGGTTTAGGGTTAGGGTTAGGGCTAGGGCTAGGGTTAGCGTTAGTGTAAGGGAGGGCTAGGGCTAGGACCAGGGTTAAGTTTAGGGTTAGGGTTAGTTCTAGGCCTAAGTTTAGGTTTAGGGCTATGTCTAGGGTTAGCGTTAGAGTTAGGGTTAGGGTTAGGGCTAGGGTAGGTTTAGGGTTATGGCTAGGGCTAGGGCTAAGCTTAGGGATAGGGTTAGGGTTAGGGTTAGGTTTAGGGCGAGTGTTAGGTTTAGGGTGTGGATTAGGTTTAGGGCTAGGTTTAGGCCTAGGGCTAGGGTTAGGGTTAGGGTCAGGGTTAGTGTAAGGCTAGGGCTAGGGCTAGGGCTAGGGTAGGTCTAGGTTTAGGTTTATAGTTAGTGTTATGACTAGGGCTAGGGCTAGGGTTAGTGCTAGGGCTAGTGCTAGTTCTCGGGTTAGGGTTAGGGTTAGGGTTAGTGTTAGGTTTATGTCTAGGGCTAGTGCTAGGGTTAGGTTTAGGGTTAGGGTTAAGGTTAGGTCTCGGGTTAGAGTTAGGGCTAGGTCTAGGGTTAGGGTTAGTGTTAGGGCTAGGAGTAGTGCTAGTGTTAGGGTTATGGTTAGGGTTAGGGCTATGGTTACCGATAGGGCTAGGGTTAGGTTTAGGTCTAGGGTTAGGGCTAAGGTTACGGTTAGGGCTAGGGCTAGGGTTAGGGTTAGCGATAGTGTTAGGGTTAGGTTTAGTGTTAGGGTTAGGTTTAGGGTTGGGGCTAGGTCTAGATCTAGGGCAAGAGTTAGGTTTAGGGTTAGTGTTAGGGCTATGGTTAGGTCTGGGCTAGGGTTATGGTTAGGGTTAGGATTAGGGAAAGCCTAGGGCTTTGGCTAGTGCTAGTTTTAGGGTTAGGGTTTTGTCTAGGGCTAGGGCTAGGGTTAGGGTTAGTTTTTGGGTTAGGGCTAGGACTAGGGCCAGTGTTAGGATTAGGGTTAGGGTTAGGGCTAGGGCTAGGGCTAGGGCTAGGTCTAGGGCTAGGGTTAGGGTTAGGGTTAGGATTATGGTTAGTGTTAGGGCTAGGGCTAATGTTTGGATTAGGGTTAGGGTTAGGGTTTGGGTTAGTGTTAGGGTTAGGGCTAGGGCTAGGGCTAGGGTTAGGATTAGCGTAGGGTTCGGTTAGGGCTATGGTTACTGTTAGGGCTAGGGCTAGGGCTAGGGTTAGGGTTAGCGTTAGGGTTAGGGTTACGGTTAGCGTTATGGTTAGGGCTATGGTTGGGGCTATTTTTAGGCTTAGTGTTATGGCTGGGGTAGAGCTATGGTAATGGCTCGGGTTAAATTTGGGTTAGGGCTAGTGCTAGGGCTAGATTTAGGGTTAGGATTAGAATTAGGCCTGGGCTACGTCTAGGGTTAGGTTTAGGGTTAGGGTGAGGGCTAGGGCTAGTTTTAGGATTAGGGTTAGGTTTAGGGCTAGGGATACTTTTAGGGTGAGCATTAGGGTTAGAGCTAGGGCTAGGGTTAGGTTTATGGATAGGCTTAGGGTTAGGGCTACGGTTACAGTTAGCACTAGGGTTAGGTCTAGTGCTAGGGTTATTGTTATGTTAGGGCTATGGCTAGGGTTAGGGTTAGCGTTAGGGCTAGGGCTAGGGCTAGGGTTAGTGCTAGGGTTAGGGTTAGGGTTATTGCTATTTCTAGGGCTAGGGCTATGGTTAGGGTTAGGGCTAGGTCTAAGGCTAGGGTTAGGGCTAGTGCTAGGGCTAGGGCTAGGGCTAGCGCTAGGGTTAGGGTTAGGGTTAGGGCTAGGGTTAGGGATTGTGTTAGGGCTAGCATTAGGGCTAGGGCTAAGTTTAGGTTTAGGGTTATGGCTAGGGCTTGGGTTAGGGTTAGTTTTAGGGTTAGGTTTAGGGCTATAGTAGGGTTATGGTTAGGATTAGGGTTAGGACTATGTTTAACGTTAGGGCTAGCGCTATGTTTAGGGTTATGGCTAGGGCTAGGGTTAAGGTTAGGTTTTGAGTTAGGGCTAGTGTTAGGATTAGAGTTAGGGTTAGTGTTAGGGCTAGGATTAGGTTTAGGGTTAGTGCTAGGGTTAGGTCTGGGGTTAGGGCTAGGCCTGGTTAGGTTTAGGGTGTGAGTTAGGGCTAGGTCTAGGTTTAGGTCCAGTTGTAGGATTAGGTTTATGGTTAGTGTTAGGGTAGGGCTAGGGTTATTGCTAGGGCTAGGGCTAGAGCTAGTCCTAGGGTTGTGTTTCGGGTTAGGTCTAGGGTAGGCCTAGGGCTAGCGTTTGGGTTAGGGTTAGCCCTAGATCTAGGTTTAGTGTTAGTGTAAGGGCTAGGTCAAGTGCTAGGGTTAGGTTTAGTGTGAGGGTTACCGCTCGGCCTATTGTTAGGTTTAGCGCTAGGGCTAGGGTTAGGGTTGGAGTTAGGGTTAGGGTTAGGGCTAGTGTTAGGTTTAGGGTTATGGCTAGGGTTAGGGTTAGGGTTAGGGTTATGGCTAGTGTTACGGCTAGGGCTAGTGTTGGGTTTAGGGTGTGGGTTAGCGTTAGGGCTAGGATTAGGCCTATGGCTAGGGTTAGTTTTAGGGTTAGGGTTATTTAAGTCTAGGGTTTAGGGATAGGGCTACGGTTAGGGCTAGGGTTAGGTTTAGAGTTAGGGTTATGGCTAGGGTTAGGGTTAGGGTTAGGGTTATGGCTAGGGCTAGCGGTAGGGTTAGGGCGAGGGCTAGGGCTAGGGCTAAGTTTAAGACTAGGGCTAGGGTTATGGATAGGGCTAGGGCTAGGGATAAGGCACTGGTTAGGTTTAGGTTTAGGGCTAGGGTTTGTGGTAAGTTTAGGTTTAGTGGTAGGGTTAGGGTTAGGGTTAGGGTTAGGGTAATGGCTAGGGCTAGGGCTAAGAATAGGTTTAGGGTAAGGGTTAGGGTTAGGGCTAGGGCTAGCGTTGGGTTTAGGGTGTTGGTTAGGGTTCGGGCTAGGATTAGGCCTAGGGCTAGGGTTAGGTTTAGGGTTAGGGTTATTGTAAGGCTATGGATTAGGATGAGGGCTAGGACTAGGGCTAGTGCTAGGGTTATGGCTAGGGCTAGGGTTATGGTTAGGGCTAGGCCTAGGGCTAGGACAAGTGTTAGGTTTAGGTTTAGGGCTAGGGTTAGTGCTAGGTTTAGGGTTAGTGCTAGAGTTAGGGTAAGGTCTAGTTGTAGCGCTATGGCTAGGGTTAGGGCTAGGGCTAGGGCTAGGATGAGAGTTAGGGTTAGGTTTAGGGTTAGGGCTATGTTATGGTTAGGGCTAGGGTTAGGGTTAGGGCTAGGGTTAGGGCTAGGTCTAGGGCTAGGGCTAGGATTAGGGTTAGCGATAGTGTTCGTGTTAGGGTTAGGGCTAGTGTCAGGGTTTTGGTTAGGGTTAGGTCTAGGTCTAGGTCTAGGTGTAGGGTTAGGTTTAGGTTTATGGCTATGGCTAGGGCTATGGCTAGGGTTAGGGTTAGGTTTAGGGTTAGGGAAAGCCTAGGGGTTTGGCTAGTGCTAGATTTAAGGTTAGGGTTAGGTGTAGTGCTAGGGCTAGTATTAGGGTTAGGCTTAGGTTTAGGGCTAGGGCTAGAGCTAGTGTTAGGATTAGGGTTAGGGTTAGGATTAGGGTTAGGGCTAGGCTAGTGTTTGGATTAGGGTTAGGGTTAGGGTTAGTGTTAGGATTAGGGCTAGGGCTAGGGCTAGGGTTACGTTTAGGTCTAGGGTTAGGGTTAGGGTTAGCGTTAGCGTTAGGGTTAGGGTTAGTGTTAGGGTTAGGGCTATGGCTATGGCTAGGGCTAGGTTTAGGGTTAGGGCTACGGATAGGGTTATGACTAGGGCTACGGCTACCGCAATGGCTTGGGTTAGGGTTAGGGTTAGGGCTAGTGCTAATGCTAGGTTTAGGATTAGGGTTAGGGTTAGGCCTTGGCTAGGGCTAGGCTTAGAGTTAGGGTTAGTGTGAGGGCTAGGGCTAGTTTTAGGATTAGCGTTAGGTTTAGGGCTATGGCTAGTGTTAGGGTTAGGGTTAGGATTAGGATAGGGCTACGGTTACGGTTAGAGCTAGGGTTAGGTTTAGTTCTAGGGTAAGGGTTATATTATGTCTATGGCTAGGGATAGGGTTAGCGTTAGGGTTAGTCTTAGGGTTAGAGCTATGGTTAGGGTTAGGTTTACTGCTATTTCTAGGGCTAGGGCTAGGGTTAGGGTTAGGGTTAGGGCTAGGGCTAGGGCTAGGTTTAGGGTTAGGTCTAGGGTAGGGTTAGGGTTAGGGCTATGGCTAGGGCTAGGTCTAGGGCTAGGGCTAGTGTTAGGGTTTGGTTTAGGGCTGGTTTTAGGGTTAGGGTTAGGGCTAGGTTTAGGTATAGGGCTAGGTTTCGGGTTAGGGTTATGGCTAGGGCTTGGGTTAGGGTTAGTGTTAAGGTTAGCTTTTGGGCTTGGTTTAGGGTTAAGGTTCAGGTTAGGGCTAGGGCTAGCGTTAGGGGTTGGGTTAGTGTTAGGACTAGGGTTAGGGCTTCGACTTGGTTTAGGTTTAGGGTTATGACTAGGGCTAGGGCTAGTCCTAGGGTTTTGTTTAGGGTTAGGTCTAGGGTAGGCCTAGGGCTAGCCTTAGGCTTAGGGTTAGGTCTAGGGCTAGGGTTAGGGTTAGTGTAAGGGAGGGCTAGGTCAATGGCCAGGGTTAGGTTTAGGTTGAGGGTTAGGGCTAGGCCTAATGTTAGATTTTGGTCTTGGGCTAGGGTTAGGGTTAGAGTTAGGGTTAGGGTTTGGGCTAGTGTTAGGTTTAGGTTTAGGTCTAGGGTTAGGGTTAGGGTTAGGGTTATGGCTAGGAATAGGGCTAAGCCTAGGGTTAGGGTTAGGGTTAGTGTTAGGGTTAGTGTTAGTGTTAGGGCTAGGCCTAAGGTTAGGTTTAGGGCTAGGTCTAGGGTTAGGGTTAGAGATAGGGTTAGGGTTAGGGCTAGGGTTAGGTTTAGGGTTAGGGCTAGGTTTAGAGTTCGGTTTAGGGTTATGACTAGGGCTATGGCTAATCCCAGGGTTAGGGTTAGTTTTAGGGTTAGGGCTAGGGCTAGCGTTGGGTTTAGGGTTAGGGTTATTGTAAGGCTAGGGTTTAGGGATAGGTCTACGGCTAGGGCTAGGGTTAGGTTTAGAATTAGGGTTATGGCTAGCGCTATGTTTAGGGATTGGGTTATGGCTAGGGCTAGGGGTCGGGATAGGGCTAGGGTAGGGCTAGGGTTAGGGCTAGGGTTAAGGCTAGGGCTAGGTTTATGGTTAGGGCTAGGGCTAGGGCTAAGGCTCGGGTTATGGTTAGGTTTATGACTAGGGTTAGTGGTAGGTTTAGGGTTAGAGGTAGGCTTAGGGTTAGGTCTAGGGCTAGGGCTAGGGTTAGGGTTAGGATTAGGGTTACGGCTAGGGTTATGGCTAGGTTTAGGTTTAGGGCTAGGGTTAGGGTTAGGGTTAGGGCTAGGGCTAAGGCTATGGTTAGGGTTAGGGTTAGGATTAGGCCTAGGGCTAGGGTTAAGTTTAGGGTTAGGGTGAGTGCTAGTGCTAAGGATAGGTTTAGGTTTAGGTTTAGGGTTAGGCCTAGGGCTAGGGCTAGGGCTAGTGTTAGGGTTAGGATTAGGTCTAGGGCTAGTGCTAGGGTTAAGATTAGTGGTAGGGCTAGGGTTAGGGTTAGGGTTAGGTTTAGGTCTAGGGCTAGGGCTAGTGTTAGGTCTAGGACAAGGGCTAGGGTTAGGGTTAGGGCTAGGGCTGGGGCTAGGGTTTAAGTTAGGTTTAGGGTTAGTGATAGGGTTAGGGTTAGGCCAGGTCTTGTGTTAGGGTTAGTGTTAGGGCTAGGGTTAGATTTAGGGTTAGGGTTGGGCTAGGGCTAGGGTTAGGGTTAGGGTTAGGGTTAGGGTTAGGGTTAGGGCTAGGTTTAGGTTTAGTGTTAGTGTTAGGGCTAGGATTAGGGTTAGGATTAGGGTTAGCACTAGATCCTGGGCTAGGGTTAGGGTTAGGGTTAGGGGTAGGGCTAGGGCTAGGGTTACGTTTAGTGCAGGTGTTAGGGCTAGGCCTATGGCTAGGGCTAGGGTATGGTTAGGGTTAGTGATAGGTCTATGGCTTTGGCTAGTCCTAGGTTTAGTGTTAGGTTTAGTTTTAGGACTAGGGCTAGGGTTTGTGTTAGGGTTAGGGTTAGGTCTACGGCTAGTATTATGGGTAGGGTAGGGCTTGGGCTAGTATTAGGTTTGTGGTCAGGGTTAGGGCTTCGCCTAGTGTTTGGGTTAGGGTTAGGGCTAGGGTTAGGATTAGGGTTAGGGTTAGGGCTAGGGCAAGGCTAGGGCTAGGGTTAGGTTCATTGTTAGTGCTAGGGCTAGGGCTAGGGCTAGGGCTAGGTTTCGGGTTATGGCTAGGGCTAGTGTTAGGGTTAGAGTAGGGTTAGTGTTAGTGCTAGGATTAGGTTTAGGGTTAGGGCTAGGGTTCGGTTTAGGTTTAGGGCTAGGGCTAGTGCTAGGATTAGGGTTAGGGCTAGGGCTAGGGCAAGGGCTAGGGTTAGGGTTAGGGCTAGGGCTTGGGCTAGGGCTAGGGTTAAGGTTAGGTTTATGGTTAGGATTAGGGTTAGGGCTGGGGTTAGGTTTAGGGTTAGGGCTAGGGTTAGGGTTACGGTTTTGGCTAGGGCTAGGGCTAAGCCTAGGGTCAGGGTTAGTATTAGGGTTAGGGTTAGGGCTAGCATTAGTTTTAGGTTGTGGGTTAGGTTTAGGGCTAGGTTTAGGCCTAGAGGTAGGGTTAGGGTTAGTGTTAGGGTTAGCACTAGTATTATTATTAGGTCTAGGGTGAGGGGTAGGGTTAGTGTTAATCTTAGTGTTAGGGTTAGTGGTAGGTTTAATGTTAGTTTTAGATCTAGGTTTAAGTTTAGGTTTAGGGATAGGGTTTGGGTTAGGTCTAGCGAAGGGTTAGGGTTAGGGTTAGTGTTGGATTAGTGGTAGGCTTAGGGTTTGGGTCTGGGTTTGTATTACGGTTAGGTTTAGAGCAAGGTCTGAGTTAGGTTTCAGGTTATCGTTAAGGGTAGGTTTAGGATTAGGTTATGGTGGAGGTTAGAGTTACATTTAGCATTATGTCTAGTGTTAGCATTAGGGTTAGGGCTATGGCTTGTGTTAGCTCTAGTGTTATGATTAGGGCTAGGATTAGGGTTAGGGCTAAGGTTGTTGTTAGAGTTAGGGTTAGGTTTAATATTAGGGTTAGCGTTAGTGTTGGTGTTAGTGTTAGAGTTAGGGCTAGGTTTAGTGTTAAGGTGATTGTTAGGTTTAGGTTAGGGCTAGGGCTATGGCTAGGGTTAGGGTTAGCATTAGGGTTAGAGCTAGAGCTAAGGTTAGGTTTATGTGTAGGGGTAGGTGTAGGTGTACTGGTAGATGTAGGACAAGGGCTAGAATTAGGGTTAGCCTTAGTATTAGTGTTAGGGTTAGGATTTTGGGTTAGGGTTAGTTTTAGAATTATGGTTAGGGTTAGGGCTACTGTTAGTGTTAGGGTTCAAGTTAGGGCTAGGGTCACATTTAGGGTTAGGTTTAGGGTGTGGGTTAGCGTTAGGGTTAGCCTTATATCTAGTGTTGGGGTTAGCATTCTGTCTAGGGTTGGGGATAGTGCTAATGTTACTGTTAGTGTTATGGTTAGATTTAGGGTAACCTATCTAACCCTAATGCTAATGCTAACCCTAACCCTAACCCTAAACCTAACATTAACTCTAACATTAACCCTAAAAATAACCTTACCTCTAACCCTAACCCTAACACTCCACTATTCATAACACTAGCGCTACCTAACCCCAGCCATAGCCCTAACACTTACGCTAACACTAAACAAAATGGTATCTGTAACTCTTACCCTCACCCTAAACCTAAACCTAATCCTAAACCTAACCCTAACCCGAACCCTAGCCCTAACACAAAAACAAATTTTAACCCCAGCGCAGACCCTAACCTTTATTTTAGACCTAAACCTAACCCTATGCCTAGCCCTAAACTTAACATTAAACCTAACCCTAACCCTAACACTAACCTTAACCCTAGCCCTAATCGTAACAAGAGTGCTAACCCCAGCCATATCCCTAACCCTAAACAAAACGCAAGATATTACACTAACATTAATTCTAAACCTAACCCTAAAACTGACCCTAACCCTGACACTAGCCCCAACACTAACCCTAATTCTAACCCTAGCCCTAGCCCTAGCCCTAACCCTAACCCTAACCGAAATGCTAATGCTAACCCTAACCTAAAGCTAGCCCTAGTCTTGCTCTACCCCTAACCCTAAATCTAACCCTAGACCTAGCCATTGACCTAGCCCTAGACCAAGCCCTAAACTTAATCCTAACCCTAACCCTAACCTTAGCCCTAACCCTAACCTTAGCCCTAACCATAACATTAACACTAACCGTAACCGTAACCCTAACCCTAACCCTAACCCTAACCCTAACCCTAACCCTAACCCTAACCCTAACCTAACACTAATAATAACACTAGCACAGGTCTGGTCCTAGCCCTAGCACTAGCTCTACCCCTAACCATAACCTTAGCCATAGCACTAGCCCTAGCCCAAACCCAAAACCTAACCCTAGCGCTGGACCTAAGCGTAACTTTAACCCTAACCTGAGGCTAACCATAGCCCTAGACCAACCCTAACCTTAATCTTAACCCTAACCCTAATCCTAACACTAGCCCAAAACCTACCCCTATCCCTAACTCTAACCCTAACCCTATCCCTAAATCTAACTGTAACGCTAACCTTTACCCTAACCCAAACACTAAACCTAACCCTAACCCTAACCCTAAGCCTAAACTTAACCCTAAACCTAACACTAGCCAAACCCTAAGCTTAGCTCTAGCCCTAGCCCCAACCCTAATGCGAACCCTATACATAGCTCTAGACATTGCCCCAACCCTAAACCTAAACCTAACCCTAACCCTAACCCTAAGCCTAATCTTAACCCTAAACCTAACACTAGCCAAACCCTAAGCTTAGCTCTAGCCCTAGCCCCAACCCTAATGCGAACCCTATACATAGCCCCAGACATTGCCCCAACCTTAAACCTAAACCTAACCCTTGCCCTGACACTAACACTAACATAAACCGTATACCTAACCCTCATCTTAGCCCTAATCATAAAACTTGTGCTAACCCTACCCCTAACCCTAGCACTAAACCTAACCCTAGAGTTACCCCAAGCCCTAACCCTAAACCTAAGCCTGACCCTAACCCTGACCCTAAGCCTAACCCTAGCCCTGACGGTAACACTAAACCTGAACCTAGGCCTAGCCCTAGCACAAGACCTAACCTTAACCCTAACACTAACCATAAAACTCACCGTAACGCTAACCGTAACCCTAACCCTAGAATAAACCTAACATTAATCCTAATCCTAACCCTAACACTAACCTTAACCCTAACCCTACCTTAGAACTAATTGTAAAACTAGCTTTAAACCCATCACTAGCCTTAAACCCAACACTAACATGAGACATAAGACTAACCCTAACCCTGGCCACAACTAGAACCCTAAATCTTACACTAGCCCTAACCCTAACCTTAACCCTGACCCTGAACATACCCTAGCCCTAGCCAAAGCCCTAACCTTAACCTTAACCCTAATCCTAGCCCTAGCCCTAACCCTAACACTAAACCTAACCGATATGCTAACCCTAACCCGAACCCTAACCCTAACCCTAACCCTAACCCTAATCCTAACCCTAACCCTAGACCTAACCCTAACCCTAGCCGTAGCCCTAGCACTGGCCCTAACCCTAACACCAACACTAGCACTAACATAAGCATTAACCCTAACCCTCAAACTAGCCCTAATCATAACACTAGTGCTAACCCTAACCATAACCCTAAACCTAAACATAATGATAAATGTAAGCCTAACCCTAATTCTTGCGCTAAACGTAGCCCTATTGCTAACCCTAACCCCAACACTAACCCTATCCCTAGTGCTAAGAGTTAGGTTGGGTCTTGGGTAGCACTAGTGTTATGTTTAGGGCTAGAATTAGGGTTAGGGTTAAGGTTAGTGTTATGGTTAGGTTTAGCGTTACAGTTAGGTCTAGGCTTAGAGTTGGTTTAGGGCTAGGGTTATGGTTAGGGTTAGTGGTAGGTTTAGGATTAGGATTAGGGTTAGGTTTAGCGTTAGGGCTACATTAGGGTTAGGTTTAGGGTGAGGTTTATGGTTAGCACTAGTGTTATGATTAGGGCTAGGGTGAGGGATATGGCTAGGGTTAGCGTTATGTGTTAGGGTTATGGTTAGGGTTAGGGTTTGGCCTGAGGTTAGTGAAAGTGTTATGATTAGGTCTAGGATGAGGGTTATGGTTAGGGTTAAGGTCATTTTTAGGGTGAGGGTTAGGGTTAGAGTTAAGGTTAGTGTTAGGGTTAGGTTTAGGGTTAGGGCTAGGTTTAGGGTCGAGGGTTAGAGTTAGGGTTAGGTTTAGGTTATGGCTAGGGTTAGGATTAGGTTTAGGTTTAGGGTTAGGGCTAGGGCTAGGGTTATTTTTAGGGCTAAGGTAGGGTTAGCACTAGTGTTTTGATTAGGGATAGGATGAGGGTTAGGGTTACCGTTAATGTTTGTTTTAGGGTTAGGGTTAGGTTTAATGTTGGAGTTAGAGCTAGGGATAGGTTAAGGGTTAGAGATAGGGTTAGTGTTAGTGTTATGGTGGGCTAGGCTTAGGGTTAGGATTAGGATTAGGGTTGGGGCTAGGGTTAGTGTTAGGGTCCAGGTTATGGCTAGGGTTAGGGTTATTGTTAGGTTTAGGATTAGGTTTAGGGTGAGGGTTAGAGTTACGTTTACCGTTATGTCTAGTGTTAGCGTTAGGGTTAGGGCAACGCCTGGGGTTAGCGCTAGTTTTATGATTAGGGCTAGGGTTAGGGTTAGGTCTAAGGTTATTGTTCGGGTTAGGGTTAGGTTTTAGTTTAGTGTTAGTGTTAGGGTTAGGTTTAGATTTGGTTTAGGGTTAGGGTTAGGGTTCGGGTTATGGTTAGGTTTATGTGTTGGGATAGGGTTAGCATTATTGTTAGCATTAGGGTTAGGGCTAGGGCTAGGGTTAGGGCTTTGGTTAGGGTCTAGGTTTGGGCTGGGGTAGTGATATTTTTATGATTAGGGCTAGGATGAGAATTAGAGTTTGGGGCCGGCGCCGTGGCTCAACAGGCTAATCCTCCGCCTTGCGGCGCCGGCACACCAGGTTCTAGTCCCGGTCGGGGCACCGGGTTCTGTCCCGGTTGCCCCTCTTCCAGGCTAGCCCTCTGCTGTGGCCCAGGAGTGCAGTGGAGGATGGCCCAGGTGCTTGGGCCCTGCACCCCATGGGGAGACCAGGAAAAGCACCTGGCTCCTGGCTCCTGCTATCGGATGAGCGCAGTGCACCGGCCGCAGCGCGCCAACCGCGGCGGCCATTGGAGGGTGAACCAACGGCAAAGGAAGACCTTTCTCTCTGTCTCTCTCTCTCACTGTCCACTCTGCCTGTCAAAAAAAAAAAAGAATTAGAGT
>CM027388.1:125100650-125111942 GCA_015711505.1 Sylvilagus bachmani
TTATGTGTAGGGTGAGGGTTAGCATTATTGTTAGGGTTTGGGTTAGGTTTAGGGCTAGAGCTAGGACTAGGGCTAGGGTTAGGTTTAGGGTTAGGGCTAGAGCTAGGACAAGGTCCTGGGCTAGGGTTATTGTTAGAAGTAGGTTTAGGGATAAGGCTAAGGTTAGAGTTAAGGTTCTGGTTAGTGCAAGGGTTAGGGTTATGGTTAGGGTTTGGTTTATGTTTAAGCTTAGGTGCAGTGTTTGGTTTAGGTTTAGCGTTATGTCTAGTTTTAGGGTTAGGGCTAGTTTTGGTTTAGGGTTAGGGTTTGGTTTAGGGTTAGGGGTTAGGGTTTGAGTTAGGGTAAGGATTATTGTTAATTTTAGTGTTAGTGTTAGTATTAGGGTTCGAGTTAGGCCTAGAATCAGGTTTAGGGTTAGGTTTAGTGTTTTGTTTAGGGCGAGGGTTACGTTTAGGGTTTAGTTATGTCTAGTGTTATGGTTATGGTTAGGGCTGGGGCTTGGGTAGTGCTTGTGTTATGATTAGGACTAGGGTTAGGGTTAGGGTTAAGGTTAGTGTTAGGGTTAGGGTTAGGTTTAATATTAGGGTTAGAGTTAGGATTAGGGTTAGGGTTACGGCTAGGTTTAGCGTTAGGTTAGTGCTAGGGTTAGGGTTAAGTTTAGGCTTAGTGTTAGGGGTAGGGTTAATGTTAGTGTTACGGTTAGGTCTAGGTTAGGCTAGGGTTAGGGTTTGGTCTAGGGTTAGAGTTAGGGTTCGGGTTAGTGCTAGTGTTATGATTAGGTTTAGGGTTTTGTGGAGGTTTAGGGTTAGGTTTAGGGTTAAGGTTAGTGTTAGCTTTAGGATGAGGGTTGGGATAGGCTTTGGGTTAGGGTTAAGATTACGGCTTGGGCTAGGGCTGGGTTAGGATTTGGGTTAGGGCTAGGGTTATGTTTAGGGTTAGTGATGGGGTTAGGGTTAGGGTTAAGGTTAGGGTTAGGGCTAGGCTTAGGGCTAGGGCTAGGGCTAGGGCTAGGGTTAGGGCTAGGGCTAGGTTTAGGACTAACATTATTGTTAGCATTAGGGTTAGGTTTAAGGTTAGGTTTAGGAAAAGGGGTAGGTCTAAGGCTAGGGTTAGAGTTAGAGTTATGGCTAGGGCTAGGGTGTGGGTTAAGGTTAGTTTTAGGATTAGGGTTAGGGATAGGATTAGGTTATGGTTAGGGTTAGGGTTAGGTTTATATGTAGGATTCGCGTTAGCATTATGGTTAGGGTTAGGGTTAGGGTTAGGGTTAGGGTTCGGGTTAGGGTTAGGGCTAGGCATAGAGCTTTGTTTAGAGTTAGGGTTAGGTTTGTTTTATGGTTTAGACTAGGGTTAGGGTTAGGGCTAGAGCTAGGACTATGTCTAGGGCTAGGTTTAGGATTAGGAATAGGGATAGGGTTGAGGCTAAAGTTAGAGTTAGGGCTCTGGTTAGTGCAAGGGTTAGGGTTATGGTTAGGGTTAGGTTTTGGATTAGGTTTTGGGCAAATATTAGGGTTAGTGTTAGCATTATGTCTAGTGTTATGGTTAGGCTTAGGGTTTCAACTGGAGTCAATGCTAGTGTTATGATAAGGGCTACTGTGATGGTTATGGGTAGAGTTAAGTTTAGTGTTAGGTTTTGTGTTAGGGTTAGTGTTGGTTTAGGGTTAGGGTTAGGGTTTTGGTTAGTGTTATGCTTAAGGCTAGGGTTAGGGTTAGGGTTAGTGTTAGGATTAGGGGTTAGGGCTATTGTTAGGATTATGGCTAGGGTTAAGGATAGCATTAGGTTCATGTTTAGTGTTAGGGCTAGGTGTAGTTTTAAGTTTTGTGTTAGGCTAGGGCTAGGGCTATTGCTAGGTGTAGGTTGAGGATTAGTGTTAGGGTTAGGTTTTAGGCTTTGGGTCAGGTTTAGGGTTTGCATTAGGGCTAGGGTTGCAGTTAAAGTTATGTTTAGGGTTAGGGCTATTTTTGTTTATGATTAGGATTAGGGTTAGCACTGTTTTTATAATTAGTGCTAGGGTGAGTGTTAGCCTTAGGGTTAATGTTAGTGTTAGGGTTAGAGTTAGGTGTAATATTTCAGTTAGAACTAGGGTTAGGGCTAGGTTTAGCACTAGGGTCAGGTTTAGATTTATAGTTAGGGTTAGAGTTAGGGCTATGTTTAGGGTTAGCGTTAGGTTTAGGGTTAGGGCTAGGGCTAGGGCTATGATTAGGGTCAGGGTTTGGTTTAGGGTTAGGGCTAGGGTTATGGCTAGGGTTAGGGTTAGTGTCAGGGGTAGGGTTAGGGAAAGGGTTAGGGTTAAGGCGAGGGCTTGGGCAAGGGCTAGTGCTAGCGTCAGGGTTAGGATTAGATTCAGGGCTAGGATTAGGATTAGGTTTAGCACAAGTTTTAGGGTTAGGGTTAGAGTTCGGGCTATGGTTAATGTTAGTGTCAAGTTTAGGGCTAGGTTCAAGGTTAGTGTTAGGGTTAGGTTTAGGGCTTAGGTTAGCGTTAGGGGTATGGTTAGGGTTTGGGTTAAGTCTAGGGTTAGGTTAGCGTTAGGGTTATATGTAGTGTTAGGGTTATGGTTTGTGCTGGGGTTAGGGTTGGGGTTAATTAGCGATAGGGTCAGGGTTAGATTTAAGGTTAGGGTTAGATCTAGGGTTAGGCTAAGTGTTAGGGCTAGGGTTAGGCTTAGTTTTAGCTCTAGGATTAGGGTTAGTGTTAGAGTTAGATTTAGGGTTAGGGCTAGGTAAGGGTTACGGTTCAGGTTAGGGTTAGGGCTAGGGTTAGGGTTAGAGCTAATGCTACAAGAAGGGTTAGGGTTAGCGTTAGGGTTAGACCTAGGTTCAAGTTTAGGGTTTGGGCTGGTTCTAGGCCTAGGGTCAGGGTTAGGGTTATTCATGGCTAGGGTTAGCGTTAGGGTTAGGGTTAGATTTAGGGTTAGGGCTAGAGCTAGGGCCAAGTTAAGGGTTAAGGTTAGGACTAGGGTTAGGGTTAGGGGTAAGGTTAGGTCTATGGTTATGGTTGGGTTTAGGATTAGGATTAGGGTTAGGGCTAGGGATTGGTGTAGGTTTAGCTGTATGTCTAGTGTTAGGGTTAGGGTTAGGGTTAGAGTTTGGCTGGGGTTAGCAATAGTGTTATGTTTAGGGCTTGGGTGAGGATTAGGGTTAGCATTAAGGATAGTGTTAAGGAGAGGGTTAGGGTAAAGTTAGTGTTAGGTTTAGGGTCAGGATTAGGTTTCTGTTAGGGTTAGTGTAAGGGATAGGGTTAGGGTTAGTGTTACAGTTAGGGTTAGTGTATGGTTAGGGTTAGGTTGCACTAGTGTTATTATTAGTGCTAAGTTTAGGGTTAGGGCTAAGGTTATTGTTAGTATTATGGTTATGTTTAATGTTAGCTTTAGGGCTAGGGTTAGGGTTCTGGTTCGGGTTAGGTTTAATGGTAGAGTTAGTGTTCGCACTAGGGTTATAATTAGGACTAGGGTTAGGGTTTGGGTTAATGTTAGTCGTGGGGTTAGGATTAGGTTTAATATCAGGGTCAGAGCTAGGTTATGGTTAGGGTTTGGGATAGGGTTAAGGTTAGGTTTAGCACTAGGGTTAGTGTTAGCGTTAGGGTTAGGGTTAGAGTTAGGCCTAGGGTTAGTGTTAGTGTTAGGGTTAGGGTTTGGTTTTGGATTAGGGTTAGGGTTAGTGTTAGGGTTAGGGCTAGCGTTAGAATTAGGTTTTGGTTATGCTTAGGGTTTGGGGTAGGGTTAGGTTTAGGATATGGTTTAGGGGGAGGTTTAGATTTACCTTTAGCGTTATGTCTAGTGTTATTGTTAGGGTTAGGGCTAGGGCAGGGGATTGCACTAGTGTTATGATTAAGGCTAGGGTTAGGGTTAGGTCTAGGTTAATTGTTAGGGTTACGGTTAGGGTTAATGTTAGGGTTAGGGTTAGGTTAAATTTAGGGTTAGGGCAAGGGCTAGTGCTAGGATTAGTCAGCATTAGGGTTAGGTCTAGGACTAAGGTTAGGGTTAGAGCTAGGGTTAGGGTTAGGGATAGGGCTAATGTGAGGGCTAGGTTTAGGGTTAGGGTTAAGTTAGGGCTTGCGCTAGGGCTAGGGCTAGGGCTAGGGCTAGGTTTAGGGTTAAGGTTAGGGTTAGGGTTATGGTTATGGTTAGGCCTAGGGTTTGGTTAGGGTTAGAGTTAGCATGCGGGTTAGAGTTAGGCCTTAAGCTAAAGCTAGTGCTAGGGCAAGAGCTATGGCTAGGGTTAGGGTTAGGGTTAGGGTTAGGGCTACGTCTAGGTATAGCGCTATGGATATATTTAGGGTTAAGGATAGGGTTAGAGTTAGGGTAGTGTTAGGATTAGCGTTTGGGGTTAGTGTTAGAGTTAGGGTTAGAGGTAAGGGTAATCTCAGGGTTAGGGACATTTTTAAGGTTTTATTTAGGGTGAGTGTTAGCATTGTGTTTGGTGTTATGTCTAGTGTTAGTGTTAGGATTAGGGGTAGGGCTCGGGTTAGCTCTAGTGTTATGATTAGGGCTAGGGGTAAGGTTAGTGTTAAGGTTAGTGTTTGGATTAGGGTTAGGTTTAATGCTAGGGTTAGAGTAGTGTTAGCGTAATGTTTAGGTCTAGAGTTAGGGTTAGGTTAATGCTAGGGTTAGGTTTAGGGTTAGGCTTAGAGTCAGGGCTAGAGTTATTGTTAGTGTTACGGTTAGAATTAGGGCTAGGGCTAGGGTTAGGGCTATGGTCAGGGTCAGAATTAAGTTTAGGGTTAGGGGTAGGCCTGGGGCTATGGCTAGGTCTAGTGCTAGGTGCAGGGCTAGGGTTCAGGTTCGGGTTCGGTGTATGGTTAGGGTTAGTGTTAGTGTTAGGGTTAGTGTTAAGGTTAGGGTTAGGGCTAGGGCTAGGGTTATGGTTCATGTTAGGGTTAGTGTTAGGGCTAGGGCTAGAGCTAGAGTTATTGTTAGCATTAACATTAGCGTTAGTGTTAGGGTATGGGGTAGGGCTAGGGTTAGGGTTCGCATTAGCGTTAGGGTTAGGGTTAGTGCTAGGGCTAGGGCTAAGGTTAGCGTTAAGACTAAGGTTAGTGTTAGGATTAGCACTAGTGTTGTTATTAGGGCTAGGATGAGGCTTAGGTTTACAGTTAATACTAATGTTAGGGTTATTGTTAGTTTTAGAGCTAGATTTAGGTTAAGGGTTAGGGATAGGTTTAGAGTTAGGTTTAGTTCTAGGTTTAGGGTTGATTTATGGGTAGGGTTAGAGTTCAGATTGGGGCTAGTGTTAGTGTTATGGTTAGGATTGGCTTAGCCTTAGGGTTAGGGTTAGGATTAGGATTAGTGTTAGGGCTACTGTTAGAGTTAGGGTTCGTGTTAGGGCTAGGGTTAGGGTTAGGGTTAGGTTTAGAGCGAGGGTTAGGATTAGGGTTAGCCTTATGTCTAGTGTTAGGGTTAGGGTTAGGGTTTGGGCTGGGGTTAGCAATAGTGTTATGATTAGGGCTTGAATGAGGATTAGGGTTAGCATTAAGGATAGTGTGAAGGTGAGGATTTGGCTTAGGGTTATGTTTGGTTTTATGGTAAGGACTAGGGTTAGGACTAGGGTTTTCGCTAGGTTAAGGGTTAGGGTTGGGCTAGGCTTAGGGTTAGGGTTATGGTTTGGATTAGGGTTAGGTTTAGTGCTAGGGTTACAGTTAGGTTTTGGGTTAGGCCTAGGGTTAGGGTTATGATTAGGTTTAAGATTAGGTTTAGGGCGAGGGTTAGAGTTACGGTTAGTATTAGGTCTCATGTAAGGGTTAGGGGTAGGGCCATGGCTGAGCTTGTGCTAGTGTTATGATTAGGGTTAGGGTTAGGGTTATGGCTAAGGTAATTTTTAGTGTTAGGTTTAGGTTTAATGTCAGGGTTAGGGTTAGGGTTCGGGTTAGCCTTACGATCAGGGTTAGTGTTAACACTAGTGTTATGGTTAGGTCTAGGTTGTGGGGTATGTTTAGAATTAATATTAGTGTAGGGTTAGGGTTAAGTTTAATGTTAGGGATAGAGTTAGGTTTAAGGTTAGGGTTTGGGATAGGTTCAGGGTTAGGTTTAGAGCTAGTGTTAGGGCTAGGGTTAGGGTTAGGTTTAGGCCTAGGGTTAGTGTTCGGGTTTGGGCTAGGTTTAGTGTTACGGTTTGGGTGTGGATTAGGGCTAGGGTTAGGGCCAGAGTTAGAGTTAGGTTTCAGTGATGGTTAGGTTTAGGGTTAGGTTTAGGTTTAGGATTAGGTTTAGGGCGAGGTTTAGAGTTACATTTAGTGTTATGTCTAGTGTTAGCATTAGGGTAGGGCTACAGCTGGGGTTAGTGTTAGTGTTATGATTAGGCCTAGGGTTAGGGTTAGGTCTAAGATTATTGTTAGGGTTCGGATTAGGTTTAAATTTAGAGTTAGGGCTAGGCTTAGTTTTAAGGTTAGGGTTAGGGTTAAGGTGAGGTATAGGGTTAAATTTAGGGTTTCGGTTAGAGCTAGTGTTAGTGTTAGGGTTCTAGTGAGGTCTAGTGTCAGGTTTAGGGTTAGGTTTGGGTTACATTTGGGGTGAGGGTTAGGGTTATGGTTACTGTTATGTTTCATGTTAGGGTTGGGGTTAGGGCTAGTGCTGTGGTTTGCATTAGGGCTAAGATTAATTCTAGGGTTACAGTTAGGGTTAATGTTAGTTTTAGGGTAGGATGAGTGTAGCAGACACAGCTTACAGGGTATCTGTCACCTGGGTGTATATAGAAGAAGCATACGAGAGTTCTGCAGCCTTAGTGCAGGTGAAGCAGTTTACAGGGCTTTTGTAGCTAAGTGAACGCGATGCAACCTCTGGGAATTCAATAGCCCAAGTGTAGCAAGCGCAGCTTAGGGGAGGTCTGTAACCTGGGTATAGCAAGAGGAGGTATATGGGAGATTTGTAGCCTTAGTGTAGGAGACACAGTGTACAGTGCTAATGTAGCGTGAGTGTAGCGGACACAGCTTAGGGGATATGTGTAACCTGGGTATACAGAGAAGCTCTATACTGAAGTTCTGTACCTTAGTGTAGGAGATGCAGTTTACACGGCTTCTATAGCATGAGTGTAGGAGACACAACTTCCTGGAGTCCAGTAGCCTGAGTGTACCAGACGCAGATTCTGGGAATTGGGTATCCTGGGTGTAGTGAGAAGCAGTATAAGGGAGTTCTGTACCCTTAGTGTAGGAGACGCACTTTATAGGGATTCTGTAGCTGGAGTATAGGAGATGATACTTACTGGAATTTGGTAGCCTCAGAGTAGCATTTGCACCTTAAGGAATATCTGTAACCTGCGTGTAGCGAGTAGCAGAATACGGGAGTTCTGCAGCCTTAGTGTAGGAGACCCAGTTTAGAAGCTTTCTGTAGTCTGAGTGTAGGAGACACAACTTACCAGAGTTCGGTAGCCTGAGTGTGGTAGTTGCGTCTTACAGGATATCTGTCACCTGGGTTTAACAAGATCCAGAATATGGGAGTTCTGTAGTTGAGTGTAGGAGACGCACATTGCTGGGGGTGGCAGCATGATAGTAGCGGACGCAGCTTAGGGGATATGTGTAACCTGCGTGTAGCAAGAAACTGTATACCAAAGTTCTGAAGCCTTAGTGTAGGTGATGCAGTTTACAGGGCTTCTGTAGCCTGAGTGTAGGAGACCCAACTTACTGGGGTTCCATACACTGAGTATAGCAGATGCAGCTTAGAGAACATCTGTAACTTGGATCTAGTGAGAAGCAGTATATGGGAGTTATGCAGTGTTAGTGTAGGAGAAGCAGTTTTTATGGCTTCTATAGCCTGAGACGCAACTTACTGGGGTTCAGTAGTCTGAGACTAGAAGATGCAGATTATCAGATATCTGTAATCTGGTTGTAAGGAGAAGCAGTATACGGGAGTTTTGTAGCCTTACTGGAGGAGATGCTGTTTACAGTGCTTCTGTAGCATGAGTGTAGCAGCTTAGGGAATCTCTGTAACCTGGGTGTAGCAAGAAACAGTATACTGGAGTTCTGTAGTCTTACTTTAGGAAACATAGTATACAATGCTTTTGTAGCCTGAGTGTAGGAGACACAGCTTCCCTGAATTAGGTAGCCTGAGTGTAGCAGATGCAACTTTGGGGGGTTCTGTAACATGTGTGTAGTGAGTAGCAGTATACATCAATTCTGTAGCCTTAGTGTAGGAGACGCAGTTTACATAGCTTCTGTAGACTGAGTGTAGCAGATGTAGCTTAGGGAAAATCTGTCACCTGGGTGTAGCGAGAAGCAATATAGGGGAGTTCTGTATCCTTCGTGTAGAGGTGCAGTTTTCAGGGCTTCTGTAGCCTGAGTGTAGGAAACACCACTTCCTGGATTTCTGTAGCCTGAGTGTAGCAGACGCAGCTTTGGGGAGTTCTGTAACTTTGTTGTAGCGAGACACATTATACGGGAGTTCTGTAGCCTTTGTGTAGGAGATGTAGTTTACAGGGCTTCTCTAGCTCGAGTATAGGAGATGCTACTACTGGAGTTTGGTAGGTTGAGTGTAGCAGATGCAGCTTTGGGATATCTGTAATATCGGTGTAGCCTTAGTGTAGAGGCGCAGTTTTCAGGGCTTCTAGAGCCTGAGTTTAGGAGACGCAACTTCCCGGAGTTCGGTAGCCTGAGTATAGCAGATGCAGCTTCGGGGAGTTCTGTAACATGAGTGAGCGAGAAGCAGTATACGGGAGTTTATAGCCTTAGTGTAGGAGATGCAGTTTATAGAGCTTCTGTAGCCTCCATGTAGCAGATGCAGCTTAATGATATGTGTAACCTACATGTAGCGAGAAGCTGTATACAGAAGTTCGGTAGGCTTAGTGTAGGAGATGCAGTTTACAGGGCTTCTGTATTCTGAGTGTAGGAGATGCAACTTAACAGAGTTCGGTAGCCTGAGTGCAGCAGATGTAGCTTATGGGACATCTGTAACTTGGAGCTATTGAGAAGCAGTATACGCCATTCTGTAGCCTTAGTGTAGGAGAGGCAGTTTCCATGGCTTCTGAAGCCTGTGTTTAGGAGATTCAATTTACTGTAGTTCGGTAGCCTGAGTGTAGCAGATGTAGCTTATGGGGTATCTGTCACCTCGTGAATATAGAAGCAGCATATGAGAGTTCTGTAGACATAGTGCAGGAGAAACAGTTTAGAGGGCTTCTGTATCTGAGTGAAGGAGACACAACACCCCAGAGTTCAGTAGCCCTAGTGTAGCAGATGCAACATCAGGGAGTTCTGTAACCTGGGGTGTAGAGAGAAGCAGTATATGGAAGTTTTGTAGCCTTAGTGTAGGAGACGCAGTTTACAAAGCTTCTGTAGCCTGATTGTAGCAGATGCAGCTTAGGGGAAATCTGTAACCTGCGTGTAGCGAAAAGCAGTATAGGGGAGTTCTGTATCCTTAGTGTAGAGGCGCAGTTTTCAGGGCTTATGTAGCATGAGGGTAGGAGACGCAACTTCCCAGAGTTCAGTAGCCTGACTGTAGCAGACACAGCTTTGGGGAGTTCTGTAACATGTGTGTAGCAAGAAGCAGTATACAGGAGTTCTGTACCATAAGTGCAGAAGAGGCAGTTTACAGGGCTTATCCAGCTCGAGTGTAGGAGCCCTACTTACTGGAATTCGGTAGACTGAGTGTAGTAGACACAGCTTACGGGATATCTGTAATCTGGGTGTAGCGGCAAGCAGTATAAGGGATTTCTGTAGCCTTAGTGTAGAGGCTCAGTTTTCAGGGCTTCTGTTGCCTGAGTGTAGGAGACGCAACTTACAGGAGTTCGATAGCCTGAGTGTAGCAGGCACACCTTTGGAGAGTTCTATAACATGTGTGTGGAGAGAAGCTGTACATGGGATTTCTGTTGCCTTAGTGTAGGAGAGGCAGAATACAGGGCTTCTGTAGCCTGAGTGTAGCAGACACTACTTAGTGTAGTTCAGTAGCCTGAGTGTAGGAGACGAAGCTTAGGGAATATCTGTAACATGGGTGTAGCAAGAAACAGTATACAGGAGTTCTGTAGCCTTAGTGTAAGAGCATAGTATACATGGCTTCTGTAGCCTGAGTGTAGGAGACGCAACTTCCCTGAGTTCGGTAGCTTGAGTGAAGCAGACAAAGCATCGGTGAGTATTGTAACATGTGTGTAGTGAGAAGCAGTATGAGGGAGTTCTGTTGCCTTAGCAGAGGAGATGCAGTTTACAGGGCTTCTATAGCCTGAGTGTAGCAGACGCTACTTAATGCAGTTCAGTTGCCTGAGAATAGCAGACAGAGCTTCCGGGATATCGGTCACCTGGTTGTAACGAGAAGCATTATATGGGAGTTCTGTAGCATTAGTGTAGGTGAAACAGTTTAGAGGGCTTCTGTAGTCAAGTGAAGGTGATGCAACTTCCCGGAGTTTGGTAGCCCTAGTGTAGCAAATGCAATTTAGCGAAGTCTGTAACCTGTGTGTAGTGAGAAACAGTATATGGGAATTCTGTAGCCTTAGTGCAGGAGGCGCGTTTACATAGCTTCTGTAGCCTGAGTGTAGCTGACGGAGCTTAGGGGAAATCTGACACCTGGATGTAGCGAGAAGCAGTATAGGGGAGTTCTGTATCCTTAGTATAGAGGTGCAGTTTTCATGGCTTCTGTAGCCTGTGTGTAGGAGAGGCAACTTACCGGAGTTCGGTAGCATTATTGCTCCAGATATAACTTATGGGACATCTGTATCTTGGTTCTAATGAGAAGCAGTATTCGGGAGTTCTATTGAATTTTTGTAGGAGACGTAGTATACAAGGCTTCTGTAGCCTGGCTGTAGGTGATGCAAGTTCCCAGAGTTCGATAGCAGACTCATCTCAAGGGATATCTGTCACCTGGATGTAACAAGAAGCACTCTCCGGGAGTTCTGTACCCTTAGTGTAGGAGATGCAGATTACATAGCTTCTGTACCCTGAGTGTAGCTGACACAGCTTAGGGGAAATCTGTCACCTGGATGTAGCGAGAAGCAGTATAGTGGAGTTCTGTATCCTTAGTGTAGAGGGACAGATGTCAGGGCTTCTGTTGCCTGAGTGTAGGAGACGCAACTTACAGGAGTTTGGTAGCCTGAGTGCAGCAGATGTAGCTTATGGGACATTTGTACCTTGGTTCTAGTGAGAAGCAGTATATGGACGTTCTGTTGCCTTAGTGTAGGAGTAGGAGACGCAGTTTATAGGGCTTCTGTAGCCTGAGTGTAGCAGACACTACTTAGTGCACTTCAGTAGCCTGAGTGTAGCAGACAGAGCTTACGGGATATCTATCACCTGGATGTAAGGAGAAGCACTATACTGGAGTCCTGTAACCTTAGTGTAGGAGATGAAATTTACAGGGCTTCTGTAGCTCAAGTGTAGGAGACCCT
>CM027388.1:125112442-125124031 GCA_015711505.1 Sylvilagus bachmani
GCTAGGTTTAGTTATAGGTTTAGGGTCAGGGTTAGGGCTAGAGTTAGGGCTAGTGTTAGGGCTAGGGCTAGGGTTAGGGTTAGGGTTAGGGTTTGGGTTAGGGTTAGGGTTAGGGCTAGGCTAGGGCTATGGTTAGGGTTAGGTTTAAGGCTAGGTCTAGTGCTAGGGCTAGGGCTAGGCTAGGGCTATGGTTAGGGTTGGGGTTAGGGTTAGGGTTTGAGTTAGGGCTAGGGTTAGGGTTCGGGTTAGGGTTAGGGTTAGGGTTAGGGTTAGGGTTAAGCCAGTGCCTGGTCTAGTGCTTGGGTTAGGGTTAGTGTTAGGGGTATGGTTAGGGCTAGGGCTAGGGCTAGGGTTAGGGTTATGGTTAGGGCTAAGGCTAGGACTTGAGTGAGGGTTAGGTTTAGCATTAGGGCTAGTGCAAGGGCTAGGGCTAGTGTTAGGTTTAGGGTTAGGGTAAGGTTTAGGGCTAGGGTTAGGATAAGTTTTATGGTTAGTTCTAGTGCCAGGACTATGTCTAGGGTTAGGCTTAGTGTTAGGGTTAGGGCTACGGCTAGTGTTAGGGTTTTGGTTAGGTTTCGTGCTAGGGTGAGGGTTGGGGTTAGGTCTAGAGCTAGGGTTAGGGCTGGTGTTAGGGTTAGGTCTATTGCTATGGTTTGGGCTAGGTTTTGGGTTAGGGTTAGTGCTCGGGCCAGCGCTAGATCTAGATTTGTGTTTGGGTTAGGGTTAGGGCTAGGGCCAGGACTATGGCTAGTGTTAGGTTTCGGGTTAGGGTTATGCCTAGGGCTTCCCCTATTGTTAGGGTTAGGGTTAGGGTTTGAGGGAGGGCTAGTGTTAGGGTTAGGGCTAGGGTTAGGGTTAGGGTTAGGGCTAGGGCTAAGGCTAGGGCTATGGGAGGGTTAGGGTTAGCGTTAGGGCTAGGGCAAGAGCTAGGGCTAGTGTTAGGGTTAGGGTTAGGGTTAGGGTTAGGGTTAGGGCTTGGGCTAGGGCTAGGGTTAGGCTTAGGGTTTGTTTTAGGGTTACGGTTAGGGTTAGGGTTAGGGTTAGCGATAGTGTTTGTGTTAGGTTTAGGTTTAGGGCTAGGGTTAGGGTTAGGGCAAGGGCTAGGGTTAGGGCTAGGCTAAGGCTATGGTTAGGGTTAGGGTTAGGGTTAGGGTTACGGTTAGGGTTAGGGTTAGGGTTAGGGTTAGGGTTTGGGTTTGAGCGATGGCTAGGTTTAGGTTTAAGGTTAGGGTTAGGGCCAGGGCCTGGGCTAGGGCTCGAGTTAGGGTTAGGGTTAGGTTTTGGGCTAAGGCTAGGGCTAGGGCTAGGGCTAGGTTTAGGTTTAGCGTTAGGGCTAGGGCTAGCGTTAGTTTTAAGGTGTGGGTTAGGTTTAGGGCTAGGGCTAGGGTTAGGGCTATGGCTAGTGTTAGGGTTAGGGATAGGTTTAGGGTAGGGCTCGGTCTCGGGCTAGGTCTATGGTTAGGTTTAGGGTTAGGGTTATGGCTAGGCATAGGGCTAGTGCTAGGGTTAATGCTAGGGTTTGGCTAGGGCTCGGGTTAGCATTAGGTTTAGGCTAGGGCTAGGTTTAGGGTTCGGGTTCAGGTTAAGGCTAGGGCTAGGGTTAGGTTTGGAGTTAGGGTTAGGGTTAGGGCTAGTGATAGTGTTAGGGTTAGGGCTAGGGCTAGGGCTAGGTTTAGGGTTACATTTAAGGTTAAAACTACGGCTAGGGTTATGGCTAGGTCTAGGGCTAGGGCTAGGCCTATGGTTAGGGCTACGGCTAGTGTTATGGCTAGGGCTAGGTCTAGGACTAGGGCTTGGGTTAGGTTTGGGTTAGGGCTAGGTTTAGGGTTAGGGTTAGTGTTAGGGTTAGCGTTAGGGCTCGGGCTAGGGATAGGGCTAGGTCTAGTGTTAGGGTAAGGGTTAGGGTTAGTGGAGGGCTAGGGATAGGGCTAGTACTAGGGCTAGGTCTTGGGTTAGGTTTAGGGTTAGGTTTATGGCTAAGGCTAGGGCTAGGTCTAGGATTAGGGCTAGGTCTAGGTCTAGGTCTAGGGTTAGGACTAGGGCTAGTGCTAGTGTTAGGGTTATGGCTAGGTTTAGGTCTAGGGCTTGGGTTAGCATTAGGATTAGGGCTAGGGCTAGGTTTAGGGTTAGGGTTACGCCTAGGGCTAGGGCTAAGTCTAGAGCTACGGCTAGGGTTAGGGTTAGTGTTTGGGTTAGGTTTAGGGTTAGTGTTAGGTTTAGAGTTAGGGTTAGGGTTAGGGTTTACATTAGGTTTCGGGTTCGAGTTAGGGTTAGGGTTCTGGTTCATGTTAGGGTTAGATTTAGGGTTCGGTTTCGGGTAAGGGTTAGGGTTAGGGTTAGGGATCGAGTTAGGGGTAGGTTTAGGGTTAGGGTAGGGTTTGGGAGTTGGGGTTGGGTTGGGGTTGGGGCTGGGGTTAGGATTAGTTTTGCGTTTAGGGTTAGAGTTTGGGTTATGGTTATGGCTAGGGCTAGGGCTAGTGTTAGGGTTAGGGTTTGAGTTAGGGTTAGGGTTAAGGTTAGGGCTAGGTTTAGGAATAGGGTTAGCATCAGGGTTAGGGCTAGGGATAGGGCTAGTGCTAGGGCTATGGTTAAGGTTAAGGTTAGGGTTAGGGTTTGGGTTAGGGTTACGGTTAGGGTTAGGTTTGGGGCCAGGGCTAGGTTTAGGGTTAGGGCTAGGGCTAGGGCTAGGCTAGGGCTATGGTTAGGGTTAGGTGTAGGGCTAGGGCTAGGGCTAGGGCTAGGCTAGGGCTATTTTTAGGGTTGGGGTTAGGGTTAGGGATAAGGTTAGGTTTAGGTTTAGGGCTAGGGATAGGGCTAGGGCTTGGGCCACTGTTAGGGTTAGGGTTTGAGTTATGGTTAAGGGTAAAGTTAGGGCTAGGTTTAGGGATAGGGTTATGGTCAGGGTTAGGGCTAGGGATAGGGCTAGTGCTAGGGCTAGGGCTAGGGTTAGGGTTAGGGTTTGATTTAGGGTTAGGGTTAGGGTTAGCCTTAGGGCAGGGTTAGGGTTAGGTTTAGGGCTAGGGCTAGGGCTAGGCTAGGGCTATGATTAGGGTTAGGGTTAGGGTTAGGGTTAGGGTTAGGGTTAGTGTTTGAGCGAGGGCTAGGGTTAGGGTTAGGTTTAGGGTTAGGTTTAGAGCCAGTGCCTGTGCTAGGGCTAGGGTTAGGGTTAGTGTTAGGGGTAGGGTTACGGCTAGGGCTAGGGCTAGCACTAGGGTTAGGTTTAGGGTTTGATGTAGGGCTAGGGCTATGGCTAGGGCTAGGATTAGGGTTAGGGCCAGGGCTAGGGTTAGTGTTAGTGCTAGGGTTAGGGTTAGGGTTAGGTCTAGTGCTAGGGTTAGGGTTGGGGTTAAGGTTATTGCTAGGTTGAGGGTTATGGTTATGATTAGGTCTAGTGCTAGCATCAGGGCCATGGTTAGGGTTAGGGCTGGGGCTACGGCTAGAGCTAGGGCTCGGGTTAGAATTATGTTTAGGGCTAGGGCTAGGTTTAGGTTTAGGGTTCCTATTAGGGTTAGGGCTAAGTTTAGGTTTAGGGTTAGGGTTGTGTTTGGGTTTTTGATTGTGTTGGGTTGGGGTTGGGATTAGGGTTAGGGTTGTAGTTGGGGTTGAGGTTGGGGTTAGGGTTAGGATTATGGTTAGGGTTAGGGTTATGGCTAGGGTTAGGGTTTGTGTTAGGGTTAGGGCTAGGGCTAGGCCTAGGGTTAGGGTTAGGTTTAGGGTTAAGGTTAGGGTTAGGGCTAGGGTTAGGGTTAGGGTTAGGGTTTGGGTTAGGGTTAGATTTAGGGTTAGGTTTAGGGTTAGGGATAGGGTTAGGTTTAGGTTTAGGGCTAGGGCTAGGGCTTTGGTTAGGGTTAGGGTTAGGGTTAGGGTTTGATCGAGGGCTACCTTTAGGGTTAGGTCTAGGGTTAGGGTTAGGGTTACGGTTAGGGCTAAGGCTAGGATTTGGGTAAGGGTTAGGTTTAGCGTTTGCGCTAGTGCAAGGGCTATAGCTAATGTTAGGTTTAGGGTTAGGGTAAGGGTTAGGGCTAGGGGTAGGATTAGGGTTAGTTTTATGGTTAGGTCTAGGGCCAGGACTAGTTCTAGTGTTTGGCTTAGGGTTAGTGTTAGGGCTACGGCTAGGGTTAGGGTTAGGGTTAGGTTTCGTGCTAGGGTGAGGGTTAGGGTTTGGTCTAGACATAGGGTTAGGGCTGGGGTTAGGGTTAGGTCCAGTGCTAGGGTTAGGGCTAGGATTTGGGTTAGGGTTAGTGCTAGGGCCTGCGCTAGGTCTAGATTTGGGTTAGGGTTAGGGTTAGGGTTAGGGCTAGGGCTAGGTTTCGGTTTAGGGTTAGGGTTACGCCTAGTGCTTCGGCGTTTGTTAGGGTTAGGGTTATTGTTTGAGCGAGGGCTAGGATTAGGTTAGGGCTAGGGCTAAGGATAGGGCTAGGGGAGGGTTAGGGTTAGCGTTAGGGTTAGGGCAAGAGTTAGGGCTAGTGTTAGGTTTAGGGTTAGGATTAGGGTTAGGGTTAGGGTAGGGCTAGGGTTAGGGTTAGGGTTAGGTCTAGTGCTAGGGTTAGGGTTAGGGTTAGTGCTAGGGTGAGGTTTATGATTAGGTCTAGTGCTAGGGTTAGGACTAGGGTTAGGGTTAGGGTTAGGGTTAGGGCTAGGGCCAGGACTAGGCCTAGGTTTAGGCTTAGGGTTAGGGTTAGGTCTAGGGCTAGGTTTAGGGTTGGGTTCGGTTTAGTGCTAGGGTGAGGCTTAGGGTTAGGTCTAGAGCTAGGGTTAGGTCTGGGGTTTGGGTTATGTCTAGTGCTAGGGTTAGGGATGGGTTTGGGTTTGGGTTAGTGCTAGGGCCAGCGCTAGGTCTAGATTTTGGTTAGGGTTAGGGTTAGGGCTATGGCAGGGCTAGGGTTAGGTTTCTGGTTAGTGTTGGGGTTATGTCTAGGGCTACTGCTAGGGTTAGGATTAGGGTTAGGTCTAGGGCTAGGGTTAAGGTTAGTGTTAGGTTTAGGGTTAGGGCTAGCCTAGGGTTAGTGTTAGGATTAGGGCTAGGATTGGGTTTAGGGTTAAGTTTAGGGCTAGGGCTAGGGCTAGGGTTAGGTTTAGGGTTAGGTTTAGGGCTAGGGTTAGGTTTAGTGTTAGGTTAGGGCTAGGTCTAGGGCTAGGGTTAGGGTTAGGGTTAGGGTTAGGGCTATGGTTAGGGTTAGGGTTAGGGTTAGGGTTATGGCTATGGTATAGGGCTAGGGTTTGGGTTAGTGTTTGGGTTAGGTCTAGGGCTAGGGATAGGTTTAGGGTATGGGTTTGGGTTAGGGCTAGGGTTAGCGTTAGGGTTGGGGTTGGGGGTTGGGGGTTGGGGCTAGGGTTAGGGTTAGGGTTAGCGTTAGGGCTAGGGCTAGCGTTAGGTTTAGGGTTTGGGTTAGTGTTAGGGTTAGGTCTAGGGTTTTTGTAGGGCTAGGGCTGGGGCCAGGGCTAGGGCAAGGGTAACGTCTAGGGTTATGGCTAGGGCTAGGGCTAGGGCTCGTGTTAGGGTTAGGTGTAGGGTTATCAATAGTTTTAAGGTGTGGTTTAGGTTTTGGGCTTGGGTTAGGGCTAGGGCTAGTGTTAGGGTTACGGTTAGGGTTAGGATTGGGCTAGGGCTAGTGTTACTGCTAGGGTTAGGTCTAGGGTTAGGTTTAGGATTAGGGTTATGGCAAGGTCTAGGGCTAGGGTTTGGATTAGGGTTAGGTTTAGGGCTAGGGCTAGTGCTAGGGCTGGAGGTATGACTAGGGTTAGGGCTAGGGCTAGGCTTAGGGCTCGGGCTAGCGTTAGGGTTAAGTCTAGGGCTAGGTTTAGGGTTAGTTTTCGGGTTAGGACTAGGACTAGGGCTAGGGCTAGGGTTAGGGTTAGGGTTAGGTTTAGATCTAGGGTTTGGGTTATGGCTAGGGTGAGGGTTAGGGCTAGGGCTAGGGCTAGGGCTAGGCTTAGGAATAGCATTAGGATTAGAGCTGGGCTAGGGTTAGGTTTAGGGTTAGGCTTAGGGTTAGGCTAGTGTTAGGGTTAGAGTTAGGGCTAGGTTTGGGTTTATTGTTAGGGGTAGGGCTAGGGCTAGGAATAGGGTTAGGGTTGGGGTTTGCGATAGGGTTAGGGCTAATGCTAGGGTTAGGGTTAGTGTTAGGGTTAGGGCTAGGTCTAGGGCTATGGTTAGGTTTAGGGTTAGGGCTAGGGTTGTGTTTATTGTTAGGGTTACGGCTAGGGCTAGTGCTGGCGTTAGAGTCAGTGTTAGGGTTAGTGCTAGGGTTAGATATAGGGTAGGACTAGGGTTAGTGTTAGGGTGAGGGTTATGGCTAGGGCTAGGTCTAGGGCTAGGTTTAGGGTTAGGGTTAGGGTTAGCGCATGGGCTAGCATTAGGTTTAGGGTGTGAGTTATGATTAGGGCTATGGTTTGGGCTAGGGCTAGTGTTAGGGTTAGGGTTAGGGTTAGGGTAGGGGTAGGGTTAGGGCTAGGGTTAGGTCTTGGGTTAGGGTTAGGGTTAGGGCTAGTTCTAGGTGTAGGGCTAGGTTTGGTGCAATGGCTAGGGTTAAGGCTAGGGTTAGGGCTAGGGTTAGGGCTCGGGTTAGCTTTAGGGTTAGCGCTTGGGCTAGGTTTATGGTTAGGGTGTTGGTTATGATTAGGGCTAGGGTTAGGGTTAGGGTTGGGGTTGGGGGTTTGGTTTGGGGTTGGGGTTTGGGTTGTGTTTAGGGTTATGGTTAGTGTTTGGGTCAGGGCTAGGGCTAGGGCGAGGGTTAAGGCTAGGGTTAGGTTTATGTCCAGGGCTAGGGCTATTGTTAGGGTTACAGATAGGGTTAGGGCAACGGTTAGGGTTAAGGCTAGGGCTAGTGCTAGGGCTAGGCCTATGATTAGGGCTACGGCTAGGATTATGGCTAGCGTTGGGGCTAGGGCTAGGGCTAGGGCTTGGGTTAGCGTTAGGGTTAGGGCTAGGGCTAGGTTTAGGTTAGGGTGTGGGTTAGGGTTAGGGCTAGTGTTAGTGTTAGGGTTGGGGTTGGTGATGGGGTTCGGGTTCGGGTTCGGGTTAGGTTTATTTTTAGTGTTAGGGTTAGGGCTAGGGCGAGGTCTAGGGTTAGGGTTAGGCTTAGGGTTAGGGTTAATGTTAGGGCTATGCCTAGGGTTAGGGTTTGGACTAGGGCTAGGTTTAGTTTTAGAGTTAGGTTTAGGTTTAGGTCTAGGGTTAGGGTTAGGGCTAGGGTTACGGCTATGGTTAGGGCTAGAGCTAGGGTTAGGTTTAGGGCTAGGGCTGGGTTTAGGGTTAGGGTTAGGGTTAGGTCTAGTGCTAGGGTTAGGATTAGGGTTAGGGTTAGTGCTACTAATACGGTTAGGGCTAGGTTTAGGGTTAGGCTAGGGTTAGGGTTACGGTTAAGGCAAGCCTATGGCTAGGGTTATGGCTAGGGCTAGGGCTAGGGTTAGGGGTAGGGGTAGGACTAGGTTTAGGGTTAGGTTTTGGGTTAGGGCTAGGGCTAGGGTTAGGTTTAGAGTTAGTGTTAGTGTTAGGGCTAGTTTTAGGTTTAGGGTAGGTTTAGGGCTACGGTTAAGTTTAAAGCTACGGCTAGGGTTAGGGCTGGGGCTAGGGCTCGGGCTAGAGCTATGGTTATGGCTACGGCTATGGTTATGACTAGGGCTAGGGCTAGGTCTAGGTCTTGGGTTAGGGTTAGGGTTAGGGATAGAAGTAGGATTAGTGTTAGGGTTAGGGTTAGGGTTAGGTTTAGGGTTAGGGATAGGGCTAGGGCTAGGTTTAGGATTAGGTTTAGGGTTAGGGCTAGGCTAGAATTAGGTTTTGGTTTAGGGCTAGGGTTGGGTTTAGTGTTAGTGTTAGGGCTAGGGTTAGGGATATGGCTAGGGCTAGATTTAGGGTTATGGCTAGGGTTAGGGTTAGGGTTAGGGTTAGGGCTAGTACTATGGTAAGGTTAGGGTTATGGCTAGGTCTAGGTCTAGGGCTAGGGCTAGGGTTAGTGTTAGGTTTAGGGCTAGGGTAGGGTTAGGGTTAGTGTATGGCTAGGGCTAGGGCTAGGTTTAGTTTTAGGATTAGGTTTAGGGCTACGGCTATCGTTAGGTTTATGGTGTGGGTTATGATTAGGGCTTGGGTTAAAGCTATGGTTAGTGTTAGGGTTAGGGTAGGGCTAGTGCTAGGGCTAGGTCTTGGGTTAGCTTTTGGATTAGGGTTATGGCTAGGGCTAAGGCTAGTGTTAGGGTTAGGGATAGGGCTAAGGTAGGTCTAGGGCTACGGTTAGGGCTAGGGCTAGGTTAAGGCTAGGTCTAGGGCTAGGCTTAGGGTTAGCATTATGGTTAGTTCTAGGGCTAGGGTTAGGATTAGGTTTAGGGTTAGGGCTAGGCTAGGTTTATGGTTAGGGTTAGGGCTAGGGCTAGGGTTATGGTTAGGGTTAGGGTTAGGGTTGGGGCTAGGGCTAGGGTTAGGGTTAGTTTTAGGGTTAGGGTTGTGGTTGGGGGTTGTGGTTGGGGTTCTGGTTGGGTTTAGGGTTAGTGTTAGGGCTAGGGCTAGGTCTAGGGTTAGGTTTAGGATTAGGGTTATGACTAGGGCTAGCGCTAGGGATAGGGTAATGGTTAGGGCTAGTGTTAGTGTTAGGGCTAGGGTTAGGTTTCTGTCTATGGCTAGGGCTAGGGTTAGGGTTAGGGCTAGGGCTTGGTCTAGGGCTAGGGTTAGGGTAGGCCTCGGGTTAGCGTTAGGGTTAGGGCTAGGGCTAGGTTTAGTGTTAGGGTGTTGGTTAGGTTTAGGGCTAGTGTTAGGGTTATAGTTGGGTTTTGGGGTTGGGGTTGGGTTTGTCATTAGGTTTAGGGTTAGTGTTACAGTTAGGGCTAGGTTTAAGGCTAGGATTAGTGTTATGTGTAGGGCTACGGCTAGGCTTAGGGTTACAGTTAGGGTTAGGGCTATGGCTAGTGTTAGGGCTAGGTCTAGGGCTAGGGCTATGATTAGGGCCACGGCTAGGATTATGGCTAGGGCTAGGGCTAGGGTTAGGGCTCGGGTTAGGGTTAGGTTTAGGGCTAGGTCTAGGGTTAGGTTTAGGGTAAAGTTTAGATCTAGGCTAGGTTTAGGGTTAGGGTTAGTTCTACGTTTTTAGTGTTAGGATAGGGTTAGGGTTAGGTCTAGGCTAGGGTTAGGGTTAGGGTTAGGGATAGGGTTGGGTTTAGTGTTAGGGTTAGTGCTAGGGCTAGGGCTAGTGCTTGCTAGTCCTAGGGTTAGGATTAGGGTTTGGGTTAGGGCTAGATTAGGGCTAGGGCTAGATTTAGGGTTCAAGTTAAGGTTATGGTTAGGGCTAGGGTTAGGGTTAGGGCTAGGGTTAGGGTTAGGGTTAGGTTTAGGTCTAGGGTAGTGTTAGGTTTAGGGCTAATGTTAGAGTTAGGGTTAGTGTTAGAGTTAGTACTAGTTCTATGGCTAGGTCTATTTCTAAGTCTAGGTTTATGAATAGGGCTAAGCCTAGTGCTAGGGCCTGTGATAGACTTAGTGTTGGTGTTAGGGTTGCTTTAGAGTGAGGGTTATGGTAAGAGGGTTAGGTTAAGGGCTAGTGTTCAGGTTAGGTATAGTGTTATGATTACGGCTAGGCTTAGAGTTTGGGTTAATGTTAGTGTTAGGTTTAGTCCTAGTGTTAGTATTTAGGCTAGTGTTAGGGTTAGTGTTTTTGTTAGGGTTAGGGCTAGTGTTAGCGTTAGGGCTAAATTAGGGTTAGGGTTAAGTTTAGGGCTCGGGTTAATGTTAGGGTTTGGGCTAGTACTAGGGCTAGGCTTAGTGTTAGGGTTAGCATTAGGGCTAGTGTTAGGGTTTGGTTTAGGGTTTGGGCTAGGGCTAGGTTTAGGGCTAGGGTTATGATTATGATTAGGGCTAGGTGTTTGTCTAAGGCTAGGGTTATAATTAGAACTATGCCTAATGCTAGGGCTATGATAGACTTAGTGTTGGAGTTAGGATGTTTTAGGGTTAGTGTTATGGTTAGGGTTAGGGTTAGGGTTACGTTTAGTGTTAGTGTTAGGGTTACGTTTATGGTTAGCGCTAGTTATAGTGTTATGTTTATAGCTAGGGCTAGGTCTAAGGCTTGGTTAGGTTTCAGGCTAGGCCTAGGACTAGGGTTAGGACTAGGTCTAGAGCTAGCTTTAGGGTTGGGTTAAGGTTAAGGTTAGGGCTAGTGTTGTGTTAACAGTTAGGACTATGACTAAGTCTAAGGCTATGGTTAAGGTTAGGTGTAGGATTAGGGTTAGTGTTAGAGTTAGATTTATGTTTAGGTCTTGGGTTTGGTTTTAGGTTAGGGCTAGGACTAGTGCTAGGACTAGGATTAGGGTTAGGGTTAGGTCTAGGGTCAGGGTTCGGATTAGGGCTAGTTTAAAATTAGGGTTAGGGCTAGAGCTAGGGCTAGGACTAGCTTTAGGCTTAGGACTAGAGCTAGGTCTAAGGTCAGGTTTAGGGTTAAGGCTTGGGTTTTGGGATTGTCTAGCGCTCATGCTAGGACTAGGGCTAGGGTGAAGTTTAGGGTTTTCTTTAGGGTTAGTACTAGGTCTAGGTCTAAGGCTATTTTTAGGATTAAGACTAGGCCTAGGACTCGGGCTGTGTTTAGGGTTAGGGCTTGGGTTAGTGTAAGTCCTGGGCTAGGGCTAGGACTAAGGCTAGGATTAGGGCTAGGGCTAGGTCTCAGGCCAGCATTAGGTTTAGGGCCAAGCCTATGTCTGGGGCTCTGGTTAGGTTTAGGGTTATGGTTAGAGTTAGGGTTAGGATTAGCGTTAGGATTAGGGCCAGGTTTAGGGTTAGGGTTATGGGTAGTGTTAGGATTAGGGCTAGGTCTAAGGCTTGGTTTAAGTTTAGAGCTACGCCAAATGCTAGGGCTAGGGTTAGGTTTAGCATTGGGGTTCGGGCTTTGGTTATGGTTAGGTCTAGGGCTAGGGCTAGGACTAGTGCTAGGGTTTTTGGTAGGGTTGGGGTTAGGGCTAGGTTCAGGGTTTGGGTTATGTATAGGATTAGGGTTAAGTTTAAGTATATTGTTAGGATTAGGTCTAGGGCTAGTTCTAGGACTACGGTTAGGGTTAGGTGTAGGGATAGTGTTAGTGTCAGTACTAGGATTAAGGATAGGACTAGGTTTGGGGTTAATGTTAAGGCTAGATTTAGGGTAAGGTCTAGCAATTGCACTAAAGGTAGGGTTGAGTTAGAGCTAGGTTTTGGGTTAGGGTTAAGGATTGTGTTAGGGTTATTTCTTGGGTTAGTGTTAGGTCTAGGGTTAGGACTAAGGCTAGTGTTAGGTTTAGAGTTAGGGCTAGGCCTAATTCTAGGACTACGTTTAGGATTAGATGTAGAGATAGTGCTAGGATTAGAGTAGGGACAAGGTTAGGTTTAGGGTTCGGGTTATTTCTTGGCTTAGGGTTTGGTCTACGGCTAGGACAAAGGCTAGGGTTAGGGTTAGGTTTAGGGCTAGTTTTAGAGTTAGGTTTGGGCTAGAGCTACGGCTAGGATTGGATTTAGGGTTAGGACTAGGGCTACGTCTAGTGTCAGGGTCAGGGTTAATGCTTGGGTTTGGTTTAGGTCCAGGGGTAGTTCTAGGACTAGGGCTAGGGTGAGGGTTAATGTTAGGGTTAGGGCTAGGATTAGGGTTA
>CM027388.1:125137031-125159159 GCA_015711505.1 Sylvilagus bachmani
GGGATAGTGTTATAATTAGGGTTAGAGTTAGGATTAGGCTTAGGGTTAGGTCTAGGGTTAGGGTTATAGTTAGGGTTAGGGTTAGGGTTAGGGTTAGTGCTAGGCTTAGGTTTATGGTTAGGGTTAGCGTTATGGTTAGATTTAAGATTAGCGTTAGGGTTAGTTTTAGAGTTAGGGCTAGGTTTAGTGTTAGGGTTAGGGTTAGGTTTAGGGCTAGGCTTAGGTTTAGGTTTAGGGTTAGTGCTAAGGTTAGATTTAGGGTTTGGGTTAGAGATAGGGTTAGGGTTAGGGTTAGTTTTAGGTTTATGTTTAGAGCGAGGGATAGGGTTAGGGTTAGCCTTATGTCTAGTGTTAGGTTTAGGGTTAGTGTTAGGGTTTGCCCTGGGGTTTGCAATCGTTTAATGCTTAGGGCAAGGGTGAGGGTTAGGATTAGGGTTAAGGATAGTGTTAGGGTGAGTGTTAGGGTTAAGGTTAAGGTTAGTGTTAGGGTTATGGTTAGGGTTAGGGTTGCATTAGGTTCGGTTAGGGTTAGGGTTGGGGTTAGGGTTAGGACTAGGGATAGCGTTAGGGCTAGGGTTAGGTTTAGGGTTAACGTTAAGGTAGGGCTTGGGCTAGGGCTATGGCTAGGATTAGATTTACATTTACGGGTAAGGTTAAGGTTAGGTTTAGGGTAGAGTTAGTCTTAAGGTTAGGCTTATGGCTTAGGGCTAGGGTTAGGTCTAGGGCTAGTGTTAAGGTCCAGGTTAGTGCAAGGATTAGGGTTAGGTTTAGGTTGAGTGTTAGGTTTATCTTTATGGTTAGGGTTAGCAATAATGTTATGATTAGGGTCAGGTTTAGAGTTTGGGTTATGCATAGGCCTAGGGCTATGGCTAGGTTCAGGTTTAGCATTATGGTTAGAGTTTGGGCTAGGGCTAGTGCTATGGCTATGGTTAGGGTTATTGTTAGGGTTAGGGTTAGGTTTCTGGTTAGGGGTTTAGGGCTAGGCTTAGGCTTAGGGCTAGGGTTAGGGTTAAAGGTAGGGTTAGGCTTAGGCCTAGGGCTAGGGCTAGGGTCAGGTTTAGCCTTATGGTTAGATTTTGGGCTAGGGCTAGTGTAGGGCTAACATTAGAGTTAGGGTTAGTATTAGGGCTAGGGTTAGTTTTAGGGTTAGGGGTTACTGTTTGGTTGGTGTTAGGATTATGGTTAGGGTTGGGGCTAGTGTTAGGTTTAGTGTTCAAGTTTGGCCTAGAGTCTGATTTAAGTTAGTTTAGGGTTAGGTTTGGGGCGAGGGTTAGGTTTAGGGTTAGCGTTATGTCTAGTGTTTGGGTTAGGGTAAAGGATAGTGTTAGGGTGAGTGTTAGAGTTAGGTCTGGGTTTGGGGTTAGCATTAAGGTTCGGGTAATGTTTGTGCTAGGGTTAAGGCTAGGGTTAGAGTTAGCTTCAGCTTAGGGGTGGGTTAGGGCTAGGGCTAGGGCTAGGGTTAGGGCTAGCGTTACCATTAGCGTTAGTGCTAGGGTTGGGGTTAGGGTTAGGGTTAAGGTTATGGTTTTGTGTTAGGGTTAGTGTTAGTTTTATGTTTAGTATTATGGTAGGGCTAGTGTTAGGGTTAGGGTTACGGTTAGGGCCATGGCTAGGGTTAGGGTTAGGATTAGCATTAGCTTGTGGTTATGGTTTGGGTTAGGGCTAGGGCAAGGGCTAGGGTTAGGGTTAGTGTTAGGTCTAGGGTTAGGGTTGGATTAGGGTTAGGGGTTAGGGTTAGTGTTTAGGGTTAGGATTATGGTGGTTTAGGGCTATTGTTAGCGTTAGGGTTCAAGTTAGGGCTAAGTTCTGGGTTAGGGTTAAGTTTAAGTTAGGCGTGATGGTTAAGGTTAGGCTTAGTGTTAAGTCTAGTGTTTTGGTTAGGATTAGTGCTATGGCTGGGGATTTCGCTAGTGTTATGATTAGGGCTAATGTTAGGTTTGGGGTTAAGGTTAGTGTTAGGTTTAGTGTTAGATTTAATGTGATTGTTAGGGCTCATTTTAGCGTTAAATTAGAGCTAGTGTTAGAGTTAGGTTTCAAGGTAGGGCTATGGTTAGGGTTAGGGTTAGGTTTAAGGTTAGGTTTAAGGCGAGGGTTCGGGTTAGGGTTAGTGTTATGTCTGTCTGGTGTTATGGTTAGGGTTAGGGTTAGTGTTTGGCCAGGGTTTGCATAATGTTATGCTTAGGGCCAGGGTTAGGGTTAGGGTTAGGGCTAGGCTTAGTGTTAGGTTTAGGTCTAGGGTTACTGTTAGTGTTAACACTAGTGAAAAGTTAGGGTTAGGGTTAGTTTAAGGTTTAGGGTTAGGGCAATGATAGGGTTAGGGTTAGGGTTTGATTGAGGTTAGTGATAGTGTTATGATTAGGAATATGGTGGAGGTTTGGGGTAGAATTAAGAATAGTTTTAGGGTGAGGGTTAGGGTTAGGGTTAATGTCAGTGTTAGGGTTATGGTTAGTGTTATGGTTAGGATTGGATTAGAGTTAGGGCTAGGGTTAGTGTTAATAGTAGTGTTAGGTTTAGGGTTAGGTTTAATGTTAGGGATAGAGCTAGTGTTAAGGTTAGGTTTAGGGTTATGGTTATTATTATGGTTTGGTTAGGGTTAGGTCTAGGGTTAGGGCTAGGGCTAGGGCTAGAGCTAGGGTTAGGGTTAAGGTTAGGGTAGGGTTGAAGGCTAGGGCTAGGTCTAGGTTTAGGGTTACAGTTAGGGTTAGGGCTAGGTTTAAGTTTAGGGTTAGCACTAATGTTATGATAAGGGCTAGGGTGATTGTTTGGTTAGTGTTAATGTTCATGTTAGGGTTAGGGTTAGTTTTAATGCTAGGGTTAGGGTTAGGTTTAGTGTTAGGGTAATGGTTAATTTTAGTGCTAGGGTTAGGGTTAGAGTTAACAATATTTCTAAAGATAGGCTTAGAGTTTGGGCTGGGGTTAGCGATAAGGTATGTTTAGGGATAGGGTGAGGGTTAGGGGTAAGGTTAGGATTAGTTTGAGGGTTAGGGTTAGTGTTAAGGTTAGTGTTAGGGTTAGTGTTAGGGTTGGATTAGTGTTAGGGTATGGGTTATGGTTATGGTTATTGTTAGGGTTAGGTTTAGGGTTTGGGTTGGGTTCAGGGCTAGTGCTATGGTTAGGGCTAGGGTAGGATTAGGGTTAAGGTTAGGGCTTAGGATATAGCTAGAGCTAGGGCCAGGGTTAGAGTTAGTGTTAAGGCTAGTGTTTGGGTGAAGGTTAGTGTTAGATTTAGGGTCAAGTCAGGGCTTGGGTCAGGGTAAGGGTTAGGTTTAGGGTTTTGTTTAGAGAGAGGGTTAGGGTTAGGGTTTGTGGTATGACTAGTGATAGGGTTAGGGTTAGGGTTAGGCTTAGGCCTGGGGTGTTTAGCACTACTGTTAGGGTTAATTTTAGTGTTAGGGTTAGGGTTAATTTTAATGTTAGGGTTAGGTTTAGGCTTAGGGTTAGGTTTAGGGCTAGGGTTAAATTTAGGGTTAGTGTTAGTGGTAGAGTCAGGGTTAGTGTCAGGGTTAAGTTTAACATTAGCGCTATGGTTAGTGCAAGCGTGATGGTAACATTTAGGGTTAGGGTTAGGGTTAGGGTTAGGATTAGCATGAGGGTTAGGGTTAGGGTTTGGGCTGTGGTTAGCAATAGTGTTATGATTAGGACTATGGTGAGGGTTTGGGTTAGGGTTAAGAATAGTGTTAGGGTTAGAGTTAGGGTAGTTTAAGGTTATTATTAGAGTTAGGGTTAGGTTTAAGGTTTGGTTAGAGTTAGGGCCAGGGCTAGGATTAGGGCTAGGTTAGGGTTAGGGTTAATGTTGGATCTTGGGATAGGGCTAGGGCTATGGTCAGGATTAGGGTTAGGATTAGGGCTAGGGCTAGGGTTAGGGTTAGGGTTAGTGCTAGGGTTATTGTTAGGGTTAGGAATAGGATTGGGTTTTGGTTAGGTTTAGTGTTAAAGAAATGGTTAGGGTAAAGATTAGTTTTAGGGCTCGGGTTACGGTTAGGTTTAAGGTTAGGGCTTGGACTAAGGCTAGGGATAGGGTCATGGTTAGGATTAGGGTAAGGTCTCGGATTACAGTTTGGGCTAGTGATAGGGCTAGGGCTAGTTTAGGGCTAGGGTCAGGATTAGGGTTGGGTTAGTGATAGGGTTAGTGTTGGGGATAGGGTTAGGTTTAAGTCTAGGGCTACAGCTAGGGCCAGTGTTAGGGCTATGTTTCAGGTGCTGGTTAGGGTTAGGGTTAGGGTGAGGGTTAGGGTTAGGGATAGGGCTAGCCTAGGGCTAGGGTTATGGTTAAGTTTAGTACTAGGGTTAGGGTTAGGAGTATTGTTAGGCTAGGGCTAGTGTTAGGGTTATATTTAGGGTTATGGCTAGGGTTAGGGTTTAAGTTAGGGTTAGCGTTATGTCTAGTGTTAGGTTTAGGGTGGGGGTAGGGCTGGGGTTAACACTAGTGTTATGATTAGGGCTAGGGTTAGTGTTAGGGTTAGCTCTATGGTTAGGGCTAGGTTTAGGGTTAGGGTTAGCATTTGCGATATGGTTAGCACATGGTTTAGGGTCAGGTTTAGGTTTAGGTTTTGGGTTAGGGTTAGTGTTAGCACTAGTATTATGATTAGTGCTAGAGTTAGGGTTAATGTTAGTGTCAGGGTGTGGTTTAATGTTAGGGCTAGAGCTAGGGTTAAGTTTAGAGTTAGGGTTAGGTTTAGTGGTAGTGTTAGTGTATGGTTAGGGTTAGGGATATTGTTAGATTTAGTGCTAGGATTAGTGTTAGCTTTAGTGTCAGAGTTACCGTTAGTACTAGGGCTAGGGCTAGGTTTCGGGTTAGCATTAGGATTAGGGTTAGGGTTAGGGTTAGTTTTAGGGTTAGGGCTAGGTCCAGGGTTAGGGTTAGGGTTAGGGTTAGGGTTAGGGTTAGCACTAGTGTTATGATTAGGGCTAGGATCAGGGTTAGGGTTACCTATAATGATAGTGTTAGTGTTAGGGTTAGGTTTAATGTTAGGGTTAGAGCTAGGGTTAGGTTAAGGGTTAGAATAGTGATAGCGCTTGAGTTACGGTTAGGGTTAGATTTAGGTTTAGGGTTATGTTCAGGGCAAGGTTTAGAGTTATGGTTAACATAAGGTCTAGTGTTAGCCTTAGGGTTACTGCTAAGGCTGGGATTAGAGCTGGTGTTATGAATAGGACTATGCTTAAGTTTAGGGCTAAGGTATTGTTAAAGTTAGGGTTAGGTTTAATATTAGGGTTAGGGCTAGGGTTAGGGTTAGGGATAGAGTTAGGGCTAGGGTTAGTGTTAGGGATAGGGTTATGGTTAGGTTTAGGGCAAGGGCTAGGGCTAGGGTTAGGGGTAGATTTCGAGTTAGGCTTTGGGTTAACACTATTGTTATGATTAGGGCTAGTGTGAGGGTTATGGTAGGGTTAGCGTTATGTTTAGTGTTATGGTTAGGGTTAGTGTTTGGGTCTGGGCTGGTTTTACCGATAGTGTTATGATTAGGGGAAGGAGAGAATTAGGGTTTGGGTTAAGGATATTGATAGGGTGCAGTTTAAGGTTAGGTTTGAGTTTAGTGTTAGGGTTTGTGTTGGATTAGGCTTATTATTAAGATTAGAGATACAGTTATGGTTAGTGTTATGGTTAGGTTTAGGGTTAGGGTTAGGGTTAGGGTTAGGGCTAGGTCTAGGGATAGGACAAGGTTTAGGGTTAGGGTTAGGGTTAGCCCTAATGTTATGATTAGGGCTAGGATGAGGATTAGGGTTACTGTTAGTGTTAGGGTTAGGTTTAATATTAGGGTTAGAGCTAGGGTTAGGTTATGGGTAGGGATAGGGTTAGGGTTAGGTTTAGTGCTTGGGTTAGGTTTAGGGTTAGGCTTAGAGTAAGGGCTAGGGTTAGTGTTACTGTTTTAGTTAGGGCTAGGCTTAGGGTTAGGGTTAGGTTAGGATTAGGATTAGGGTTAGAGCTATGGTTAGAGTTAGGGTTCAGGTAAGGGCTAGGATTAGGGTTAGGTTTATGTTTAGGATTAGGTTTAGGGTGAGGGTTAGGGTTAGTTTTAACTTTATGTCTAGTGTTAGGGTTAGAGTTAGGGTTTGGTTTGGGGTTAGCAATAGTGTTATGATTAGCCCTTGGTGAGGGTTAGGGTTAGTGTTAAGAATAGTGTTAAGGTGAGGGTTCGGATTAGGGTTAATGTTAGTATTAGGGTAAGGGTTAGGGTTAGGGTTGGCTTAGGGTTAGTGTAATGGTTAGGGTCAGGGTTTAGGGTTAGGGTTAGGGTTAGGGTTATGGTAAGGGTTAGGGTAAGGGCTAGGAATAGTTGTAGGGGTAGGGGTAGGGTTGAGATTAAGTTTAGGCCGTGGGCTAGGTCTAGGGCTAGGTCTATGGTTGAGGTTAGGGGTAGAGGTAGGGCTAGGGATATGGCGAGCCTTAGGTTAGGGTTAGCATTAGCATTAGCGTTAGTGTTAGGTTTAGCGTTAGGGTTAGGGCTAGGGCTAGGGGAATGGCTAGGGCTAGAGTTATGGTTAGGTTTAGGGCTAGGGATAGGGCTAGTGCAAGGGCTAAGTTTAGGTTTGGGTTAGGTTATGGCTAGGGATAGGGCTAGGGTTAAGGCTATGGCTAGAGTCATGTTTAGCGCTAGTGTTAGGGCTAGGTGTAGAGTTAGGGTTAAGGTAAGTGTTAGGGTTAGGGTTAGGGTTAGGTTTAATGTTAAGGTTAGGGCTCGGCTTAGGGTTAGGGTTAGCTTTAGGGTTATGGTTAGTGCTAAGTTTAGGGTTAGGTATAGATTTAGGGCTAGTGTTAGGGTTAGGGCTAGGTTTAGGTTTAGGTTTAGGGTTTGTATTATTGTTAGGGCTAGGGCTAGGGTTAGAGTTGGGTTTCCGGTTAGGGCTAGGGTTTGGGTTAGGTTTACGTTTAGGATTAGGTTAGGGTGAGGGTTAGAGTTATGGTTAGCGTTATGTCTAGAGTTAGCATGAGAGTTGGGGCCATGGCTGGGGTTAGCACTAGTGTTATGATTAGTGCTAGGATTAGGGTTAGGGCTAAGGTTATTGTTAGTGTTAGTGTAAGAGCTAGGATTAGTTTTAGCGCTAAGGTTAGCTTATGGTTTGGTTAGGGTTAAGTTTAGGTTTAGTGTTAGGGTTAGTTTTAGCACTAGTGTTATCATTTGGTGTAGGTTTCGGGTTAGGGTTTGGGTTAATGTTAGTGTTAGGGTTAGGGTTAGGTTTAATGTTAGGGTTAGAGCTAGGGTTAGGGTTACGGTAGGGATAGGGTTAGTGTTAGGTTTAGCGCTAGGGTTAGGGTTGGGAATAGAGTTAGAGCTAGTGTTAGTGTTAGGCCTAGGGTTAGGGTTAGGGCTAGGACTAGATTTTGGGTTCCGTTTAGGACTAGGGTTATAGTTAGGGTTATGTTTAGGAATAGGTTTGGGGGAGATTTACAGTTAGGGTTAGCGTTATGTTTAGTGTTAGGGTTAGGGTTAGTGTTTTTACTTGTTTTGGTGTTAATGTTAGTGTTACGATGAGGGCTAGGGTGAGGATTAGGGTTAGGGTTAAGGATACTGTTACGGTGAGAGTTAGGGTTAGGGTTAAGGTTAATATTAGGGTTAGGGTTAGGGTTAGGTTTGTTAGGCTTAGTTTTAGGAAAGTGTTTGTGTTACGGTTAGCGTTGCGGTTTGGTTTAGGGTTAGGTTTAGGTTGGGATACGTTTAGGATTAGGTTTGTTAGGATTAGAGTTTAAAAAGTGGGTTATGGTTAGTGTTGCTGTTAGGTTTAGGGTTAGGTTTAGGAAGAGTGTTAGGCTAGAGCTCGTGTTAGGGCTCAGGTTAGGTTTATGGTTAAGGTTAGGGATTAGGCTACGGCTAGGTTTAGGGTCAGGGTTAGGGTTAGGGTTAAGCCTGGGCTAGGGCTATGGTTAGGGTTAGGTTTTGGACTAGGTCTAGGGCTATGGCTAGGGTTAGGGTTAAGGTTAGGGCTAGGGTTATGGTTAGGTTAGGGTTCGGGTTATGGTTAGGGGTAGTGTTAAGGTTAGGGTTAAGATTAGTGTTAGGGCTACGACTAGGGTTAGGGCTAGGATTAGGGTTAGGGTTAAGATCAGAGCTTGGGCTAGGGCTAGGTTTAGGCTTAGGTCTAGGGCTATGGTTAGGGTTAAGTTTAGGGTTAAGTTTATGGTTAGGGCTAGGGCTAGTTTTAGGGCTAGGGCTAGGGCTATGGTTAGTGTTAGGGTTTTTGCTGGGTTTACTGATATTGTTATGATTAGGGCTTGGGTGAGGATTAGGTTTAGCGTTAAGGATAATGTCAAAGTGAGGGTTCGGCTTAGGGTTAATGTTAGTGTTAGGAGTAGGGTTAGGGTTAGGTTTGCGTTAGTGTTAGTGTAAGCATTATGGTTAGGGTTAGGGTTACCGTTGGGGTTAGTGTTAGGGTTAGTGTTAGGGTTAGGGTTAGGGTTAGGGTTAGGTCTAGGGTTAGGGCTAGAGTTAGAATTAAGATTAAGTTTAGGGCTTGGGCTAGGGCTAGTGTGAGGGCTAGGCCTAGAGTTAGGCTTGGGGTAGAGGTAGGACTCGGGCTAGGTTTAGGTTGGTGTTAGCATTAGTGTTAGAATTAGGTTAGCACTAAGGCTAGGGCTAGGGCAAGGGCTAATGGTTGGGTTAGGGTTAGGGTTAGGTCTACGGATAGGACTAGGGCAAGGCTAGTTCGAGGGTCAGGGTCAGGGTTAGTGCTAGGGATAGGTTTAGGGTTAGGTTTAGTGTTAGAGTTAGGGCTAGGGTTAGGTTTAGGGGTTAGGGTTAGGTTTACAATTATGGTTAGGGTTAGGGTTAGGGTTAGAATTAGGGTTAGGGTTAGGCCTAGGGCTGGGGTTAGCACTAATCTTATGGTTAGGGCTAGGGCTATGGTTAGGGTTAAGGTTAGTGTTAGGGTTAGAGTTAGGTTTAATATTAGGTTTAGTGATAGGTTTAGGGTTATGGTTTGCACTAGGGTTAGTGTTAGGGTTAAGGTTAGAGTTACAGATATGGTTAGCTCTAGGGTTAGGTTTAGGAAAAGTTTGAGTCAGAATTAGGGCTAGTGTTAGTGTTAGTGTTAAGCTTAGGGCTAGGTTTAGGTTTAGGGTTAAGGTTTAGATTAGGTTAGAGTTAGGGCTAGGGTTAGAGTTAGTTTTTGGGTAGGGCTAAGGTTAGGGTTAGGGTTAGGGTGAGGGTGAGGGCTAGGGCTAGAGATAGGGTTAGCATTAGGGTTAGGGCTAGCGTTACTGTTAGCATTATGTCTAGTGTTAACGTTAGGATTAGAGTACAGCTGGTGTTAGCTCTAGTGTTATGATTAGGGCCAGGGTTAGGTTTATTGCTAAATTTATTGTTAGGTTTAGGGTTAGGTTTAATGTTAGGGTTAGGGATAGGGTAGTTTTAGGTTAGTTTTAGTGTTAGTTTTAGGGTTAGGTTTAGGTTTAGGGTTAGGGTTAGCACTAGTGTTATGAGTAGGTCTAGGGTGAAGGTTAGGGTTTGGGTTAATGTTAGTGTTAGTATTAGCGTTAGGTTTAATATTTGGGTTAGAGCTAGGTTTAGGGTTAGGGTTAGGGATAGGGTTGGGTTAGGGTTAGGGTTAGATTTAGGGCTAGTGTTATTTTAATGTTACTGTCAGGGCCAAGTTTAGGGTTAGGATTAGGATTATGATTAGATTTAGGGTGATATTTAGCGTTACGCTTAGTTTATGTCTAGTGTTAACGTTAGGATTAGGCTAATGGCTGGGGTTAGCACTAGTGTTATGATTAAGGCTAGGGTTAGCGTTAAATGTAAGGTTATTTTTAGGGTTAGGGTTAGGTTTAATGTTAGGGTAAGTGCTAGGGTTAGGGTTAGGTTTAGAGTTCTGGCTTGGGTTATTGTTAGGGTTCAGATTTGGTTTAGGGGTAGGGTTCGGGCAAGGGCAAGGGTGAGGGTTAGGGTTAGGGTTAGGGTTAGGGCTAGGTTTTGTGTTAGGCTTAGGGTTAGGGTTAGGGTTAGGGGTAGGTTTTGGGTTAGCCTTAGGGTTAGGGTTAGGGTTAGGGTTAGGGTTAGGGCAAGGGCAAGGGCACGGGTTATTGTTAGGGTTAGGGTTAGTGTTAGGTCTAGGATTTGGGTTAGGCTTAGGGTTAGTTTTAGTGTACGTTTAGTGTTATGGTTAGCACTAGGGTTAGGGTTAGTGTTGGGGTTATGGTTAGCATTAGGGATACATTTAGTCCAAGAATTAGGGTTAGGCTTAGGTTTATGGTTAGGTTTCATTTTAGGGTTATGGTTAGTGTTACACAAGTGCTATGATTAGATCTAGTGTGAGGTTTTGTCTAGGGTTAATGTTAGTGTTAGGGTTAGGTTTAGGTTTAATGTTAGGTTTAAGCTAGGGCTAGCGTTAGGGTTAGTGATAGGGTTAGAGTTAGGTTTTGTGCTAGGTTTAGGGTTAGGGTTAGATTACGGCTAGTGTTAGTGTGTTAGGGCCAGGGTTGTGTTATGGTTAGTGTTTGGATTAGGGTTAGGGTTAGTGCAAGGGTTAGATTTAGGTTTCTGTTAGGGCTAGGTTTTGGATCAGGGTTAGGTTTAGGATTATGCTTATGGCAAGGTTTAGAGTTACGGTTAGCGTTATGTCTTCTCTTAGCTTTAGGGTTAGGGCTATGGTTTAAGGTTACTGCTCCTGTTATGTTTAGGGCTAGGGTTAGGGTTAGGGCTAAGGTCATTGTTAGGGATAGGTTTAGGTTTAATGTTAGGGTTAGGGTTAGGGATAGGGCTAGGTATAGTTTTAGGGCAAGGGTTAGGGTTAGAGTTAGTGTTAGGTCCTTGGCTATTGTTACCGTAAGGTTTAACATTAGAGTTAGGGTTGGAGTTAGGGCTAGGGGTAGGGGTAGGGTTAGGGTTATCACTAGTGTTATGATTAGGTCTAGCGTGAGGTTTTGGGTTATGGTTAATATTAGTGTTAGGGTTAGGGTTAGGTTTAATGTTATGTTTGGAGCTATGGTTAGTGTAAGGGTGAGAGCTAGGGTTAGGGTTAGGCGTAGAGTTAGGGCTAGAGTTCATGTTAGTGTTACGGTTAGGGCTAGGTTTAGTATTTAGGTTACGGTTAGGTTTAGGGTTAGGTTTAGGGCTAGGGTTTGATTTAGGGTTCCAGTTAGGGCTAGGGTTATGGTTAGGGTTATGTTTAGGAATAGGTTTGGGGGAGGTTTATGGTTAGAGTTAGCATTTTGTTTAGTATTAGGGTTAGGGTTAGTGTTTTATGTTTGTGCTGCGGTTAGTTATAGTGCTATGATTAGGGCTAGGGTGAGGTTGAGGGTTAGGGCTAAAGATACTGTTAGAGTGAGGTTTAGGGTTTAGGGTTTAGGTTTAGGGTTAGTATTGCGGTTAGGGTTAGTGTTAATTTTGGGTTAGGCTTAGAGTTAGGGTTAGGTTTAGGGTTATGATTAGGTATATGGTTTACGTTAGGAAGAGAGTAAGTCTAGGGCTAGGGTTAGTGCTAGGGTTAGGGTTAGAGTTAAGGTTAGTACCTAGGCTAGGACTAGGGTTAGGGTCAGGGTTAGGGTCAGGCTTAGGGCTAGGGTTATGTTTAGGGTTAAGGTTAAGTTCACACTAGGTCTAGGGCTACGGATAGGTTTAGGGTTAGGCCTAGGTGTATTGTTAGGTTTAGAGTTAGTGTTACAGCTAGGTCTAGGGCTATGGTTAGGGTTATTGTTAGGGCTAGGTCTAGGGTTAGGTTATAGTTAGGGTTAGTGTTAAGGTTAAGATTAGGGTTAGGGCTAGGGCTAAGGTTAGGGTTTCGGTTAATTTTAAGCTTGGGCTTGGGATAGGTTTAGGGTCATGTTTAGCTTAGGTTTAGGGCTAAGGCTATGGTCAGGGTTAGGGTTAGAATTAGGAGAGGGGCTAGGGCTATGGTTAAGGTTAGGGTTAGGGTTAGGGCTAGGGCTAGGTTTAGGGTTAGGTCTAGGTAAGGGTTAGGGTTATGGTTACGGTTATGGTTCGGGTTAGGGTTAAGATTAGGGTTAGGGCTAGGCCTAGGTCTATTACTAGGGCTAGAGCTAGCATTAGAGTTATGGTTAGGGTTATGCTTAGGGTTAGATCTGGGGCTAGGGCTAGGGCTAGCATTATTGTTATTCTTGGGGTTAGGGTTAGTGTTAGGGTTAGGGTTATGGTTAGTGTCAGGGTAAGGGTTAGAGCTAGGGCTAGGGTTAGGGTTAGGTCTAGGGTTAGGGTTAGAGTTAGGGTTAGCACTAGTGAATGATTAGGGCTAGTGTGAGGGTTTGGGTTATGGTTAATATTAGTGTTAGGGTTAGGGTTATGTTTAATGTTAGGTATAGAGCTAGGGTTAGGGTAAAAATGAGGGCTATGGTTAGCGTTAGGCATAGAGTTAGGGCTAGAGGTCATGTTAGTGTTACGGTTTGGGCTAGGTTTAACATTAAGGTTAGGTTTATGATTATGGTTAGGGTTATGGCTAGGGTTAGATTTAGGGTTCCGGTTAGGGTTAGGGTTATAGTTAGGGTTATGTTTAAGAATAGGTTTTGAGGAGGTTTATGGTAGGTTTAGCGTTATGTTTAGTGTTAGGATTAGGGTTAGTGTTTGGGTTTGGGCTGCTGTTAGTGCTAGTGTTATGATTTGGGCTATGGTGAGGATAAGCGTTAGGGTTAAGGATACTGTTAGGGTGAGGGTTAAAGTTAGGGTTACGGTAGTATTAGGGTTAGGGTTAGGGTTAGTGTTAGGGTTGGGTTAGGCTTAGAGTTAAGGTTAGGTTTATGGTTTAGGTTAGGAAGAGTGTAAGTCTAGGGCTAGGGTTAGGGCTAGGGTTAGGGTTTTACTTAAATTAGGACTTAGGCTAGGACTAGAGTTAGGGTCAGGGTTAGAGTTAGTGTTATGGTTAGGGTTAGGGTTTGGCCTAAGGCTAGGGCTACGGAAAGGTTTAGGGTTTAGGCCTACTGCTATCTTTAGTTTTAGTGTTAAGGTTACGGCTAGGTCTAGGGCTACAGTTAGGGTTAAGTTTAGGGCTAGGTCTAGGGTTAGGTATAGGGTTAGTGTTAGGGTTGTGGTAACATTTAGAGCTTGGGCTAGGGATAGGTTTAGGGTAATGTTTAGGGTTAGGTTTACAGCTATGGCTATGGTTAGGGTTAGATTTAGAGTTAGGAGTAGGGCTAGGGCTATGGTTAGGGTTAGGGTTAGGGTTAGGGTTCAGGTTAGGGTTAAGGTTAGGGTTAGGACTAGGCCTAGGGCTATTACTATGGCTACGGCTAGGGTTAGAGTTAGGGTTAGGGTTACCGTTAGGGTTAGGTCTCAGGGGCTAGGGCTAGGGCAGGCGTTATTGTTAGCATTAGGGTTAGGGTTAGGTTTAGGTTTAGTGTTAGGATAAGGGGTTGGGCTAGTGCTAGTGCTATGGTTAGGGTTAGCATTAGCTTTTGGATTAGGGTTAGGGCTAGGTCTAGGGCTATGGTTAGAGCTAGGGTTAGAGTTAAGGTTAGCACTAGTTTTATGATTAGGGCTAGGTGAGGGTTAGGGTTATGATTAATGTTAGTGTTATGGTTAGGGTTAAGATAATGTTAAGGTTAGAGCTAGGGTTAGCTTAAAGATAAGGGCTATGGTTAGGGTTATGTTTAGCTCTAGGTTTAGGGTTACAGTTAGGGTTAGGGTTAGATTTAGGGCTAGGGTTAGTTTTAGTGCTACGGTTATGGCTGCTTAGGGTTAGGGTTAGGGTTAGGACTATATTAGGCTTAGGGTTATCTTTAGAGTTAGGGCTAGGGCTAGGGTTAGGGTTAGGGTTAGGGCTGGGCTGGGGATATAGCTAGTGTTAGGATTAGGGCTAGGGGTAGCGTTAGGGTTAAAGTTAGTGTTAGGGTTAAAGTTAGGTTTAATGTTAGGGTTAGGGCTAGGCTTAGGGTTAGGTTTAGGGCTAGGGTGAGGGATAGGGTTTGTGCTAGATTTTGGTTAGTGTTAAGGTTAGCGTTAAAGCCTTGGTTAGAACTAGGGTTAGGGTTAGGAATAGGGTTAAGGTCAGAGTTAGGGTTAGGGTTAGAGTTATGTTTAGGGCTAGGTTTCGTGTTAGTGTTAGGGTGATGGTTAGGTTTAGGGTTAGGTTTAGGGCTGCTTAGGTTTAGGGTTAGGGTTAGGGTTAGGGTTAGGATTATGATTAGGCTTAGGGTTAGGGCTACTGTCAGTGTTAGGGTCAGTTTTAGGGTTTGGTTTAGGATTAATGTTAGTGTAATGTCTTGCGTTTTGGTTAGGGTTAGAGATATTGCTGGGGTTAGCGCTCTTGTTATGATTAGGGCTAGGGTTAGGGTTAGGGTTAAGGTTAGTGTTAGGGTTTTGGTTAGGTTTAATGTTAAGTTTAGGGCTAGGCATAGGGTTAGGTTTAGGTCTAAAATAAAGGTTAGGCTTTGCGCAAGGGTTAAAATTTGTTTTTGTGTTAGGGCTAGCATTCGGGCTAGGGTTAGGTTTAGGATTAGGTTTAGGTTTAGGGCGATGGTGAGAGTTACAGATACCGTTTTGTTTAGTGTTAGCATAAGGGTTGGGGCTATGGCTGGGGTTAGCTAGCGCTAGTGTTATGAATAGTGGAGCGTTAGGGTTAGGGTTAGAGGTAATGTTATTTTTAGGGTTAGTGTTAGAGTTAATGTTAGGTTTAGGGTTAGGGTTAGGGTTAGCGTTAGCATTAGGGTTAGTTAGGTTTAGGGCTAGGGTTATTGTTTTTTTTTAGGGCATGGTTTAGGTTTAGGGCTAGAGCTATCTCTAATGTTATGGTTAGAGTTAGGGTGGGGCTTGGGTAGCACTAGTGTTATGTTTAGGGCTAGAGTTAGGGTTAGGGTTAAGGTTAGTGTTATGGTTAGGTTTAGCGTTACAGTTAGGGCTAGGCTTAGAGTTAGGTTTAGGGCTAGGGTTATGGTTAAGGTTAGTGGTAGGTTTAGGGTTAGGATTAGTGTTAGGTTTAGAGTTAGGGCTACATTAGGGTTAGGTTTAGGGTGAGGTTTATGGTTAGCACTAGTGTTATGATTAGGGCTAGGGTGAGGGATATGGTTAGGGTTAGCGTTATGTGTTAGGGTTATGGTTAGGGTTAGGGTTTGGCCTGGGGTTAGTGATAGTGTTATGATTAGGTCTAGGATGAGGGTTATGGTTAGGGTTAAGGTCATTTTTAGGGTGAGGGTTAGGGTTAGAGTTAAGGTTAGTGTCAGGTTTAGGTTTAGGGTTAGGGCTAGGATTAGGGTCGAGGGTTAGAGTTAGGGTTAGGTTTAGGGTTATGGCTAGGGTTAGGGTTAGGATTAGGTTTAGGTTTAGGGTTAGGGCTAGGGCTAGGGTTAGGTTTAGGGCTAAGGTAGGGTTAGCACTAGTGTTTTGATTAGGGATAGGATGAGGTTTAGGGTCACCATTAATGTTTGTTTTAGGGTTAGGGTTAGGTTTAATGTTGGAGTTAGAGCTAGGGTTAGGTTAAGGGTTAGAGATAGGGTTAGTGTTAGTGTTATGGTGGGTTAGGATTAGGGTTAGGATTAGGATTAGGGTTGGGGCTAGGATTAGTGTTAGGGTTCAGGTTATGGCTAGGGTTAGGGTTATTGTTAGGTTTAGGATTAGGTTTAGGGTGAGGGTTAGAGTTACGTTTACCGTTATGTCTAGTGTTAGCGTTAGGGTTAGGGCAATGCCTGGGGTTAGCGCTAGTGTTATGATTAGGGCTAGGGTTAGGGTTAGGGCTAAGTTTATTGTTAGTGTTAGGGTTAGGTTTTAGTTTAGTGTTGGGGTTAGGGTTAGGTTTAGATTTGGTTTAGGGTTAGGGTTAGGGTTCGGGTTATGGTTAGGTTTATGTGTTGGGATAGGGTTAGCATTATTGTTAGCATTAGGGTTAGGGCTAGGGCTAGGGTTTGGGCTTTGATTAGGGTCTGGGTTTGGGCTGGGGTACTGATATTTTTATGATTAGGGCTAGGATGAGAATTAGAGTTTGGGTTACGGTTAGTTTTAGCTGAGCGTTAGGGTTAGGGATTTGGTTAGAGTTAGGGTTAGGGATCGATTTGTGTTAGGGTTAGGATTATGGTTAGGTTTATGTGTAGGGTGAGGGTTAGCATTATTGTTAGGGTTTGGGTTAGGTTTAGGGCTAGAGCTAGGACTAGGGCTAGGGTTAGGTTTAGGTTTACAGCTAGAGCTAGGACAAGGTTTGGGCTAGGGTTAGGGTTAGAAGTAGATTTAGGGATAAGGCTAAGGTTAGAGTTAAGGTTCTGGTTAGTGCAAGGGTTAGGGTTATGGTTAGGGTTTGGTTTATGTTTAAGTTTAGGTGCAGTGTTTGGTTTAGGGTTAGCGTTATGTCTAGTTTTAGGGTTAGGGCTAGTTTTGGTTTAGGGTTAGGGTTTGGGTTAGGGTTAGGGATTAGGGTTTGAGTTAGGGTAAGGATTATTGTTAGTTTTAGTGTTAGTGTTAGAATAAGGGTTCAAGTTAGGCCTAGAATCAGGTTTAGGGTTAGGTTTAGTGTTTTGTTTAGGGCGAGGGTTAGGTTTAGGGTTTAGTTATGTCTAGTGTTATGGTTGTGGTTAGGGCTGGGGCTTGAGTAGGGCTATGGCTATGGTTAGGTTTAGGGTTAATATTTAGGGTTCTATATTCTTTAAATAAAAACGTTATATAAAAAAAAGATTTAGGGTTCTGACTAATACTAGGGCCAAGGCTGGAGCTAGGCCTATGGCTCTGATAGGCTTAGGGTTAGGTTTAGGGTTAAGGTTAGTGTTAGTGTTAGGGTAAATATTGGGATAGGCTTTGGGTTAGGGTTAAGGTTACAGCTTGGGCTAGGGCTGGTTTAGGGTCAGGGTTAGGGTTAGGTTTAGGGCTAGGGTTATGTTTAGGGTTAGGGCTAGGTCTAGGGCTATGTTTAGGGTTTGGGAAAAGGTTAGGGTTAGGGCTAGGCCTAGGTTTAGGACTAGCATTATTGTTAGCATTAGGGTTAGGTTTAAGGTTAGGGTTAGGAAAAGGGGTAGGACTAAGGCTAGGGTTAGAGTTAGAGTTAGCATTAGTGTTTTTGTTATGGTTAGGGCCAGGGCTAGGGTGTGGGTTAAGGTTAGTTTTAGGGTTAGGGTTAGGGGTAGGATTAGGTTACAGTTAGGGTTATGGTTAGGTTTATATGTAGGGTTTGGGTTAGCATTATTGTTAGGGTTAGGGTTAAGGTTAGGGCTAGGCCTAGGGCTTTGTTCAGAGTTAGGGTTAATTTTTGTTTTATGGTTTGAGCTAGGGTTAGGTTTAGGGCTAGAGCTAGGACTATGGCTAGGGCTAGGTTTAGGATTAGGAATAGGGATAGGGTTAAGGCTAAAGTTAGAGTTAGGGCTCTGTTCAGTGCAAGGGTTAGGGTTATGCTTAGAGTTAGGTTTTGGATTAGGTTTTGGGTGAATGTTAGGGTTAGCATTAGCATTATGTCTAGTGTTATGGTTAGGCTTAGGGTTTCGACTGCAGTCAGTGCTAGTGTTATGACAAGGGCTACTGTGATGGTTATGGGTAGAGTTAAGTTTAGTGTTAGGTTTTGTGTTAGGGTTAGGGTTAAATTTAGTGTTAGTGTTTGGGTTGGTTTAGGGTTAGGGTTAGGGTTAGTGTTATGCTTAAGGCTAGGGTTCGGGTTAGGGTTAGTGTTAGGATTAGGGGTTAGGGTTATTGTTAGGATTAGGGCTAGGGTTAAGGATAGCGTTAGTTTCATGTTTAGTGTTAGGGCTAGGTCTAGTTTTAAGTTTTGGGTTAGGCTAGGGCTAGTGCTAGGGCTATTGCTAGGTTTAGGTTGAGGGTTAGTGTTAGGGTTAGGTTTTAGGCTTCGGGTTAGGTTTAGGGTTCATATTAGGGCTAGTGTTGCAGTTAAAGTTATGTTTAGGGTTAGGGCTATTTTTGTTTATGTTTAGGATTAGGGTTAGCACTGAAGTTATAATTAGTGCTAGGGTGAGTGTTAGCCTTAGGGTTAATGTTAGTGTTAGGGTTAGAGTTAGGTGTAATGTTTCAGTTAGAACTAGGGTTAGGGCTAGGTTTAGCACTAGGGTCAGGGTTCGATTTATAGTTAGGGTTAGAGTTAGGGCTATGGTTAGGGTTAGGGTTAGGTTTAGGGTTAGGGCTAGGGCTAGGGCTATGGTTAGGGTTAGGGTTTGGTTTAGGGTTAGGGCTAGGGCTAGGGCTAGGGTTAGGGTTAGTGTCAGGGATAGGGTTAGGGTAAGGGTTAGGATTAAGGTGAGGGCTTGGGCAAGGGCTAGTGCTAGGGTCAGGGTTAGGATTAGAGTCAGGGCTAGGGTTAGGATGGTTTAGCGCAAGTTTTAGGGTTAGGGTTAGAGTTCAGGCTATGGTTAGTGTTAGTGTCAGGTTTAGGGCTAGGTTCAAGGTTAGTGTTAGGGTTAGGTTTAGGGCTGAGGTTAGCGTTAGGGGTACCGTTAGGGTTTGGGTTAAGGCTAGGGTTAGGTTAGCGTTAGGGTTATATGTAGTGTTAGGGTTATGGTTTGTGCTGGGGTTAGGGTTGGGGTTAATTAGCGTTAGGGCTAGGGTTAGGCTTAGTTTTAGCTCTAGGATTAGGGTTAGTCTTAGAGTTAGATTTAGGGTTAGGGCTAGGTAAGTGTTATGATTCAGGTTAGGGTTAGGGCTAGGGTTAGGGTTAGAACTAGCGCTAGAGCAAGAGTAGGGTTAGCGTTAGGGTTAGGCCTAGGTTCAAGTTTAGGGTTTGGGCTGGGGCTAGGGCTAGGGTCAGGTATAGGGTTATTCATGGCTAAGGTTAAGGTTAGGGTTAGGGCTAGATTTAGGGTTACGGCTAGGGCAGGGCTAAGTTAACGCTTAAGGTTAGGGCTAGGTTTAGGACTAGGGTTAGGGTTAGGGGTAGGGTTAGGTCTATGGTTATGGTTGGGCTTAGGATTAGGATTAGGGTTAGGGCTAGGGATTGGTTTAGGTTTAGCTGTATGTCTAGTGTTAGGGTTAGGGTTAGGGTTAGAGTTTGGGCTGGGGTTAGCAATAGTGTTATGTTTAGGTCTTGGGTGAGGATTAGGGTTAGCTTTAAGAATAGTGTTAAGGTGAGGGTTAGGGTTTAATGGTAGAGTTAGTGTTCGCACTAGGGTTATGATTAGGTCTAGTGTGAGGGTTAGGGTTTGGGTTAATGTTAGTTGTGGGGTTAGGATTAGGTTTAATATCAGGGTCAGAGCTAGGTTATGGTTAGGGTTTGGGATAGGGTTAGGGTTAGGCTTAGCACTAGGGTTAGTGTTAGCGTTAGGGTTAGGGTTAGAGTTAGGCCTAGGGTTAGTGTTAGTGTTAGGGTTAGGTGTAGGCTTAGGGTTAGGGTTTGGATTTGGATTAGGGTTAGGGTTATGGTTAGGGTTAGGGTTAGGGTTAGGGCTAGCGTTAGAATTAGGTTTAGGTTATGGTTAGGGTTTGGGGTAGGGTTAGGTTTAGGAAATGGTTTAGGGGGAGGTTTAGAGTTATATTTAGCGTTGTGTCTAATGTTATTGTTAGGGTTAGAGCTAGGGCTGGGGTTTGCACTAGTGTTATGATTAAGGCTAGGGTTAGGGTTAGGTCTAGGTTAATTGTTAGAGTAACGGTTAGGGTTAATGTTAGGGTTAGGGCTACGTTAAATTTAGGGTTAGTGCAAGGGCTAGTGCTAGGGTTAGTCAGCATTAGGGTTAAGGCTAGGACTAGGGGCAGGGTTAGAGCTAGGGTTATGGTTAGGGATAGGGCTAAGTTAGGGCTAAGTTTAGGGTTAGTGTTAAGTTAGGGCTTGCACTAGGGCTAGGGCTAGGTTTAAGGGTAAGGTTAGGGTTAGGATTATGTTTATGGTTAGGCCTAGGGTTAGGTTAGGGTTAGAGTTAGCTTGAGGGTTAGAGTTAGGGCTAGAGCTAAGGCTAGTGCTAGGGCAAGATCTATGGCTAGGGTTAGGGTTAGGGTTGGGGCTAGGGATATGTCGAGGTTTAGCGCTATATATATGGTTAGGGTTAGGGTTAGAGTTAGGGTAGTGTTAGTATTAGGGTTTGGGTTTAGCATTAGGATTAGGTTTATATTAGCGTCAGGGCTTGTGCTAGAGTTAGGGTTAGGGTTAAGGCTAATCTCAGGGTTAGGATCATTTTTAATGTTTTATTTAGGGTGAGTGTTAGCGTTGTGTTTGGTGTTATGTCTAGTGTTAGTGTTAGGATTAGGGCTAGGGCTGGGGTTAGATCTAGTGTTATGATTAGGGCTAGGGGTAAGGTTAGTGTTAAGGTTAGTGTTAGGATTAGGGTTAGGTTTAATGCTAGGGTTAGAGCTAGTGTCAGTGTAATGTTTAGGTCTAGAGTTAGGGTTAGGTTAGTGCTAGGGTTAGGTTTAGGGTTAGGCTTAATGTAGGGCTAGAGTTATTGTTAGTGTTACGGTTAGAATTAGGACTAGAGCTAGGGTTAGGGCTATGGTCAGGGTCAGAATTAAGTTTAGGGTTAGGTGTAGGCCTAGGGCTATGGCTAGGTCTAGTGCTAGGTGCAGGGCTAGGGTTAGGGTTCGGGTTTGGTGTATGGTTAGGTTTAATGTTAAGGTTAGGGTTAGGGTTAAGCTTAGGTTTAGGGCTAGGCCTAGGGCTAGGGCTAGGGTTATGGTTCATGTTAGGGTTAGTGTTAGGACTAGGGCTAGGGCTAGAGTAGAGTTATTGTTAGCATTAACATTAGGGTTAGTGTTAGGCTATGGGGTAGTGCTAGGGTTAGGTTTAGCATTAGTGTTAGGGTTAGAGTTAGTGCTAGGGCTAGGGCTAAGGTTAGCGTTAAGACTAAGGTTAGTGTTAGGGTTAGCACTATTGTTGTGATTAGGGCTACGATGTGGCTTAGGTTTACGGTTAATACTAATGTTAGGGTTATTGTTAGTTTTAGAGCTAGATTTAGGTTAAGGGTTGGGATAGGTTTGGGGTTAGGTTTAGTGCTAGGGTCAGGGTTGATTTATGGGTAGGGTTAGAGTTCAGATTGGGGCTAGTGTTAGTGTTATGGTGAGGATTGGCTTAGCCTTAGGGTTAGGGTTATGAATAGGATTAGTGTTAGGGCTACTGTTAGAGTTAGGGTTCGTGTTAGGGCTAGGGTTAGGGTTAGGGTTTGGGCTGGGGTTAGCAATAGTGTTATGATTAGGGGTTGAATGAGGATTAGGGTTAGCATTAAGGATAGTGTGAAGGTTTTGGGTTTGGCTTAGGGTTACGTTTGGTTTTACGGTTAGGGCTAGGGTTAGGACTAAGGTTAGGACTAGGGTTTTTGCTAGGTTAAGGGTTAGGGTTGGGGTAGGCTTAGGGTTAGGGTTATGGTTTGGATTACGGTTCGGTTTAGCGCTAGGGTTACAGTTAGGTTTTGGGATAGGCCTAGGGTTAGGGTTATGGTTAGGTTTAAGATTAGGTTTAGGGTGAGTGTTAGAGTTACGGTTAGTGTTATGTCTCATGTTAGGGTTTGGGGTAGGGCCATGGCTGAGGTAGTGCTAGTGTTACGATTAGGGCTAGGGTTAGGGTTATGGCTAAGTTTATTTTTAGTGTTAGGGTTAGGTTTAATGTCAGGGTTAGGGTTAGGGTGCGGGTTAGCATTACGAAAAGGGTTAGTGTTAGCACAAGTGTTATGATTAGGTCTAGTGTGAGGGGTATGTTTAGAATTAATATTAGTGTAGGGTTAGTTTAATGTTAGGGTTATAGATAGGTTTAAGGTTAGGGTTTGGGATAGGTTTAGGGTTAGGTTTAGAGCTAATGTTAGGGCTAGGGTTACAGTTAGGGTTAGGCCTAGGGTTAGTGTTAGGGTTTGGGGCTAGGTTTAGTGTTAGGGTTTGGGTGTGGATTAGGGCTAGTGTTAGGGCTAGCGTTAGAGTTAGGTTTCAGTGATGGTTAGGTTTAGGGTTAGGTTTAGGTTTAGGATTAGGTTTAGGGTGAGGTTTAGAGTTACCTTTAATGTTATGTCTAGTGTTAGCATTAGGGTAGGGCTACAGCTGGGGTTAGTGTTAGTGTTATGATTAGTTCTAGGGTTAGGGTTAGGTCTAAGATTATTGTTAGGGTTTGGATTAGGTTTAATGTTAGAGTTAGGGCTAGGCTCAGTTTTAAGGTTAGGATTAGGGTTAAGGTGAGGGATAGGGTTAAAGTAAGGGTTTCGGTTAGAGCTAGTGTTAGTGTTAGGGTTCTAGTGAGGGCTAGTGTCAGGGTTATGGTTAGGTTTGGGTTACATTTGGGGTGAGGGTTAGGGTTATGGTTCCTGTTATGTTTCATGTTAGGGTTGGGGTTAGGGCTAGTGCTGCGGTTTGCATTAGGGCTAAG
>CM027388.1:125159659-125174993 GCA_015711505.1 Sylvilagus bachmani
AAGCCTAGTGCTAGGGCTAATGATAAACAGGGTTGGGGTTATAGTTGGTTTGCAGTTAGGGTTAGGGTTAGGGCTACGGTTATGGTTAGGGCTAGGGCTAGGGCTAAGGTTTTGTTTAGGGTTAGGTTTAGCATTAGGGCTACAGTTAGGGGTAGGATTATGTTTAGGGTTAAGGCTAAGTTTAGATTTAGGGTTCATGTTAGGGCTTGGGTTAGTGTTAGTGTTAGTGCTAGGTCAAGGTCTAAAGCTATCGTTAGGGTTAAGACTAGGCCTAGTTCTTGGGCTGGGCTTAGGGTTAAGGCTTGGGTTAGTGTCAAGTCTTAGACTAGTGTTAGGACTAAGGCTAGGGTTAGGGTTAAGGCTAGGTCACAGGCCAGAAATGGTTTAGGTCCAAGCCTAGGTCTGGGGCTATGGCTAGGTTTAGGGTTAGGGTTAGGGTTAGTGTTAGGACTTGGACTAGGTTTAGGGTTAGATTTAGTGCTAGGTTTAGAGTTAGGACTAGGGCTTGGGCTAGTTCTAAGGCTTGGTTTAAGATTAGGGCTAAATTCAATTCTATGTCTCGGCTTAGGTTTAGGATTGGGTTTCGGGCTTTGGGTAGGGTTAGGACTAGGGCTAGGGCTGTGGTTAGGGCTAGGGCTAGGGTTAGGGTAGGATTAGGGCTAGGTTCAGAGTTAAATTTAGGTTTAGGGTTAGGGTTATGTTTAGGGCTAGTGTCAGTGCTAGGGTTAGGGCTAGGGCTACTTCTAGCACTAGTGTTAGTGTTAAGTGTAGGGCTAGTGTTAGTGTTAATGCTAGGTTTAGGGATAGTGTTAGTGTTAGGGCTAGGTTTAGGATTAGGGTTAGGTTTAGAGTTTGAATTTGGCTAGAGATTGGCTCGGAATAGGTTTAGAGTTAGGACTAAGGCTAGGTCTCATGTCAGGGTTAGGGTTAATGCTTGGTTTGGGGTTAGGTCTAGGGCTAGTTCTAGGACTAGGGGTAGGGTGAGGGTTAATGTTAGGATTAGGGTTAGGGTTAGGATTAGGGTTAGGATTAGAGACAGGGTTAGGGTTAGTGTAGGGCTAGTTTTATGGTTATAGTTAAGGCTAGGGTTAGGGTTGGTTTAGGGTTAGGGTTAGGGCTAGGGCTGGAGTTAGGGTTAGGGTTAGGACTAGGGTTGGGTTAGGGTTAGGTTTACGTTTAGGGTTAGGGCTAGGGTTAGGGTGTGGGTTAGGTTTAGGGCTAGGGTTAGGGCTAGTGCAAGGGCTCGGGTTACGTTTAGGGTTAGGGCTAGGGTTAGGGTGTGGGTTAGGTTTAGGGCTAGGGTTAGGGCTAGTGCAAGGGCTCGGGTTACGGTTAGGGTTAGGGCTAGGGTTGGGGCTATGGCTAGGGCTCGGTTTTGGGTTGTGGTTAGGGCTAGGTCTGGGGTTATGGTTAGGGTTAGTGCTAGGGCTAGTGTTAGGGTTAGGGTTAGGGCTAGGGTTAATTTTAGGGCTTGGGTTAGGGTTAGGTTTCGGGTTATGGCTAGGGCTAGGGATATGGTTAGGGTTAGGATTAGGGCTAGGGATAGGTTTAGAGTTAGGGTAGGGTTAGGGTTAGGGCTAGGGCTAGGGCTAGGGTTATGGTTAGGGTTGGGATTAGGGCTAGGGCTAGGGTTAGGGTTAGGGCTAGGGCTAGAGTTAGGGTTAGGGTTAGGACTAGGGTTGGGGTTAGGGTTAGGTTAAGGGCTAGGTTTAGGGTTAGGGTTAGGGTTAAGTCTAGGCCTAGGTTTAGTGTTAGGGTTAGTTTTAGGGCTAGGGCTAGGGTTAGGGTTAGGCTTATTGTTAGGTTTAGTGCTAAAGCTAGGGCTAGGGGTAGGCTTAGGGTTAGGGTTAGGTCTAGGTCTAGGTTTATGGTTAGGGTTAGGGTTAAGGCTAGGCCTAATATTAGGGTTAGGGTTAGGGTTTGGGTTAGGGCTAGGGTTGGGGTTAGGGTTAGGGTTAAGGCTAGGCCTAGGATTAGGGTTAGGGTTACGTTTAGGGTTAGGGTTGGCGCTTGGGTTAGGGTTATGGTTAGGGTTATAGCTAGGGCTAGGGCTAGTGCAGGGAATATGGTTCGGGTTCTGGTTAGGGGGCGGGCTAGGGTACTGTTAGCGTTATGGCTAGGGCTAGGGTTAGGGTTAAGGTTAGGGTAGGGTTAGGGCTATGGTTAGGGCTAGGGTTAGGGTTAGGTTTAGGGTTAGGGTTAGGGTTAGGGCCAGGGCTAGGGCTAGGTTTAGGGTTAGGGCTAGGGCTAGGACTAGGGCTAGGGCTAGTTTTAGGGCTAGGGCTAGGGCTAGGGCTAGTGTTATTGTTAGGTTTGGTGTTAGCGTTAGGGCTACGTTTATGGTTATAGTTAGATCTAGGGTTAGGGTTAAGTTAGTGCTAGGTTAGGGCTAGGTTTAGGGTTAAATTTAGTGGTTTTTTTTAGGATTCTGTGGGTTGTTTTTAGGATTATGGTTTAGGGTTAGGGTTAAGGTTAAGGTTAGGGTTAGGGTTAGGGTTAGGGCTCGGCCTAGGGTTAGGTTTAGGGTTAGGGCTAAGGCTAGGGCTAGGGCTAGGGCTAGGGCTAGGGTTAGGGTTAGGGTTAGTGTTATCACTAGGGCTAGGGCTAGGTCTAGGGCTAGGGTTAGTGTTAGGGTAAGTTTAGGGTTAGGGTTAGGGTTAGGGCTAGGTTTAGGGTTAGAGTTAGGGTTAGGGTTAAGGCTAGGCCTAGGGTTAGGGTTAGGGCTAGGGCTAGTGTTAGGGTTAGAATTAGGGTAGGGTTAGGGTTAGGGTTAGGGTTAGGGTTAGGTCTTGGGTTAGGGTTAGGGTTAGGGTTATAGCTAGGGCTAGGGCTAGTGCTAGGGATATGGTTTGTGTTAGGTTTATGGCTAGGGCTAGTTTTAGGTTTAGGTGTGGGTTAGGGTTAGGGCTGGGGTTAGAGTTATGGCTTGGGTTATGGTTAGTGCTCGTTTTAGGGTTAGGACTTGGTTTAGGGTTAGGCCTAGGGTTAGGGTTAGATCTAGGTTTAGAGCTAGGTTTAGGGTTAAGTGTAGGGCTAGGGCAGGGTTAGGGTTAGATCTAGGGCTAGAGCTAGGTTTAGGGTTAGGGTTTTGACTAGGGTTAGTGTTAGGTCTAGGGTTAGGTTTAGGGTTAGGTTTAGGTCTAGTGTAGGGCTAGGACTAGGGCTAGGGCTAGGGTTAGGGCTATGCCTAGGGTTAGCCTTAGGGCTAGGGTTAGGTTTAGGGTTAGGGCTAGGGCTATGGCTAGGGTTAGGGTTAGGTTTAGGGTTAGGGTTAGGTCTAGGGTAGGGCTAGGACTAGGCCTAGGGCTAGGGTTAGGGCTAGGGCTAGTGTTCGGGCTAGGGCTAGGGTTAGGGTTAGGGTTAGGGTTAGGTTTGGTGTTAGCCCTAGGGTAGGTTTATGGTTATAATTAGGGCTATGGTTAGGTTTAAGTTAGGTTTAGGTTAGGGCTAGGTTTACGGTTAAGTGTGTTTTTTTTTTTAGGATTTAGTGTTTTTTTTTAGGATTAAGGGTTAGGGTTAGGGCTAGGGTTAAGTTTAGGCCTCGGGCTAGGGTTAGGGATAGAGTTAGGGTTAGGGCTAGCGTTAGGGCTAAGGTTAGGGCTAGGGCTAGTGTTAGATTTAGGGTTACTGTAATGGGCTGGGCTATGGCTTGGGCTAGGGCTAGGGTTAGTGTTTGGTTTAGCGTTAGGGCAATGGGAAGGGTTAGGTTTAGGATTAGGGTTCCTGCTAGGATTAGGGTTAGTGTTAGGGCTAGGTTTAGGGTTAGGGTTATCGTTACAGCTAGGCTTAGTGTTAGGCTTTGGGCTATGGGTAGGTTTAGAATTGGGTTATGGTTAGGGTTAGGGTGGAGCAAGTGTTATGATTAGGGCAAGGGTTCATTTTAGGGTTAGGTTTAGGGCTAAGGATAGGGTTAGGTTTTGGGTTAGGTATCTGTTTAAGGTGAGGGTTATGATTAAGGGTAAGGCTAGTGCTAGCGCTAGTGTTAGACTTAGGGTTGGGGTTAGGGTTGGTTTAGGATTAGGGTTAGTAGTAGGGTTAGGCTTTGGGCTAGGGTTAATGTTAGTTCTTGGACTAGGGTTTTATTTAGCATTATGTCTTTGTTTAGGGTTACGGTTAGCATTAGGGCTACAGTTAAGTTTAGGGTTAGGTCTAGGGTTAGGCTTAGGTTTATTGTTAGGGGTAAGGGTTATGGTTAGTTTTAGGATTGGAGTTAGGATTAAGTCTAGATTCATGGTAAGGTCTAGCATTAGCACTAAGGATAGAGTTGGGTGGAGCTAGTGTTAGTTTTAGGGTTAGGGTTAGGGCTAGGCTTAGGTTTAGGGTTTGAGCTTGGGTTAGGGTTAGGGTTAGAGCTTGGGGTAGTGTTAGGGTTAGGTTTAGGGTTAGGGCTAGGTTTAGGGTTAGTTTTAGGGCTAGGATCAGTGTTAGCATTATGGCTAGGTTTAGGGTTAGGTTTAGGGTTAGGGCTATTGTTATATTTGTTTACGGTTAGGGTTAGGATTATGGTTAGGGTTTGGTTTAGGGCTAGTGTTATTTTTAGGGCTAGATTTAGGATTTGGTTTAGTGTTAAGTTTAGCTCTAAGGTTAGGAATAGTGTTAGGGCTAGGACTATGTCTAAGTCTAGTGTTAAGATTAGGGCAATACCTAGTGCTAGGGCTCAGGTTATGTTAGGGAGTAGTATATGGCTAATGTTAGGATTAATGTTAGGGCTAGGCCTAGTTCTAGGACTACGGTTAAGGTTAGTTGTAGGGCTAGTGTTAGTGCTAGAATTAGGGATAGGGTTAGGTTTAGGGTTAGGGTTAGGGTTAGTGTTAGGGTTAGGGTTTAGGCTAGATTTATGGTAAGGTCTAGCCTTAGCACCACGGCTAGTGTAAAGTGGAGCTAGGGTTAGGGTTAGGGTTAAGGTAGCATTAGGGTTAATTCTTGGGTTAGGGTAAGGTCTAGGGCTATGGCTAAGACTAGAGTTACAATTAGGGTTAGGGCTAGGGCTAAGGCTAGTTCTAGGAATACAGTTAGGTTTAGGAGTATGGCTAGTGTTTGTGTTAGTGCTAGGGTTAGGCATAGGGATAGGGTTATGGTTAGCCTTTGGGTTAAGGCTAAATTTTGGGTAAGGTCTAACGTTAGCACTAAGGCTATGGTTGGGTTAGAGCTAGCATCAGGATTAGGGTTAGTGTTATGGTTATGGTTATTTCTTGATTTAGGAATAGGTCTAGTGCTAGGACTAAGGATAGGGTTAGGTTTAGGGTTAGGGCTAGGGTTAGGTTTAGTGTTAGGGCTAGTTTTAGAGTTACTGTTTGGGCCAGAGCTAGGGCTAGGCTAGGTTTAGATTTCAGACTAGGGCTAGGTCGTGTGTCACGGTTAGGCTTAATGCTTTGGTTTTGGTTAGGTCCAGGGTAAGTTCCAGGACTAGGTCTAGGGTGAGTGTTAATTTTAGATTTAGGGCTAGGGTTAGGGATAGTGTTAGCGTTATGGCTAGAACTAGGGTTAGAGTTAGTGATAGGGTTTGGGCTTGTGTTAGTTTTAAGGCTGGGTTTAGGTTTATGGTTAGGGCTTGGTTTAGGTTTAGGGTTAGTGTTAGGGTTGGGTTAGGGTTAGGGTTAGGGCTAGGGCTAGGGTAGTGTTAGGGTTAGGGATAATGTTTGGGTTAGGGTTAGTGTTAGCGTTAGGACTAGTTCTATGGCTGGGTCTTTTTCTAAGTCTAGGGTTATGATTAGGGCTAAGCCTTGATCTAGGGCCTGTGATAGACTTAGTGTTGGGGTTAGGGTTGCTTTAGAGTAAGGGTTATGGTAAGAGTCAGGGTTAGGTTAAGGGCTAGTGTTCAGATTAGGTATAGTGTTAAGATTATGGCTAGGCTTAGAGTTAGGGTTAATGTTAGTGTTAGGTTTAGATCTAGTGTTAGGATTTAGGCTAGTGTTAGGGTTAGTGTTAGTGTTAGGGTTAGGGCTAGTGTTAGCGTTAGGGCTAAATTAGGATTAGGGTTAGGTTTAGGGCTAGGGTTAATGTTAGGGTTAGGGCTAGTCCAAGGGCTAGGCTTAGGGTTAGGGTTAGCATTAGGGCTAGTGTTAGGGTTTGGTTTAGGGTTTGGGCTAGGCCTAGGTTTAGGGCTAGGGTTATGATTAGGATTAGGGCTAGGTGTATGTCTAAGGCTTGGGTTATAATTAGAGCTATGGCTAGTGCTAGGGCTATGATAGACTTAGTGCTGGAGTTTGGGTGTGTTAGGGTTAGTGTTAGTTTTAGGGTTAGGTTTATGGTTAGGGCTAGTTATAGTGTTATGTTTATAGCTAGGGCTAGGTCTAAGTCTTGGTTAGGTTTAGGGCTAGGCCTAGGACTAGGGTTAGGACTAGGTCTAGGGCTACCTTTAGGGTTGGGTTAAGGTAAAGGTTAGGGCTAGTGTTGTGCGAACAGTTAGGACTATGACTAAGTCTAAGGCTATGGTTAAGGTTAGGTGTAGGATTAGGGTTAGGGTTAGCGTTAGAGTTAGGTTTAGGGCTTGGGTTTGGTTTTAGGTTAGGGCTAGGACTAGTGCTAGGACTAGGATTAGGGTTAGGGTTAGGTCTAGGGTTAGGGTTGGATTAGGGCTAGTTTTAAAATTAGGGTTAGGGCTAGAACTAGGGCTAGGACTAGGTTTAGGGTTAGGACTAGAGCTAGGTCTCAGGTCAGGTTTAGGGTTAAGGCTTGGGTTTTGGATTGGTCTAGTGCTCATGCTAGGACTAGGGCTAGGGTAAAAGTTAGGGTTATATTTAGGGTTAGGACTAGGTCTTGGTCTAAGGCTATTGTTAGGATTAAGACTAGGCCTAGGGCTTGGGCTGTGGTTAGGGTTAGGGCTTGGGTTAGTGTAAGTCTTGGGCTAGGGCTAGGATTAATGCTAGGGTTAGGGCTAGGGCTAGGGCTAGGTCTCAGGCAAGCGTTAGGTTTAGGGACAAGCCTAGTCTGGGGCTATGGCTAGGTTTAGGGTTAGGGTTAGATTTAGGGTTAGAATTAGTGTTAGGATTAGGGCAGGGTTAGGGTTAGGGTTAGTGTTAGGGTTAGGATTAGGACTAGGTCTAAGGCTTGGTTTAAGTTTAGAACTAAGCTCAATGCTAGGTTAGTGTTAGGTTTAGGATTGGGGTTCGGGATGGTTAGGGTTAGGTCTAGTTCTAGGGCTAAGACTAGGGCTAGGGTTATGGGTTGGGTTAGGGTTAGGGCTAGGTTCAGGGTTAGGGTTATGTTTAGGATTAGGGTTAAGTGTAGGTCTATTGTTAGGATTAGGTCTAGGGCTAGTTCTAGGACTATGCTTAGGGTTAGGTGTAGGGCTAGTGTTAGTGTCAGTACTAGGATTAGGGATAGGGCTAGGTTTGGGGTTAATGTTAAGGCTAGATTTAGGTTTAGGTCTAGCGATAGCACTAAGGCTAGGGTTGAGTTAGAGCTAGGTTTAGGGTTTTGGTTAAGGATTGTGTTAGGGTTATTTCTTGGGTTAGTGTTAGGTCTAGGGTTAGGACTAAGGCTAGTGTTACATTTAGAGTTAGGGCCAGGCCTAATTCTAGCACTATGTTTAGGGTTAGATATAGGGATAGTGCTAGGATTAGGGTAGGGATAAGGTTAGGGTTAGGGTTAGGGTTATTTCTTGGCTTAGGGTTTGGTCTACGGCTAGGACAAAGGCTAGGGTTAGGGTTAGGTTTAGAGCTAGATTTAGAGTTAGGTTTGGGCTAGAGCTAGGCCTAGGACTAGATTTAGGGTTAGGACTAGGGCTACATCTAGTGTCAGGATTAGGGTTAATGCTTGGGTTTGGTTTAGGTCCGGGGTAGTTCTAGGACTAGGGCTAGGGCGAGGGTTAATGTTAGGGTTAGGGCTAGGATTAGGGTTATGGTTAGGGCTAGGGTTAGGATTAGTGTTAGGGTTAGGGCTAGGGCTAGGGTTAGGGTTAGGGTTAGGGTTAGTTTTAGGGCTAAGGTTAGGGTTATGGATAGGGCTAGGTCTAGTGTTATTGTTAGGGCCAGCTTTATGCTTTTGGTTAAGGCTAGGGTTTGCATTAGGGCTAGGACTAGTGTTAGGGTTCCTGTAAGGGCTAGTGTTAGGTTTAGGGTTAGTGCTAGGGCTAGGTCTAAGGCTAGGGAAAGGTTTAGGGCCAAGCCTAGGACTGGGGCTAGGGCTAGTGTTAGTGTTAGTTTTAGGTCTAGTGTTAATGTTAGTGCTAGGATTAGGGTTAGGGTTAAGTCTAGATTTAGGTTTAGGGTTAGTTTTAGAAATAGGTTAGGGCTAGAGCTAAGGCTAGGACTAGGTTAAGGGTTAGGAATAGAGCTAGGTCTAGTGTCAGGTTTAGTGTAAAGGTTTGGGTTTGGGCTGGTCTAGGCCTCATGCTAGGACTGGGGCTAGGACGAGGGTTAGAGCTAGAGTTAGGGTTAGGTTTTGGGCTAAGACTAAGACTATTGTTAGGGTTAAGACTAGTTCTAGAGCTAGGGCTGGGCTTAGGGTTAGGGCTTGGGTTAGTGTCAAGTCTTGGGCTAGGGCTAAAACTAGGGCTAAGTCTCAGGCCATGGTTAGGTTTAGGGCCAAGCCTAGGACTAGGGCTATGGCTAGGTTTAGGTTTGGGTTAGTATTAGGGTAGTGTTAGGATTAGGGCTAGGGTTAGGGTTAGGTTTAGTAATAGGGTTAGGGTTATGGCTCGGGCTAGGTCTAAGGCTTGGTTTCAGTTTAGGGCTAAGCTCAATGATAGGGTAGGGTTAGGTTTAGTATTGGGTTAGGGCTTTGGTTAGGGTTGGGTCTAGGGCTAGGGCTAGGACTACGGCCAGAGTTAGGGTTAGGGTTAGGGTTAGGGTTAGGGCTAGATTCAGGATTAGGGTTAGGGTTAAGTTTAGGGCTAGTGTTAGGTTTAGGGTTAGGGCTAGGGCTAGTTCTAGGTCTATAGTTAGTGTTAGGTGTAGGGCTAGTGTTAGTGTTAGTGCTAGGTTTAGGGATGAGAATAGGGTTAGGGTTAGGTTTATTTCTTGGGTTAGGGTTAGGTCTAGTCCTAGGACATAGGCTAGGTTTAGGGTTAGGGTTAGGGCTAGGGTAAGGTGTAGGGTTAGGACTCATTTTAGAGTTACGGTTTGGGCTAGAGTTAGGGCTAGGAATAGGTTTAGTGTTAGGAATAGGGCTAGGTCTAGTGTCAGGGTTAGGGTTAATGCTTGGGTTTGGTTTAGGTCCAGGGGTAGTTCTAGGACTAGGGCTAGGGCGAGGGTTATTGTTAGGGTAAGGCTAGGGTTTATGTTATGGTTAGGGCTAGGTTTAGGGTTAGGGTCAGGGCTAGGGTTAGGGTTAGGGCTAGGGTTAGTGTTAGTGCTTCAGCTAGGGTTTGGGTTAGGGCTAGGGTTAGGGTTTTGCCTAAGGTTAGGGTTAGTGGTAGTGTTAGAGTTAGGTTTTGGATTAGGGTTAGGGCTAGGTCTATGTGTAAGGCTAGGTTTATGATTAGGACTAAACCTAGTGCTAGGGCTAGTGATAGACTTAGGGTTGGTGTTATGTTGGTTCACGGTAAGGGTAAGGTTAGGTTTAGGGCAAGTGTGAGGGTTAGGATTAGTGTTTGAATTAGGTCCATTGTTAGGATTAGGTCTAGGGATAGAGTTAGCATTAGTGTTTGGGTTAGGGCTATTGTTTTGGTTAGGGCTTAATGAAGGTTAGGGTTAGGATTAAGGCTAGAGTTAGGGTTAGATTTAGGGATATGGGTATGGATAGGGTTAGGGTTAGGGGTAGGTTTACGGTTAGGGTTAAAGTTAGGGCTACGGCTAGGGTTAGGGCTTGTGTTTGATTAGGACTAGGGTTAGGGTTAAGGTTAGTGTTAGGGTTAGGTCTAGTCTTTGGATTAGTGTTACGGTTATGGTTTGGGTAAGGTTAGGGCTAGTTTTAGGATTAGGGTAGGGTTAGGGTTAGGGTTTGAGTTAGGTCAGTGCTAATGTTAGTATTAAGGCTAGGTTTAGGGTTAGGCTTAGGGCTAGGCTTTGCATTAGGTTAGTGTTAGCATTATGGTTAGTGTTAGGGCTAGGGTTAGGGTTAGGATTAGTGTTACTGCTTGGATTTGGGTATCCTTAGGGCTAGGTTTAGGGTTAGGGTTACGGGTAGGGTTAGAATTTGGGTCAGAGTTAGGGCTAAGGATAGGGTTAGGGTTAGGTTTAGGTATATGTCTAAGGCTAGGGTTATGTTAGGGCTAAGCCTAGTGCTACGGCTAGTGATAGACTTAGGGTTGGGGTTAGGGTTGGTTTAGGGTTAGGTTTGGGGTTAACGTTTGAGTTAGGGTTAATCCTTTGGTTAGGGTTAGGGCTAGGGCTAGGGTTAGGGTTAGGGCTAGGTCTAGTGTCAGGGTTAGTGTTATGACTAGGGCTATTCCTCGTGCTAGAACTAGTGATAGACTTATGGTTGGTGCTAGGGTTGGTTTAAAGTAAGGGTTATGTTTAGGATTTGGGCTAGTTTCAGGGCTTTTGTTAGTTTTAGGGCTGTTAGGGTTAGGGCAAGGGTTAGAGTTAGAGCTAGTGTTATGATTAAGGCTAAGGTTAGGGTTAGGGTTAGGGTTAAATTTAGGTTTAGGGTATTTCTAGTGTTAGGATTGGCCCTAGGGTTATGGTTAGGGTTTTTGTTTTGGTTAGGGCTAGTGTTAGTTTTAGGGCTAGGTTTAGGGTTAAGGTTAGGGCTAGTCATAGGTGTAGCCTTAGAGCTAGGGTTAGGGTTAAGTTTAGGGCTAGGGCCAGGTTAGCATTAGGTTTTGGGTTAGGGCTAGGTTTAGGGTTGGTGTTAGGTGTAGGTTCAGGGTTAGCATTATGGCTAGGGTTAGGGTTCGGGTTAGTGTTAGGCGTAGGATTAGGTTTAGTGTTAGGCTTAGGGTTAGGGTAGGGTTAGTGTTATGGCTAGGGTTAGTGTTAGGTTTAGCGTTAGGGGTAGGGTTAGGTTTAGTGTTAGGGAGAGGGTTAGTGTTAGAGTTTGGGCTAGTGTTAGTGTTAGGGCTAGGTTTAGGGTTATGGTTAGGGCTAGGTTCAGGGTTAGGATTATGGGGAGGGTTAGGTTTAGGGTTAGAGTTATATCTAGTGTTAGGTTTAGGATTAGGTTTAAAGCTAGGGGCTGGGTTAGGGCTACGGAAATGGTTAGGGTTAGGACTAGGGTTAGCGTTAGGTTTATTGCTAGTGTTATATATTTCTAGGGTGTGGATTAGGTTTAGGGTTATGTTTAGTGTTAGGGTTACGTCTTGTGTTATGATTACGGTTAGGATTAAAGTTAGGGTTTGTGTCAGGGTAAGTGCTAGTGTTAGTGTCAGGGCTAGGTTAGGGATACGGTTAGGGTAGGCTTAGGATTAGCGTTAGCGCTAGGGCTAGTGTTAGGATTAGTGTCAGGGTTAGTGCTAGTGTTAGTGTTAGGGCTAGGTTAAGCTTAGGGTTAGCATTAGGGCTAGGGTTAGCGTTAGGGTTAGTGTCAGGGTTAGGGCTAGGCTTAATGTTAGGTTTAGGGCTAGGATTAGTGTTAGTGTTATGTCTAGAATTAGGTTTAGAGTTAAGGTTAGGACTAGGGCTAGGGTTAGGGCTAGTGTTTCGAGTAGGGCTAGGGCGATGGTTAGAGTTAAGGATAGGGTTAGGATTTGGGTTAGGTTTAGTGTTAGGACTGGGTTTAGGTTTGGATTTTGGCTAGGCTTATTGTTTGGGTTAGGGCTATTATTTTTGTTAGGGCTAAGGCTAGGACTAGGGTTAGGTTTAGGTTTAAAGCTAGAGTGATGGTTAGTGTTTGGGCTAGGGTTAGTTGGGGCTCTACTTAGAGTTACGGTGCAGCTTAGGGCGAGGGCTAGGGTTAGGGCTAGTGTTATTGTTAGGGGTATGTTTAGGGTTATGGTTAGGTGTAGTCTTATGGTTAGGTATATGGCTAGGGTTAAGGTTAGTTTCAGTTCTAGGGCTAGGGCTAGGGTTAATTTTAGGGTTAGTGCTAGGGTTAGGGTTAGAATTAGGCCTAGGGTTATTGTTAGTGATAGGGTTAGGCTAGAGTTATGGTTAGTGTTAGGACTAGGGTTAGGGTTAGGGTTAAGGTTAGGGTTAGGGTTAGGGTTAGGGTTAATGTTAGGGTTTGGGCTACTTTTTGGGTTATATTGACGTCTAGCGTTATAGTTATGTTTAAGGTTAGTGTTAGGGTTCAGGTTAGGGTTAAATCTTGTGTTTTTGTTAGGCTAGTGTTAGGATTAGGTTTGTTAATAAGGTTAGGGTTAGGTTTAGCGTCAGGACTAGGTCTATGTCTAAGGATAGGCTTATGATTAGGGTTAAGGCTAGTGCTAGGGCTAGTGATAGGCTTAGGTTTGGGTTTAGGTTTGGTGTTAGAGTTGGTTTAGGGTTAGGGTTAGTGCTAGGGATAGGGTTAGGTCTAGGGTTAGAGTTAGTGTGCAGGTTATGGCTAGGGTTAGATTTAGGGATTGTGTTACTGTTAGGGCTAGGTTTAGGGTTATGGTTAGGTGTAGGCTTAGGGTTAGGTTTATGGCTATTGTTAGTGTTAGGTCTAAGTCTAGTGCTAAGGTTAGGGTTAGGGTTAGGGTTAGGGTTAGGGTAGGGTGTCTGTTTGAACTAGTGTATGGTTAGGGTTAGCATATGGCTTTTGTTATTTTTAAGGTTAGTCTAGGGTTTGGTTTAGGGCTAGGGCTATGTTTAGTGTTAGGGCTTTGGTTAGGGTTTGGGTTAGGACTAATGTTTTAATTAGGGCTAGGGTTATGATTAGGCTTAGGGTTAGCTTTAGGGCAAGGGTTAGGGATAGGTTTTGGGTTAAAGTTAAGGTTAGGTTTAAGGTTAGGGTTAGGGTTAGTGCTAGGCTTAGGGTTAGGGTTAGGGTAAATGGTATGGTTAGGGTTAGTGCTAGGCTTACACTTAATGTTAGGGTTAGGATTAGGGTTCGGGTTAGGACTAGTGTTTGAGTTAAGGTTTGGGTTAGGGCTAGGGTTAGGGTTAGGGTTTGGCTAAGGGTTTTGGCTAGGCTTAGGTTTAGTGTTAGAACTAGTGTAAGGGTCAGGTTTAGTGTTACGACTAAGGTTAGGTTTATGGTTAGGTTTAGGTTTATGGTTAGGGTTAGGGCTAGGTTTGGGTTAGTGTTAGTGTTTGGAATAGTGGTCGAGTTAGGGCTAGTGTTAGGGTTAGGTTTAAATCTAGGTCTGTGGTTAGTCTTATGTTTAGGATTAGGGCTAGTTTTAGAGTTAGTGTTTGTGCTTCAGGTATGGTAGGACTAGGTTTAGGGTTTAAATTAGGACTAGGTCTAGTGTCAGGGTTAGTGTTAGGGCTTGTGTTTGGGTTAGGTCGAGGGGTAGTTCTAGAACTAGGGCTAGGGCAATGGTTAATGTTAGTGTTAGGGCTAGGGTTAGGGTTAGGTTTAGTGTTAGGGCTAGTAGTGCTAGGGTTAGGTGTTGATATGGGATTGGGTTAGTGTTAGTGTTAGTGTTAGTGTTAGTGTTAGTGTTAGTGTTAGGGCTAGTATTAGTGTTAGGGCTGTGTTTAGAGTTAGTGTAATTTCTAGGTTTAGTGTTATGGTTTGGGCTAGGGTTAAGTTTAGGGTTAGTGCTCTGGCTATGGTTAGGGTTAGGGCTAGAGCTTGTGTTATGATGAGGCTAGGGTTAGGATTAGGGTTATGGATAGTGTTAGGGCTAGCATTATGGTTAGGGTGAGGGCTCGGCTTTGTCTAAGGCAATGGTTATGATTAGGGCTAAGTCTAATGCTAGGGCTAGTGATAGGCTTAGGTTTGGATTTAGTGTTAGGTTTAGGGTTGGTTTAGGGTTAGGGTTTTGGATAGGGTTAGGGCTAGGTTTAGGGTTAGGGTTAGGGCTAGGTTTAGGGTTATGGTTAGGGCTAGGGTTAGAGTTAGGGTAAAGGTTAAGGTTAGTGTTACGTTTAGGGTTAGGTTTAGGGTTTGGTTAGAATTAGGGCCAGGGTTAGGATTAGGGCTAGGTTAGGGTTAGGGTTAAGGTTGGGTCTTGGGATAGGGCTAGGGCTATGGTCAGGATTAGGGTTAGGATTAGGGCTAGGGCTAGGATTAGGGTTAGGGTTAGTGTTATGCTTAGGTCTAGTGCTAGGGTTAGGGTTAGGGTTAGGAATAGGATTAGGGTTTTGGTTATGTCTAGTGATAAAGAAATGGTTAGGGTAAAGATTAGTTTTAAAGTTAGGTTTATGCTTCTGTCTAGTGCTAGGGTTAGGGCTAAGGTTACGGTTAGGGTTAAGGTTAGGGCTTGGGCTAAGGCTAGGGCTAGGGTCATGGTTAGGATTAGGGTAAGGTCTCGGGTTACAGTTTGGGTTAGGGATAGGCCTCGGGCTAGTTTAGGGCTAGGGTCAGGATTAGGGTTGGGTTAGAGCTAGGGTTAGTTTGGGGATAGGGTTAGGTTTAAGTCTAGGGCTACAGCAAGGGCCAGTGCTAGGGCTATATTTTGGGTGCTGGTTAGGGTTAGGGTTAGGGATAGGGCTAGCCTGGGGCTAGGGTTATGGTTAGGTTTAGTACTAGGGTTAGGGTTAGGTGTATCATTAGGCTAGGGCTAGTGTTAGGGTTATGGTTAGGGTTAGGCTAGGGTTAGGATTAAAGTTAGGGTTAGAGCTATGTCTACTGTTAGGTTTAGGGTGGGGGTAGGGCTGGGGTTAACACTAGTGTTATGATTAGGCCTAGGGTTAGTGTTAGGGTTATCTCTAGGTTTAGGGTTATGTTTATGGTTAGGGTTAGCATTTGCGATATGGTTAGCACGTGGTTTAGGGTCAGGTTTAGGTTTAGGTTTAGGGTTAGGGTTAGTGTTAGCACTAGTATTATGATTAGTGCTAGGGTTAGGGTTAATGTTAGTGTTAGGGTGTTGTTTAATGTTAGGGTTAGAGCTAGGGTTAAGTTTAGAGTTAGGGTTAGGTTTAGCGGTAGCATTAGTGTATGGTTAGGGTTAGGGATATTGTTAGATTTAGTGATAGGATTAGTGTTAGTTTTAATGTTAGAGTTACGGTTAGTGCTAGGGATAGGGCTAGGTTTTGGGTTCACATTAGGATTAGGGTAGGGTTAGGGTTAGGTTTAGGGTTAGGGCTAGGTCCAGGGTTAGTGTTAGGGTTAGGCTTAGGGTTAGCACTAGTGTTATGATTAGGGCTAGGATCAGGTTTAGGGTTACTTATAATGATAGTGTTAGTGTTAGGGTTAGGTTTAATGCTAGGGTTAGATTTAGGGTTAGGTTAAGGGTTAGAATAGTGATAGCGCTTGGGTTAAGGTTAGGGTTAGAGTTAGGTTTAGGGTTATGTTCAGGGCGAGGTTTAGAGTTATGGTTAGCATTAGGTGTAGTGTTAGCCTTAGGGTTACTGCTAAGGCTGGGGTTAGAGCTAGTGTTATGAATAGGACTAGGCTGAAGTTTAGGGCTAAGGTT
>CM027388.1:125175493-125202896 GCA_015711505.1 Sylvilagus bachmani
AGGTTTAGTGTTAGGGTTAGTTTTAGCACTAGTGTTATCATTTGGTGTAGGTTTCGGGTTAGGGTTTGGGTTAATGTTAGTGTTAGGGTTAGGGTTAGGTTTAATGTTAGGGTTAGAGCTAGGGTTAGGGTTAGGGTAGGGATAGGGTTAGGGTTAGGTTTAGCGCTAGGGTTATGGTTGGGGTTAGAGTTAGGGCTAGTGTTATTGTTACTTTTAGGGCTAGGGTTGGGGTTAGGGCTAGGGTTAGATTTAGGGTTCCATTTAGGACTAGGGTTATAGTTAGGGTTATGTTTAGGGATAGGTTTGGTGGAGACTTACAGTTAGGGTTAGCGATATGTTTAGTGTTAGGGTTAGGGTTAGTGTTTTCACTTGTGTTGGTGTTAATGTTAGTGTTATGATTAGGGCTAGGGTGATGATTAGGGTTGGGGTTAAGCATACTGTTACGGTGAGAGTTAGGTTTAGGGTTAAGGTTAGTATTAGGGTTAGGGTTAGTGTTAGGGTTAGGGTTAGGTTGGTTAGGCTTAGAGTTAGGAAAGTGTTTGTGTTACGGTTAGTGTTATGGTTAGGTTTAGGATTAGGTTTAGGTTGGGTTAGGTTTAGGATTAGGTTTGTTAGGATTAGAGTTTAAAAAGTGGGTTATGGTTAGTGTTGCTGTTAGGTTTAGGGTTAGGTTTAGGAAGAGTGTTAGGCTAGAGCTCGTGTTAGGGCTCAGGTTAGGTTTATGGTTAATGTTAGGGATTAGGCTACGGCTAGGTTTAGGGTCAGGGTTAGGGTTAGGGTTAAGCCTGGGCTAGGGCTATGGTTAGGGTTAGGGTTTGGACTAGGTCTAGGGCTATGGTTAGGGTTAGGGTTTGGGCTAGGGTTATAGTTAGATTTAGGGTTTAAGGATACTGTTAGGTTGAGTTTTATCATTAGGGTTAAGGTTAGTATTAGGGCTAGGGTTAGGGTTATTGTTTGTTTAGGCTTAGAGTTAGGGTTAGGGTTAGGGTTATGGTTAGCCTTATGGTTAGGTTTAGGGATAATGTCAGCAAGATGGTAAGGCTAGGGCTAGGGTTAGGGCTAGGGTTAGGGTTAGGGTTAAGGTTAGGGCTTAGGCTAGGGCTAGGATTAGGGTTAGGGTTAGGACTAGGGCTAGGGCTATGGTTAGGGTTAGGGTTAAGGTTAGGGCTAGGGTTATGGTTAGATTAGGGTTCAGGGTATGGTTATGGGTAGTGTTAAGGTTTTTGCTGGGTTTCCCGATAGTGTTATGATTAGGGCTTGGGTGAGGATTAGGTTCAGCGTTAAGGATAATGTCAAAGTGTGTGTTCGGCTTAGGGTTAAATTTAGTGTTAGGGGTAGGGTTAGGGTTAGGGTTTTGTTAGTGTTAGTATAAGCATTATGGTTAGGGTTAGGGTTACCGTTAGGGTTAGGGTTAGGTCTAGGGTTAGGGCTAGAGTTAGAATTAAGATTTAGTTTAGGGCTTGGGTTAGGGGTAGTGCGAGGGCTAGGTGTAGAGTTAGGCTTAGGGGTAGAGGTAGGACTCGGGATAGGTTTAGGTTGGTGTTAGCATTAGTGTTAGAATTAGGTTAGGACTAAGGCTAGGGCTAGGGCAAGGGCTATTGGTTGGGTTAGGGTTAGGGTTAGGTCTACGGATAGGACTAGGGCAAGGCTAGTTCTAGGGTCAGCGTCAGGGTTAGTACTAGGGAAAGGTTTAGGGTTAGGTTTAGTGTTAGAGTTAGGGCTAGGGTTAGGTTTAGGGGTTAGGGTTAGGTTTACAATTATGGTTATGGTTAGGGTTAGGGTTAGGGTTAGTGTTAGAATTAGGGTTAGGGTTAGGCCTAGGGCTGGGGTTAGCACTAATCTTATGATTAGGGCTAGGGCTATGGTTAGGGTAAGGTTAGTGTTAGGGTTAGAGTTAGGTTTAATATTAGGTTTAGTGATAGGGTTAGGGTAAGGGTTTGCACTAGGGTTAGGATTAGGGTTAAGGTTAGAGTTACAGATATGGTTAGCTCTAGGGTTAGGTTTAGGAAAAGTTTGAGTCAGAATTAGGGTTAGGATTAGGGCTAGTGCTAGTGTTAGTGTTAAGCTTAGGGCTAGGTTTAGGTTTAGGGTTAAGGTTTAGATTAAGGTTAGAGTTAGGGCTAGGGTTAGAGTTAGGTTTCTGGTAGGGCTAAGGTTAGGGTTAGGGTTAGGGCAAGGGCTAGGGCTAGAGTTATGATTAGCATTAGGGTTAGGGCTAGCGTTACTGTTAGCATTATGTCTAGTGTTAACGTTAGGATTAGAGGTACAGCTGGGGTTAGCTCTAGTGTTATGATTAGGGCTAGGGTTAGGGTTAGTGCTAAATTTATTGTTAGGGTTAGGGTTAGGTTTAATGTTAGGGTTAGGGCTAGGGTAGTTTTAAGGTTAGTTTTAGGGTTAGGTTTAGGGTTAAGTTTAGGGTTAGCACTAGTGTTATGTGTAGGTCTAGGGTGAGGGTTAGGGTTTGGGTTAATGTTAGAGTTAGTATTAGCGTTAGGTTTAATGTTTGGGTTAGAGCTAGGGTTAGGGTTAGGGTTAGGGTTAGGGTTAGGGTTAGGGATAGGGTTGGGTTAGGGTTAGGTTTAGATTTAGGGCTAGTGTTATTTTAATATTACTGTCAGGGCCAAGTTTAGGGTTAGGATTAGCATTAGGATTAGGTTTAGGGTGAGAGTTAGTGTTACGGTTAGCTTATGTCTCGTGTTAACGTTAGTGTTAGGCTTATGGCTGGGGTTAGCGCTATTGTTATGTTTAAGACTAGGGTTAGCGTTAAAGGTAAGGTTATTTTTAGGGTTAGGGTTAGGTTTAATGTTAGGGTAAGTGCTAGGGTTAGGGTTAGGTTTAGAGTTAAGGCTTGGGTTATTGTTAGGGTTAGGATTTGGTTTAGGATTAGGGTTAGGGCAAGGGCGAGGGCGAGGGTTAGGGTTAGGGTTAGGGCAAGGGCAAGGGCAAGGGCACAGGTTAGGGTTAGGGTTAGGGTTAGTGTTAGGTCTAGGATTTGGGTTAGGCTTAGGGTTAGTTTTAGTGTACGTTTAGTGTTATGGTTAGCACTAGGGTTAGGGTTAGTGTTGGGGTTAGGTTATCATTAGGGATGCATTTAGTCCAAGAATTAGGGTTAGGCTTAGGTTTATGATTAGGTTTAGTTTTACAGTTATGGTTAGGGTTATCACTAGAGTTATGATTAGATCTAGTGTGAGGTTTTGGCTAGGGTTAATGTTAGTGTTGGGGTTAGGTTTAGGTTTAATGTTAGGTTTAAGCTAGGGTTAGCGTTAGGGTTAGCGATAGAGTTAAGTTAGGTTTAGCACTAGGTTTAGCATTAGGGTTAGATTATGACTAGTGTTAGTGTGTTAGAGCTAGGGTTGTGTTATGGTTAGGGTTTGTATTAGGGTTAGGGTTAGTGCAAGGGTTAGATTTAGGTTTCTGGTTGGGCTAGGGTTTGGATTAGTGTTAGGTTTAGGATTATGTTTATGGCGAGGTTTAGAGTTACGGTTAGCATTATGTCTTCTCTTAGCTTTAGGGTTAGGGCTATGGTTTAAGGTTAGTGCTCCTGTTATGTTTAGGGCTAGGGTTAGGGTTTGGGCTAAGGTCATTTTTAGGGATAGTTTTAGGTTTAATATTAGGGTTAAGGCTACGGCTAGGTATAGGTTTAGGGCTAGGGTTAGGGTTAGAGTTAGTGTTAGGTCCTGGGCTAGTGTTACCGTAAGGTTTAACATTAGAGTTATGGTTGGAGTTAGGGCTAGGGTTAGGGGTAGGGTTAGGGTTATCACTAGTGTTATGATTAGGGCTAACGTGAGGTTTGGGTTATGGTTAATATTAGTGTTAGGGTTAGGGTTAGGTTTAATGTTATGTTTGGAGCTATGGTTAGTGTAAGGGTGAGGGCTAGGTTTAGGGTTAGGCATAGAGTTAGGACTAGAGTTCATGTTAGTGTTACGGTTAGGGCTAGGTTTAGTATTTAGGTTACGGTTAGGATTAGGGTTAGGTTTAGGGCTAGGGTTTGATTTAGGGTTCTGGTTAGGGCTAGGGTTATGGTTAGGGTTATGTTTAGGAATAGGTTTGGGGGAGGTTTATGGTTAGAGTTAGCATTTTGTTTAGTGTTAGGGTTAGGGTTAGTGTTTTATGTTTGTGCTGCGGTTAGTTATAGTGATATGATTAGGGCTAGGGTGAGGATGAGGGTTTAGGGCTAAAGATATTGTTACAGTGAGGTTTAGGGTTTAGGGTTTAGGTTTAGGGTTAGCATTACTTTTAGGGTTAGTGTTAAGTTTGGGTTAGGTTTAGAGTTAGGGTTAGGTTTAGGGTTACGATTAGGTTTATGGTTTACGTAAGGAAGAGAGTAATTCTAGGGCTAGGGTTAGGGCTAGGGTTAGGGTTAGAGTTAAGGTTGGTACTTAGGCTAGGACTAGGGTTAGGGTCAGGCTTAGGGCTAGGGTTATGGTTAGGGTTAAGGTTAGGTTTACGGCTAGGTCTAGGGCTACGGATAGGTTTAGGGTTAGGCCTAGGTGTATCGGTATGTTTAGAGTGAGTGTTACAGCTAGGTCTAGGGCTATGGTTAGGGTTATTGTTAGGGCTAGGGCTAGGGTTAGGTTATAGTTAGGGTTAGTGTTAAGGTTAAGATTAGGGTTAGGGCTAGGGCTAAGGTTACAGTTTGGGTTAATTTTAAGCTTGGACTAGGGATAGGTTTAGGGTCATGTTTAGCTTAGGTTTAGGGCTAGGGCTATGGTCAGGGTTAGGGTTAGAGTTAGGAGAGGAGCTAGGGCTATGGTTAGGGTTAGTGTTAGGGTTAGGGCTAGGGCTAGGTTTAGGGTTAGGTCTAGGTAAGGGTTAGGGTTAGGGTTACGGTTATGTTTCGGGTTAGGGTTAAGGTTACGGTTAGGGCTAGGCCTAGGGCTATTACTAGGGCTAGAGCTAGGGTAAGAGTTACAGTTAGGGTTATGCTTCGGTTAGATCTGGGGCTAGGGCTAGGGCTAGCATTATTGTTATTCTTGGGGTTAGGTTTAGGTTTAGGGTTAGTGTCAGGGTAAGGGTTAGAGCTAGGGCTAGGGTTAGAGTTAGGGCTAGGGTTAGGGTTAGAGTTAGGGTTAGCACTAGTGTTATGATTAGGTCTAGTGTGAGGGTTTGGGTTATGGTTAATATTAGTGTTAGGGTTAGGGTTATGTTTAATGTTAGGTATAGAGCTAGGGTTAGGGTAAAAATGAGGGCTATGGTTAGCGTTAGGCATAGAGTTAGGGCTAGAGGTCATGTTAGTGTTACAGTTCGGGCTAGGTTTAACATTAAGGTTAGGTTTATGATTATGGTTAGGGTTATGGCTAGGGTTAGATTTAGGGTTCTGGTTAGGGTTAGGGTTATAGTTAGGGTTATGTTTAAGAATAGGTTTTGAGGAGGTTTGTGGTTAGGTTTAGCATTATGTTTAGTGTTAGGATTAGGGTTAGTGTTTGGGTTTGGGCTGCTGTTAGTGCTAGTGTTATGATTTGGGCTATGGTGAGGATTAGCATTAGGGTTAAGGATACTGTTAGGGTGAGTGTTAGGGTTAGGGTTACGGTTACGGTAGTATTAGGGTTAGGGTTAGTGTTAGGGTTGGGTTAGGCTTAGTGTTAAGGGTAGGTTTATGGTTGAGGTTAGGAAGAGAGCAATTCTAGGGCTAGAGTTAGGGCTATGGTTACGGTTTTATTTAAATTAGGACTTAGGCTAGGACTAGAGTTAGGGTCAGGGTTAGAGTTAGGCTTATGGTTAGGGTTAGGGTTTGGTCTAAGGCTAGGGTTATGGAAAGGTTTTTAGGGTTTAGGCCTAGAGTTATCATTAGTTTTAGTGTTAGGGTTACGGCTAGGTCTAGGGCTACAGTTAGGGTTAAGTTTAGGGCTAGGTCTAGTGTTAGGTATAGGGTTAGTGTTAGGGTTGTGGTAACATTTAGAGCTTGGGCTAGGGATAGGTTTAGTGTCATGTTTAGGGTTAGGTTTAGGGCTATGGCTATGGTTAAGGTTAGGGGTAGAGTTAGGAGTAGGGCTAGGGCTATGGTTAGGGTTAGGGTAAGGGTTAGGGCTAGGGCTAGGTTTAGGGTTAGGTCTAGGTTAAGGGTTAGGGTTAGGGTTACGGTTATGGTTCGGGTTAGGGTTAAGGTTAGGGTTAGGGCTAGGCCTAGGGCTATTACTAGGGCTATGGCTAGGGTTAGAATTAGGGTTAGGGTTATGGTTAGGGTTAGATCTCAGGCTACGGCTAGGGCTAGCGTTATTGTTAGCATTAGGGTTAGGGTTAGGTTTAGGGTTAGGGTTAGGATAAGGGGTTGGGCTAGTGCTAGTGCTATGGTTAGGGCTAGCATTAGCTTTTGGATTAGGGTTAGGTCTAGGTCTAGGACTAGGGTTAGAGCTAGCATTAGAGATAGGGTTAACACCAGTTTTATGATTAGGGCTAGGTGAGGGTTAGGGTTATGATTAATGTTAGTGGTTATGGTTAGGGTTAGGTTAATGTTAAGGTTAGAGCTAGGGTTAGCTTAAAGATAAGGGCTAGGGTTAGGGTTATGTTTAGCTCTAGGGTTAGGGTTACAGTTAGGGTTAGGGTTAGATTTAGGGCTAGGGTTAGTGTTAGTGTTACCGTTAGGGCTGCTTAGGGTTACGGTTAGGGTTAGGACTATGATTAGGCTTAGGGTTAGGTTTAGAGTTAAGGCTAGGGTTAGGGTTAGGGTTAGGGCTGGGCTAGGGATATAGCTAGTGTTAGGATTAGGGCTAGGGGTAGCGTTAGGGTTAAAGTTAGTGTTAGTGTTAAAGTTAGGTTTAATATTAGGGTTAGGGCTAGGCTTAGGGTTAGGTTTAGGGCTATGGTGATGGTTAGGGTTTGTGCTAGATTTTGGTTAGTGTTAGGGTTAGCGTTACGGCCTTGTTAGCACTAGGGTTAGGGGTAAGAATAGGGTTAAGGTCAGAGTTAGAGTTAGGGTTAGGGTTATGTTTAGGACTAGGTTTTGTGTTAGTGTTAGGGTGATGGTTAGGTTTAGGGTTAGGTTTAGGCCTGCTTAAGTTTAGGGTTAGGGTTAGGACTATGATTAGGCTTAGGGTTACTGCTAGTGTCAGGGTTAGGGTCAGTTTTAGGGTTAGGTTTAGGATTAATGTTAGTGTAATGTCTTGCGTTTTGGTTAGGGTTAGGAATATGGCTGGGGTTAGCGCTCTTGTTATGATTAGGGCTAGGGTTAGGGTTAGGGTTAAGGTTAGTGTTAGTGTTAGGGTTAGGTTTAATGTTAAGTTTAGGGCTAGGCATAGGGTTAGATTTAGGTCTAAAATGAAGGTTAGGGCTTGCGCTAGGGTTAAAATTTGTTTTTGTGTTAGGGCTAGCGTTTGGTAGGGTTAGGTTTAGGATTAGGTTTAGGTTTAGGGTGAGGGTAAGAGATACGGATACCGTTTTGTTTAGTGTTAGCATAAGGGTTAGGGCTATGACTGGGGTTAGCGCTAGTGTTATGAATAGTGGAGCATTAGGGTTAGGGTTAGGGGTAAGGTTATTTTTAGGGTTAGTGTTAGAGTTAATGTTAGGTTTAGGTTTAGGGTTAGGGTTAGGGTTAGCATTAGGTTAGTTAGGTTTAGGGCTAGGGTTAGTGTTTTGTTTAGGGCGAGGTTTAGGTTTAGGGCTAGAGTTATCTCTATTGTTATGGTTAGAGTTAGGGTGGGGCTTGGGTAGCACCAGTGTTATGTTTAGGGCTAGAGTTATGGTTAGGGTTAAGGTTAGTGCTACGGTTAGGTTTAGGGTTAGAGTTAGGGCTAGGCTTAGAGTTAGGTTTAGGGCTAGGGTTATGGTTAGGGTTAGTGGTAGGTTTAGGGTTAGGATTAGGGTTAGGTTTAGAGTTAGGGCTACATTAGGGTTAGGTTTAGGTTGAGGTTTATGGTTAGCACTAGTGTTATGATTAGGGCTAGGGTGAGGGATATGGTTAGGGTTAGCGTTATGTGTTAGGGTTATTGTTAGGGTTAGGGTTTGGCCTGGGGTTAGTGATAGTGCTATGATTAAGTCTAGGATGAGGGTTATGGTTAGGGTTAAGGTCATTTTTAGGGTGAGGGTTAGGGTTAGAGTTAAGGTTAGTGTTAGGGTTAGGTTTAGGGTTATGGCTAGGGTAGGATTAGATTTAGGTTTACGGTTTGGGCTAGGTCTAGTCTTACGTTTAGGGCTAAGGTAGGGTTAGCACTAGTGTTTTGATTAGGGGTAGGATGAGGGTTAGGGTTACCGTTAATGTTAGCTTTAGGGTTAGGGTTAGGTTTAATGTTTGATAGAGCTAGGGTTAGGTTAAGGGTTAGAGATAGGGTTAGTGTTAGTGTTATGGTGGGCTAGGCTTACGGTTAGGTTTAGGGTTAGGATTAGGGTTAGGGTTGGGGCTAGGGTTAGTGTTAGGGTTCAGGATATGGGTAGGGTTAGGGTTATTGTTAGGTTTAGGATTAGGTTTAGGGTGAGGGTTAGAGTTACGTTTAGCATTATGTCTAGTGTTAGCGTTAGGGTTAGGGCAATGCCTGGGGTTAGCGCTAGTGTTATGATTAGGGCTAGGGTTAGGGTTAGGGCTAAGTTTATTGTTAGTGTTAGGGTTAGGTTTTAGTTTAGTGTTGGGGTTAGGGTTATGTTTAGATTTGTTTTAGAGTAAGGGTTAGGGTTATGGTTATGGTTAGGTTTATGTGTTGGGATAGGGTTAGCATTATTGTTAGCATTAGGGTTAGGGCTAGGGCTAGGGTTAGGGCTTTGGTTAGGGCCTGGGTTTGGGCTGGGGTAGTGATATTTTTATGATTAGGGCTAGGATGGGAATTAGAGTTTGGGTTATGGTTAGTGTTTAGGGTTAGTGTTTAGTTTAGGTTAGTGTTAGGGTTAGGGTTAGAGTTGGGTTTGTGTTAGGGTTAGGATTATGGTTAGGTTTATGTGTAGGGTGAGGGTTAGCATTATTGTTAGGGTTTGGGTTAGGTTTAGGGCTAGAGCTAGGACTAGGGCTAGGGTTAGGTTTAGGGTTAGGGCTAGAGCTAGGACAAGGTCCTGGACTAGGGTTAGTGTTAGAAGTAGGTTTAGGGATAAAGGCTAAGGTTAGAGTTAAGGTTCTGGTTAGTGCAAGGGTTAGGGTTATGGTTAGGGTTTGGTTTATGTTTAAGTTTAGGTGCAGTGTTTGGTTTAGGGTTAGTGTTATGTCTAGTTTTAGGGTTAGGGCTACTTTTGGTTTAGGGTTAGGGTTTGGGTTAGGGTTAGGGGTTAGGGTTTGAGTTAGGGTAAGGATTATTGTTAGTTTTAGTGTTAGTGTTAGAATTAGGGTTCAAGTTAGGCCTAGAATCAGGTTTAGGGTTAGGTTTAGTGTTTTGTTTAGGGCAAGGGTTTAGTTATGTCTAGTGTTATGGTTATGGTTAGGGCTGGGGCTTGGGTAGTGCTTGTGTTATGATTGGGACTAGGTTTAGGGTTAGGGTTAAGGTTAGTGTTAGGGTTAGGGTTAGGGTTAGGTTTAATATTAGGGTTAGAGCTAGGATTAGGGTAAGGGTTAGGGCTAGGTTTAGCGTTAGGCTTAGTGTTAGGGGTAGGGTTAATGTTAGTGTTACGGTTAGGTCTAGGTTAGGCTAGGGTTAGGGTTAGGATTAGGGTTAGGGTTTGGTCTAGGGTTAGAGTTAGGGTTTGGGTTAGTGCTAGCGTTATGATTAGGGTTAAGGTTTTGTGGAGGTTTAGGGTTAGGTTTAGGGTTAAGGTTAGTGTTAGCGTTAGGGTGAGGGTTGGGATAGGCTTTGGGTTAGGGTTAAGGTTACGGCTTGGGCTAGGGCTGGGTTAGGGTCAGGGTTAGGGTTAGGGTTAGCGTTAGGGCTAGTGTTAAATTTGGGTTAGGGTTGGGGTTGGGGTTGTGGTTAGGGTTAAGGTTAGGGTTAGGGCTAGGCTTAGGGTTAGGGTTAGGGCTAGGACTATGTTAGGGTTCGGGAAAAGGTTAGGGTTAGGGCTAGGACTAGGTTTAGCATTAGGGTTAGGTTTAAGGTTAGGGTTAGGAAAAGGGGTAGTGCTAAGGCTAGGGTTAGAGTTAGAGTTAGCATTAGTGTTTTTGTTATGGTTAGGGCTAGGGCTAGGGTGTGGGTTAAGGTTAGTTTTAGGGTTAGGGTTAGGGGTAGGATTAGGTTACGGTTAGGTTTATGGTTAGGTTTATATGTAGGGTTCGGTTTAGCATTATTGTTAGGGTTAGGGTTAAGGTTAGGGCTATGCCTAGGGCTTTGTTTAGAGTTAGGGTTAGGTTTGGTTTATGGTTTGGGCTAGGGTTAGGGTTAGGGCTAGAACTAGGACTATGGCTAGGGCTAGGTTTAGGATTAGGAATAGGGATAGTGTTGAGGCTAAAGTTAGAGTTAGGGCTCTGGTTAGTGCAAGGGTTAGGGTTATGGTTAGGGTTAGGTATTGGATTAGGTTTTGGGTGAATGTTAGGGTAAGTGTTAGCATTATGTCTAGTGTTAAGGTTAGGCTTAGGGTTTCGACTGGGGTCACTGCTAGTGTTATGATAAGGGTTACTGTGATGGTTATGGGTAGAGTTAAGTTTAGTTGTTAGGTTTTGTATTAGGGTTAGGGTTAAATGTAGTGTTAGTGTTAGGGTTGGTTTAGGTTTAGGGTTAGGGTTAAGGTTAGTGTTATGCTTAAGGCTAGGGTTCGGGTTAGGGTTAGTGTTAGGATTAGGGGTTTTGTCTATTGTTAGGATTAGGGCTAGGGTTAAGGATAGCGTTAGTTTCATGTTTAGTGTTAGGGCTAGGTCTAGTTTTAAGTTTTGGGTTAGGCTAGGGCTAGGGCTAGGGCTAGGGCTATTGCTAGGTTTAGGTTGAGGGTTAGTGTTAGGGTTAGGTTTTAGGCTTCGGGTTAGATTTAGGGTTCACATTAGGGCTAGGGTTGCAGTTAAAGTTATGTTTAGGGTTAGGGCTATTTTTTTATGTTTAGGATTAGGGTTAGCACTGGTGTTATAATTAGTGCTAGGGTGAGTGTTAGCCTTAGGGTTAATGTTAGTGTTAGGGTTAGAGTTAGGTGTAATGTTTCAGTTAGAACTAGGGTTAGAGCTAGGTTTAGCACTAGGGTCAGGGTTAGATTTATAGTTAGGGTTAGAATTAGGGCTATGGTTAGGGTTGGGGTTAGGTTTAGGGTTAGGGCTAGGGCTAGGGCTATGGTTAGGGTTAGGGTTTGGTTTAGGGTTAGGCTAGGGCTAGGTATAGGGCTAGGGTTAGGGTTAGGGTTAGTGTCAGGGATAGGGTTAGGGTAAGGGTTAGGATTAAGGTTAGGGCTTGGGCAAGGGCTAGTGCTAGGGTCAGGGTTAGGATTAGAGTCAGGGCTAGGGTTAGGATTAGGTTTAGTGCAAGTTTTAGGGTTAGGGTTAGAGTTCGGGCTATGGTTGGTGTTAGTGTCAGGTTTGGGGCTAGATTCAAGGTTAGTGTTAGGGTTAGGTTTAGGGTTGAGGTTAGCGTTGAGGTACAGTTAGGGTTTGGGTTAAGGCTAGGGTTAGGGTTAGTTTTACGGTTATGTGTAGCGTTAGGGTTATGGTTTGTGCTGGGGTTAGGGTTGGGGTTAATTAGCGTTAGGGTTAGTCTAAGCGTTAGGGCTAGGGTTAGGCTTGTTTTAGCTCTAGGATTAGGGTTAGTGTTAGAGTTAGATTTAGAGTTAGGGCTAGGGTTAGGGTTAGAACTAGCGCTAGAGCAAGGGTTAGGGTTAGCGTTAGGGTTAGGCCTAGGGTCAAGTTTAGGGTTTGGGCTGGGGCTAGGGCTAGGGTCAGGGTTAGGGTTTTCATGGCTAGGGGTAAGGTTAGGGTTAGGGTTAGATTTAGGGTTAGGGCTAGGGCTAGGGCTAAGTTAAGGGTTAAGGTTAGTGCTAGAGTTAGGGCTAGAGTTAGGGTTAGGGTTAAGGTTAGGGGTAGGTCTATGGTTACGGTTGGGCTTAGGATTAGGATTAGGGTTAGGGCTACTGATTTATTTAGGTTTAGCTGTATGTCTAGTGTTAGGGTTAGGGTTAGGGTTAGGGTTAGAGTTTGGCCTGGGGTTAGTAGTAGTGTTATGTTTAGGGTTTGGGTGAGGATTAGGGTTAGCATTAAGGAGAATGTTAAGGTGAGGGTTAGGGTAAGGTTAGTGCTATGTTTAGGGTCAGGATTTGGTTTCTGTTAGGGTTAGTGTAAGGGATAGGGTTAGGGTTACTGTTACAGTTAGTGTATAGTTAGGGTTAGGTTGCGCTAGTGTTATTATTAGGGCTAAGTTTAGGGTTACGGCTAAGGTTATTGTTAGTGTTAGGGTTAGGTTTAATGTTAGGTTTAGGGCTAGGGCTAGGGTTAGGGTTAGGTTTAATGGTAGAGTTAGTGTTCGCACTAGGGTTATGATTAGGTCTAGGGTGAGGGTTAGGGTTTGGGTTAATGTTAGTTGTGGGGTTAGGATTAGGTTTAATATCAGGGTCAGAGCTAGGTTATGGTTAGGGTTTGGGATAGGGTTAGGGTTAGGCTTAGCACTTGGGTTAGTGTTAGCGTTAGTGTTAGGGTTAGAGTTAGGCCTAGGGTTAGTGTTAGTGTTAGTGTTAGGGTTAGGGCTAGGCTTAGGGTTAGGGTTTGGATTTGCATTAGGGTTAGCATTACGGTTAGGGTTAGGGCTAGCTTTAGAATTCGGTTTTGGTTATGGTTAGGGTTTGGGGTTGGGTTAGGTTTAGGATATGGTTTAGGGGGAGGTTTAGAGTTACCTTTAGCGTTATGTCTAATGTTATTGTTAGGGTTAGGGCTAGGGCTGGGGTTTGCACTAGTGTTATGATTAAGGCTAGGGTTAGGGTTAGGTCTAGGTTAATTGTTAGGGTTACGGTTAGGGTTAATGTTAGGGTTAGGGCTAGGTTAAATTTAGGTTTAGGGTAAGGGCTAGGGCTAGGCTTAGTCAGCATTAGGGTTAGGGCTAGGACTAGGGGTAGGGTTAGAGCTAGGGTTAATGTTAGGGATAGGCCTAATGTTAGGGCTAGGTTTAGGGTTAGGGTTATGTTAGGGCTTGCGCTAGGGCTAGGGCTAGGTTTAGGGTTAGGTTTATGGTTATGGTTAGGCCTAGGGTTAGGGTTAGGTTAGGGTTAGAGTTAGCTTGAGGGTTAGAGTTAGGCCTAGAGCTAAGAATAGTGTTAGGACAAGAGCTATGGCTAGGGTAGGGTTAGGGTTAGGGCTAGGGCTATGTCTACGTTTAGCACTATGGATATGGTTAGGGTTAGGGTTAGAGTTAGGGTAGTGTTAGTATTAGGGTTTGGGGTTAGTGTTAGCATTAGGATTATATTAGCGTTAGGGCTTGTGTTAGAGTTAGGGTTAGAGTTAAGGCTAATCTCAGGGTTAGGGTCATTTTTAAGGTTAGATTTAGGGTGAGTGTTAGGGTTGAGTTATGTGTTATGTCTAGTGTTAGTGTTAGGATTAGGGCTAGGGCTGGGGTTAGCTCTAGTGTTCTGATTAGGGCTAGGGGTAAGGTTAGTGTTCAGGTTAGTGTTAGGATTAGGGTTAGGTTTAATGTTAGGGTTAGAGCTAGTGTTAGTGCAATGTTTAGGTCTAGAGTTAGGGTTAGGTTAATGCTGGGGTTAGGTTTAGGGTTAGGCTTAGAGTCAGGGCTAGAGTTATTGTTAGTGTTACGGTTAGAATTAGGGCTAGGGCTAGGGTTAGGGCTATGGTCAGGGTCAGAATTAAGTTTAGGGTTAGGGGTAGGCCTAGGGCTATGGCTAGGTCTAGTGCTAGGTGCAGGGCTAGGATTAGGGTTCGGGTTCAGTGTATGGTTAGGTTTAGTGTTAGGGTTAGGGTTAGGTTTAGGGCTAGGTTTAGGGTTAGGTTTAGGGCTAGTTTTAGGGTTAGGGTTAGGGTTGGAGTTAGGGCTAGTGGTAGTGTAGGGCTAGGTTTAGTGTTAGCATTAGGGTTGGGGCTAGGGTTAGGTTTAGGTTTATGGTTAGGGTAAGGGTTATGTTTAGCTTCCTTGCTAGGGTTATGATTAGGGTTAGGGCTTAGTTAGGGTTAGTGTTAGGGCTAGTTATAGAGGTACGATTTGGGCTAGAGCCCTGGCTTTGACTTGGTTTAGGTTCAGGAGTAGGGCTAGGTCTAGTGCCATGGTTTGGTTTAATGCTTGGGTTTTGGGTTAGGTCCAAGGCTAGTTCTAGGAGTAGAGCTATGGCAAGGGTTAATGTTAGGGTTGGGGTTTAGGGTTAGGTTAGGGTTAGGGCTAGTGTTAGGGTTAGGGCTGTGTTTAGGATTATGTTTAGGGCTAGTGTTAGGATGTGAGCTATATTTAGGGTTATGATTAGGGCTAGTGTTAGGGTTAGGGTTATGGCTAGGGTTAGGGTTTTGGCTAGGTTTAGGGTTAGCTTTAGGGTTAGGTCTAGGGTTAGGGTTAGGGTTGGTGTTAGGGCTAGGTGTAGGGCTAGGTCTATGTCTAAGTCTAGGGTTATGATTTGGGCTAAGCCTGGTGCTAGGTGTAGTGATAGACTGAGGGTTGGGATTAGGGTTGTGTTAGGGAAAGGTTTAAGGTTAGGTTTAGGGCTAATGTTAGGGTTAAGGCTGGTGTTAGGGTCAGGGTTAAGTTTAGGGTTAGGCCTAGTGTTAGGGTCAGGTCTAAATTAGGTTAGGGTTAGGGTTAGGAATAGGTTTAGGGTTAAGGTTAGGGCTAGGTTTAGGCTTAGGGTTAGAGCATGGTTAGAGTTAAGATTAGTGTTATGGCTCCTTTTATTGTTATGATTAGGACTAGTTCTAGGGTTAGGGTTAGGGTTAGTGTTAAGGTTAGTGTTAGGTTTAAGTCTAGTGTTAGCATTAGGGCTAGGGTTAGGGTTTTTTTGTTTTTTGTTTTGTTTTGTTTTGTTTTGTTTTTTGACAGGCAGAGTGGACAGTGAGAGAGACAGAGAGAAAGTTCTTCCTTTGCGTTGGTTCACCCTCCAATGGCTGCCGCGGTTGGCGCGCTGCGGCCGACGCACCTCGCTCATCCAATGGCAGGAGTCAGGTGCTAGGTGCTTTTTCCTGGTCTCCCATGGGGTGCAGGGCCCAAGCACATGTGCCATTTTCCAATGCACTCCTGGGCCACAGCAGATGGCTGGCCTGGAAGAGGGGCAACCAGGACAGATTCCGGCACCCAGACCGGGACTAGAACCCGGTGTGCCAGAGCTGCAAGGTGGAAGATTAGCCTGTTGAGCCATGGCGCCAGCCAGGGTTAGGGTTTTTGTTAGAGTTAGGGCTAGTGTTAGTGTCAGGGCTAGGTTTAGCGTTATGTCAAGGTCTAAATTTAGGGTTAGGGTTAGAGTTAATTTTAGGGTTAGTGTTAGGGCTAGGATTAGGGTTAGTGTGAGCGCTATTGTTAGGGTTAAGGTTAGGTTAGGTCTAGGTTTAGGCATAGGGTTAGTTTTAGGGTTGGGGTTAGTGTTATGATTAGGGCTAGGTTTAGAGTTAGGGTTAGGGTTAGGGCTATGGTTAGGTTTAGGGTTAGGGTAAGTGTTAGAGTTAGGTGTATGTCTAAGTCTAGGGTTATGATAGAGCTAAGCCTAGTGCTAGGGCTAGTGATAAACAGGGTTGGAGTTATAGTTGGTTTGCAGTTAGGGTTAGGGTTAGGGCTACGGTTATGGTTAGGGCTAGGGCTAGGGCTAAGGTTTTGTTTAGGGTTAGGTTTAGCATTAGGGCTACAGTTAGGGGTAGGATTATGTTTAGGGTTAAGGCTAAGTTTAGATTTAGGGTTCATGTTAGGGCTTGGGTAGTGTTCGTGTTAGTGCTAGGTCAAGGTCTAAGGCTATCGTTAGGGTTAAGACTAGGCCTAGTTCTTGGGCTGGGCTTAGGGTTAAGGCTTGGGTTAGTGTCAAGTCTTAGGCTAGTGTTAGGACTAAGGCTAGGGTTAGGGTTAAGGCTAGGTCACAGGCCAGAAATGGTTTAGGTCCATGCCTAGGTCTGGGGCTATGGCTAGGTTTAGGGTTAGGGTTAGGTTTAGGGTTAGTGGTAGGCTAGGGTTAGGTTTAGGGTTGGGGCTAGGATTGGGTTTAGGGTTAGGGTTAGGGCTAGGGTTAGGCATAGGGTTACGGTTAGTGTTAGGGTTAGTCTTAGTGTAAGGCTAGGGCTAGGGCTAGGACTAGAGTTAGGTTTAGGGTTAGGGTTATGGCTAGGGCTATGGCCAGGGCTAGGGTTAGGGTTAGTGTTAGGGCTAGAGCTAGGGCTAGGGCTAGGGCTACAGCTAGGCTTAAGGCAATGGCTAGTGTTATGGTTAGGGCTAGGGCTAGGTCTAGGGCCCCAGTTAGGTTTAAGTTTAGTGCTAGGGTTAGGGCTAGGGTTAGGGTTAGGGCTAGGGTTAGGGTTAGGGCTAGGATTAGGGTTAGGTCTAGGGCTAGGGATAGGGTTAGGGTTAGGTTTAGGGCTACGGCTAGGGTTATGTCTAGGGCTAGGGCTAAGGCTAGGGCTCGGGTTATGGTTAGGGTTAGGGCTAGGGCTATGGTTAGGGTTAGGGTTAGGGTTAGGCCTGGGCTATAGCTAGGATTAGGGTTAGGGTTAGGGCTAGGGCTAGGGTTAGGATTAGGGTTAGGGTTAGGGTTAGGGCTAGGGCTAGGGCTCGGGTTAGGATTAGGGTTAGGGTTAAGAATAGGGTTAGTGTTAGTGTTAGTGTTAGGGTTAGGTTTAGGGTTAGGTTTAGGGTTATTGGTAGGCTAGGGTTAGGGTTAGGGTTGGGGCTAGGATTTGGTTTAGGGTTAGGGTTAGGGCTAGGGCTAGGGCTAGGGTTAGGTTTAGGGTTAGGGCTAGCGATAGTGTTACTGTTATGGCTAGGGTTAGGGTTAGGTTTAGGGTTAGTTCTAGGGCTTATGTTAGGTTAGGGTGTGGGTTAGGGTTAGGACTAGGGTTAGGCATAGGGTTACGGTGAGTGTTAGGGTTAGGGTTAGTGTAAGACTAGAGCTAGGGCTAGAGTTAGGGCTAGGTTTAGGTTTAGGTTAGGGCTATGGTTAGTGCTAGGGTTAGGGTTAGGGCTAGGGTTAGGGTTAGTTCTAGGGCTAGGGTTATGTTTAGGGTTAGGGCTAGGGCTAGGGCTAGGGCTTGGGTTAGGGTTAGGGTTAGAGCTAGGGTTAGGGCTAGGGGTAGGGTTAGGACTAGGGCTAAGCCTATGGTAGGGATAGGGTTAGGGTTAGTGTTAGGGTTAGATTTAGGGCTAGTGTTAGGGTTATGGTTAGGATTAGGGTTAGGGCTAGCTTTATGGTTAGGGTTAGGGTTAGGTTTAGGGTTAGGATTAGGGATAGGGCTAGGTTTAGTGTTAGGATTAGGGTTAGGGATAGGGCTAGTGTTATGGTTAGGGCTAAGGTTAGGTTTAGGTTTACGGCTATGCTTGCAAGTTTTAAGGTGTTGGTTAGGGTTAGGGCTAGGGTTAGGGCCATGTGTAGTATTAGGGTTAGAGTTAGTGTTAAGGTAGGGCTAGGGCTAGAACCTGAGATAGGGCTAGGATTAGGTTTAGGGTTAGGGTTATGACTAGGGCTAGGGCTAGTGCTAGGTTTTAATGTTAGATTTAGGGCTAGGGCTAGGGCTAGGGCTGGGTTAGAGTTAGGGTTAGGGTTAGGGATAGGGTTAGTGTTAGGGTTATGTTTAGGGTTAGGTTTAGGGTTAGTGGTAGGCTAGGGTTTGGGTTAGCGTTGGGGCTAGGATTAGGTTTAGCGTTAAGGTTCGGGCTAGGGCTAGGGCTAGGATTAGGTTTAGTGTTAGGGCTAGGGTTAGTGTTTGGGTTAGGGTTAGGGTTAGGGTTATGGCTAGGGCTAGGGCTAGGGTTATTGTTAGGGTTAGTGCTAAGGCTAGGGCTAGGGTTAGGCTTAGGGCTAGGGTTAGGGCTAGGGTTAGGGTTAGGGTTAGGGCTAGGGTTAGGGTTAGGGTTAGGGTTATGGCTAGGGCTAAGGCTAAGCCTAGGGTTAGGGTTAGGGTTAGGGTTAGGTTTAGGGCTATGTCTAGCGTTAGGTTTAGGGTGTAGATTAGGGTTGGGCTATCGTTAGGCCTAGTGCTATGGTTAGGGCTAGGCTTAGGGTTAGTGTTAGGGCTAGAGCTAGTCCTAGGGCTAGGGCTAGGGTTAAGGCTAGGGCTAGGGGTATGGTTAGGGCTTCGGCTAGGGCTAGGGCTTGGGTTAGGGTTAGGTTTAGGGCTAGGGTTAGTGCTAGGGTTCGGGTTAGGGCTAGGGTTAGGACTAGGTTTAGGGTTATGGTTAGGGTTAGGGTTAGGGCTACGGCTAGGGTCTGGCTAAGGCTAGGGCTAAGGCTAGGTCTCGCGTTAGGGTTAGTGTTAGGGCTAGGGCTATGGTTAGGTTTAAGGTTAGGGTTAGGCCTGGGCTAGGCTAGGGTTATTGTTAGGGTTAGGGCTAGGGCTAGGGTTAATGCTAGGGCTAGGGTTGGGGTTAGGGTTAGGGTTAGGGTTAGGGTTAGGGTTAGGGTTAGGGTTAGTGTTATGGCTAGGGCTAGGGCTAAGCCTAGGGTTAGGGTTAGGCCTGGGCTATAGCTAGGGTTAGGTTGAGGGTTAGGGTTAGGGCTAGGGCTAGGGTTAGAATTAATGTTAGGGTTAGGCCTGGGCTAGGGCTAGTGTTAGTGTTAGGGCTAGGGTTAGGTTTAGGGTTAGGGTTAGGGTTAGGGTTAGTTTTAGGGCTATGGCTAGGGTTAGGCTTATTGTTAGGGTTAGTGCTAAGGCTAGGGCTAGGTTTAGGCTTAGGGTTAGGGTTAGGGCTACGTTTAGGGTTAGGGTTTAGGTTAGTTTTAGGGCTATGGCTAGGGCTAAGGTTAGCTTTAGGTTTAGGGTTAAGGCTAGGATTAGGGTTAGGGTTAGGGTTAGTGTTAAGTTTATGTTTAGGGCTAGTGTTAGGTTTAAGGTTAGTATTAGGGCTAGGCTATGGTTATGGTTAGGGCTAGGGCTAGGGTTGTGTTTAGGGTTAGGGTTATGACTAGGGCTAGCTCTAGGATTAGGGTTAGCTTATGGTTAGGGTTAGGGCTAGGGTTAGGGTTAGGGTTAGGGTTAGAACCAGGGCTAGGATTAGGTTTAGGGTTAGGGTTATGACTAGGGCTAGGGCTAGTGCTAGGTTTTAATGTTAGATTTAGGGCTAGGGATAGGGCTAGGCTCGGGTTAGGGTTAGGGTTAGGGTTATGGATAGGGTTATTGTTAGGGTTAGGTTTAGGGTCAGGTTTAGGGTTAGTGGTAGGCTAGGGTTAGGGTTAGGGTTGGGGCTAGGATTGGGTTTAGCGTTAAGGTTCGGGCTAGGGCTAGGGCTAGGATTAGGTTTAGTGTTAGGGCTAGGGATAGTGTTTTGGTTAGGGTTAGGGTTAGGGTTATGGCTAGGGCTAGGGTTAGGGTTATTGTTAGGGTTAGTGCTAAGGCTAGGGCTAGGGTTAGGCTTAGGGTTAGGGTTAGGGCTAGGGTTAGGGTTAGGGTTAGGGTTAGGTTTAGGGTCAGGTTTAGGGTTAGTGGTAGGCTACGGTTAGTGTTATGGTTGGGGCTAGGATTGGGTTTAGGTTTAGGGTTAGGTCTAGGGCTAGGTTTAGGTTTAGGGTTAGGACTAGGGTTAGTGTTAGGGTTATGGCTAGGGTTAGGTTTAGGGTTAGGCTTAGGGTTAGTGTTAGGGCTAGTGTTAGGGTTGTGTTTAGGGTTAGGTTTAGGACTAGGGCTAGGGCTAGGGTTAGGGTTAGGTTAGGGTTAGGGTTAGGGCTAGGTTTAGGGTTAGGGTTAGGGCTAGGGCTAGGGTTAGGTTTAGGGTTATGGTTATGGCTAGGGCTAAGGCTAAGCCTAGGGTTAGGGTTAGGGTAAGGTTTAGGGCTATGGCTAGCATTAGGTTTACGGTGTGTGTTAGGGTTGGGTTAGGGTTAGGCCTAGGGCTACGGTTAGGGTTAGGGTTAGTGTTAGTGTAAGGCTAGGGCTAGGGCTAGGGCTACTGCTAGGGTTAGGTTTAGGGTTAGGGTTAGGGTTATGGCTAGGTGCCATGGCTAGGGCTAGGTTTAGGGTTAGTGTTAGGGCTAGAGCTATGGCTGGGTGTAGGGCTAGGGCTAGGGTTAAGGCTAGGGCTAGGGTTATGATTAGGGCTTCGGCTAGGACTAGGGCTTGGGTTAGGGTTAGAGCCAGGGCTAGGATTAGGTTTAGGGTTAGGGTTATGACTAGGGCTAGGGCTAGTGCTGGGGTTAAGGTAAGATTTAGGGCTAGGGCTAGGGCTAGGCTCGGGTTAGGATTAGGGTTATGGATAGGGTTAGTGTTAGGGTTATGTTTAGGGTCAGGTTTAGGGTTAGTGGTAGGCTACGGTTAGGGTTAGGGTTGGGGCTAGGATTGGGTTTAGCGTTAAGGTTCGGGTAGGGCTAGGGCTAGGATTAGGTTTAGTGTTAGGGCTAGGGTTAGTGTTTGGGTTCGGGTTAGGGTTAGGGTAAGGGTTAGGGTTAGGGTTAGGGCTAGGGCTAGGGTTAGGGTTTGTGGTAGTCTACGGTTAGGGTTAGTGTTGGGTCTAGGATTGGGTTTAGGTTTAGGGTTAGGTCTAGGGCTAGGTTTAGGTTTAGGGTTATGGATTGGGTTAGGGTTAGGGTTAGGGCTAGGGTAGGTTTACGGTTAGGCTTAGTGTTAGGGTTAGGGCTAGGGCTAGGGTTGTGTTTAGGGTTAGGTTTAGGACTAGGGCTAGGGCTAGGGTTAGGGTTAGGTTAGGGTTAGGGTTAGGGCTAGGGTTAGGGTTAGGGTTAGGGCTAGGGCTAGGGTTAGGTTTAGGGTTATGGTTATGGCTAGGGCTAAGGCTAAGCCTAGGGTTAGGGTTAGGGTTAGGTTTAGGGCTATGGCTAGCATTAGGTTTATGGTGTGGGTTAGTGTTGGGCTAGGGTTAGGCCTAGGGCTACGGTTAGGGTTAGGGTTAGTGTTAGTGTAAGGCTAGGGCTAGGGCTAGGGCTACTGCTAGGGTTAGGTTTAGGGTTATGGTTAGGGTTATGGCTTGGGCCATGGCTAGGTCTACGTTTAGGGTTAGTGTTAGGGCTAGAGCTAGGGCTGGGGTTAGGGCTAGGGCTAGGGTTAAGGCTAGGGCTAGGGTTATGATTAGGGCTTCAGCTAGGGCTAGGGCTTGGGATAGGGTTAGGTTTAGGGCTAGGGTTAGTGCTAGGGTTCGGGTTAGGGCTAAGGTTAGGGTTACGTTTAGGTTTAGGTCTAGGGTTAGGGTTATGGTTAGGGTTAGGGCTACGGCTAGGGTTATGGCTAGGGCTAGGGCTAAGGCTAGGTCTCGCGTTAGGGTTAGGGTTAGGGCTAGGGCTATGGTTAGGGTTAAGGTTAGGGTTAGGCCTGGGCTAGGGATAGGATAAGTGTTAGGGTTAAGGCTAGGGCTAGGGCTAGGGTTGGGGTTAGTGTTAGGGTTAGGGTTAGGGTTAGGGTTAGGGTTAGGGTTAGTGTTGTGGCTAGGGCTAGGGCTAAGCCTAGGGTTAGGGTTAGGGTTAGGGTTAGTTTTAGGGCTATGGCTAGGGCTAGTGTTATGTTTAGGGTGTGGGTTAGGGTTAGGGCTAGGGTTAGGCATAGGTTTACGGTTAGTGTTAGGTTTAGGGTTAGTGTAAATCTAGGGCCAGAGCTAGGGCTAGGGCTAGGGTTAGGGCTAGGGTTAGGTTTTGGGTTAGGGTTATGTCTAGTGCTAAGGCCAGGGCTAGGGTTAGGGTTAGTGCTAGGGTTAGGGTTAGGGTTAGGGTTAGAGCCAGGGCTAGGATTAGGTTTAGGGTTAGGGTTATGACTAGGGCTAGGGCTAGTGCTAGGTTTTATTGTTAGATTTAGGGCTAGGGCTAGGGCTAGGCTCGGGTTAGGGTTAGGGTTAGGGTTATGGATAGGGTTAGAGTTAGGGTCAGGGTTAGGGTCAGGTTTAGGGTTAGTGGTAGGCTACGGTTAGGGTTAGGGTTGGGGCTAGGATTGGGTTTAGCGTTAAGGTTCGGGCTAGGATTAGGTTTAGTGTTAGGGATAGGGTTAGGGTTCGGGATAGGGTTCGCGTTAGGTTAAGGGTTAGGGTTAGGTTTAGGGCTAGGCCTAGGGTTAGGATTAGTGTTAGCTCACGGTTAGGGTTAGGGTTGGGGCTAGGATTGGGTTTAGGTTTAGGGTTAGGTCTAGGGCTAGGTTTAGGTTTAGGGTTAGGACTAGGGTTAGTGTTAGGGTTAGGGCTAGGGTTAGGTTTACGGTTAGGCTTAGGGTTAGGGTTAGGGCTAAGGCTAGGGTTGTGTTTAGGGTTAGGTTTAGGACTAGGGCTAGGGCTAGAGTTAGGGTTGGGATAGGGCTAGGGTTAGGGTTAGGGTTAGGCCTAGGGCTAGGGTTAGGTTTAGGGTTATGGTTATGGCTAGGGCTAAGGCTAAGCCTAGGGTTAGGGTTAGGGTTAGGTTTAGGGCTATGGCTAGCATTAGGTTTACGGTGTGGGTTAGGGTTGGGCTAGGGTTAGGCCTAGGGCTACGTTTAGGGTTAGGGTTAGTGTTAGTGTAAGGCTAGGGCTAGGGCTAGGGCTACTGCTAGGGTTAGGTTTAGGGTTAGGGTTAGGGTTATGGCTAGGTGCCATGGCTAGGGCTACGTTTAGGGTTAATGTTAGGGCTAGAGCTATGGCTGGGTGTAGGGCTAGGGCTAGGGTTAAGGCTAGGGTTTGGGTTATGATTAGGGCTTTGGCTAGGGCTAGGGCTTGGGTTAGGGTTAGGTTTAGGGCTAGGGCTAGTGCTAGGGTTCAGGTTAGGGCTAAGGTTAGTGTTACATTTAGGTTTAGGTCTAGGGTTAGGGTTATGGTTAGTGTTAGGGCTACGGCTAGGGTTATGGCTAGGGCTAGGGCTAAGGCTAGGTCTCGCGTTAGGGTTAGGGTTAGGGCTAGGACTATGGTTAGGTTTAAGGTTAGGGTTAGGCCTGGGCTAGGGATAGGGTTAGTGTTACGGTTAAGGCTAGGTCTAGGGCTAGGTTTGGGGTTAGTGTTAGGGTTAGGTTTAGGGTTAGGGTTAGGGTTAGGGTTAGGGTTAGGGTTAGTGTTGTGGCTAGGGCTAGGGCTAAGCCTAGCGTTAAGGTTAGGGTTAGGGTTAGGGTTAGGGTTAAGGGTTAGGGCTAGGTCTAGGGCTAGTGTTAGGTTTAGGGTGTGGGTTAGGGTTAGGGCTAGGATTAGGCATAGGTTTACAGTTAGTGTTAGGGTTAGGGTTAGTGTAAAGCTAGGGCCAGAGCTAGGGCTAGGGCTAGGGTTAGGGCTAGGGTTTTGTTTTGGGTTATGGTTATGGCTAGTGCTATGGCCAGGGCTAGGGTTAGCATTAGGGTTTGGTCTAGAGCTAGGGCTAGGGCTACAGCTAGGTTAAGGCTAGGGCTGTTATGGTTAGTTCTAGGGCTAGGTCTAGGGCTCAGGTTAGGTTTAGGTTTAGGGCTAGGGTTAGTGCTAGGGTTAGGGTTATGGCTAGGTTTATGTTTAGGTCTAGGGCTAGGGTTAGGGCTAGGGTTAGGGTTAGGGTTAGGGTTAGGGTTAGGTTTATGCCTGGGCTATAGCTAGGGTTAGGTTCAGGGTTAGGGTTAGGGCTAGGGCTAGGGTTAGGTTTAGGGTTAGGGTTAGTGTTAGGTTTACGCCTGGGCTATAGCTAGGGTTAGGTTTAGGGTTAGGGTTAGGGCTAGGACTATGGTTAGGCTTAAGGCTAGGGCTAGGGCTAGGGTTAGGGTTAGGTTTAGGGTTAGGGCAAGGCTAAGGCTAAGCCTAGGGTTAGGGTTAGGGTTAGGGTTAGGGTTTGGGGTTAGGGTTAGGGTTATTGTTAGTGTAAGGCTAGGGCTAGGGCTAGGGCTACTGCTAGGTTAGGTTTAGGGTTAGGGTTAGGGTTATGGCTAAGGCTATGGCTAGGTCTAGGTTTAGGGTTAGTGTTAGGGCTAGAGCTAGTCCTAGGGCTAGGGCTAGGGCTAGGGTTAATGCTAGGGCTAGGGTTATGATTAGGGCTTTGGTAGGGCTAGGGCTTGGGATAGGTTTTGGTTCAAGGCTAGGGTTAGTGCTAGAGTTCGAGTTAGGGCTAGGGTTAGTGTAAGGTCTAGGGTTAGGGCTAGGTTTATGTTAGGGTTAGGGTTAGGTTTAGGGCTACGGCTAGGGTTATGGCTAGGGCTAGGGCTAGGGCTAAGGCTAGGTCTCGCGTTAGGGTTAGGGTTAGGGCTAGGGCTATGGTTAGGGTTAAGGTTAGGGTTAGGCCTGGGCTAGGGCTAGGGTTAGTGTTAGAGCTAGGGTTAGGTTTAGGGTTAGGGTTACTCTTAGGACTAGGGCTAGGGTTAGGCTTATCGTTAAGGTTAGTGCTAAGGCTAGGGCTAGGGTTAGGCTTAGGGTTAGGGTTAGGGCTACATTTAGGGTTAGGGTTAGGGTTTGAGTTAGGGCTATGGCTAGGGCTAAGGTTAGCTTTAGGTTTAGGGTTAAGGCTATGGTTAGGGTTAGCGTTAGAGTTAGTGTTAAGTTTATGTTTATGGCTAGGGCTAGGATTAGGTTTAGGGTTAGTGTTAGGGCTGGTCTATGGTTAGGGTTAGGGTTAGGGTTAGAGCTAGGGCTAGGATTAGGGTTAGGGTTAGGGTTTGACTAGGGCTAGGGCTAGTGCTAGGGTTAAGGTTAGATTTAGGGCTAGATCTAGGGCTAGGCTCGGGTAGGGTTAGGGTTAGGGTTATGGATAGGGTTAGGCTTAGGGTTAGGGTTAGGTTTAGGGTTAGGTTTAGGGTTAGTGGTAGGCTAGGGTTAGGGTTAGGGTTGGGGCTAGAATTGGGTTTAGGTTTAGGGGTAGGGCTAGGGCTAGTGTTAGGTTTAGGTTTAGGGCTAGGGTTAGTGTTAGGGTTAGGGCTAGGGTTAGGTATAGGGTTAGGGCTAGGGCTAGGGTTAGGCTTATTGTTAGGGTTAGTGCTAAGGCTAGGGCTAGGGTTAGGGTTAGGGTTAGGGCTAGGGTTAGGGTTAGGCTTAAGGCTAGGGCTAGGGCTAGGTTTAGGGTTAGGTTTAGGGTTAGTGCTAGGGCTAAGGCTAAGCCTAGGGTTAGGGTTAGGGTTAGGTTTAGGGCTATGGCTAGCATTAGGTTTGCGGTGTGGGTTAGGGTTGGGCTAGGGTTAGGCCTAGGGTACGGTTAGGGTAAGGGTTAGGGTTAGTGTAAGGCTAGGGCTAGGGCTAGGGCTACTGCTAGGGTTAGGTTTAGGGTTCGGGTTAGGGTTATGGCTAGGGCTATGGCTAGTGCTAGGTTTAGGGTTAGTGTTAGGGCTAGAGTTAGGGCTAGGGATAGGGCTAGGGCTAGGGTTAAGGCTAGGGCTAGGGTTATGGTTAGGGCTTCGGCTAGGGCTAGGGCTTGGGTTAGGGTTAGGTTCAGGGCTAGTGTTAGTGCTAGGGTTCGGGTTAGGGCTAAGGTTAGGATTACGTCTAGGTTTAGGTCTAGGGTTAGGGTTATGGTTAGGGTTAGGGCTACGGCTAGGGTTATCGCTAGGGCTGGGCTAAGGCTAGGTCTCGCGTTAGGATTAGGGTTTGGGCTAGGGTTGTGTTTAGGTTTAGGGTTAGGACTTGGGCTAGGACTAGGATTAGGGTTAGCTTATGGTCAGGGTTAGCGCTAGGGTTAGGGTTAGGGTTAGGGTTAGAACTAGGGCTAGGATTAGGTTTATGGTTAGGGTTATGACTAGGGCTAGGGCTAGTGCTAGGGTTAAGGTTAGATTTAGGGCTAGGGCTAGGGCTAGGCTCGGGTTAGGGTTAGGGTTAAGGTTATGGATAGGGTAGGGTTAGGGTTAGGGTTAGGGTTAGGGTTAGGGTTAGGGATAGGGTTAGTTTTAGGCTAGGGTTAGGGTTAGGGTTGAGGCTAGGATTGGGTTTAGGTTTATATTTAGGGCTAGGGCTAGGGTTAGGTTTAGTGTTAGGGCCAGGGTTCGTGTTAGGGTTAGGGCTAGGGTTCGGTTTAGGTTTAGAGTTATGGTTAGGGTTAGGGCTAGGGCTAGGGTTAGGCTTATTGTTAGGTTTAGTGCTAAGGCTAGGGCTAGGTTTAGGCTTAGGGTTAGGGTTAGGTTTAGGGTTAGGGCTAGATTTAGTGTTAGGGTTAAAATTAGGGCTAGGGCTAGGGTTAGGGTTAGGGTTAGGGTTATGGCTAGGGCTAGGGCTAGGGTTAGAATTAGGGTTAGGGTTAGGTGGAGAGCTATGGCTAGCATTAGGTTTAGGGTGTGGGTTAGGGTTGGGCTAGGGTTAGTCCTAGGGTTTGTGTTTGCTACCATGACATGGAATCCACTTGCCCACGAAAATGACTTTGCTTTTCTCCAAAACCAGTTTGACTGTGCTCTTCTGGGTCCTTTGCACATGAATTTCACACGAGTTTGTCCAGATAGGTCTGGATCTAACCAGAAATATCCGGCTATGTGTGGGTAAATGAATATCAGATTTTAAAACAGCCTGTGTGTTTGTTAGTGTTTTCTGGAAATTATCTATGAATTTTAGAGTTTTGAATGAAATTTAGCACGTAACATTGTGTTTTTTTGTTGGCAAATGCTAATTAGTTCCACATGGAGACACAATAGGTACACCAAAGTGATTTCTGAGTAGACTGCTACAAAATTAGGTTAAAAATGATATTTGCGACTGAAAACATGACATTGAATCCACTTGCCCACGAAAAAGACTTTGCTTTTCTCCAAAACCAGTGTCAGTATTCTTTTCTGGGTCCTTTGCACAAAAATTCCACACGAGATTTTCCAGATAGGTCTGGATCTAACCAGAAATATCCAGTTCTTTTCTTCCTAATTCAATCCCAGATTTTGCTACAGCCTCTGTGTTTGTTTCTCTTTTCTGGATATTATCTATGAACTTTAGAGTTTGGAATGAATTCTGGCATGTAACACTTTATTTTTTTGTTGACAAACACTAATTGGTAACACATGGAGACACAACAGGTACACATTCGAGTTTTCTGAGGAGAATGCTACAGAAACCAGGTTAAAAAGGATCTTTGTGTTTGCTACCATGAAATGGAATCCACTTGCCCATGAAAAAGACTTTGCTTTTCTCCAAAACCAGTTTCAATATTCTTTTCTGGGTCATTTGCACACAAATTCCACATTAGGTTGTCCAGATAGGTCTGGATCTAACAAGAAATATCCGGTTATTTTCAGCCTAGCTCAATCCCAGCTTTTGCTACAGCCTCTGGGTTTGTTTCTGTTTTCTGGATATTATCTATGAACGTTAGAGTTTGGAATGAATTCTGGCATGTAACACTTTGTTTTTCTGTTGACAAACACTAATTGGTAACACATGGAGACACAACAGGTACACATTCAAGTTTTCTGAGTAGAATGCTACAGAAACCAGGTTAAAAATGATATTTGTGTTTGCTACCATGACATGGAATTCACTTGCCCACGAAAAAGACTTTGCTTTTCTCCAAAACCAGTTTGACTGTGCTGTTCTGGGTCCTTTGCACATGAATTTCACACGAGTTTGTCCAGATAGGTCTGAATTTAACCAGAAATATCCCGCTCTGTGTGGGTAAATGAATATCAGCTTTTAAAACAGCCTGTGTGTTTGTTAGTGTTTTCTGGAAATTATCT
>CM027388.1:125203396-125232687 GCA_015711505.1 Sylvilagus bachmani
TAGCTCTGACCCTGATATTAAACCTAATCCTAACCCCACAACTAACATTAACCCAAACCCTAACCATCACCCTAGACCTAATCATAACCCTAGTGCGAACACTAACTCTAACATTAAACCTAACCCCAACCCTAATCATAACCCTAGCCCTAAACCTAACATTAAACCTAATCCTAACACTAACAATAACCTTAGCCCTAACCCTAAACTTAGCCCTAATAATAACACTAGCGCAACCTAACCCTAACCATACACTAACCCTAACTGTAACACTAACTCTAATCCTATCCCTTACACTAACCCTAACAGAAACCTAATCATGACTATAAACCTAACACTAACCTTACCCTAATGCTCATCTTAACACTATCCTTAACGCTAACCCTAATACTCACCCAAGCCATAAACATAACACTATTGCTAACCCCAGCCAAAACTCTAACCCTAAACCCAACCCTAACACTAGACATACAGCTAAACCTAAACCAATCCCTAGCCCTAAACCTAATCCTAATCCTAAGCCCAACCATAATCATAAAACTAACCCTAACCCAACCCTAACCCTAGCCCTAACCCTTATACTAACAAACCCTAGCCATAGCCCTCACCTTACCCTAACCGTAAACCTAGCCCTAACCCTAAAACTAAACCTAGCCCTAACCCAAAACCTAACCATAGCCCTAGCTGTAACCCAAACCCTAAACATAAACCTAGCCCTAGACCTAGCACTAGCCATAACCCTAACCCTTACCCTAACCCTAGACCTAGCCCTAGCCATAGCCCTAAACCTAAAACTAACCCTAGGCGAAGCCGTAAACCTAACCCTAACCTAGCACTAGCCAAAGCCCTAGCCCTATCCCTAACACTAATCATAACCCTAGCCCTAGCCCTAACCCTAACACTAACCCTAAACCTAGCCCTAATTCTAACCCAAAAGCTATCCCTAACCCTAATCCTAATCCTAACCCTAACCCTAAACCTAGCCCTAATTCTAACCCAAAACCTATCCCTAACACTAATCCTAATCCTAACCCTAACCCTAAACCTAGCCCTAGTCCTAGCCCTAACCGTAAAACTAACCCTAACCCAAGCATTAGCCCTAAGCCTAACCCTAGACTTAGCCCCAGCCCTAACCCAAACCTTAGCCCTAAACTTAAACCTAAACCTATCCCTAGCACTAGCCTAGCCCTAGCCCTAACCCTAAACCTAACACTAACCCTAGAACTAACACTAGCCCTAGTCATAACGCTAAACATAAACCTAAAACTAGCCATAGCCCAAGCCCTAGCCCTACCCGAACACTGAACCTAACCCTAAACCTAGTCCTAGTCCTAACCCTAGCCCTAACCATAACCCACACCATAAACCTGACCAGGCCTAGCCCTAACCCTAACCCTAAACCTAGACCAAAATCTAACCCTAAACATAACCCGAACCATAACCCTAAACCTAGCCCTAGTCCTAGCCCTAACCCTAACCCTAATCCTAACCCTAACCATAGGCCTAGACCTAGCCCTAGACCTAACGCTAACCCTAGCCCTAGTCCTAGCCCTAAACCTAAAACTAACCCTAGCCCTAGTCCTAAACCTAACCCTAAAACTAACGCTAGCCCTAGCTCTAACCCAAACCCTAACCATAACACTAGCCCTAGACCTAACCCTAACCCTAAACCAAGGCGAAGCCCTAACCCTAACCCTAAACCTAGCACTAGCCAAAGCCCTAACCCTATCCCTCACACTAACCCTAACCCTAGCCCTAGCCCTAGCCCTAGCCCTAGCCCGAGCCCTAACACTAACCCTAGACCTAGCCCTAGCCCTAGCCCTAGCCCTAGCGCTAACCCTAGCCCTAGCCCTACCCCTAACCCTAACCCCAACCCTAACCCTAACCCTGACCCTAACCCTAACCCTAAAACTAACCCTAGCCCTAGCCCTAAAGCTACGCCTAACCCTAGCCATAGACATAACCCTAACCCTAAACCAAGGTGAAGCCCTTACCCAAACCATAACCTAGCACTAGACAAAGCCCTAGCCCTATCCCTCACACTAACCCTAAACCTAGCCTTGGCCTAGCCCTAGCCCTAACCCTAGCCCTAGACTTAGCCCTAGCGCTAACCCTAAACATAAACCTAACCCTAGCCCTAGCCCTAACCCTAAACCTAACCCTAACCCTAACCCTAACCCTAGCCCTAACCCTAACCCTAACCCTAACCCTAACCTCAAACCTAAACCTAGACCTAACCGTAACCCTAACCCAAACCCTAGACTTAGCCCTAACCCTAAGCCTAACCCTAATAATTGCACTAAGCCTAAACCTAACCCTAGCCCTAGCCCTAATGCTAACACTAACCCTAAACCTAGCCCTAACCATAACCGAAAACCTAGCCCTAGCCCTAGCCCTAAGCCTACCCTAACCCTAACACTAACCCTAACCCTACACCTAGCTGTAACTGTAGCCCTAACCCTATCCCACACCATAAACTTAACCAGGCCTAGACCTAACCTAACCCTAACCCTAACTGTAAACCTAACCATAAATCTAAACATAACACTAGCCCTAACCCTAAACCCAATCCTAGCACTAACCCTAACCCTAACCCTAACCAAGCCCTAGCCCTAACCCTAACCCTAACCCTAAACCTAGTCGTAACCCTAACCCTAAACCTAGCCCTAACCCTAATCCTAAACTTAACCTAGCCCTAACCCTAACCCTAACCCTAACCGGAACCCTAAACCCAATCCTATACCTAAACCTAACCCTAACCCTAGCATAGCACTAACATTAACCCTACCCCAACCCTAACACTAATCCTAGACCTAGCCCTAAACCTAAAGCTAGACATAGCCCTAGCCCCAGTCATAACGATAACCCTGAACCTAACCCTAGCCCTAGCCCTAGCCCTAACCATAGCCCTAGCCCTAGCCCTAGCCCTACCCTAACACTAACCCTAACCCTAACCCTACACCTAGCACTAACCATAGCTCTAACCCTAACCCACACCATAAACTTCATGAGGCCTAGCCCGAACCCTAAACCCCAACCTAGCCCTAACCCTAAACCTAATCCTAGCACTAACCTAAACCCTAACCCTAAGCTAGCCCTAGCCCTAACCCTAACACTAACCCTAAACGTGGCCCTAATCCTAACCCTAAACAATTCCCTAACCATAATCCTAATCCTAACCCTAACCCTAGCCATAACCCTAGCCCTAGTCCTAGCCCTAACCCTAACACTAACCCTAACCATAATCCTGAACCTAGTGCTAAACCTAACCCTAAACCTAGCCCTAACCCTAACACTAACCCTAACCCTAGCCCTAGACCTCACCCTCACCCTCACCCTCACCCTCACCCTCACCCTCACCCTAACCCAAAACATAGCCCTAACCCTAACCCTAATTCCAATCCTATCTCTAACACTAACCCTAACCCTAGCCTAGCACTAAACCTAACCCTAGACCTAACCCTAAACCTAACCCTAGCCCTGACCCTAACCCTAACCCTAACCCTAACCCTAACTCTAATCCTAAACCTACTCTTAACCCTAACCCTACACCTAGCCCTAAACCTAAACCTAACCCTAGATTTAGCCCTAGCCCTAACCCTATCACAAAACACAATCCTATCCCTATCCCTAACCCTAACCCTAGCCTAGCACTAACCTTAACCCTAACCCTAACCCTAACGCTATCAGTAGCCCTAGCCCTAGTCATAACCCTAACACTAAATAAAACTCTAGCCCTAACCCTAACACTAACTGTAGCCTAGACCTAACCCTAACCCTAAACCTAACCCTAGCCCTAGCTCTAACCCAAACCCTAACCCTAAACCTTGCCCTAACCATAGCTCTAGCCATAACACTAACCCTAACCCTAACCATAGCCCTAGCCCTAAAGGTAAATTAGGCCTAGGCATAACCCTAACATTAACCCTAAACCTAGCCATAGACCTAGCCCTAACCTAAACACTAACCCTAACCCTTGCCATAGCCCTAACCCTAAACCTAACCTAACCCTAACCCTAGCCCTAGCTCCAACCCTAACCCTAACCCTAACCCTAACCCTAAACCTAACCCTAGACCTAGCCCAAGCCCTAGCCATAGCACTAACCCTAACACTAACACTTACCCTAGCACTAGCTCTAGCCCTAGTTATAATTCTAAGCCTAAACTTAACTCTAGCGCTAGCGTAGCTCTAGCACTACCCCAACACTGACCATAACCCTAAACCTAGCTCTAGCCAAAGTCTTAGCCCTATCCCTAACACTAAGCCTAACGCTAGCCCTAGACCTAGCCCTAGCCCTAACCGTGGCCCTAGACCTAGCCCTAGCCCAAACCCTAAACCTAGCCCAAGCCCTAGATTTAACCCTAAACCTAACCCTAGCCCTAACCCTAGCCCTAACCCTAACCCTAACCCAAACTTTAACACTAATCCTAGACCTAAAACTAACCCAAACCATAACCATAGACTTAGCCCTAACCGTAAGCGTAACCCTAATCCTTGCACTAACCCTAACCCTAAACCTAGCCCAAGCCCTAACCCTAACACTAACCCTAAACCTAGCCATAACCATAACCATAAACCTAGCCCTAGCCCTAGCCCTAAACCTAACCCTAACCACAACCCTAGCCCTAAACCTAACCCTAACCATAGCATAGCCCTAACCTTAACACTAAACTAAACCTAGCCCTACCTCTAACACAAACCCTATCCCTAATCATAGACTTAGGGCTAGCCCTAGCAATAACACTAACGCTACCCCTAACCAAAGCCCAGGCCCTAAACCTAACCTTAGGCCTAGCCCTAACCCTAAACCTAAACCTAACCCTAACCCTAGCCCTAGAACTAGCCCTAACCCTAACACTAACCCTAACACTAACCCTAACCCTAACCCGAGCCCTAGCCCTAACCCTAACCCTAAACCTAACCCTAAACATAGCCCTAACCCTAACCCTAAACCCAATCCTAACCCAAACCCTAGCCCTAACACTACACTAATCCTAATCCTAAACCTAGCCCTAACCATAACCCTAAACCTAGCCCTAACACTAAACCTAACCCTAGCCCTAGCCCTAGCACTAACCCTAACACTAAACACACTCCTATCCATATCCCTAACCCTAACCCTAGCCTAGCACTAACCTTAACGCAAACCCAAAACCTAACCCTAATCCTAACCCTATCCCTAGCCCTAGCCCTACTCATAACCCTAACACAAAATACAACTCTAGCCCTAACCCTAACCATAACTGTAGACTTACCTAACCCTAACCCTAAACCTTGCCCTAACCATAGCCCTAGCCATAACACTAACCCTAACCCTAACCCTAACCCTAGCCCTAAAGGTAAACTTAGGCCTAGGCATAACCCTAACCCTAACCCTAAACCTAGCCATAGACCTAGCCCTTACCCTAACACTAAACCTACCCCTAGCCCTAGTCCTAAACCTAACCCTAACCCTAACCCTAGCCCTAACCTTAACTCTAACAAAAGTCCTAACCCTAAACCTAACCCTAAAACTAAACCTAGCCCTAGCTCTAACACAAACCCAATCCCTAACCCTAGCCCTAGCCCTAGCCCTGGCCATAACCCTAACCCTAACCCTAACCATAGCCCTAGCCCTAAACCTAACCTTAGGCCTAGCCCTTAACCTAACCCTAACCCTAACCCTAACCCTAGCCCTAGTCCTAGCGCTAACAATAACACTAACCCTAAACCTTGCCGTAGCCCTAACTCTAACCCTAACCCAAAACACAGCCCTAACCCTAACCCTAAATCCAATCCTATCCCTAACCCTAACCCTAACCCTAACCCTACCCTCCACTAAACCTAACCCTAGACCTAACCCTAAACCTAAACCCAATCCTAGCCCTGACACTAGACCTAACCCTAGCCCTAACCCTAACCCTAAACCTAATACCAAACCTAGCCCTAACCCTAACCCAAAACCTAGCCCTAACTCTAAACCTAACCCTAACCCTAAACCTAATACTAAACCTAGCCCTAACCCTATGCCTATACACAATCTTATCCCTATCCCTAACCCTAACCCTAGCCTAGCACTACCTTAACGCTAACCCTAACCCTAACCCTATCCCTAGCCCTAGCCCTAGTCATAACACTAACACTAAATACAACTCTAGCCCTAACCCTAACCCTAACTGTAGCCTAGACCTAACCCTAACCCTAAACCTAACCCAAGCCCTAGCTGTAATCCAAACCCTAAACCTAAACCTGCCATAACCATAACCCTAGCCATAACATTAACCCTAACCCTAACATAGCCCTAGCCCCAAATGTAAACTTAAGCTTAGGCCTAACCCTAACCCTAACACTAACCCTAGCCATAGCCATAGCCCTAAACCTAACCCTAACCCTAACCCTAGTCATAGCCCTAACACTAAACCTAACCCTAACCCTAGCCCTATTCCTAGCCCTAACCTAAACCGAAACCCAATCCTAGCCATAACCCTAGCCCTATTCCTAGCCCTAACCCTAAATTTAACCCTAATCATGAACCTAGCACTAACCCTAACCCTAAACCTAGCCCTAACCCTAAACCTAAACATAGCCCTAGACCTAGCCCTAACCCTAACCCTAATCCCAATCCTATCCCTGACACTAACGCTAACCCTAGCTGAGCACTAATCCTAACCCTAACCCTAAACCTAAACCTAAGCCTAACCCTAATCTAGCCCATACCCTAAACCTAACCATAACCCTAGTACTAGCCATAGCCCTAGTCATAACCCGAACCCTAAATTTAACGCTAGCGCTAGCACTAGACCTAGCCCTACCATAACACTAACCCTAACTGTAACCCTGCACCTAGCCCTAACCATAGCCATAAGGCTAACCCACAAACCCTACCCTAATCAGAACTAGCCCTAACCCTAAACCTAACCCTAATCCTAACCCTAACCCTAATCCTAGCGCTAACCCTAAACCTAACCATAACCTAGCCCTAGCCCTAACCCTAAACCTAGCCCTAAACCTAGCCATAACCCTAACACTAAACCTAGCACTAACCCTAAACCTAACCCTAACCCTAAGCCTAACAGTTGCCCCAACACTAACCCTAATCATAGCCCTAACCCTAAGCCTAGCCCTAGCCCTAAACCTAACCCTAGACCTAGCCCTAGCCCTATCCCTAAACACAATACTATCCATATCCCTAACCCTAACCCTAGCCTAGCACTAACCTTAACCCTAACCCTAACCCTAACCCTAACCCTATCCCTATCCCTAGCCCTAGTCATAACCCTAACACTAAATACAACTCTAGCACTAACCCTAACCCTAAACCTACCCCTAACCCTAGCTCTAACCAAAATCTTCACCCTAAACCTTGACCTAACCATAGCCCTAGCCATAACACTAACCCTAACCATAACCATAGCCCTAGCCCTAAATGTAAACTTAGGCCTAGACCTAAGCCTAACTCTAACCCTTAACCTAGCCATAGACCTAGCCCTAACCCTAACACTAAACCTACCCCTAGCCCTAATCCTAACCCTACCATAACCCTAGCCCTAACCCTAAACCTAACCCTAGCCTAGCCCTAACCCTAACCCTAACCCTAAAACTAAACCTAGCCCTAGCTCTAACACAAACCCTATCCCTAACCCTAGCCCTAACCTAGCCCTGGCCATAACCCAAACCCTAACCCTAACCCTAATCATAGCCCTAGCCCTAAACATAAACTTAAGCCCAGACTTAACCCTAAACCTAACCCTAAACCTAGGCATAGACCTAGCCCTAACACTAACACTAACCATAACCCTAGCCCTAGCCCTAACCCTAAACCTAAACTTAGGCCTAGCCCTAACCATAACACTAACCCTAACCCTAGCATTAGCCCTAACCCTAACCCTAAACCTAACCCAAAACATAGCCCTAACCCTAACCCTAAATCCAATCCTATCCCTAACCCTAAACCTAAACCTAGCATAGCACTAAACCTAACCCTACACCTAAACACAAACCTAGCCCTAACCCTACCCCTAACCCTAGCCCTAACCCTAACCCTAACCCTATCCCTAACCCTAACCCTAATCCTAAACCTAGCCCTAACCCTAACCCTAACCCTAAACCTAGCCCTAACCCTAAACCTAAACCTAGACCTAGCCCTAACCCTAAACCTAAACCTAGACCTAGCCCTACCCCTAACCCTATCCCTAAACAAAATGCTATCCCTATCCCTAACGCTAACCCTAGCCTAGCACTAACCTTAACCCTAACCCTAACCCTAACCCTAACCCTAGCCCTAGCCCTAGCCCTAGTCATAAACCTAACACTAAATAAAACTCTAGCCCAAACCCTAACCCTAACTGTAGCCTAACCTAACCCTAACCCTAAACCTAACCCTAACCGTAGCTCTAATCCAAACCCTAACCCTAACCCTGCCCTAGCCATAACACTAACCCTAACCCTAACCCTAACCATAGCCCTAGCCCTAAACATAAACTTAAGCCTACGCCTAACCCTAACCCTAACCCTAAACCTAGGCATAGACCTAGCCCTAACACTAACACTAACCATAACCCTAGCCCTAGCCCTAACACTAAACCTAACCTAACCCTAACCCTAAGCCTAGTCCTAACCCTAACCCTAAACCCATTCCTAGCCATAACCCTAGTCCAATTCCTAGCCCTAACACTAACCCTAAACCTAATCCTGAACCTAGCGCTAACCCTAACACTAAACCTAGCCCTAACCATAAACCTACCCCTAGACCTAGCCCTAGCCCTAACCCTAACCCTAAACACATTCCTATCCCGATCCCTAACCCTAACCCTAGCCTAGCAAAACCTTAACCCTAACCCTAAGCCTATCCTTATCCCTAGCCCTAACCCTAGTCATAACCCTAACACTAAATAAAACTCTAGCCCTAACCCTAACCCTAACTATAGACTAGACCTAACCCTAACCCTAAACCTAAACAAAGACCTAGCTCTATCCCAAACCCTAACACTAAACCTTGCCCTAATCATAGCCCTAGCCATAACACAAACCCTAACCCTAACCCTAAACATAGCCTTAGCCCTAAACGTAACTTAGGCCTAGGCATAACCCTAAACCTAACCCTAAACCTAGCCATAGACCTAGCCCTAACCCTAACACTAAACCTACCCCTAACCCTAGTCCTAACCCTTACCCTAACCCTAACCCTAGCCCTAACCCTAACCCTAACCCTAACACTAGCCTAGCCCTAACCCTAAACCTAAAACTAAACCTAGCCCTAGCTCTAACACAAACCCAATCCCTAACCCTAGTCCTAGCCCTAGCCCTGGCCATAAACCTAACCATAAACCTAACCATAGCCCTAGCCCTAAACCTAACCTTAGGCCTAGCCCTAACCCTAAACCTAACCCTAACCCTAGCCCTAGATCTAGAACTAACCCTAACACTAACCCTAACCCTAGCCCTAGCCCTAACCCTAACCCTAACCCTAACCCTAACCCAAAACATAGCCCTAACCCTAACCCTAAATCCAATCCTATCCCTAACCCTAACCCTAACCCTAGCCTAGCACTAAACCTATCCCTAGACCTAACCCTACACCTAAACCCAATCCTAGCCCTAACCCTACTCCTAACCCTAGCCCTAACCCTAACCCTAACCCTAACCCTAATCCTAATCCTAAACCTAGCCCTAACCCTAACCCTAAACCTAGCCCTAACACTAAACCTAACCCTAGACCTAGCCCTAGCCCTAACCCTATCCCAAACACAATCCTATCCCTATCCCTAACCCTAACCCTAGCCTAGCACTAACCGGAACCCTAACACTAACCCTAACCCTAACCCTAGCCCTAGCCCTAGCCCTAGTCATAACCCTAACAATAAATACAACTCTAGCCCTAACCCTAACCCTAACTGTAGCCTAGACCTAAACCTAACACTAAACCTAACCCTAGCTCTAGCTCTAACCCAAACCCTAACCCTAACCCTGACCTAACATAGCCCTAGCCAAAACACTAACCCTAAACCTAACCATAGCTCTAGCCCTAAACATAAACTTAGGCCTAGGCCTAACCCTAACCCTAACCCTAAACCTAGCCATACCCATAGGCCTAACCCTAACCCTAACCCTAACCCTAACCCTAGCTCTAACCCTAACCCTAATCCCAATTCTAGACATAACCCTAGCCCTATTCCTAGCCCTAACACTAACCCTAACCCTAACACCAATCCTAGCCATAACCCTAGCCCTATTCCTAGCCCTAACAATAACCCTAACCCTAACCCTAAACCTAGCCCTAACCCTAACCCTAAACCTAGCCCTAAACCTAGCCCTAAACCTAAACCTAAACCTAGCCCTAACCCTAACCCTAAACCCAATCCTATCCCTGACACTAACGCTAACCCTAGCCGAGCACTAACCCTAATCCTAACCCTAACCCTAACCCTAAACCTAAGCCTAACCCTAATCTAGCCCTAACCCTAAACCTAACCCTAACCCTAGCACTAGAACTAGCCCTAGTCATAACCCTAACCCTAAACCTAACGCTAGCCCTAGCCCTAGACCTAGACCTACCGTAACACTAACCCAAACCCTAACCCTACACCTAGCCCTAACCATAGCCATAACCCTAACCCACAAACCCTAAACCTAACCAGGCCTAGCCCTACCCTAAAGCTAACGCTAGTCCTAACTCTAACCCTAATCCTAGCCCCAACCCTAACACTAACCCTAAACCTAGCCCTAACCCTAACCCTAACCCTACCCTAACAATTGCTCTCACTCTAACCCTAACCCTAGCCCTAACCCTAAGCCTAGCCCTAGTCCTAGTCCTAAACATAACCTTAGGCCTAGACCTAACCCTAACCCTAACCCTAAACCTAGCCCTAACCCTAACCCTAACCCTAACACTTACCTAGCCCTAGCCCTAGTAATAACAAAAACCCTAAACCTAATCCTAGCCCTAGACCTAGCCCTAGCCCTAGCCCTAGCCCTAGCCCTAGGCCTACCCAAACACTAACCATAACCCTAAACCTACACCTAGCCCTAACCCTAGCCCTAGCCCAAACCCACAGCCTTCACGTAACCAGGCCTAGCCCTAACCCTAAACCTAACCCTAGCTTAACTATAAACCTAATCCTAGCACTAACCCTAACCCTACCATAACCTAGCCCTAGCCCTAACCCTAACACTAAACCTAAACCTAGCCCTAAACATAACCCTAAACATACACCTAAGCCTAATCCTACCCTACCCCTAACCCTAGCCCTCGCCATAAACCTAACCCTAACCCTAGTCCTAGCCCTAGCCCTAGCCATAAACCTAACACTAACCCTAACCCTAGCCCTAGCCCTAACCCTAACCCTAACCCTAACCCTCACCCAAAACATAGCCCTAACCCTAATCCTAAATCCAATCCTAACCCTAACCCTAACCCTAACCATAGCCTAGCACTAAACCTAACCCTAGACATAACCCTAAACCTATACCCAATCCTAGCCCTAAACCTAACCCTAGCCCTAACCATAACACTAACCCTAACCCTAACCCTAACCCTAATCCTAAACCTAGCCCTAACCCTAACCCTAAACCTAACCCTTGACTTAGCCCTAGCCCTAACCATATCACTAAACACAATCCTAAACCTATCCCTAACCCTAACCCTAGCCTAGCACTAACCTTAAACCTAATCCTAACCCTAACCCTAGCCCTAGCCCTAGCCCTAGTCATAACCCTAACACTAAATACAACTCTAGCCCTAACCCTAACTGTAGCCTAGACCTAACCCTAACCCTAAAACTAACACTAGCCCTAGCTCTAACCCAAACCATAACCCTAACCCTGCCCTAACCATAGCCCTACCATAACACTAACCCTAACCCTGACCATAGCCCTAGCCCTAAACGTAAACTTAGGCCTAGGCCTAACCCTAACCCTAACCATAAACCTAGCCATAGCACTAACCCTATCCCTAAGCCTAACCCTAACCCTAACCGTAACCCTAAGCCTAACCCTAACCCCAATCCTAGCCATAACCCTGGCCCTATTCCTAGTCCTAACACTAACCCTAACCCTAATCCTGAACCTAGCGCTAACACTAACGCTAAACCTAGCCCTAACCCTAAACCTAAACCTAGCCCTAGACCTAGCCCTAACCCTAACCCTAAACCCAATCCTATCCCTGACACTAACGCTAACCCTAGCCGAGCACTAATCCTAACCCTAACCCTAACCATAAACCTAAGCCTAACCCTAATCTAGCCCTAAACCAAAACCTAACCCTAAACCTAGCACTAGCCCTAGCCCTAGTCATAACCCTATCCCTAAACCTAACGCTAGCCCTAGCCCTAGACCTAGCCCTACAGTAACACTAACCCAAACCCTAACGCTACACCTAGCCCTAAGCATGGCCATAAGCCTAACCCACAAACCCTAAACCTAACCAGTCCTATACCTCACCCTAAACCTAACACTAGCCCTAAACATAATACTAACCCTAATCCTAGTGCTAACCTTAACCCTAACCATAACCTAGCCCTAACCCTAACCCTAACCCTAACCCTAATCCTAACCCTAAACCTAGCCCTAACCATACCCTAAACCTAGCCCTAACCGTAACCCTGCCTCTAACAATTGCCCTAACACTAACCCTAACCCTAACCCTAAACCTAACCCTAGCCCTAACCGTTCCCCTAATCCTAACGCAAACCCTAACCCTAACCCTAACCATAGACCTTGCCCTAGCCCAAACCATAACCCTAAACCCAATCCTAGCACTAACCCTAGCCTAGCACTAACCCTAACCCTAACCCTAATTCTAGCCCTAGCCCTAGCCCTAACACTAACCCTAACCCTTGCCCTAGCCCTAGCCCTAGCCCTAGTCATAACAATAACCCTAAACCTAACCCTTGCCCTAGACCTAGCCCTAGCCCTATCCCACCCAAACACTAACCATAACCCTAAACCTACACCTAGCCCTAACCCTAGTCCTAGCCCAAACCCACAGCCTACACGTAACCAGGCCTAGCCCTAACCCTAAACCTAACCCTAGCCCTAACTATAAACCTAATCCTAGCACTAACCCTAATCCTAACCATAACCTAGCCCTAGCCCTAACCCTAATACTAACCCTAAACCTATCACTAAACCTAACCCTAAACCTACCCCTAACCCTAATCCTAACCCTAACACTAATCCTAGCCCTAGTCCTAGCCCTAACTCAAAAACTAACCCTAACCATAGCCCTAGCCATAAACCTAACCCTAACTCTACACCTAGCCCTAGCCCTAGTCCTAGCCCTAACCCTAACCCATACTCTAGAACTAGCCCTAGCCCTTGTCCTAACTCTAAACCTAAACCTAACCCTAGCACTAGCCCTAGCCCTAGCCCTACCCCGACACTGACCCTAACCCTAAACCTAGTCCTAGCCTTAAACCTAACTCTAACCCTAACCCACAAACTAAACCTAACCAGGACTAGCCCTAACCCTAACCCTAAACCTAGCCGTAAACCTAACCCTAACCGTAACCATAACCCTAACCCTAGCCCTAGCTCCAACCCTAACCCTAACCCTAACCCTAACCCTAACCCTAGCCCTAGCCCTAGCCCAAGCCCTAGCCATAGCCCTAACCCTAACACTAACCCTTACCCTAGCACTAGCCCTAGCCCTACTCATAATTCTAAGCCTAAACTTAACTCTAGCCCTAGCCCTAGCTCTAGCCCAATCCCAACACTGACCCTAACCCTAAAACTAGCTCTAGCCAAAGTCCTAGCCCAATCCCTAACACAAACACTAATGATAGCCCTGGCCATAACCCTAATTATAACCCTAACCATAGCCCTAGCCCTAAACCTAACATTAGGCCTAGCCCTAAACCTAACCCTAACCCTAAACCTAACCGTAACCCTAACCCTAGCCCTAGACCTAGACCTAGACCTAACCCTAACATTAATCCTAACCCTAGCCCTAGCCCTAACCCTAACCCTAACCCTAACCCTAACCCTAACCCTAACGCTAACCCTATCCCTAGCCCTAACCCTGGTCATAACCCTACCCTAAATACAACCCTAGCCCTACCCCTAACCCTAACTGTAGCCTAGCCCTAACCCTAAATCTAAATCTAACCCTAGCCCTAGCCCTAACCCTAAATCCAATCCTATCCCTAACCCTAACCCTAACACTAACCCTAACCCTAACCCTAGCCTAGCACTAACCCTAACCGTAACCCTAGCCCTAACCCTAACCCTAGCCCTAACCCTAAACCTAGCACTAGCCCTAGCCCTAGTCATAACACTAACACTAAACCTAATGCTAGCCCTAGCCCTAGACCTAGCCCTAACCTAACACTAACCATAACCATAACAATAAACATATACCTAGCACTGACCATAGCCCTAACCCTAACCCACAAACCCTAAACATAACCAGGCCTAACCCTAACCCTAAACCTAACCCTAGCCCTAACCCTAACCCTAACCTAGCCCTAGCCCTAACCCAGACCCTAACCCTAACCTAGCCATAACCCTAAACCTAAACCTAGCCCTAACCATAAACCTAACCCTAACCCTAAATCTAACCCTAGCCCTAACACTAACCCTAAACTTAGCACTAACCCTAACCCTAACCCTAGCCCTAACACTAACCCTAACCCTAGCCCTAAACCTAACCCTAGCCCTAGCCCTAACTCTAGCCCTGGCAGTAGCCCTATCCCTAACAGTAACCCTAACCTAGCCCTAAACCTAACCCTAACCAGAGCCCTAACACTAAACCTAACCCTAGCCCTAACCCTAACCCTAAATACAACCCTAGCCCTAAACCTAACCCTAACTTTAGCCTAGACCTAACCCTAAACCTAAATCTAACGCTAGCCCTAGCTCTAACCCAAACCCTAACACTGACCCTTGCCATAGCCCTAGCCCTAGCCCTAACCCAAACACTAACCCTAACAATAGCACTAGCCCTAACCCTAACCAAACCCTAACCCTAAACCTAGCCCTAACCCTAACCCTAACCCAAGCTCTAATCCTGAACCTAACCCTAGCCCTAGCCCTAACCCTAACCCTAAACCCAATCCGATCCCTGACCGTAACCTTAACCCTAGCCTAGCACTAACCCTAACCCTAAACCTAACCCTAAGCCTAATCCTAAGCCTAATCCTAACCCTAACCCTAACCCTAGCCCTAACCCTAACCTTAACCTTAACCCTAAACCTAGATCTAACCCTATCCCTAACCCTAACACTAGACTTAGCCCTAACCCTATCCTAACCCTAATCCTTGCGCTAACCCAAATCCTAACCCTAGCGCTAGCCCTAACCCTCACACTAACCCTAAACCTAGCCATAACCATAAACCTAAACCTAGCCCTAACCCTAACCCTAAACCCAATCCGATCCCTGACCCTAACCCTAACGCTAGCCTAGCACTAACCCTAACCATAAACCTAACCCTAAACCTAGTTCTAAACATAACCCTAACTCTATACCTACCCCTAGCCCTAGTCCTAACCCTAACCCTAACCACAACCCTAGCCCTAACCCTAACCCTAACCATAGCCTAGCCCTAAACCTAACCCTAGCCCTAGCTCTAACCCAAACCCTACCCTAACCCTAGCCCTAGCCCTAACCATAACCCTAATCATAACCATAACCATAGCCCTAGCCCTAAACCTAAACCTAACCCTAACCCTAACCCTAAACATAGCCCTAACCCTAACCCTAAATCCAATCCTATCCCTAATCCTAACCCTAACCCTAGCCTAGCATTAAACCTAACAATAAACCTAACCCTAAACCTAAACCCAATCCTAGTCCTAACCCTAGTCCTAACACTAGCCTAAACTCTAACGCTTACCCTAATCCTAATCCTAGCCCTAACCCTAACCCGAAACCTCGCCCTACCCTTAACCTAACCCTAGACCTAGCCCTAGCCCTAACCCTAACCCTAAACACAATCCTATCCATATCCCTAACCATAACCCTAGCCTAGCACTAACCTTAACCCTAACCCTATCCCTAGCCCTAGCCCTAGTCATAACCCTACAACTAAACACAACTCTAGCACTAACCCTAACCCTAAATATAGCCTAAACCTAAACCTTACCCTAAACCTAACCCTAGCCCTACCCCAAACCCTAACCCTAAACCTTGCCCTAACCATAGCCCTAGCCATAACACTAACCCTAACCCTAACCATAGCCCTAGCCCTAAACGTAAACTTAGGCCTAGGCCTAAACCTAACCCTAACCCTAAACCTAAAAATAGACCTAACCCTATCCCTAGGCCTAACCCTAACCCTAGAACTAGCCGTAGCCCTAGTCATAAACCTAACCCTAAACCTAACGCTAGCCCTACCCCAGACCTGGCCCTACCGTAACACTAACTCTAACCCTAACCCTACACCTAGCCCTAACCACTGACATAAGCCTAACCAACAAACACTAAACAAAACCAGGCCTAGCCATAACCCTAAACCTAACCCTAGCCCTAATCCTAACCCTAATCCTAGCGCTAACCCTAACCCTAACCATAACCATAACCTAGCCCTAGACCTAACCCTAACCCTAACCCTAAACCTAACCCTAAACCTAGCCCTAACGCTAAACCTAACCCTAACCCTAACCATAAATTTAGCCCTAACACTGACCCTAACCATAGCACTAACGCTACCCCTAACCCTTGCCCTAACACAAACCCTAACCCTAGCCCTAACCTTAAGCCTAGCCCTAGCCCTAAACCTAACCTAACCCTAGCACTAGCCCTAACCCTAACCATAAACCTAGCCCTAACCCTAACACTAACCCTAACCCTAGCCCTAGCCCTAGCCCTAAACATAGCCCTAACCCTAACCCACAAACCCTGAATCTAACCAGCCCTAGCCCTAACCCTAACCCTAACCCTAACCCTAGAACTCACACTAACACTAACCCTAGCACTAACCCTAACCCTAAGCCTAGCCCTAACCCTAACCCTAACCCTAACTCTAACCCTGACCCTAACCCTAAACCTAGCCCTAGCCCTAGCCCTAACCCTAACCCTAAACCTAAACCTAGCCCTAGCTCTAACCCAAACCCTAACCCTAGCCCTAGCCTAGCCCTAGCCATAACCCTAACACTAACGCTAACCCTAGCCCTAGCCCTAGCCCTAACCCTAACCCTAAACCTAAACCTAGCCCTAACCCTAACCCTAAATCCAATGCTATACCTAACCCTAACACAAACTCTACCCTAGCACTAACCCTAACCCTAGCCCTAACCCTAGCCCAAGCCCTGGCCCTAACCCTAACCCTATTCATAACCCTACATCTAGCCCTAACCCTAACCCTAAACCCGATCCTATCCCTAACCCTAACCCTAGCCTAGCACTAACCCTAAACCTAACCCTAACCAGAACCCTATCCCTAGCCCTAACCCTGGTCATAACCCTAACCCTAAACACATCCCTAGCCCTAACCCTAATCCTAACTGTAGCCTAGCACTACCCTAAACCTAAAGCTAACCCTAACCAAAGCACTAGCACTAGCCCTAGTCATAACCCAAACCCTAAACCTAACGCTAGCCCTAGCCCTAGCCCTAGCCCTACCCTAACACTAACCCTAACCCTAACCCTAACACTAACCCAAAAACTACACCTAGTGCTAACCATAGATGAAACCCTAACCCACAAACCCTAAACCTAACCAGGCCTAGCCCTAACCATAAACCTAAACCTAGCCCTAACCGTAACCCTAATCCTAGCAAATACCCTAACCTAACCCTAACTTAGCCCAAGCCCTAACCCTAACCCTAATCCTAGTTCTAACCATAACCCTAGTCCTAACCCTAACCCTAAACCTAGCCCTAGCACTAGACCTAGCACTAACCCTAAAACTAACCGTAATCATAGCCCTAGCCATAACCCTAACCCTAACTCTACACCTAGCACTAGCCCTAGCTCTAGCCCTAAACCAAACCCTAGCCCTAACCCTAAACCTAAACCTAGCCCAGGCCCTAGCCCAAGCACTAGCCCTAGCCCTAACCCTAACCCTAACACTTACCCTAGCACTAGCCCTAGCCCTAGTCATAACCCTAAACCTAAACATAACCCTAGCACTAGCCCTAGCCCTAACCCTACCCGAACACTGACTCTAACCCTAAACCTAGTCTTACTCCTAACCCTAGCACTAACCCTAACCCACAACCTAAACCTAACCAGGACTAGCCCTAACCCTAACCCTAAACCTAGCCCTAAACCTAACCCTAACCAGAAACCTAAACATAACACTAACCCTAGCACTAGCTCCAACCCTAACCCTAACCCTAACCCTAAGCCTAAACATAGCCCTAGCCCTAGCACTAGCACTAGCCCTAACCCTAACCTTAACCAAAAACCTAAACATAACACTAACCCTAGTCCTAGCTCCAACCCTAACCCTAAACCTAACCCTAAACATAGCCCTAGCCCTAGCCCTAGCACTAGCCCTACCTTAACCCTAACACTAACCCTAAACCTAACCCTGACCCTAACCCAAAAAATAGCCCTAGCCCTAGACCTAATCCTAACCCTAGCCCTAACCCTAACCCTAGCCCTAATCCTAAACCTAACCCTAGTCCCAGGCCTCAACCTAACCCTAACCCTAACACTAACACTAAACCTACCTTAGCCCTAGCTCTAAACCAAACCTTAGACTAAACCTAGCCCTAGACCTAACACTGGCCATAATCTTAACCCTAACCCTAACCCTAGTCCTAGCCCTAACGTTAAAACTAACCCTAGGCCTAGACCTAAAGCTAACCCTAAACCAAGGCGTAGTCCTAACCCTAACCCTAAACCTAGCACTAGCCAAAGGCCTAGCCCAAAACCTAACACTAACCCTAAACCTAGCCCTAGCCCTAGCCCAAGCCCTAGCCCTAGCCCTACCCCTAACCGTAGCCCTAGCCTTAGCCCTAGGCCTAACCCTAACCCTAAACCTAGCCCTAGCCCTATTCTTAACCCTAAACCTAACACTAAACCTAACCATAGCCTTAACCTTAACCCTAAACCTAGACCTAACCCTAACACTAACCCTAACCCGAAGCCTAACCCTAGCCCTAGCCCTAACCCTAGCCCTAACCAAAACCCTAATCCTAACACTAGCCCTAGCACTAGCCCTAGTCCTAACCCTAACCCTAAACCAAACCCTAGCCCTAGCCCTAGCCCTAAAACTACATTAACACTAACCCTAACCCTAACCCTACACCTAGCCCTAGCCCTAACCGTTCCCCTAATTCTTACGCTAACCCTAATCCTAACCCTAACACTAACCCTAACCTAGCCCTAGCCCTAACACTAACCCTAACCCTAAACCTATTACTAACCCAAACCCTAGTCCTAACCCTAACCCTAACCCTTACCTAGCTCTAGTCCTAGTCATAACAATAACCCTAAACCTAATCCTAGCCCTAGCCCTAGACCTAGACCAAGCCTTAGCCCTAGGCCTACCCAAACACTAACCATAACCCTAAACCTACACCTAGCCCTAACCCTAGCCCTAGCCCAAACCCACAGCCTACACGTAACCAGGCCTAGCCCTAACCCTAAACCTAAGCCTAGCCCTAACTATAAACCTAATCCTAGCACTAACCCTAACCATAACCTAGCCCTAGCCCTAACCCTAAACCTAAACCCAAACCTAGCCCTAAACATAACCCTAAACATACACCTAAGCCTAATCCTACCCTACCCCTAACACTAGCCCTAGTCCTAGCCCTAACTCTAAAACTAACACTAAACATAGCCCTAGCCATAACCCTAACACTAACTCTACCCCTAGACCTAGCCCTAGCCCTAGCCCTAACCCAAACCCGAGCTCTAACCCTAAACGTAACCCTAGGCCTAGTCCGAGCCCCAGCCCTAGCCCTAACCCTAACCCTTACCCTAGAACTAGCCCTAGCCCTAGTCATAACCCTAAACCTAAACCTAACACTAGCACTAGCCCTAGCCCTAGCCCTAGCCCTACCCCAACACTGACCCTAACCGTAAACCGAGTCCTAGCCTTAACCCTAACTCTAACCCTAACCCACAACCTAAACCTAACCAGGACTAGTCCTAACCCTAACCCTAAACCTAGCCCTAATCCTAACCCTAACCATAACCGTAAACCTAACCCTAACCCTAACCATAAACCTAGCCATAACCCTAACCCCAGCCCTAGCTCCAACCCTAACCCTAACCCTAACCCTAACCCTAACCCTGGCCCTAGCCCAAGCCCTAGCCATAGCCCTAATCCTAACACTAACCCTTACCCTAGCACTAGCCCAAGTCCTAGTCATAATTCTAAGCCTAAACCTAACTCTAGCCCTAACCCTAGCCTAGCCCTAACCCTAACCCTAAAACTAAACCTAGCCCTAGCTCTAACACAAACCCTATCCCTAACCCTAGACCTAGACCTAGCCCTGGCCATAAACCTAACCCTAACCCTAACCATAGCCCTAGCACTAAACCTAACCTTAGGCCTAGCCCTAACCCTAACCCTAGCCCTAGCCCTAACCCTAACCCTAACCCTAACCCTAACCCAAAACATAGCCATAACCCTGACCCTAAATCCAATCCTATCCCTAGCCCTAACCCTAACCCTAACCTAGCACTAAACCTTACCCTAGACCTAACCCTAAACCTATACCCAATCCTAGCCCTAACCCTAACCCTAGCCCTAACCATAACACTAACCCTAACCCTAACCCTAATCCTAAACCTAGCCCTAACCCTAACCCTAAACCTAGCCCTAAACCTAACCCTAAACCTAGCCCTAAACCTAAACCTAACCCTTGACTTAGCCCTAGCCCTAACCCTATCACTAAACACAATCCTATCCCTATCCCTAACCCTAACCCTAGCCTAACACTAACCTTAACCCTAACCCTAACCCTAACCCTACAGTAGCCCTAGCCCTAGTCATAACCCTAACACTAAATACAACTCTAGCCCTAACCCTAACCCTAATTGTAGCCTAGACCTAACCCTAACCCTAAAACTAACACTAGCCCTAGCCCTAACCCAAACCATAACCCTAACCCTGCCCTAACCATAGCCCTAGCCATAACACTAACCTTAACCCTGACCATAGCCTTAGCCCTAAACGTAAACTTAGGCTTGGGCCTAACCCTAACCCTAACCCTAAACCTAGCCATAGCCCTAACCCTATCCCTAAGCCTAACACTAACCCTAGCCCTAACCCTAACCCTAACCCTAACCCCAATCCTAGCCATAACCCTAGCCCTATTCCTAGCCCTAACACTAACCCTAACCCTAATACTAACCCTAGCCCTAGCACTAACCCAAACGCTAAGCCTAACCCTAACCCTAGACCTAACCCTAGCCATAACCTTAACCCTAACCCTAACCATTTCCCTAGCCCTAAACCTAACCTTAGGCCTAACCCTAACCCTAACACTAGCCCTAGCCCTAGCCCTAGCCTTAACCCTAACACTAACCCTAACCCTAGCCCTAGCACTAACCCTAACCCTAAACCTAACCCTGGCCCTATCTCTAACCTGATACTAGCCCTAACCCTAAACCTAACTCTCGCACTAGACCTAGCATTAACCCTAACCCTAACCCTCGTCTAACACTAACCCTAACCCTAACCCTAACCCTAAACCTGACCCTAGCCCTAGCTCTAACCCAAACCCTATCCCTAACCCTTCCCCTAGACTTAACCCTAGTCATAACCTTAATAATAACCCTAACCCTAAACTTAACCCTAAGCCTAGCCCTAGCCCTAACTCTAAAACTAACCCTAGCCCTAGACCTAAACCTAACCCTAACCCAAGGCGAAGCCCTAACCCTAATCTTAAACCTAGCACTAGCCAAAGGCCTAGCCCTAAACCTAACACTAACCCTAGCCCTAGCCCTAGCCCTAGCCCTAGCCCTAGCCCTAACCCTAGACTTAGCCTTAGCCCTAGCCCTAACCCTAACCCTAAACCTAGCCCTAGCCCTAGACTTAACCCTAAACCTAACCCTAAACCTAACCCTAGCCCTAACCCGATTCCTAGCCATAACAATAACCCTAACCCTAGCCCTAACCCTAACCTTAACCCTAAACCTAACCTTAACCCTAACCCTAACCCTAGACCTAACCCTAGACTTAGCCCTAACCCTAAGTGTAGACCTAATCCTTGTGCTAACGCTAACCCTAACGCTAACCCTAGCCCTAGCCCTAACCCTAACACTAACCCTATTCCTAGCCCTAACCCTAACCATAAACCTAGCCCTAGCCCTAGCCCGAAACCTAACCCTAACCCTAGACCTAACTCTAACTGTACTCTAAACGTAGCCCTAGCCCTAGTCCTAACCCAAAACCTAAACACAACCCTAGCCCTAACCCTAACCCTAACCCTAACCCTAAACCTAGCCCTGGCTCTACCCAAACCCTATCCCTAACACGAGCCCTAGCCCTAGCCATAGCCCTAGCCATAACCCTAACACTAAACCTAACCCTAGCCGTAGACCTAGCCCTAACCCTAACACTAACGCTAACCCTAGCCCTAGCCCTAGCCCTAACCCTAACCCTAAACCTAAACCTAAACCTAGCCCTAACCCTAACCCTAAATCCAATGCTATCCATAACCCTAACACAAACTCTATCCTAGCCCTAACCCTAACCCTAGCCCTAACCCTAATGCTAAACCCAATCCTAGCCCTAACCCTAGCCCAAATCCTAGCCCTAACCCTAAACCTAACCATAACCCTATATCTAGCCCTAACCCTAACCCTAAACCAAGCCCTAACCCTAAACCTAAACCTTACCCTAGCCCTAGCCCTAGCCCTAACCCTAAACCTAAACCTGATCCTATCCCTAACCCTAACCCTAACCCTAGCCTAGCACTAACCCTAACCCGTACCCGAACCCGAACCCTATCCCTAAACCTAGCCCTAACCCTGGTCATAACCCTAACCCCAAATACAACCCTAGCCCTAACCCTAACCCTAACTGTAGCCTAGCCCTAACCCTAAATCTAAATCTAACCCTTGCCATAGCCCTAACGCTAACCCTAACCCTAACACTAACCCTAGCCATAACCCTAACCCTAACCCAAGCCCTAACCCTAAACCTAAACCCAAACCTAGCCCTAAACCTAGCCCTAAAACTAAACCCAATCCTAGCCCTAAACCTAGCCCTATTCCTAGCCCTAACCCTAAACCTAAACCTAAACCTAGCCCTAACCCTAACCCTAAACCTAGCCCTCACCCTGAACCTAACCCTATCCCTAGCCCTAGCCCTAACCCTAACCCTAAATCCAATCCTATCCCTAACCCTAACCCTAACCCTAGCCTAGCACTAACCCTAACCCTAACCCTAACCCTAACCCTAACACTAACCCTACCCTAGCCCTAACCCTAAACCTAACCCTAACCCAAGTACTAGCCCTAGCCCTAGTCATAACCCAAACCCTAAACATAACGCTAGCCCTAGACCTAGCCCTAGCCCTAGCCCTACCCTAACACTAACCCTAACCCTAACCCTAAAACTACACCTAGGGCTAACCATAGACCTAACCCTAACCCACAAACCATAAACCTAACCAGGCCTAGCCCTAACCCTAAAACTAACCCTAGCCCTAACTGTAACCCTAATCCTAGCACTAACCCTAACCCTAACCCTAACCTAGCCCTAGCCCTAACCATAACCCTAACCCTAATCCTAGTCCTAACCCTAACCCTTGTCCTAACCCTAACCATTAACCTAGTCCTAGCACTAGCCCTAGTCCTAACCCTAAACCTAGTCCTAACCCTAACCCAGGTCCTAACCCTAACCATAAAGCTAGCCCTAGCACTAGCCCTAGGCCTAACACTAAACCTAACCCTAGCCCTAGGCCTAGCCCTAACCCTAGCCTAGCACTAACCTTAATCCTAACCCTAACCCTAATATTAAACATTGCCCTAACCCTATACCTAACCCTAACCCTAACCCTTGCCATAGCCCAAGCCCTAGTCATAACAATAACCCTAAACCTAAACATATCCCTAGACCTAGCCCTAGCCCTAGCCCTACCCAAACACTAACCCTAACCCTAAACCTACACCTAGCCCTAACCCTAGCCCTAACCGTAACCCACAGCCTAAACCTAACCAGGCCTAGCCCTAACCCAAAACCTAAACCTAGCCCTAACCATAACCCTAAACCTACCCCTAACCCTAACCCTAACCATAACCTAGCCCTAGCCCTAACCGTAACACTAACCCTAAACCTAGCCCTAAACATAAACCTAAACCTACCCCTAACCCTAACCCTAACTATACACCTAGCCCTAGCCCTAGCTCTAGGCCTAAACCAAACCCTAGCCCTAACCCTAAACCTAAACCTAGCCCAAGCCCAAGCACTAGCCCTAGCCCTAACCCTAAAGTTAACACTTACCCGAGCACTAGCCCTAGCCCTAGTCATAACCCTAAACCTAAACCTATCCTTAACACTAGCCCTAGCCCAAGCCCTACCCCAACACTGACAATAACCCTAAACCTAGTCCTACCCCTAACCCTAGCCCTAACCCTAACCCACAACCTAAACCTAACCAGGAATAGCCATAAATCTAACCCTAAACCTAGTCCTAACCCTAACCCTAACCATAACCCTAAACATAAAACTAACCCTAGCCCTAGCTCCAACCCAAACACTAACCCTAACACTTCCCCTAGACTTAACCATAGCCATAACCTTACAATAACCCTAACCTAACCATAACCCTAACCCTAACCCTAAACCTAGCCCTAACCCTAACCATAAACCTAGCCCTAGGCCTGGCCCTAAACATAACCCCAACCCTAGCCCTAACTCTACCGTAACTCTAAACGTAGCCCTACCCTTGCCCTAACCCAAACCCTAACGACAACCCTAGCCCTAACCCTAACCTTAACCATAGCCTAGCCCTAACCCTAACCCGAAACCTAAACCTAGCCCTAGCTCTAGCCCAAACCCTATCCCTAAACCTAGTCCTAGCCCTAGCCCTAGTCATAACCCTAAGACTAACCCTAATCCTATCCCTAGACCTATCCCTAACCCTAACACTAACGCTAACCCTAGCCCTAGCCCTAACCCTAACCCTAACCCTAACCCTAAACCTAGCCCTAACACTAACCCTAAATCCAATGCTATCCCTAACCCTAACACTAACCCTAGCCTAGCACTAACTCTTACCCTAGCCCTAACCCTAACACTAAACTCAATCCTAGCCCTAACCCTAGCACAACCCCTAACCCTAGCCCTAACCCTAACCCTAAACCCGATCCTATAACTAACCCTAAACCTAACCCTAGCCTAGCTCTAACCCAAAGCCTAACCCTAACCCTAACCCTAACCCTGACCCTAACCCTAAACATAGCCCTAGGCGTAGCCATAACCCTAACCCTAAACCTAAATCTAGCCCTAACCCTAACACTAAGCCTAACCCTAGACCTAGACCTAACCATAGCCCTAACCCTAAACCACAAACCCAAAATCTAACCAGGACTAGGCCTAACCCTAAAACTAACCCTAACCCTAACCCTATTCTAGCCCTAACACTAACCCTAACCCTAGCACTAACCCTAACCCTAAACCTAGGGCTAACCCTAACCCTAACCCTAACCCTAACCCTAACCCCATCCCTAACCTGAACCCTAGCCCTAGCCCTAGCCCTAGCCCTAACCCAAATTCTAACACTGAGTTTGGCTTAGCCAGGCCCTAGCGATAACCCTAACCCTAACCCTAACCCTAGCACTAACCCTAACCCTAACTCTACCCTAACCCTAACACTAACTCTAACCCTAACCTTAGCCCTAGCCCTAAATCTAATCTTAGGCCTAGCCCTAACCCTAACCCTAAACCTAAACCTAGCCCTAGCCCTAGCCCTAACCCTAACACTAACCCTAACCCTAGGCCTAGCCCTAACTCTAACCCTAACCCTAACCCTATTCCTAGCCATAAACCTATTCCTAGCCCTACCCCTAGCCCTAGCCCTAGCTCTAACCCTAACCCAAACCCTAGCCCTTACCCTAAACCCTAACCCATACCTTAGCATTAGCCCTCGCCCTTGTCATAACCCTAAACCTAAATGTAACCCTAGGACTAGCCATAGACCTAGCCCTGCCCCAAAACTGACCCTACCTAAAAGTAGTCCTACCCCAACCCCTAGCCCAAACAGTAACCCACAAATTACACCTAACCAGGACTAGCCCTAACCCTAACCCTAAACCTAGCCCTAAACCTAACCATAACCCTAAACATAACACTAACCCTAGGCCTAGCTCCAACCCTAACCCTAACCCTAACCCTAAACATAGCCCTAGGCCTAGCCTTAGCACTAGCCCTAGCCCTAACCCTAACCCTAACCCTAACCCTGACCTTAACCCTAAACATAGCCCTAGGCGTAGCCATAACCCTAACCCTAAACCTAAATCTAGCCCTAACCCTAACACTAACACTAACCCTAGCCCTAGACCAGCCCTAACCATAGCCCTAACCCTAACCCACAAACCCTAAATCTAACCAGGACGAGCCCTAACCCTAAAACTAACCCTAAGCCGAACCCTAACCCTAACCCCATCCCTAACCTTAACCCTAGCCCTAGCCCTAGCCCTAACCCAAATTCTAACACTAAGTTTGGCTTAGCCAGGCCCTAACGATAACCCTAACCCTAACCCTAACCCTAGCAATAACCCTAACCCTAACTCTAGCATAACCCTAACCCTAACTCTAACCCTAACCTTAGCCCTAGCCCTAAATCTAATCTTAGGCCTAGCCCTAACTCTAACCCTAATCCTAAACCTAGCCCTAGCCCTATCCCTAAACCTAACACTAACCCTAACCCTAGGACTAGCCCTAACTCTAACCCTAACCCTAACCCTATTCCTAGCCATAACCCTATTCCTAGCCCTAACCCTAACCTTACCCCTAACCCTAAACCTAAACCTAGCCCTAACTCTAACCCTAACCCTAACCCTATTCCTAGCCATAACCCTATTCCTAGCCCTAACCCTAACCTTACCCCTAACCCTAAACCTAAACCTAGCCCTAACTCTAAACCTAACCCAAGCCTTAGCCCTAGCCGTAACCCTAACCCGAAACCCAAACCTAGCCCTAGACCTAGCCCTAAACCTAACCCTAAACCTAACCCGAACTCTAACCCTATCCCTAGCCCTAACCCTAGACCTAACCCTAGCCCTAACCCTAGGCATAACACTAACCCTAAAACAAACCCTAACCCTAGCACTAGCCCTAGCCGTAGTCATAACACTAACCCTAACCCTCACCCTAGCCCTAACCCTACCCTAACACTAACACTAACCCTAACCCTACACCAAGCCGTAACCCTAGCCCTAACCCTACCCACACCCTAAACATAACTAGTCAGAGCCCTAACCTAACCCTAACCCTAACTCTGAATCTAAACATAAAAATAGCCCTAACCGTAACCCTAGTCCTAGTGCTAACCCTAACCCTAACCCTAACCCTAACATAGCCCTAGCCCTAACCCTAACCCTAACCCTAACCCTAACCCTAAACCTAGTCCTAACCCTAACCCTAGTCGTAACCCTAACCCTAAACCTGGCCCTAACCCTAATACTAAACCTAACCCTAAACCTAACCCTAACCCTAACCCTAAACCTAACCATAGGCCTAGACCTATCCCTAAGCGAAACCCTAAACCCAATCCTATACCTTGCCCTAACCCTAACCCTAGACTAGCACTAACCTTAATCCTAACCCTAACCCTAACCCTAGCCCTAGCCCTAGCCCTAACCATAACCCTTGCCCTAGCACTAGCCCTAGTCATAACAATAACCCTGAACCTAAACGTAGCCATAGACCTAGCCCTAGCCCTACCCAAACACTAACCCTAACCCTAAAGCTACACCTAGCCCTAACCCTAGCCCTAACCCTACCCCACAGCCTACACCTAACCAGGCCTAGCCCTAACCCTAAACCTAACCCTAGCCCTAACCATAAACCTAATCCTAGCACTAACCCAAACCCTAACCCTAACCTAGCCTTAGCCCTAGCCCTAACCCTAACACTAACCCTAAATCTAGCCCTGAACCTAGCCCTATTCCTAGCCCTAACCCTAATCCTAACGCTAACCCAAACATTAGCCCTAGCAATAGTCTTAACTCTAAAACTAACCCCAACCCTAGCCCTAGCCCTAGCCCTAACCCAAACCCTAGCCCTACCCCTAAACCAAATCCTAGCCCTACCCCAAGCACAAGCCCGAGCGCTAACCCTAACCCTAACACTTACCCTAGAACTAGCCCTAGCCCTAGCCCTAGTCCTAACCCTAAACCTAAACCTAACCCTAGCACTAGCCCTAACCCTAGCCATACCCCAACACTGACCCTAACCCTAGGATTAGGGTTAGAGCTAAGAATAGGGTTTGGGTTAGGTTTGGTGTTAGGTTACCGCTAAGTTTAGGATTAGGGTTATAGTTAGGATTAGGGCTAGGGCTAGGGTTAGTGTTAGGGTTAGCGTTTGGATTAGGGCTAGGGCTAGTGTTAGGATTAGGGTTAGGGCTAGGGCTAGGGTAGAGTAGGGTTAGGGTTACGGCTAGGGTTGTGTTTATGGTTAGGGTTAGGAATAGTGCTAGTGCTAGGTTTACAGTTAGGGCTTGGGCTAGGGCTAGGGTTAGGGTTAGGGTTAGGGTTATGGTTAGGCCTAGGGCTATGGTTAGGGTTAGGATTAGGGTTAGGGCTAGAGCTAGGGTTAGGTTTAGGATTAGTGTTAGGGTTAGGGCTAGGGTTAGGGTTAGGGATAGGGTAAGGGTTAGGTCCAGTGTTAGGTTTACGTCTAGGGCTAGGGTTAGGATTAGGGTTAGGGTCCTAACCCAAAACAATAAATGCAACCGTTGCCGTAAACCTAACCCTACCCTACCCTAGACCTATCCCTAACCCTAACCCTAACACTAGCCCTAGACCTAATCCTAACGCCAACCCTAGCCATAACCCTAAACCTAAACCTAGCCTTAACCCTAACCGTAACTCTAACCCTAGCCATAGTCCTAGCGCTAACCCTAACCCTAACCGTAACCCTAGCCCTAGCCCTAACCCTAACCCTAACCCTAGCCCTAACCCTAGCCCTAACCTTAGCCCTAGCCCTAGTCCTAACCCTAAACCTAGCCGTAGCCCTAGTCCTAACCCTAACCCTAAACACAACCCTATCCGTAACCCTAACCCTACCCTAGCCTAGCCCTATCCCTAACCTTAATCCTAACCCTAGCCCTAGCCCTAATCCTAACGCTAACCAACCCTAAACCTAGCCATAGCCCTAATCCTAACAGTAACCCTAACCCTAACCCTAACCCTAGCACTAAAACTAACACTAAACCTAACCCTAACCCTAGCCCTAGCTC
>CM027388.1:125233187-125243748 GCA_015711505.1 Sylvilagus bachmani
CCTAACCCTAAACATAGCCCTAGCCTTAAACCTAACCTTAGTCCTAGCCCTACCCTAACCCTAACACTAACACTCACCCTGATGCAAACCTAGCCCTAAGACTAAAACTAAACTAGCCCTAACCTATAACTTAGGCAAAATCATAACACTAGCCATAACACTAACCCTAACCCGAACCCTAACCCTAACCCTAACCCTAACCCTAGACCTAAAGCTAAGCCTTGTCCTAAACCAGGCCCTAACTCTACCCATAACTCTAGCCTGAATCCTAACCCTAATATTAGACCAACGCCCACCCTAACACTAACCATAGACCATAATGCTAACCCTAGACCTAAACATAACCCTAAACATACTCCTCATCCTAACACTAGCCCTAACCCTTATGCTAACTCTAACCCTATCCCTAACCTTAACCCTAACCCAAAAACTAGCGCTAACCCTAAGCATGAACCAAGCCATAACCCTAACCCTAACCCAACACTAACACTAACCCTAGCACTAGCCCTAAACCTAAACCTAGCCCTAGTCTTAGCTGTAACCCTAAACCTAACCCTAGCACGAGCCCTACCCCTAACCATAACTCTAGCCCAAGCTCTAGCCTTAGCCATAACCCTAACACTGACCCTAACTCTAAACATAGCCCTAGCCCTAACACTAACCCTAACGCAATCCATAGCCCTAACCCTAACCCTAAACCTAGCACTAGTCCAGCCCTAACCCTAACCTTAACCCTAAACCTAACCCTAGCCCTCGCCCTAGACCTAGCCATAACCCTAACCATAGCCCTAGCCCTATCCCTAATCCTAACACTAAACCTACCCCTAGCACTAACCCAAACCCTAACCCTAAACCTAGCCCTAGGCCTAATGCTAGCCCTAAACCTAACCCACAACCTAAACCTAATGCTAGCCCTAGCCATACCCCTAAACCTAACCCTAACCCTAGCCCTAACCCTAACCCTAACCCTAACCTTAAACCTAGCCCTAACCCTAACCCTAACACTAACCCTAACCTTAAACCTAGCCCTAACCCTAACCCTAACCCTAACCCTAACCCTAACCCACACCCTAGCCTAGCCCTAACCCTAAACCTAACCCTAGACATAGCTCTAAACCTAACCTTAGGCCTAGCGCTAACCCTAGCCCTAACCTTAACCATAACCCTAACCCTAGCCCAAACACTCACCCTAAACTTAGTCCTAACACCAGTCCTAGGCCTAACCCTAAACACAACCCTAGGACTACTCCTAACCCTTGCCCTAACCCTAACCCTAAACCAAGCCCTAGCCCTAGCCCGAGCACTAGAACTCCCCTAAAACTAACCCAAACCCTAACGCTACACCTAGCCCTATACCTAGCCATAACCGTAACCCACACCCTAAACCTAACCAAGCCTAACCCTAACCCTAAACCTAACCCTAGCCCTAAACCTAACCCTAATGCTAGCCCCAAAACTGACCCTGACTCTAACCCTAACCCTTGCCCTAAATACAAACATAATCCTAAACCTAGCCCTAGCCCTAACCCTAACACTAAACCTAAAATCAGCCCTAACCCTAGACCTAAACCTAGACCTAACCCTAATACTAACCCTAACCCTAAACCTAACCCTACCCTAAACCTAACCCCAAGAGTAACCCTAACCCTACACATAGACATAAACCTAATCCTAACCCTAGCCCTAGCCATGCACCTAGCCATGACCCTAACCCTAGCCCTATCCCAGGCCTAACACTAACCCTAAACCTAACCCTAGCCCTAGCCCTAACTCTAACCCTAACCTTAACCCTAGCCCTAACCCTAACCCTAACCCTAAATAAAACCCTAACCCTAGCCCTAGCCCTAGCCCTAGTCATAACCCTAACCCTAACTCTAGCCCTAGCCCCAGCTCTAGCCCTAGCCCTAAACCTAAACCTAATCTTAACGCTAGCCCTAGCCTAACTCTAGCCCTAGCAAGAACCCTAACCCTAGCCCTAGCCATAACCCTAACCCTAAACCTAACCCTTGCGCTAAACCTAACCCACACCCTAAACATAACGCTAGCCCTAGCCCTAACCCTAACTCTAAATCTAAACCTAGGATTAGCCCTAACACTAGACCTAGCCATAACCCTAACCCTAACGCTAATCCTAGCCCTAACCCTAACCCTAAGCCTAATCCTAGATCTTAACCTAACCCACAACCTGAACCTAATGCTAGCCGTAGCCATTACCCTAACCCTAACCTTAACCCAAGGCTTAGCCCTAGCCCTAGCCCTAAACTTACACCTAAACATAACCCTAGCACTAACCCTAAAACTAACACTAGCCCTAGCCCTAACACTAACCCTAACCCTAACTCTAGACCTAGCCCTGGCCATAGCAATAACCCAAACCCTAACCCTAACCCTAGCCCTAGCCCTAGCCCTGGCCCTAACCCTAACCCACAACCTAAACCTAATGCTAGCACTAGCCATAACCCTAAACCTAACCCTAACCCTAGGCTTAGCCCTAACCCTAGCCCTAGCCATAATCCTGACCCTAACCCTAACTCTAATCCTAACCCTAACCCTAACCCTAGCCCTAACCCTAGCCCTAAGTAAAACCCTAACCCTAGCCCTAGCGCGAGCCCTAGCCCTAGCCCTAACCCCAACCCTAAACTTAAAACTAGCCCTAGCACTAACCCTAACCCTAACCCTAACCCTAACCCTAACCCTAACCCTAGGCTTAGCCCTAGCCCTAGCCATAACCCTAACCCTAAAACTAACACTAGCCCTAAACCTAAACCTAACTCTAACGGTAACCCTAGCCCAAGCGCTAGCCCTAGTCCTAATCCTAGCCCTAAACCTAACCCACAACCTAAACCTAATGCTAGCCCTAGCCATAACACTAACCCTAACCCTAGCCATAACCCTAAACCTAACACTAGCCCTAACCCAAACCCTAATTCTAACGCTAACCAAAGCCCTAGCCCTTAACCTAAGCTTAGGCCTAGCCCTAAACCTAACCCTAACCCTAACGCTAGCCCTTGCCCTAGCCCTCCCTTACACTAATCCTAACCCTAGCCCTATATCTAAACCTAGCCCTAGCCCTAGTCCTAACCCTAACTCTAAACACAACCCTAGCCCTAAACCTAACCCTAATCCTAACCCTAGCCCTAGCCCTAACACTAACACTAACCCTAACCTGAACCCTAGCCCTAGCCATAACCTGAACCCTAACCATAACACTAGCCCTAGCCCTAGCCCTAGCCCTAAACCTAACCCTAACCCTAACCCTAACCCTAGGCAAAGCCCTAAGCCTAACCCTAAACCTAGCACTAGCCAAATTTCTAGCCCTATCCATAACCCTAAACCTAACCCTAGCCCTAGACAGAGCCCTGGCACTAGCTCTAGCACTAACCCTAAACCTAGCCTTAGCCCTAGCTCTAACCCTACCCCTAACCCTAGCCCTAGCAGTAGCCATAGCCCTAACACTAACACTAAACCTAACCTTAGCCCTAAACCTAATGCTAAACCTAACCCTAGCCCTAACACTAATCCTAACCCTAACCCTAACCATAGCCCTAAGCCTAACCCTAACCCTAACCCTAGCCCTAGCTCTAGCCCTAACCCTAACAATAACCAGAACCTTGCCCTATCCCTAACCCTAATCCTAACCCTAACACCAACCCCAGCCATGGCTCTAGCCCTAGCCCTATACCTAACCCTAACCCTAGCCCTAACCATAGCCCTAGCCCTAGCCCTAACCCTCACCCTAACCCGAGACCTAGCCCTAGAAATAGTCCTATCCCTAACCCTACCCTAACCCTAGCCCTAACTCTAACCCTAACCCTAACGCTAACCCTAATCCTAGCCCTAGACCTAGTCCTAAACTTAACCCTAAACCTAGCACTTGCCAAAGCCCTAGGCTTCCCTAACCCTAAACCTAGCCCTAGCCCTCGCCCAAGACCTAGCCCTAACCCTAACCCTACACCTAGCCCTAACCCTAATCCTACCCCAACCCTAAACCTAACACTAGCCCTACCCCTAACACTATCGCTAAACCTAACACTAGCCCTAGCCCTAGACCTAACCCTAACCCTATCCCTAACCCTACCCCTAGCCCTAAAAGTAACCATAGCCCTAACCCTAACAATAACCCTAACCCTAACCCTAGCCCTAGCCCTAACCCTAACCCTAACCCTAGCCCTAGCCCTAACCCTAACCCTAATCCTAACACTAGCTCTAACCCTACCCCTAAGCCAAGCCCTAGCATTAGCCCTAGCCCTAGCCCTAGCCCTAGCCCTAACCCTAAACCTAATCCTAACACTAACCCTAACCCAAACCCTAGCACTAGCCCTAGACATAAACTTAACACTAGCCCTAACCCTAGCCCTAACCCTAACCCTAAACCTAGAACTATCCAAAGCCCTAGCCCTCTCGCTACTCCTAAACCTAACATTAGACCTAACCCTAACCCTATCCCCAGCCCTAGCCCTAGACCTAACCCTAACCAAGCCCTAACTCTAACCCTAGCCCTAGCCCTAAACCTAACCCGAACCCTAACACTAGCCCTAACCCTAACCTTAATCCTAACACTAGACCTAACCCTACCCCTAAGCCAAGCCCCAGCCTTAGCCCTAGCCCTAGCCATAACCCTAGCCATAGCGCTAACCCTAACGCTAACCCTAACCCTAGCCCTAACCCTAGACCTAAACTAAACCCTAGCCCTAACCCTAGCCCTAACCATAACTCTAGCCCTAGTCTTAACCCTGGCCCTAGCCCTAGTCCTAGCCCTAACCCTAGCCCTAGTCCTAACCAGAACCCTAGCACTTCCTTAAACTAACCCTAAACCTAACCCTAGCCCTAGCCCTAACCCTAACACTAAATCTAACCCTAACCCTAACCCTAGCCCTAGCACTAGACCTAACCCTAACCCTAGCCATAACCCTAACCCTAGTCCTAACCGTAACCATAACCCAAACCCTACCACTAACCCTACAACCTAGGCCTAGCCCTAACTCTAACCATAACGCTAACCCTCACCCGAGCCCTAGCCTTAGACATAGCACTAACCATAACCCTAGACGTAGCCCTAAACCTAACCCTAACCCTAACCCTAGCCCTAGCCCTAGTCCTAAACTTAACCCTAGCCCTAACCCTATCCCTAACCCTAACCCTAACCCTAGCACTAACCCTAGCCATAAACCTAACCCTAACCCGAGCCCTAGCCCTAGGGCTAGCCCTAACCATAACGCTAGCCCTAGCCTTAACAATGACCCTAGCCCTAGCCCTAGCCATAGCCCTATCCCTAGACCTAGCCTTACACTAACCCTAACCCTAACCCTAAACCTAGTATTGAGACTAATCCTAGCCCTAAACCTAACCCACACCCTAAACCTAACACTAGCCATAGCCCTTAACCTAACCCTAAAATTAACAATAGGTTTAGTCCAAGCCCTAGCCATAATCCTAACCCTAACCCTAATCCTAACCCAAGCCCTAACCCTAACCCTAACCCTAGCCCTAAACCTAAACCAAATTCTAACCCAAACCCTAGCCCCAGCCCTAAACCTAACCTTAGGCATAGCCATAATCCTAAACCTAACCCTAACCCTAAACCTAACCCTAGCCCTAGCCCTAAACCTAACCATAAATCAAACCCTAACCCTAGCCGTAGTCCTAGCCCTAGCCCTAACCACAACCCTAATCCTAACGCTAGGCCTAGCCCTAACCCTAACCCTAACCCTAAACCTAACCCTAAGGCTAGGCCAAACCCTAACCCTAAACCTAGCCATAGCCCTAGACCTAACCCTAACCCTAAATCTAGCACTAGCCAAAGACCTAGGCTTTCCCTAAACCTAATCATAATCCTAGCCCTATTCCTAGCCCTAACCCTAGCCCTAACCCTAGCCCTAAACCTAACCCTAGCCCTAGCCCTAACACTAACCCTAAACATAATCTAAACCTAAACCTAAACCTAAACCTAAACCTATCCCTAGCCCTAGCCCTAACACTACCCTAACCCTAACCATAGCCCTAACCCTAACCCTAAACCTAAACCTAGCCCTAGACCTAACCCTAACCCTAACCCGAGCCCTAGCCCTAGAAATAGCCCTATCCCTAACCCTACACTAAACCTAGCCTTAACTCTAACCCTAACCTTAACGCTAACCGTAATCCTAGCCCTAGCCCTAGCCCTAACCCTAACCCTAGAAGTAACCCTAGACCTAGCCCTAACCCTAACCCTAACCCTAATCCTAACACTAGCCATAACCCTAACCCTAACCCTAACGCTAACCCTAACCCTAGCACTAGGCCTAGACCTAAGCCTAACCCTAGCCCTAACCCTAGCCCTAGCCCTAACCCTAACCCTAAATAAAACCCTAACCCTAGCCCTAGCCCGAGCCCTAGCCCTAGACCTAACCCCAACCCTAATCCTAACACTAGCCCTAATCTAACCCTAACCCTAACCCTAACCCTAACCCTAACCCTAACCCTAACCCTAGCCCTAGACCTAACCCTATCCCTAAACCTAGGACTAGCCAAAACCCTAGGCTTTCCCTAACCCTAACCCTAAACCTAGCCCAAGCCCTCGCCCTAGCCCTAGCCATAACCCTAACCCTAACCCTAAAACTAGCCCTAACCCTAGCCCTATCCCTAACCCTATCCCTACCACTAATCTAACCCTAACCCTAGCCCTAACCCTATCACTACCACTAAATGTAACCCTAACTCTAGCCCTATCCCTAACCCTACACCTAGACCTAAACCTAACCCTAACCCTAGCCCTAACCCTAACCCTAAACCTACACTTAGACCTAACACTAACCCTAGGCTAAGCCCTAGCACTAGCCCTAGCCCTAGCCCTAGCCCTAGCCATAACCCTAACCCTATCCCTAACCCTAGCCATAACCCTAGCCCTAGGCCAAATCCTAGCCCTAAACCTAACCCCAATAGTAACCCTAACCCTAGCCATAGCCATAACCCTAACCCTAATTTTAGCCCTAGCCATGGACCTAGCCCTAACCCTAACCCTAACCCTAGACATAACCCTAAACCTAGCCCTAAACCTAACCCTAAACCAAGCCCTAACCCTAGCACTAGACCTAACCCTAGCCTAACCCTAGCCCTAACCCTAGCACTAGAACTAACCCTAACCCTCATCCTAGAAGTAAACCTAACCCTAACCCTAACACTAGCCCTAGCCCTAACCCTAACCCTACCCTAAACCTAGACCTAGCCCTGACCCTAGCCGTAACCCAAACCCTAACCCGAACGCTAGCACTATACGAAACCCTAACCCTAACCCTAGCCCTAACACTAACACTAACCCTAACCCTAGCCCTAGCCCAGGCCTAACCCTAACCCTAAACCGAACCACAGCCCTAGCCCTAAACCTAACACTAACCCGAGCCCTAACACTAGCCCTAACCTTAACCCTAAACCTAGTCCTAACCCCAGTACTAGAACGACCCCTAAACACAACCCTAGGACTCGCCCTAACCCTTGCCCTAACCCTAACCCTAAACCAAGCTCTAGTCCTAGCCCTAGCCCTAGCCCGAGCATAAGCCGTACGCTAAAACTAACCCTAACCCCAACAATACACCTAGCCCTATACCTAGCCATAACCATAAACCACACCCTAAACCTAACCCTAGCCCTAACCCTAACCCTAATGCTAGCCCCAACACTAACCCTAATTCTAACCCTAAACCTAGCCCTAAACCTAACCGTAATCCTAAACATAGCCCTAGCCCTAACCCTAAAACTAAACCTAAAACCAGCCCTAACTCTAAACCTAAACCTAGCCCTAACCCTAATACTAACCATAAACCTAACCCTAACCAGAGCCCTAAACCTAACCCCAATACTAACCCTAACCCTAGCCCTAGACATAAACCTAAACCTAACCCTAGACCTAGCCATGGACCCAGCCCGAACCCTAACCCGAACCCTAACCCTAGCCCAAGCCCAGGCCGAACACTTACCCTAAACCTAACCCTAGCCCTAGCCCTAGACCTAACCCTAACCCTAACCCTAATCCTAAACCTAACCCTAACCCTAACGCTAACCCTAACGCTAACCATAGCACTAGACCTAACCCTAACCCTAGCCCTAACCCTAACCCTAGTCCTAACTGTAACCATAACCCAAACCCTACCACTAACCCTACAACCTAGGCCTAGCCCTAACTCTAACCCTAACCCTAACCCTAACCCTAAAACTAACCCGAGCCCTAGCCTTAGTCCTAGCACTAGCCATAACCCTAGATGTAGCCCTAACCCTAACCCTAACCCTAGCCCTAGCCCTAGTCCTAAACTTAACCCTAGTCCTAACCCTATCCCTAACACTAACCCTAGCAATAACCCTAGCCATAAACCTAACCCTAACCCGAGCCCTAGCCCTAGGGCTAGACCTAACCATAACCCTAGCCCTAGCCTTAACCCTGACCCTAGCCCTAGCCCTAGCCCTAGCCCTAATTCTAGCCCAAGCCCTGGCCTTACACTAACCCTAACCCTAACCCTAAACCTAGTACTAAGACTAATCCTAGCCCTAAACCTAACCCACACCCTAAACCTAAAGCTAGCTATAGCCCTGACCCTAACCCTAACCCTAACCCTAACCCTAGGTTTAACCCAAGCCCTAGGCATTACCCTAACACTAACCCTAATCCTAACCCAAGCCCTAACCTAACCCTAACCCTAGACCTAACCCTAACCCTAACTCTAACCCTAACCCTAGCCCCAGACCTAAACCTAAACTTAGGCCTAGCCCTAACCCTAGCCCTAACCCTAAACCTAACCCTCGACTTAGCCCTAAACCTAACCCTATATCAAACCCTAACCCTAGCCCTAGCCCGAGCCCTAGCCCTAACCCCAACCCTAATCCTAACGCTAGGCCTAGCCCTAACCCTAACCCTAACCCTAACCCTAACCCTAACCCTAGCCCTATCCCTAGACCTAGCCCTAACCCTAAACCTAGCACTAGCCAAAGACCTAGGCTTTCCCTAAACCTAGCACTAGCCAAAGACCTAGGCTTTCCCTAACCCTAACCCTAACCCTAACCCTAGCCCTAGTCCTAGCCCTAGCCCTAACCCAAACCCTAGCCCTAACCCTAACCCTAACCGAACCCTATCCCAAAACCTAACCCTAAACCTAACCCTAGCCCTGGCCCTAACACTACCCTAAACCTATCCCTAACCCTAACCCTAAGCCTAGTCCTAGCCCTAGCCTTAACACTAACCCTAACCCGAACCCAAGCCCTAGAAATAGCCCTATCCCTAACCCTAGAACTAACTCTAACACTAACCTTAACGCTAACCCTAATCCTAGCCATAGCCCTAGCCCTAACCCTAACCCTAGAACTAATCCTAGCCCTAGCCCTAACCCTAAACCTAATCCTAACACTAGCCCTAACCCTAATCCTCAACCTAACGCTTACCCTAACCCTAGACCTAGGCCTAGACCTAATCCTAACCCTAGAACTAAACCTAGCCCTAGCCCTAAACCTAAACCTAAATAAAACCCTAACCCTAACCCTAGTCCTAGCCCTAGCCCTAACCCAAACCCTAATCCTAACACTAGCCCTAACTCTAACCCTAACCCTAACCCTAAACGTAAACCTAACACTAGCCCTAGACCTTACCCTAACCCTAAACCCGGCACTAGCCAAAGCCCTAGGCTTTCCCTATTCCTGACCCTAAACCTAGCCCCAGCCCACGCCCTAGACCTAGCCATAACCCTAACCCTAGCTCTAGCCCTAACCCAAACCCTAACCCTAACCCTAGCCCTAACACTAGCACTAGGCCTAATCCTACCCCTAAACCTAACCCACAACCTAAACCTAATGCTAGCCCCAGCCATAACCCTAACCCTAACACTAACCCTAGCCCTAACCCTAAACATAACACTAGTCCTAACCCTAACACTAACTCTAACGCTAACCCAAGCCCTAGACCTTAACCTAACCTTAGGCCTAGCCCTAAACATAACCCTAACCCTAACGCTAGCCCTAGCCCTCACTTACACTAACCCTAACACTAGCCCTATCCCTAACCCTATCCCTACCCCTAAATCTAACCCTAACCCTAGCCCTAACCCTAACCCTAACCCTAGCCCTAAATCTAACCCTAACCCTAATCCTAACACTAACCCTAATCCTACCCTAGCCCTAGCCCTAACCTGAGCCCTAACCTTAACCCTAGCCCTTGCCCTAGCCCTAGACATAACCCTAAACCTAACCCTAAACCTGGACCTAGAACTGGCCCCAGCCGTACCCTTACTTTAACCCTAACCCTAACCCTAGCACTAGACGTAACCCTAACCCTAACACTAGCCGTAACCCTAACCCTAGAGCTAGCCCTAGCCCTAGGCCTAGCCCTAGCCCTAACCCTGGCCCTAGCCTTAACCATAACAGTAACACTAAACCTAACACTAGTCCTAACCCAGGACCTGGCCCTAACCCTAACCCTAACCCTAACCCTAACCCTAGCCCTAGCCCTAGCCCTAGCCTTAACCATAACTGTAACACTAACCCTAACACTAGTCCTAACCCAGGCCCTGGCCCTAACCCTAACCCTAACCCTAACCCTAACCCT
>CM027388.1:125250069-125266811 GCA_015711505.1 Sylvilagus bachmani
CCGTAGCCCTAACACTAACCCTAACCCTAACGCTAGCACTAGTCCTAGACCTAAACTTAACCCTAGCCCTAACCCTACCCTAACCCTAACCCTAAACCTAGCACTATCCAAAGCCCTAGCCCTCTCCCTAGCCCTAACCCTAACATTAGCCCTAACCCTAACCCTAACCCCAGCCCCAGCCCTAGACCTAACCCTAACCAAGCCCTAACCCTAACCTTAAACCTAACCCTAACTCTAACACCAGCCCTAATCCTAACCTTAATCCTAACACTAGACCTAACCCTACCCCTAAGCCAAGTCCTAGCCTTAGCCCTAGCCCTAGCCATAACCCTAGCCATAGCGCTAACCCTAACCCTAAACCTAACCCTAGCCCTAAACCTAGACCTAAACTTAACCCTAGCCCTAACCCTAGCCCTAAACATAACCCTAGCCCTAGTCTTAAACCTGGCCCTAGCCCTAGCCCTAGTCTTAACCCTGGCCCTAGCCCTAGCCCTAGCCCTAAGCCTAGCCCTAGTCCTAACCCTAGCCCTAGCACTCCCTTACATTAACCCTAAACCTAAAGCTAGCCCTAGCCCTAGCCCTAACCCTAACACTAAATCTAACCCTAACACTAGCCCTAGCCCTAGCCCTAGCCCTAGACCTAACCCTAAACCTAATCTTAACGCTAGCCCTAGCCCTAACCCTAGCGCTAGCCAGAACCCTAACCCTAGCCCTAGCCATAACCCTAACCCTAAACCTAACACTCGCACTAAACCTAACCCACACCCTAAACCTAATGCTAGCCCTAGCCCTAACCCTAACTCTAAACCTAAACCTAGGATTAGCCCTAGCACTAGCCCTACGCATAAACCTAACCCTAACCCTAATCCTAGCCCTAACACTATCCTTAAGCCTTATCCTAGATCTTAACCTAACCCACAACCTAAACCTAATGCTAGCCGTAGCCATTACCCTAACCATAATCTTAACACAAGGCTTAGCCCTAGCCCTAGCCCTAAACTTACACCTAAACATAACATAGCACTAACCCTAAACCTAACACTAGCCCTAACCCTAACCCTAACTCTAAGGCTAACCCTAGCCCTAGACCTTAGCCTAACATTAGGCCTAGCCCTAAACCTAACCCTAACCCTAACCCTAGCCCTTTCCCTAGCCCTCCCTTACACTAACCCTAAACCTAAACCTAGCCCTAACCATAAACCTAACCCTAGCCCTAAACCTAAACCTAACCCTAGCCCTAACCCTAACCCTAACCCTAGCCTTAGCCCTAACCCTAACCCTAACCCTAAACCTAGGCTTTGCCCTAGCTTTAGCCATAACCCTAACGTTAACAATAACACTAACACTAGCCCTAGCCATAACCCTAACCCTAACCCTAGCCCTAAACCTACCCCAATACTAACCCTAAACCTAGCCCTAGCCATAACCCTAACCCTAACCCTAGCCCTAGCCATGGACCTACCCCTAACCCTAACCCTAACCCTAGCCCTAACCCTAACCCTAACCCTAGCCTGGCCCTAGTCCTAACACTAACTCTAAACACAACCCTAGCCATAACCCTAACACTAACAGTAGCCAAGCCCTAACCCTAACCCTAAAGCTAAACCTAGCCCTAGCACTAGCCCTAACCCTAACCCACACCCTAGAACTAATTCTAGCCCTAGCCTTAATCTAACCCTAACCCTAACCATAGGCTTAGCCCTAGAACTAGCCATAACCCTAAAGCTAAACCTAACCCTAACCTAAACCTAACCCTAAACCTAGCCGTAACCCTAACACTAACTTTAACCCTAACCCGAGCCCTAGCCCTAAACCTAAACTTAGGCCTAGCCCTAACACTAAACCTAACACTAACCCTAACCCTAAACCTAGACCTAGCCCCAACCCTAACCCTAGCCCTAACCCTAACCCGAACTCTAACCCTAACCCTAGCCCTAAACCTAACCGTATCCTAAACCTATCCCTAGCCCTAACCCTAACACTAAACCTAAAATCAGCCATAACCCTAAACATAAACCTAGCCCTAACCCTAATACTAACCCTAAACCTAAACCTAACCCTAGCCTTAAACCTATCCCCAATACTAAACCTATGTCCTAGCCCTGGACATAAACCTAACCCTACCCCTAGACCTAGCCATGGACCTAGCCCTAACCCTAACCCGAACCCTAACCCTAGCCCTAGCACAGGCCTAACACTAACCCTAACCCTAACCCTTGCCCTAGCTCTAGACCTAAACCTAAATCTAATCCTAGCCCAAACCCTAACCCTAACTCTAACGCTAACCCAAGCTCTAGACCGAGAACTAGACCTAACCCTAACCCTGGCCCTAATCCTAACCCTAGTCCTAACCGTAACCATAACCCAAACACTATCACTAACCCTACAACCTAAGCCTAGCCCTAAACCTAACCCTAACCCTAAACCTAACCCTCAACCGAGCCTTAGGCTTAGTCCTACCACTAACCATAACCCTAGACGTAGCCCTAATCCTAACCCTAACCCTAACCCTAGCCCTAGCCCTAGTCCTAAACTTAACCCTAGCCCTAACCCTAACCCTCACCCGAGCCTTAGGCTTAGTCCTACCACTAACCATAACCCTAGACGTAGCCCTAATCCTAACCCTAACCCTAACCCTAGCCCTAGCCCCAACCCTAATTGTAACACTAGGCCTAGCCCTAAACCTAACCCTAACCCTAACGCTAGGCCTAACCCTAACCCTAAACCTAGCCCTAGCCCTAGATCTAACCCTAACCCTAAACCCAGCACTAGCCAAAGACCTAGGGTTTCCCTAACCCTAATCCTAACCCTAGCCATATTCCTACCCCTAGCCCTAAACCTAACCCTAGCCCTAGCCTTAGCCCTAACACTAACCCTAACCATAATCTAACCCTAACCCTAAACCTAAACCTATCCCTAGCCCTAACCCTAACACTACCCTAACCCGGACCCTAGCCCTAACCCTAACCCTAACACTAACCCTAGCCCTAGCCCTAGCCCTAACCCTAACCCTAACCCGAGCCCGAGCCCTAGAAATAGCCCTATCCCTAACCTTACACTAACCCTAGCCTTAACTCTAACCCTAACCTTAACGCTAACCGTAATCCTAGCCATAGCCCTAGACCTAACCCTAACCCTAGACTAACCCTAGACCTAGACCTAACCCTAACCCTAATCCTAACACTAGCCAAAACCCTAACCCTAACCCGAACGCTAACCCTAACCTTAGCCCTAGGCCTAGACCTAAGCCTAACCCTAGCCCTAACCCTAGCCCTAGTCCTAACACTAACCCTACATAAAACCCTAACCCTAGCCCTAGCCCTAGCCCTAGCCCTAGCCCTAACCCCAACCCTAATCCTAACACAAGTCCTAGTCTAACCCTAACCCTAACCCTAACCCTAGCCCTAGACCTAACCCTATCCCTAAACCCAGCACTAGCCAAAACCCTAGGCTTTCCCTAACCCTAACCCTAAACCTAGCCCAAGCCATCGCCCTAGACCTAGCCATAACCCTAACCCTAGACATAGCCCTATCCCTAGTCCTAATCCTAGCCCTAAACCTAACCCACAACTTAAACCTAATGCTAGCCCTAGCCATAAACCTAACCCTAACCCTAACCCTAGGCTTAGCCCTAGCCCCAGCCATAACCCTAATCCTAAACCTAACCCTAGCCCTAACCCTAAACCTAACACTAGCCCTAACCATAACCCTAACTCTAACGCTAACCCTAGCCCTAGCCCTTAACCTAACCTTAGGCCTAGCCCTGAACCTAACCCTAACCCTAACGCTAGCCCTTGCCCTAGCCCTCGCTTACACTAACCCTAACCCTAGCCCTATCCCTAACCCTATCCCTACCACTAAATCTAACACTAACCCTAACCCGAACCATAGCCCTAGCTCTAGCCCTAACCCTAACAATAACCGGAACCTTGCCCTATCCCTAACCCTAATCCTAACCCTAAAACTAACCCTAGCCCTGGCTCTAGCCCTAGCCCTATACCTAACCCTAACCCTAGCCCTAACCATAGCCTTAGCCCTAGCCCTAACCCTAACCCTAACCCGAGCCATAGCCCTAGAAATAGTCCTATCCCTAACCCTACCCTAACCCTAGCCCTAACTCTAACCCTAACCCTAACGCTAAACCTAATCCTAGCCCTAGACCTAGCCCTAACCCTAACCCTACACCTAGCCCTGTCCCTAATCCTACCCCTAACCCTAAACCTAACACTAGCCCTACCCCTAACACTATCGCTAACCCTAACCCTAGCCCTAGCCCTAGACCTAACCCTAACCCTATCCCTAACCCTACCCCTAGCCCTAAAAGTAACCATAGCCCTAACCCTAACAATAACCCAAACCCTAACCCTAGCCCTAGCCCTAACCCTAACCCTAGCCATAGCCCTAACCCTAACCCTAATCCTAACACTAGCTCTAACCCTACCCCTAAGCCAAGCCCTAGCTTTAGCCCTAGCACTAGCCATAACCCTAACCATAGCCCTAACACTAACCCTAACCCTAACGCTAGCACTAGTCCTAGACCTAAACTTAACCCTAGCCCTAAACCTAGCCCTAACCCTAACCCTAAACCTAGCACTATCCAAAGCCCTAGCCTTCTCCCTAGCCCAAAACCTAACATTAGCCCTAACCCTAACCCTAACCCCAGGCCTAGCCCTAGACCTAACCCTAACCCTAACCCTAGCCCTAGCCCTAAACCTAACCCGAACCCTAACACTAGCCCTAACCCTAACCTTAATCCTAACACAGGCCTAACCCTACCCCTAAGCCAAGCCCCAGCCTTAGCCCTAGCCCTAGCCATAACCCTAACCATAGCACTAACCCTAACCCTAACCCTAGCCCTAACCCTAGACCTAAACTTAACCCTAGCCCTAACCCTAGCCCTAACCATAACCCTAGCCCTAGTCTTAACCCTGGCCCTAGCCTTAGTCCTGGCCCTAACCCTAGCCCTAGTCCTAACCGGAGCCCTAGCACTCCCTTAAACTAACCCTAACCCTAGCCATAGCCCTAGCCCTAACCCTAACACTAAATCTAACCCTAAACCTAACCCTAGCCCTAGCCCAAGCCCTAACCCTAAACCTAATCCTAACGCTAGCCCTAGCACTAACCCTAGCCCTAGCCAGAACCCTAACCCTAGCCCTAGCCCTAACCCTAACCCTAACCCTAACCCTCACCCGAGCCCTAGCCTTAGTCTAGCACTAACCATACCCCTAGATGTAGCCCTAAACCTAACCCCAACCCTAACCCTAGCCCTAGCCCTGGTCCTAAACTTAACCCTAGCCCTAACCCTAGCCCTATCCCTAACCCTAGTACTAACCCTAGCCATAAACCTAACCCTAACCTGAGCCCTAGCCCTAGAGCTAGACCTAGCCATAACGCTAGCCCTAGCCTTAACCCTGACCCTAGCCCTAGCCCTAGCCATAGCCCTATCCCTAGACCTAGCCTTACACTAACCCTAACCCTAACCCTAAACCTAGTACTGAGACTAATCCTAGCCCTAAACCTAACCCACACCCTAAACCTAACGCTAGCCATAGCCCTAAACCTAACCCTAAACTTAACCATAGGTTTAGCCCAAGCCCTAGCCATAATCCTAACCCTAACCCTAATTCTAACCCAAGCCCTAACCCTAACCCTAACCCTAGCCCTAACCCTAACCCTAACCCTAACTCTAACCCTAACCCTAGCCCCAGCCCTAAACCTAACCTTAGGCATAGCCCTAAACCTAAACCTAACCCTAACCCTAAACCTAACCCAGGCCTAGCCCTAAACCTAACCATAAATCAAACCCTAACCCTAGCCCTAGTCCTAGCCCTAGCCCTAAACCCAACCCGAATCCTAATGCTAGGCCTAGCCTTAACCCTAACCCTAACCCTAACGCTAGGCCTAACCCTAGCCCTAATCCTAACCCTAACCCTAACCCTAGCCCCAGCCCTAAACCTAACCTTAGGTATAGCTGTAAACCTAAACCTAACCCTAACCCTAAACCTAACCCAGGCCTAGCCCTAAACCTAACCATAAATCAAACCCTAACCCTAGCCCTAGTCCTAGCCCTAGCCCTAAACCCATCCCTAATCCTAACGATAGGCCTAGCCCTAACCCTAATCCTAACCCTAACGCTAGGCCTAACCCTAACCCTAACCCTAGCCATAGCCCTAGACCTAACCCTAACTCTAAACCTAGCACTACCAAAGACCTAGGATTTCCATAACCCTAATCATAACCCTAGCCCTAGTCCTAGCCCTAGCCCTAACCCTAACCCTAACCGTGATCTAACCCTAAACCTGAACCTATCATAGCCCTAGCACTAACACTACCCTAACCCTAACCATAGTCCTAACCCTAACCCTAACCATAACCCTAGACCTAGCCCTAGCCCTAACCCTAACCCTAACCCGAGCCCTAGCCCTAGAAATAGCCCTATCCCTAACCCTACATTAACCCTAGCCTTAACTCTAACCCTAAACTTAATGCTAAACCGTAATCCTAGCACTAGCGATAGCCCTAAACCTAACCATAGAACTAACCCTAGACCTAGCTCTAACCCTAACACTAATCCTAACACTAGCCATAACCCTAACCCTAAGCCAAATGCTAACCCTAACCCTAGCCCTAGGCCTAGACCTAAGCCTAAACCTAGCCCTAACCCTAGCCCTAGCCCTAACACTAATCCTAAATAAAACCCTAACCCTAGCCCTAGCCCGAGCCCTAGCCCTAGCTCTAAACCCAACCCTAATCCTAACACTAGCCCTAGCCCTAACCCTAACCCTAACCCCAACCCTAACCCTAGCCCTAGACCTACCCTATCCCTAAACCCAGCACTAGCCAAAACCCTAGGCTTTCCCTAACCCTAACCCTAAACCTAGCCCAAGCCATCGCCCTAGACCTAGCCATAACATTAACCCTAGCCCTAGCCCTATCCCTAGTCCTAATCCTAGCCCTAAACCTAACCCACAACCTAAACCCGACACTAGCCTTAGCCATAAACCTAACCCTAACCCTAACCCTAGGCTTAGCCCTAGCCCTAGCCATAACCCTAACCCTAACCCTAGCCCTAGCCCTAGCCCTAGCCCTAACCCTAAACCTAATCCTAATGCTAGCCCTAGCACTATCCCTAGCCCTAGCCAGAACCCTAACCCTAGCCCTAGCCATAACCCTAACCCTAAACCTAACCTTCGCCCTAAACCAAACCCACACCCTAAACCTAACGCTAGACCAAGACCTAACCCTAACTCTAAACCTAAACCTAGGCTTAGCCCTAGCACTAGCCCTAGCCATAACACTAACCCTAACCCTAATTCTAGCCCTAACCCAAACCCTAGGCCTAATACTAGACCTAAACCTAAACCACAACCTAAACCTAATGCTAGCCGTAACCATAACCCTAACCCTGACCTTAACTCAAGGCTTAGCCCTAGCCTAGCCCTAAACCTACCCCTAACCATAAACCTAGCACTAAACCAAAACGTAACACTATCCCTAAACCTAACGCTAACTCTTAGGCTAACCCTAGATGTAGCCCTTAACCTAACATTAGGCCTAGCCCTAAAACTAACGCTAACCCTAACCCTAGCCCTTGCCCTAGCCCTCCCATACACTAAACCTAACCCTAACCCTAGCCCTAACCCTAACCCTAACCCTAGCCCTAAACCAAACCCTAACCCTAACCCTAACCCTAACCTTAACGCTAACCCTAATCCTACCCATAGCCCTAGACCTAACCCTAAACCTAGAACTAACCCTAGCCCTAGCCTTAACCCTAACCCTAATCCTAACACTAGCCATAACCCTAACCCTAACCCTAACCCTAACCCTAACCCTAGCCCTAGGCCCAGCCCTAGAACTAACCCTAGCCCTAGCCCTAACGTTAACCCTAAATAAAACCCTAACCCTAGCCCTAGCCCTAGCCCTAGGCCTAATCCTAGCCCTAAACCTAACCCACAACCTAAACCTAATGCTAGACCTAGCCATAAACCTAACCCTAACCGTAACCCTAGGCTTAGCCCTAGCCCTAGTCATAACCCTAACTCTAACCCTAACACTAGCCCTAACCCTAAACCTAACACTAGCCCTAACTCTAACCCTAACCCTAACTCTAACCCTAACCCTAGCCCAAGCCCTAAACATAAACTTAGGCCTAGCCCTAAACCTAACCCTAACCCTAATGCTAGCAGTGGCCCTAGCCCTCCCTTACACTAACAATAACCCTTGCCCTATCCCTAACCCTATCCCTACCACTAAATCTAAACCTAACCCTAGCCCTAACCCTAACCCTAACCCTAGCCCTAAACCTAACCCTATCCCTAGCCCTAGTCCTAACCCTAACTCTAAACACAAACCTAGCCCTAACCCTAACCCTAATCTTAACCCTAGCCCTAGCCCTAACACTAACACTAACCCTAACCCGAACCCTAGCACTAGCCATAACCTGAACCCTAACCCTAACACTGGCCCTAGCCCTAGCCCTAGCCCTAAACCTAACCCTAACCCTAACCCTAACCCTAGGCAAAGCCCTAACCCTAACCCTAACCGTAGCACTAGTCCTAGACCTAAACTTAACCCTAGCCCTAACCCTAGCCCTAACCCTAACCCTAAACCTAGCACTATCCAAACCCCAGCCCTCTCCCTAGCCCTAAACCTAACATTAGTCCTAAACCTAACCCTATCCCCAGCCCTAGCCCTAGACTTAAACCTAACCAAGCCCGAACCCTAACCCTAACACTAGCCCTAGCCCTAAAGCTAACGCGAACCCTAACACTAGCCCTAACCCTAACCTTTATCCTAACACAGGCCTAACCCTACCCCTAAGCCAAGCCCCAGCTGTAGCCCTAGCCCTAGCCATAAGCCTAGCCATAGCGCTAACCCTGACCCTAACCCTAGCCCTAGCCCTAACCCTAACCCTAAATAAAACCCTAACCCTAGCCCTAACCCGAGCCCTAGCCCTAGCCCTAACCCCAACCCTAATCCTAACCCTAGCCCTAGCCCTAACCCTAACCCTAACCGCAACCCTAACCCTAGCCCTAGACCTAACCCTAACCCTAAACCCAGCACTAGCCAAAGTCCTAGGTTTTCCCTAACCCTAACCCTAAACCTAGCCCAAGCCATCGCCCTAGACCTAGCCATAACACTAACCCTAGCCCTAACCTATCCCTAGTCCTAATCCTAGCCCTAAACCTAACCCACAACCTAAACCCAATGCTAGCCCTAGCCATAAACCTAACCCTAACCCTAACCCTAGGCTTAGCCCTAGCCCTAGCCATAACCCTAACCCTAACCCTAACACTAGCCCTAACCCTAAACCTAACACTAGCCCTAACTCTAACCCTAAATCTAACGCTAACCCTAGCCCTAGCCCTTAACCTAAGCTTAGGCCTAGCACTAAACCTAACCCTAAACCTAACGCTAGCCCTTGCCCTAGCCCTCCCTTACACTAACCCTAACCCTAGCCCTATCCCTAACCCTATCCCTACCACTAAATCTAACACTAACCCTAGCCCTAACCCTAACCCTAACCCTAGCCCTAAACCTAACCCTAGCCCTAGCCCTAGTCCTAACCCTAACTCTAAACACAACCCTAGCCCTAACCCCAATAGTAATCCTAACCCTAGCCCTAGCCCTAACACTAAACAAACCCTAACCCTAGCACTAGCCCAAGACCTAAACTTAACCCTAGCCCTAACCCTAGCCCTAAACCTAGCACTATCCAAACCCCTAGCCCTCTCCCTAGCCCTAAATCTAACATTAGCCCTAACCCTAACCCAAAACCCAGCCCTAGCCCTAGACCTAACCCTAACCAAGCCCAAACCTTAACCCTAACCCTAACCCTAACCCTAACCCTAGCCCTAAATCTAACCCGAACCCTAACACTAGCCCTAACCCTAACCTTAATCCTTACACAGGCCTAACCCTACCCCTAAGCCAAGCCCCAGCCTTAGCCCTAGCCCTAGCCATAACCCTAGCCATAGCGCTAACCCTAACCCTAACCCTAACCCTAACCCTAGCCCTAACCCTAGACCTAAACTTAACCCTAGCCCTAACCCTAGCCCTAACGATAAAACTAGCCCTAGTCTTAACCCTGGCCCTAGCCCTAGTCCTAGCCCTAGTCCTAGCCCTAACCCTAGCCCTAGTCCTAACCAGAGCCCTAGCACTCCCTTAAACTAACCCTAACCCTAGCCCTAGCCCTAGCCCTAACCCTAACCCTAACCGTGATCTAACCCTAAACCTGAACCTATCATAGCCCTAGCACTAAATCTAACCCTAAACCTAGCCCTAGCCCTAGCCCTAGCCCTAGCCCTAACCCTAAACCTAATCCTAACGCTAGCCCTAGCACTAACCCTAGCCCTAGCCAGAACCCTAACACTAGCCCTAGCCATAACCCTAACCCTAAATCTAACGCTAGCGCTAAACCTAACCCACACCCTAAACCTAACGCTAGCCCTAGCCCTAACCCTAACTCTAAACCTAAACCTAGGCTTAGCCCTAGCACTAGCCCTAGGAATAACCCTAGCCCTAACCCGAACCCTAGGCCTAATCCTAGACCTAATCCTAAACCACACCCTAATCCTAATGCTAACTGTAGCCATAATCCTAACCCTAACCTTAACCCCAGGCTTAGCCCTAGCCATAGCCCTAAACCTACCCCTAACCCTAACCCTAGCCCTAAACCTAAACCTAACAATAGCCCTAAACCTAACCCTAACTCTTAGGCTAACCCTAGCTCCAGCCCTTAACCTAACATTAGGCCTAGCCCTAAAACTAATGCTAACCCTAACCCTAGCCCTTGACCTAGCCATCCCTTACACTAACCCTAACCCTAACCCTAACCCTAGCCCTAACCCTAAACCTAACCCTAGTCCTAAACATAGCCCTAACCCTAACCCTAGACCTAAACCTAACCCTAACGTTAACGCTAACCCTAATCCTAGCCATAGCCATAGACCTAACCCTAAACCTAACCCTAGCCCTAACCCTATCCCTAGCCCTAACCCTAACCCTAAGCCTAAACCTAGCCGTAGACTTAACCCTATCCCTAAACCCAGCACTAGCCAAAGCCCTAGGCTTTCCCTAACACTAACCCTAAACCTAGCCCAAGCCCTCGCCCTAGACCAAGCCATAACCCTAACCCTAGCCCTAGCCCTAGACCTAACCCTAACCTGGCCCTAATCCTAACCCTAAACCTAATCCTATCCCTAGCCCTAGCCCTAAACCTAACCCTAACCCTAACCCTAGCCAAAGCGCTAACCCTAACCCTAACCCTAACCCTAGCCCTAAGCCTAGACCTAAACTTAACCCTAGCCCTAACCATAGCCCTAACCATAACCCTAGCCCTAGTCTTAATCCTGGCCTAGCCCTAGCTCTAGCTCTAGCCCTAACCCTAGCCCTAGTCCTAGCCCTAGCCCTAGCACTCCCTTACACTAACCCTAACCTTAGCCGTAGCCCTAGACCTAACCCTAACACTAAATCTAACCCTAACCCTAGCCCTAACCCTAGCCCTAGCCCTAACCCTAAACCTAACCCTAACCCGAGCCCTAGCCCTAGCCCAAGCCTTAACCCTAGCCCTAGCCAGAACCCTAACCCTATCCTAGCCATAACCCTAAACCTAAACCTAACCCTAGTCCTAAACCTAACCCTATCCCTAAACCCAGCACTAGCCTTAGACCTAACCCTAACTCTAAACCTAAACCTAGGCTTAGACCTAGCACTAGCCCTAGCCATAACCCTAACCCTAACCCTAATCCTAGCTCTAACCCTAACCCTAGGCCTAATCCTAGACCTAAACCTAACCCACAACCTAATGCTAGCCGTAGCCCTAACCCAAACACTAATCTTAACAAAAGGCTTAGCCCTAGCCCTAGCCCTAAACCTACCCCTAACCCTAGCACTAGCCCTAACCCTAACCCTAACTCTAACGCTAACACTAGCCCTAGACCTTAACCTAACATTAGGCCTAGCCCTAAACCTAACCCTAACCCTAACCCTATCCCTTGCCCTAGCCCTCCCTTACACTAACCCTAACCCTAGCCCTATCCCTAACCCTATCCCTACCACTAAATCTAACCCTAACCCTAGCCCTAGTCATAACCCTAACCCTAACCCTAGACCTATCCATGGACCTACACCTTAACCTAAACCTAACCCTAGCGCTAACACTAACCTTAACCCTAGGCCTAGCCCTAGTCTTAACACTAACTCTAAACACAACCCTAGCCATAACCCTAACCCTAACAGTAACCAAGCCCTAACCCTAACCCTAAACATAACACTAGCACTATCCCTGACACTAAACTTAACCCTAAACCTAGCCCTAGCCCTGGCCCTAGCCATAAACTCAACCCTAACCCTAACCCTAGCCCTAGCCCTAACCCTAGCCCTGTCCTAACCCACACCGTAGAACTAACGCTAGCCCTAGCCTTAACCCTAAACGTAACCCTAACCTTAGGCTTAGGCCTAGCCCTAGCCATAACCCTAACCCTAACCCTAACCCTAGACCTAAACCTAACCCTAACCCTAGCTGTAACCCTAACCCTAACTTTAACCCTAACCCTAGCCCTAGACCTAAACCTAACCTTAGGCCTAGCCCTTACCCTAAACCTAAACCTAACTCTAACCCTAAACCTAAACCTAACCCCAACCCTAAACCTAACTCTAACCCTAACCCTAGCCCTAGCCCTAAACCTAACCTTAGGCCTAGCGCTAACACTAAACCTAACCCTGACCCTAAACCTAGCCCTAGCCCTCCCTTACACTAACCGTAACACTAGATCTAGCCCAAATCCTAACCCTAGGCTTAGCCCTAAACCTAGCCCTAAACCTAACCCTATATCTAACCCTAGCCCTAAACCTAACACTAACCCTAGCCCTAACCCTAAACCTAACCCTAATGCTAGCCCCAACCCCAGCCCTAGACCTATCCCTAAACACAACCCTAGGACTAGCCCTAGCCCTAGTCATAACCCTAACCCTAAACCAAGCCCTAGCCCTAGACCTAGGCCTAGCCCGAGCACTAGCCTTACCGTAAAACTAACCCTAACTTTAACACTACACCTAGCCCTAAACCTAGCCATAACCGTAACCCACACCCTAAACCTAACCAGGCCTAGCCCTAACCCTAAACCTAACCCTAGCCCTAACCATAACCCTAATGCTAGCCCGAACACTAAACCTAATTCTAAACCTAACCCTAGCCCTAACCCTAACCGTAATCCTAAACCTAGCCCTAGCCCTAACACTAACACTAAACCTAAAACCAGCCCTAACCATAAACCTAAACCTAGCCCTAACCCGAACCCTAGCCCTAGCGCTAGCTCTAACCATAACCCTAGCCCTAGCCTTAACCCTGGCCCTAGCCCTAGCCCTAGCCCTAGCCCTAGCCCTATCCCTAGCCTTACACTAACCCTAACCCTAACCCTAAACCTAGTACTAAGACTAATCCTAGCCCTAAACCTAAACCACACCATAAACCTAACGGTAGCCATAGCCCTGAACCTAACCCTAACCCTAACACTAGGTTTAGCCCAAGCCCTAGCCATTACCCTAACCCTAACCCTAATCCTAACCCAAGCGCTAACCCTAACTCTAACCCTATCCCTAATCCTAACCCTAACTCTAACCCTAACCCTAGCCCCAGCCCTAAACCTAACCTTAGGTCTAGCCCTAACCCTAAACCTAACCCTAGCCCTAGCCCTAAACCTAACCCTAAGCCGAGCCCTGGCCCTAGAAATAGCCCTATCCCTAACCCTACCCTAACACTAGCCCTAACTCTAGAACTAACCTAGCCCTAGCCCTAGCCCTACCCCTAATCCAAACACTAGCCCAAACACTGAGCCTAATCCTAATGCTAACCCTAAACCTAGCCCTAGGCCTAGACCTAATGCTAAACCTAGCCCTAACTCTAACCCTAACCTTAAGGATAACCCTAATCCTAGCCATAGCCCCAGCCCTAACCCTAAACCTAGAACTAACACTAGCCCTAGCCCTATCCATACCCCTAATCCTAACCCTAACCCTAACCCTAATCCTAGCCATAGCTCTAGCCCTAACCCTAACCCTAGAACTAACCCTAGCCCTAGCCCTATCGCTACCCCTAATCCTAACACTAGCCCTAACCCTAGCCCTAGCCCTAACCCTAACCCTAAATAAAACCCTACCCTAGCCCTTGCCGTAGCCCTAGACTTAACCCCAAACCTAATCCTAACACTAGCCCTAGCCCTAACCATAACCCTAGAACTAACCCTAACCCTAGCCCTAGGCCTAGACATAAACCTAACCCTAGCCCTAACCCCAACCCTAATCCTAACACTAGCCCTAGCCCTAACCCTAACCCTAAACCTAAACCTAACCCTAGCCCTAGACCTTACCCTAACCCTAAACCCAGCACTAGCCAAAGCCCTAGGCTTTCCCTAACCAAAACTATAAACCTAGCTCTAGCCCTCGCCCTAGACCTAGCCATAACCCTAACCCTAGCCATAGCCCATCCCTAATTCTAACCCTAACCCTAGCCCTAGCCCTAACCCAAACCCTAACCCTAACCCTAGCCCTAACCCTAGCCCTAGGCCTAATCCTAGCCCTAAACCTAACCCAAAACCTAAACCTAATGCTAGCCCTAGCCATAAACCTAACCCTAACACTAGCCCTAACACTAGCCCTAGGCCTAATCCTAGACCTAAACCTAACCCACAACCTAAACATAACACTAGCCCTAACCCTAACCCTAACTCTAACGCTAACCCTAACCCTAGCCCTTAACCTAAACTTAGGCCTAGCCATAAACATAACCCTAACCCTAACGCTAGCCCTTGCCCTAGCCCTCCCTTAGACTAAACCTAAACATAGCCCTATCCCTAATCCTATCCCTACCACTAAATCTAACCCTAACCCTAGCCCTAACCCTAACCCTAACACTAGCCCTAAATCTAACTCTAACGCTAATCCTAACCCTAACCCTAACCCTAGTCCTAGGCCTAACCCAACACCTAACCCTAAACCTGGACCTAGAACTGGCCCCAGCCCTACCCTTACTTTAACCCTAACCTTAAAACTAGCACTAACCCTAACCCTAAACGTAACCCTAACCCTGACCCTAGCATTTACCTAACCCTAATGCTAACCCTCAACCTAGCACTAACCCTAACCCAAACCCTAACCCTAGCACTAGACCTAACCCTAACCCTAACCATAGCCATAACCCTAACCCTATAGCTAGCCCTAGCCCAAGCCCTAACTCTAAAGCTAACCCTAACCGTAGACCTAGCCCTAGCACTAGGCCTAGCCTTAACCATAACCGTAACACTAACCCTAACCCTAGACCTAACCCAGGCCCTGGCCATAACCCTAACCCTAACCCAAGCCCTAACCATAGCTATAGCCAAAGCCTAGCCCTAGCCCTAGCCCTAGCCCAGGCCCTGGCCCTAACCCTAAACCTAACCCTAACACTAACCCTAAACCTAACCCTAACCCAAACTTAAACCTAATCCTAGCCTTAGCCCTAGCCCTAGACCTATACCTAAACATAACCCTAACCCTAGCCCTAACCCTAAACCTAACCCTAAACCTAGCTGTAGCCCTAGCCCTAACCCTAACACTAACCCTAGCCCTAACCCTAACCCTAACCCTAACACTAAACCCAACCCCAACCCCTAACCAAACCCCAACCCTAACACTAACCTCAACCCCAACCCCAAACCAACCCCAATTCCAACCCCTACCCTAACCCTAACCCTAAACCTAACTCGAACGCTAACCCTAACACTAGCCCTACCCGTAACCCTAGCCCGAGCCCTAAACCTAACCCTAACCCTAACCCTAGCCCTAGCCCTAGGCATAACCCTAACCCTAACCCTAAACCTAGCCTTGCCCGAGCCCAAGCCCTAAACCTAAACCTAACCCTAATCATAGAGCTAGCTCTGGCCCTAGCCCTAACCCTAACCCTAACCCTAGCCCTAACCCTAGCACTAAACCTAACCCTAACACTAACCTAGCACTAAACCTAGCACTAGAACTAACCCTAACCCTCACCCTAGCACTAAACCTTACCCTAACCCTAACACTAGCCCTAGCCCTAACCCTAACACTAACTGTAACCCTAGACCTAGCCCTGACCCTAGCCCTAACCCTAAACCTAACCCTAACGCTAGCACTATACGAAACCCTAACCCTAACCCTAGCCCTAACCCTAACACTAACCCTAACCCTAGCCCTATCCCAGGCCTAACCCTAACCCTAAACCTAACCATAGCCCCAGCCCTAAACCTAACCCTAACCCGAACCCTAACCCTAGCCCTAACCCTAACCCTAAACCTAAACCTAGTCCTAACCCCAGTCCTAGACCGAACCCTAAACACAACACTAGGGCTAGCCCTTACCCTTGCCCTAACCCTAACCCCAAACCAAGCCCTAGCCCTAGCCCTAGCCCTAGCCCGAGCACTAGCCCTACCCTAAAACTAACCCTAACCCCAACCCTACACCTAGCCCTATACCTAGCCATAACAATAACCCACACCCTAAACCTAACCAGGCCTAGCCCTAACCCTAAACCTAACCCTAGCCCTAACCATAACCCTAATGCTAGCCCCAACACTAACCCCAATTCTAACCCTAACCCTAGACCTAAATCTAAACATAATCCTAACCCTAGCCCTAGCCCTGACCCTAAAACTAAACCTAAACCTAGCCCTAGCCCTAATACTAACCCTAAACCTAACCCTAACCCTAGCCCTAAACCTAACCCC
>CM027388.1:125267311-125285222 GCA_015711505.1 Sylvilagus bachmani
CAACCCTCATCCTAACGCTAACACTAACCTTAACCCTAAACCTAACCCTAAACCTCCACAAAACCCTAACCCTAATCATAACACCAGCACTAACCCGAACCCTAACTCTAACCCTAGACCAAACCCTAACCCTAATCCTAACCCTAACCCTAGCCTAACCTAGACCTAACCGTAACACTAACATTAACCCTACCCCTAACACTAAACCTAAACTTAACCCTAACCCTAGCACTAAACCTAACGCTAAACCTAGCCCTAACCCTTACCCTAATCCTAACTCTAACACTAATATTAAACCTAGCCCTAACCCTAACACTAACCTTAACCCTAACCCTAACCCTAGTCCTAATCATAGCACAAGCACTACCCAAGCCCCAGCCCTAACCATAACCATAACACTAGACATAACTAAACCCTAAACCTAACCCTCGCCCTAAACAAAACACTAAACCTAACCCTAAACCTGATTCTAGGCCTAACTCGAACCCTAATACTAACACTAACACTAAAATGAACAATAATCCTTACCCTAACTCAAACCCTAACCCCTAACCCTAACCCAAACCCTTACCCTAAACCAAAATTAGCCCTAACCCTAAAACTAGACATAACGCTAAGCCTAAACCAAACACTGCACCTAAACTTAAACATAAACCAAACCCTAACCATAACCCTAACCCTTGCACTAACCAGAACCTTAACTCTAACCTTAGCCTTATCCCTAAACCTATTTATAACCCTAAACCTAGCCCAGGATCTTGTCCTAGCTCTAGCCCTAACCCTAAACCTAACCCTAGCCCTAGTCCTAGCTCTAGCCCTAAACCTAACCCAAACCCTAACAATAATGCTAACCCTCACCCTACACATAAACCTAACCATAATCCTAACCCTAACACAAACCCAACTCTAACCCTAACCCTAACACTAACACTAACACTAACACTAACACTAACCTAAACCCTAACCCTAATGCTCACCTAAAACTAACCGTAACCCAAACTCTAATTCTCATCCTAGCCCTAATCATAAAAATATCACTACCCCAGCCCAAACCCAGACCCTAACAAAAGCCCTAACCCTAGCCCTAGCCCTAACCCTAATGCTAACAATAATGCTAACCCTATCCCAACACATAAACCTAACCATAACCTGAACCCTAACCCTAACCCTAAACCAAATCTAAACCTAACCCTAACACTAACAATAACCTTAGCCCTAACCCTAACCTTAGCCCTAATCATAACACTAGCGCTAACCCCAGGCGTTGCCCTAACCCTAATGCTAACACTAGACATAACGGTAAACATAACTCTAACCCTCACCCTAAACCTAATCCTAAACCTAACAATAACCCCAACCCTAGCCATAACCTGAACCCTAACACTAACCCTAGCCCCAACCCTAATCCTAATCCTAACCCTAAACCTAACCCTAAGCCTAGCTCACCATAAAACTAACACTAACCCTATCTCTAAACCTTAACCTAACCCTAGCTCTAAATCAAACATTAAACCTAACGTTAACCCTTAAACTAACATTAACGGTAACCCTAACCCTCATCCTATCCCTAATCAAAACACTAGTGCTAACCCTACCTTAGCCCTAAACCTAACCCTAGCCCTAGCCCTAACCCTAAACCTAATCCTAATCCTAACCCTAACCCTAGCCATAACCCTAAACCTAACCCTAACTCTAACCCTTGACCCTAATCCTAGCCCTAACCCTAAACCTAACCCTAACACTAACCTTAACTCTAACCCTAACCCTCACCCTAAAAATGACCTTAACCCTAACCATAACCCTCATCCTAGACCTAATCATAACACTATCACTAACCCCAGCCCAAACCCTAACCCTAACCATAACCCTAACACATAACGCTAACCCTAACCATATCCCTCACCCTAGCCCTAATCATAACACTAGTGCTAACCATAAACCTCACCCTAAACCTAACCCTAATGTAGCCCTAATGCTAAACCTAACCCTAATCCTAACCCTAAACCTACCACTAAACCTAACCATAACCCTAGCCCTAAACCTAACTCTATGCCTAGACCTAACTGTAACGCTAAACCTAACCATAACACTAACCTTAACCCTAACCCTAATTCTAGCCCTAAACATAACATTAGTGCTACCCAAGACCCAACCTAACTCTTAGCACTAGGGATATGGTTAGTGTTGGGGTTAGGGTTAGCAATAAGGCTACGTTTAGCGCAAGAATTAGGGTTAGGCTTACATTTATCATTATGTTTAGGTTTAGGGTTATGGTTAGGGTTAGCACTAGTGTTATGATTAGGGCTAGTGTGAGGGTTAGGGTTAATGCTTATGTTAGTGCTAGTGTTGGTGTTAGGGTTAGGGCCAGTGCTAGGGCTACGGCTAGGGTTAGGGTTAGGTCTAGGATTAGGGTTAGGGTTAGGGTTAGGGTTAGGGTTAGGGTTAGGGTTAGCATATCGGTTAGGTTTAGTGTTAGGGTTAGGGCTAGGGCTAGGATTAGGGTTAATGTTAGGGCTTTGGCTAGGGCTAGGGTATGTTCAGGATTAGGGTTAAGGTTAGGGTTAGGGCTAGTGTAAGATTTAGGGTTCTAGTTGTGGCCAGGGTTAGGGTTAGTGTTATGTCTCATGTTAGTGTTGGGTTTAAGGCTAGTGATGGGTTTAAAGCTAGTTTTACAATTAGTTCTAAGGTAGGGTTAGGGTTAAGGTTAGTGTTAGGGTTAGGATTAGGATTAATGTTAGGTTTAGGGCTAGGGTTAGGGTTACGGTTAGCGTTACGGTGAGTTTTATGGTTCGTGTTAGGGTTAAGGTTAGGTCTTGTGCTAGGGCTAGGCCTAGGTTCAGGTTTAGTGTTACAGTCAGGGCTAGGGTTAGGCTTAGGGTCAGGGTTAGGGTCAGGCTTAGATTTAGGGTTAGGGCTTGGGGTAAGTCTAGGGTTAGGGTTAGTGCTAGGGTTAGGGTTAACACAAGTTTTATGATTAGGGCTAGGATGAGGGTTAGGTATACGGTTTATGTTATTGTTAGTGTCAAGGCTAGGGTTAGGTTTAGGTTTAGGGTTAGGGGAATGTCTAGGGCTAGGTATAGGGTTCGCATTAGGCTTAGGGCTAGAGCTAGAGCTAAGGTTAGGGTTTGGCTAGTGTTAGGTTTAGGGTTAAGTTTAGGCTTAGGGTTAGGGTTAGGGCTAAGGTTAGGGTTAGGGCTAAGGTTAGGGTTAGGGTTAGGGTTAGGATTAAGTTTAGGGCTTGGTCTAGGACTAGGTCAATGGCTAGGTCTAGGGTTACATTTAGGGGTAGGGATAGAGCAAGACTAGGGCTAGCTTTAGGTTAGGGTTAGCGTTAGCATTTCGGTTAGGGTTAGTGTTAGGGCTAGGGCTAGGGCTAGGGTTAGAATTAGGGTTAGTGTTAGGGCTAGGGCTAGGGCTAGGGTTAGAATTAGGGTTAGTGTTGGGGCTAGTGTCAGGGTTAGGGTCAGTTTTAGGGTTAGGTTTAGAATTAATGTTAGTGTAATGTCTTGCGTTTTGGTTAGGGTTAGGGATATGGCTGGGGTTAGCGCTCTTATGATTAGGGCTAGGGTTAGGGTTAGGTTTAGGGTTAAGGTTAGTGTTAGGGTTAGGGTTAGGTTTAATGTTAAGTTTAGGGCTAGGCATAGAGTTAGGTTTAGGTCTAAAATGAAGGTTAGGGTTTGCACTAGGGTTAAAATTTGTTTTTGTGTTAGGGCTAGTGTTCGGGTTAGGGTTAGGTTTAGGATTAGGTTTAGGTTTAGGGTGAGGGTAAGAGTTACGGATACCGTTTTGTTTAGTGTTAGCATAAGGGTTAGGGCTATGGCTGGGGTTAGCTAGCACTAGTGTTATGAATAGTGGAGTGTTAGGGTTAGGGTTAGGGGTAAGGTTATTTTTAGGGTTAATGTTAGAGTTAATGTTAGGTTTAGGGTTAGGGTTAGGGTTAACACTAACACTAACATTAGCACTAACCCCAACCCTAGACAGAACGCTAACCCCAACACTAGATATAAGGCTAACCCTAACCCTAAGCCACACCCTAAACCTAACCCTAAATGTGACCCTAGCCCTAACATGAACCCTAACAGTAGCCCTAACCCTAACCATAATTCTAAAACTAATCCTAACCCTAAATCCTAACCCTAACACTAATACTAAGGCTAACCCTAACCCTAACCCTAGCCCTAGCCCTACATCTACCAGTACACCTACACCTACGCCTACCCATAAACCTAACCTTAGCTCTAGCTCTAACCCTAATGCTAACCGTAACCCTAACCCTAGCCCTAGCCCTAGCCCTAACCTAAACCTAACAATCACCCTAACATGAACCCTAGCCCTAAATCTAACACTAACACCAACACTAACGCTAACCCTAATATTAAACCTAACCCTAACTCTAACAACAACCTTAGCCAAAACCCTAACCCTAGCCCTAATCATAACACCAGAGCTAAAACAAGCCTTAGCCCTAACCCTAATGCTAACACTAGACATAATGCTATGTGTAACTCTAACCTTCACCATAACCTAATCCTAAACCTAACCCTAACGATAACCTGAAACCTAACTCAGAACCTAGCACTAAACCTAACCCTAATACAAACCCAGACCCAAACCCTAAGCCTAACCCTAACCCGAACACTAACCTTAACCCTAACCCTAACCCTTTGCTAAAACTAACCCTAACCCTATCCCTAAACATAAACTTAAACCTAGCTCTAACACTAACATTAAACCTACCACTAACCCTAACACTAACATTAACACTAACCCTACAACTCACCCTAGACCTAATAATAATACTAGTGCTAATCCTATCCCTATCCCTAACCCTAACCCTAGCCCTAGGCCTAAACCTAGACCTAAACCTAACCTAAAACCTAAAACTAACGCTAGCCCTAACCCTAACCCTAATCCTAACCCTGACCCTAGGCTTAGCCCTAGCCCTAGCCATAACACTAACCCTAATGCCTGCACTAACCATAAACCTAAACCCAGCCCTAACCCTAATCCTAACCCTAACCCTAACCCTAACCATAACCCTAGCCCTAGCCCCAGCCCTAGACCTAACCCTAACCCTAGCCCTTACCCTAGCCCTAATCCTAACCCTAGCCCTAGCCATAGCCCTAGGCCTAGCCCTAAGCCTAACCCTAACCTTGCCCTAACCCTAAACCTAATCCTAGCCCTAACACTAACCCTAACTCTAAACCTAACCCTAGGCCTAGCCATAACCCGAACCCTAGTGCTAGCCCTAGCCTAGCCCTAGCCCTAGCACTAACCCTAACCCTAACCCTAGCCCTAGCACTAGCCCTAGCCCTAGCCTTACCCTAACCCTAATCCTAACCCTAGCCCTAACCCTAACCCGAACCCTAGGCGAAGATCTAACCCTGACCCTAAACCTAGCACTAACCCAAGCCCTAGCCTACCCATAACGCTAGCCGTAGACCTAAACCTACGCTAACACAAACCCTAGCCCTAGTCCTAAAACTAACCCTAACCCTAAACCTAGGACTAGACAAAGGCATAGACCTATCGCTAACCCTAACCGTAACCCTAGCCCTAGCCCTAGCCCTAGGCCCTGCACTAACCCTAACCCTAGCCTTAGCCCTAACCCTAACCCTAACCCTAACGCTAGCCCTAGGCCTAGCGCTAACCCTAATCCTAATCCTAACCCTAGCCCTAACACTAACACTAACACTAAACTTAGCCCTAACCCTCACCCTAACCCTAACCCTAGCCCTAGCCCCAGCCCTAGCCCTAACCCTAACCCTAACCCTAGCCCTAACACTAACAGTAACCCTAAACCTAGGCCTAACACTAATCCTATCCATAAACGTATCCCTAACACTAGCCCTAGCCCCAGCCCTAGGCCTAACCCTAACCCTAGACCTTACCATAGCCCTAACCCTAACCCTAGCTCTAAACCTAACCCTAACCATAGCCCTAGCACTAAACTTAACCTTAGCCCTAGCCCTGATCCTAACCTTAACCCTAGCCCTGTCCCTAGCCCTAGGCCTAATCCTAAACATAACCCTAAATCTAGCCCTCACCCTAACCCTAACCCTAACCCTAGCCCTAGCACTAATCTTAACCCTAACCCTAACCGTATCCCAAGCCCTAGCCCTAACCCTAACCCTAACCCTAACCATAGTCCTAACCCTAACCCAAACCATAAGCCTAACCCGTACCCTAACCCTAAACCTAAACCTAACCCTAGCCCTAGCCCTAGCCCTAACCCTAACCCTAGCCATAACCCTAGCTATAGCACTAACCCTAACCCTAACTATAGCCCTAGACCTAGAGCTACCCCTAATCCTAACCCTAACACTAACCCTAGCCCTAACACTAAAACTATCGCTAACCATAACCCTAGCCTTGCCCTAGCCCTAACCCTAACCCTAGGCATAACCCTAGCCGTAGCCCTAATCCTAACCCTAACACTAGCCCTAGCCCTAGACCTAACACTAAGGCTAGCCCTCACCCGAAACCTACCTCTAACCCTAGCCATAAACCTAACCATAAATTGAGCCCTAGCCCTAGCCCGAGCCCTAACCATAACCCTAGCACTAGCCTTAACCCTAGCCCTAGTCCTAGTCCTAGACCTAGCCCTAACACTACCCCTTGCCCTAGCCATAACCCTAACCGTAACCCTAGCGCTAGCCATAACCCTAATTCTAAACCTAACCCTAGCCCTAGCCGTAGCCCTATCCCTAAACCCTAGCCTTACAATAATCCTAATCCTAAACTGAACACTAGCTCTAGCCCTAACCCTAAAACTAACCCTAACCCTAGGCTTAGACCTAGCCGTAGCCATAACCTTAACCCTAACACTAACGCTAGCCCTAGCCCTAGCCCTAACCCTATCCCTAATCCTAACACTAGCTCTAACCCTAACCCTAGCCCTAGCCCTAAACCTAAGCTTAGGCCTAGCCCTAACCCTAACCCTAACCCTAACACTAACCCTAACACTAACCCTAACCCTAATCCTAGGCTTAGACCTATCACTAGGCATAACCCTAAACCTAACCCTGACCCTAGCCCTAACCCTAAACCTAACACTAGCCCAAACCGTAACCCTAACTCTAACCCTAACCCTAGCCCTAGACCTAACCCTAGCCCTAACCCTAACCCTAACCCTATCCCTAACCTAAACCTAACACTAGCCCTAGAACTAGCCCTAGCCCTAACCCTAACAATAGCCCTAGCCCTAGCCCTAGACCTAACCCCAACCCTACCCTAGACCTAACCCTAAACATAGCCCTAGCCCTAGCCCTAGAACTAGACCTTACCCTAACTCTAGCACTAACCCTAAACCTAGCACTAACACTAGCCCTAAACCTAAACCTAACCCAAGCCCTAGCCCTAGCACTAGCCCTAACCATAACCCTAACACTAGCCTTAACCCTAGCCCTAGCACTAGTCCTAGCCCTAGCCCTAATCCCTAGCCTTACAATAACCCTAACCCAAAACCTAACCCTAGCCCTATGTCTAATCCTAGCCTTAACCCTAACCAACACACTAAACCCAACACTAACCCTTACCCTAACCCGAGGCTTAGCCCTAGCCCTAGCCATAAGCCTAACCCCAATCCTAACCCTAGGCCTAACCCTAAACCTAATATTAGCCCTAAGCCTAACCCTAATTCTAACCCTAACCCTAGCCCTAGCCCTAAACCTAACCTTAGGCCTAGCCCTAAACCTAACCCTAAACCTAACCCTAGCCCTTGGCCTAGCCATCCCTTACACTAACCCTAACCCTAGACCTAGGGTTAACCCTACCATAACGCTAGCCCTAGGCCGACCCTAGACCTAACCCTAAACACAACCCTAGGCCTAGACCTAGTCATAGCCCTAGCAATAGCCCTAGCCCTAGCCCTAACCCTACCCGAACACTGCCATACACCTAAACCTACACCTAGCCCTAAACCTAGCCCTAACACTAACACACACCCCAAACCTAACCAGGCCTAGCACTAACCCTAGACATAACCCTAGTACTTACCCTAACCCTAATCCTAGACCTAACACTAACCCTAAACCTAACCCTAACCCTAGCCCTAACACTAACCCCAACTCTAACCCTAACCCTAGCCCTAGCCCTAAACCTAACCCTAACACTAACCCTAACCCTAGCCGTAGCAATAACCCTAACCCTAAACCTAGGCCTAGCCCTAATCCTAGCCCTAACTATAACCCTAAACCTAGTCCTAGCAATAGCCCTAGTACTAACTCTAACCCTAAATACAATCCTAGCCCTAACCCTAACCCAAACCCTAGCACTAGCCCTAGCACTCCCTTACAATAACCCTAATCCTAGCCCTAGCCCTAAACCTAACCCTAAATCTAACCCTAACCCTAGCCTTAAACCTAACCCTAACTCTAGCCCTAACCCTAACACTAACCCTAACGCTAGCCCTAGCCCTAGCCCTTGACCTAACCCTAAACACAACCCTAGGACTACCCCTAGCCCTAGTCATAAACCTAATCCTAATACAAGCCCTAGCCCTAGCCCTAGCCCTAGCCCGAGCCCCAGCCCTAGCCCTACCATAACACTAAGCCTAATCCTAGCCCTAACCCTAACCCACACCCTAAACCTGACCAGGCCTAGCCCTAACCCTAAACCTAACCCTAGACCTAACCTTAACCCTATTCCTAGCTCTAACACTAACCCTAACCCTAACCCTAACCCTAGGCCTAACCCATACCCTAACACAAGCCCTAGCCCTAACCCTAACACTAAACCTAAAACCTAGCCCTAAACCTAAACCTAAACCTACCCCTAACCCTAATCCTAAACATAACCCTAACCCTAAACTGAAACCTAAAACTAACCCTAACCCTAGCCCTAGCCATAACCCTAACCATAGCCCTAGCCCTAGGCCTAGCCCTAGACCTAGCCCTAACCTTAACAATAACCATTGCCCTAACCCTAGCCCTAGCACTACTCCTAACCCTAACCCAAACACAAGCCTAGCCCTAACCCTAACCAACCGTAAGGTAGACCTAATCGTAAATATAAACCTAACTCTAACACTAGCCCTAACACTAACCCTAACCCTAACCCTAGCCTGAGCCCTAGCCCTAGCATTAAACCAAACGCTAACCCTAACCCTAGCCCTAGCCCTAGGCCTAGCCCAAACGCTAACCCTAACCCTAGTCGAAGCCCTAAACCTAACCTGAAACCTAGCACTAGCCCTAGCCCAAGCCCTATCCCTAATCCTAAACCCAACCCTAAACCTAAACATAACCCTAGCCCTAGCCCAAGACCTAGCCCTAACCATAACCCTAACCCTAGACCTAGCCCTAACCCTAACCCTAAAACTGGCCCTAAAACTAACCCTAACCCTAAACCTAACGCTAGCCCAAACGCTAGCCCTAGACCTAGCCCTTGACCTAACACTAAACACAACCCTCGGACTAGCCCTAACCCTTATCCTAACACTAACCCTAACCCTAATCCTAGACCTAGCCCTAGCACTAGCCCTAACCCTAACCCTAACCCTAATCCTAACACTAGCCCTAGCCCTAAACCTAACCCTAACCCTAACCCTAGCCCTAGCCCTAGATATAACCCTAACCCTAAACCTAGCACTAGCCAAAGCCCTAGGCTTTCCCTAATCCTAGCCCTAACCCTAAACCTTGCCCAGCCCTAGCCCTAGCCAGAGACATAACCCTAACACTAGACCTAAACCTAACCCTAGCCCTAACCGTAAAAATAGCCCTAACCCTAAACATAACCCTAACACTAGCCCTACTCCTATTCCTAACCCTAACCCTAGCCCTAGCCCTAGCCCTAATCCTAACCCTAATCCTAACATTAGTCCAAACCCTAACCCTAACCCGAGCTTAGCCTTAGCCCTAGTCCTAGCCATAACTCTAGCCGTAGCCCTAGCCCTAACCCAAACCCTAGCCCTAGCCCTAGACCTTACACTAACTCTAGCCCTAACCCTAAACCTTGCACTAACACTAGCCCTAAACCTAACCTAAGCCCTAGCCCTAACCTTAACTCTAGCCCTAGCCCTAGCCCTAGCTCTAACCCTAACCCTAGCCCTAGCAGAAGAAATAGCCATAACACTAACCCTAACCCTAGCACTAACCCTAACCCTAAAACTAACGCCAACCCTAACCCTAGCCATAGCCCTAACCTAACCCTAACCCTAGACCTAACCCTAACCCTAGTCCTAACTGTAACCATAGACCTAACCCTAATCCTATCCATAACCCTAAACCTAGCCCTAACCCTAACCCTAACCCTAATCCTAAAACTAGCCCTAGCCCTCACCCTAACCCTAAATCTAACCCTAGCACTAGCCCAGGCCTAACCCTAACCCTAACCCTAAACCTTGCACTGGCCCTAGCCCTAACCCTAACTCTAACCCGAGCCATTGCCCTAGCTCTAGCGCTATCCATAACACTAAGCCTAACCCCAGCCTTAGCCATAGCCAAACACTAACCCTAACCCTAACGCTAACCCTAACCTTAGACCTAAACCTAACCCTAGCCAAAACCGTAACCATAGCCCTAACGGAAACCTAACGCTAATCCTAAACCTAGACCTAGCCCTAACCCTAACACTAAACCTAACCCTAACCATAACCCTAATCCAAACACTAGCCCTAGCCTTAACCCTAACCCTAACCTAACCCTAACACTAACCCTAACCTAGCCCAAGCACTAGCCCTAGCCTTAACCCTAACCCTAATCCTAACACTAGCCCTGGACCTAGGCCTAAATCTAAACCTAATCCTAACCCCAACCCTAGCCCTAGTCCTAGACCTAACATTAACCCTAAACCTAGCACTAGCCAAAGCCCTAGGCTTTCCCTAATCCTAACCCTAATCCTAACCCTAACCCTAACCTAGCCCTAGCCCTCGCCCTAGCCTTAACCCTAACCCTAATCCTAACACTAGCCCTAGCCCTAGGCCTAAACCTAAACCTAATCCTAACCCCAACCCTAGCCCTAGCCCTAGACCTAACATTAACCCTAAACCTAGCACTAGCCAAAGCCCTAGGCTTTCCCTAATCCTAACACTAACCCAAACCATTGCCCTGGCCTTAACCCTAGCCCTAACACTAAACCTAACCCTTGCCCTAGACCTAGACCTAGCCCTAACCCTATCCCTAACCATAGCCCTAACCCTAAACCTAACACTATCGCTAACCCTAACCCTAACCCTAGCCCTATCCCTAACCCTAACCCTAACCCTAACCCTAGCCCTACTCCTAGCCCTAACCCTAACCCTAAAATTAGCCCTAGCCATAATCCTAACCCTAATCCTAACACTAGCCCAAACCCTAACCCTAACCTTAGCCCCAGCCTTAGCTCTAGCCCTAGCCATAACTCAAGCCGTAGCCCTAACCCTAAACCTTGCCCTGGCCCTAGCCCTAACCCTAACTCTAACCAGAGCCATTGCCCTAGCTCTAGCGCTATCCATAACACTAAGCCTAACCCTAGCCTTAGCCATAGCCAAACACTAACCCTAACCCTAACGCTAACCCTAACCTTAGACCTAAACCTAACCCTAGCCAAAACCGTAACCATAGCCCTAACAAAAACCTAACGCTAATCCTAAACCTAGACCTAGCCCTAACCCTAACACTAAACCTAACCCTAACCATAACCCTAATCCAAACACTAGCCCTAGCCTTAACCCTAACCCTAACCTAACCCTAACACTAACCCTAACCTAGCCCTAGCACTAGCCCTAGCCTTAACCCTAACCCTAATCCTAACACTAGCCCTAGCCCTAGGCCTAAACCTAAACCTAATCCTAACCCCAACCCTAGCCCTAGCCCTAGACATAATATTGACCCTAAACCTAGCACTAGCCAAAGCCCTAGGCTTTCCCTAATCCTAACACTAACCCAAACCATTGCCCTGGCCTTAACCCTAGTCCTAACACTAAACCTAACCCTTGCCCTAGACCTAGACCTAGCTCTAACCCTATCCCTAACCATAGCCCTAACCCTAACCCTAGCCCTATCGCTAACCCTAACCCTAACCCTAGCCCTATCCCTAACCCTAACCCTAACCCTAGCCCTACTCCTAGCCCTAACCCTAACCCTACAATTAGCCCTAGCCATAATCCTAACCCTAATCCTAACACTAGCCCAAACCCTAACCCTAACCTGAGCCCCAGCCTTAGCTCTAGCCCTAGCCATAACTCTAGCCGTAGCCCCAACCCTAAACCTAACCCTAGCACTAGCCCTAGACCTTACCCTAACTCTAGCACCTACCCTAAACCTAGCACTAACACTAGCCCTAAACCTAATCCTAACCCGAGCCCTAGCCCTAGCCCTAGACCTAACCACAACACTAGACCTAGCTCTAGCCCTAGCCCTAGCCCTAGCCCTGGACCTAACCCTAACCCTAGACTAGCCCTAGTCCTAGCCATAACCATAACCCTAACCCTAAACCTAAACCTATGCCTACCCCTGGCCGTAGCCCTAGCCCTAGCCGTACACTAACCCTAAATCTAACCCTAACCCTAGCCCTAGGCCTAATCCTAGCCCTACCCCCAAAACCACACCCTAAACCTAATGCTAGGCCTAGCCCTAACCCTAACCCTAACCCTAGCCCTAGCCCTAGCCCTAGCCCTCCCCTACACTAACCCTAACCCTAGACTTAGAACTAACCCTAACACTAACTCTAACCGTAACTATAGCTCTAAACCTAACCCTAACCCCAGGCCTAACTATAACCCTAACCCTAGTCCTAGCACTAGCCCTAGTTCTAACTCTAACCCTAAATACAATCCTAGCCCTAACCCTAACCCAAAACCTAGCACTAGCCCTAGCACTCCCTTACAATAACCCTAACCCTAGCCCTAGCCCTAAACCTAACCCTAAATCTAACCCTAACCCTAGCCCTAAACCTAACCCTAACTCTAGCCCTAACCCTAACACTAACCCTAACGCTAGCCCTAGCCCTAGCCCTTGACCTAACCCTAAACACAACCCTAGGACTACCCCTAGCCCTAGTCATAAACCTAATCCTAATCCAAGCCCTAGCCCTAGCCCTAGCCCTAGCCCGAGCCCCAGCCCTAGCCCTACCATAACACTAAGCCTAATCCTAGCCCTAACCCTAACCCACACCCTAAACCTGACCAGGCCTAGCCCTAACCCTAACACTAACCCACACCCTAAACCTGACCAGGCCTAGCCCTAACCCTAAACCTAACCCTAGAACTAACCTTAAGCCTATTCCTACCTCTAACACTAACCCTAACTCTAACCCTAACCCTAGGCCTAACCCATACCCTAACACAAGCCCTAGCCCTAACCCTAACACTAAACCTAAAACCTAGCCCTAAACCTAAACCTAAACCTACCCCTAACCCTAATCCTAAACATAACCCTAACCCTAAACTGAAACCTAAAACTAACCCTAACCCTAGCCCTAGCCATAACCCTAACCATAACCCTAGCCCTAGGCCTAGCCCTAGACCTAGCCCTAACCTTAACAATAACCATTGCCCTAACCCTAGCCCTAGAACTAGTCCTAACCCTAACCCTAAACACAAGCCTAGCCCTAACCCTAACCGTAACCATAAGGTAGCCCTAATCGTAAATATAAACCTAACTCTAGCACTAGCCCTAACACTAACCCTAACCCTAACCCTAGCCCGAGCCCTTATCCCTAGCATTAAACCAAACGCTAACCCTAACCCTAGCCCTAGCCCTAGGCCTAGCCAAAACGCTAAACCTAACCCTAGACGAAGCCCTAAACCTAACCTGAAACCTAGCACTAGCCCTAGCCCAAGCCCTATCCCTATCCCTAATCCTAAACCTAACCCTAAACCTAAACATAACCCTAGCCCTAGCCCAAGACCTAGCCCTAACCCTAACCCTAACCCTAGCCCTAGACCTAGCCCTAACCCTAACCCTAACCCTAGCCCTAAACCTAACCCTAACCCTAACCCTAACACTAGCCCAAACGCTAGCCCTAGACCTAGCCCTTGACCTAACACTAAACACAACCCTTGGACTAGCCCTAACCCTTATCCTAACACTAACCCTAACCCTAATCCTAGCCCTAGCCCTAGCACTAGCCCTAACCCTAACCCTAAACCTAACCGTAACCCTAAGCCCAAACCTAGCCCTAGCCCTAGCCCTAACCCTAACACTAACCCGAACCTTGCCGTAGTCCTAACCCTTATCCTAACCCTAACCCTAACCCTAGCCTTAGCCCTAGCCCTAAACCTAACCCTAACACTAACCCCACCCTAGCCCTAGCCCTAACCCTAACCCTAACCCTAGGCTTAGCCCTAGCCCTAGCCATTAACCTAACCCTAACCCTAAACCTAACCCTATCCCTAACAATAACCCTAGTCCTAACCTTAACAGTAACCCTAATCCTAAAACTACACCTAGCCCTAAACTTAGCCCTAACCCTAACAGACACTGTAAACCTAACCAGGGCTAGCCCTAACCCTAAACCTAACCCTAGCCTTAACCCTAACCCTAATCCTAGCCCTAACACTAACCCTAACTCTAACCCTAACCCTAGCCCTAACCATAACCCTAACCCTAAACCTAGACCTAGATCTAGTCCTAGTCCTAAACCTAACACTAATCCTAGCACTAACCCTAACCCTAACCCAAGTCCTAGCACTAACCCCAACACTAACCCTAAACCTAGCTTTAACCCTAACGCTAAACCTAGCCCTAACTCTAATCCTAACCCTAAACCTAACCCTAACCCTAGCCCTAAACCTAATCCTAACCCTAACCCTAACCCTAGCCCTAGCCATAAACCTAACCCTAACCCTAGCCCTAGCCCTACCCCTAGCCCTAACCATAACCGTACTCCTAGCCCTAACCCTAACCCTAGCCCTCGCCCTAGCTCTAGAAATACCCCTAGCCCTAGCCTTGACCTAACCCTAACCCTAGCCCTAGCCCTAGAAATAGCCCTAGCCCTAGCCCTAGGCCTAGACCTAACCCTAACCCTTACCCTAACCCTAGGCTTAGCCATAGCCCTAGCCATAAGCCTAACCCTAATCCTAACCCTAGGCCTAACCCTAAACCTAACACTAGCCCTAAGCCTAACCCTAACTCTAACCCTAACTCTAACCCTAACCCTAGCCCTAGCCCTAAACCTAACCTTAGGCCTAGCCCTAAATCTAAACCTAAACCTAACCCTAGAACTTGACCTAGCCATCCCTTACACTAACCCTAACCCTAGACCTAGGGCTAACCCTAACCTACGCTAGCCCTAGGCCTACCCTAGACCTAACCCTAAACACAACCCTAGGCCTAGACCTAGTCATAGCCCTAGCAATAGCCCTAGCCCTAGAAATAGCCCTAACCTTAACCCTAGTGCTAAACCTAACACTAACCCTAACACTAACCCTAACCTAGCCATAGCCCTAACCTAAACCTAACCCTAGACCTAATCCAAACCCTAGTCCTAACTTAACCGTAGCCCTAACATTAATCCTATACATAACCCTAACCCTAGCCATAGCTCTAACCCTGACGCTCACCATAACAGTAGCCCTAGCCCTAACCCTAACCCTAATCCTAATCCTAAAACTAGCCCTAGCCCTCACCCTAAACCTAACCCTAACTCTAGCCCTAGCCCAGGCCTAACCCTAACCCTAAACCTAAACCTAGCCCTAGACCTCACCCTAATCCTAAACCTAACCCTAGCCCTAGCCCAGGCCTAACCCTAACTCTAAACCTAAACCTAGCCCTAGCCCTAGCCCTAACCCTAACTCTAACCCGAGCCATTGCCATAGCTCTAGCCCTAGCCATAACACTAAGCCTAACCCTAGCCTTAGCCATAGGCCTAATCCTAACCCTAGCCCTATCCCTAAACCTAACCTTAGGCCTAGCCCTAACCCTAACCCTAGCCCTTGACCTAGCCCTCCCTTACACTAACCCTAACCCTAGAACTAGGGCTAACCCTAACACTAACGCTAGCCATAGGCCTACCCTAGACCTAACCCTAAACACAACCCTATGACTAGACCTAGCCCTAGCCCTAGCCCGAGCCCTAGCCCTAGCCCTAGCCCTAGCCCTACCGTAACACTAACACTAAACTTAACCCTACACCTAGCCCTAAACCTAGCCCTAACACTAACCTACACCCTAAACCTAACCAGGCCTAGCCCTAACCCTAGACCTAACCCTAGCACTAACCCTAACCCTAATCCTAGCCCTAACACTAACCCTAAATCTAACCCTAACCCTAGACCTAACCCTAAACCTAACCCTAACCCTAGCCCTAACCCTAACACTAACACTAACACTAACACTAACACTAAACCTAGCCCTAGACCTAACACTTATTCTAACACTAACACTAACCCTAGGCCTAAACCTACCCCTAACACTAACCCTAACCCTAGCCCTAGCCATAACCCTAAGCATGAACCTAGCCCTAGCCCTAACCCTAGCCCTAACCCAAACCCTAACCCTAGCCCTAACCCTAACCCTAACCCTAACCCTAGCCCTAGCCCTAGCCCTAGCCCTAACCCTAACCCTAGCCATAGCCCTAGAAATAGCCCTAACCCTAACCCTAACCCAAGCACTAACCCTAACCCTAACAGTAACGCCAACCCTAACCCTAGCCATAGCCCTAACCTAACCCTAACCCTAGACCTAAACCTAACCCTAGTCCTAACTGTAACCGTAGCGGTAACCCTAATCCTATCCATAACCTTAACGCTAGCCCTAGCTCTAACCCTAACGCTCACGCTAACAGTAACCCTAGCCCTAACCCTAACCCTAACCCTAATCCTAACACTAGCCCTAGCCCTAACCCTAACCCTAATCCTAACACTAGCCCTAGCCCTAACCCTAACCCTAACACTAGCCCTAGCCCTAACCCTAACCCTAGCCCTAGACATAACCCTAACCCTAAACCTAGCACTAGCCAAAGCCCTAGGCTTTCCCTAATCCTAGCCCTAACACTAAACCTTGCCCAGCCCTAGCCCTAGCCCTAGACCTAGCCCTAACACTAGACCTAAACCTAACCCTAGCCCTAACCGTAAAAATAGCCCTAACCCTAAACATAACCCTAACTCTAGCCCTACTCCTAGCCCTAACCCTAACCCTAACCCTAGCCCTAGCCCTAGCCCTAATCCTAACCCTAATCCTAACACTAGACCAAACCCTAACCCTAACCCGAGCTTAGCCTTAGCCCTAGCCCTAGCCATAACTCTAGCCGTACCCCTAACCCTAACCCTAACCCTAGCCCTAGCCCTAGACCTTACACTAACTCTAGCCCTAACCCTAAACCTAGCACTAACACTAGCCCTAAACCTAACGCTAACCTGAGCCCTAGCCCTAGCCCTAGCCCTAACCATAACCCTAGCCCTAGCCTTAACCCTAGCCCTAGCCCTAACCCTAACCCTAACTCTAACCCTAACCCTAGCCCTAGCCCTAAACCTAAACTTAGGCCTAGCCCTAAACCTAAACCTAAACCTAACCCTAGCCCTAGACCTAGCCCTCCCTTACACTAACTCTAACCCTAGACCTAGGGCTAACCTAACCCTAACGCTAGCCATAGGCCTACCCTAGACCTAACCCTAAACACAACCCTAGGACTAGACCTAGCCCTAGCCCTAGCCCAAGCCCTAGCCCTAGCCCTAGCCCTAGCCCTAGCCCTACGCCAACACTAACCATAAACCTAACCCTACACCTAGCCCTACACCAAGTCCTAACACTAACCCACATCCTAAACCTAACCAGGCCTAGCCCTAACCCTAGACCTAACCCTAGCACTTACCCTAACCCTAATCCTAGCCCTAACACTAACCCTAACTCTAACCCTAACTCTAGACGTAACTCTAAACCTAACCCTAACCCTAGCCCTAAACCTAACCCTAACACAAACCCTAAACCTAGCCATAGCCCTAACCCTTATTCTAACACTAACACTAACCCTAGCCCTAAAACTAACCCTAACA
>CM027388.1:125285722-125305153 GCA_015711505.1 Sylvilagus bachmani
CCCTAGACCTAACACTAACCCAAGAAATAACCCTAACACAATCCTTAACCCTAACCCTAAACCTAGCTCTAACTCAACCCTAGCCTTAGTGCTATCGCTAGACCTTACCCTAAATCTAGCCTTAACATTAACCCCAAACCTAGCCCTATCCCTAATCCTAGTACTGACACTAACACTAGCCCTACACCTAACCCTAACCCTAGTCCTAAAACTAGCCCTAGACCTAATCCTAACAATAGACCTAAACTTAACCCTAATCCTAAACATAACCCTAACCCTGAACCTAGCCCTAACCCTAACCCTACCCATAACCCTAGCACTAGTCCTAGCCCTAGCCCTAGACCTAACCACAACCAAAGCCCGAACCCCAATGCTAAACCTAACCCTATCCCTAGCATTGGGCTTAGCCCTAAACTTAAACCAAGCCTTAGACCTAGCCCTAATCCTAACCCTAGCACTAACCCTAACCCTAACCCTGGCCCTAATCCTAACACTAATCCTGACCATAATTCTAACCACAACCCTAAACCTAACCATAGCCCCAGACCTAGGCTTGGCCCTAAACCTAACGCTGGCCTGAGACCTAGCCCTAGCCCTAACCCTAGCCTTAGTCCTAGCCCTAGCCCAAGACTTGCAATAACCCAAGCCATAACCCTAAACACAGCCCGAACCCTAGGCCTAGTCTTAATCCTAACAATAGCCTTAAACATAGACCTAGTCCTAAACCTAAAAATAACCCTAACTTCACCCTAGCCCTAGTCCTAGCATGAGCGCTAGACAATCCCTAAACCCAAGCCTTAACCCTAAACCTGACCCTAGACCTAGCTCTAGTCCTAACCCTAAACCTAGTCCTAGCCTTAGCTCTAGCCCTAACCCTAATTTTAAACTAGCCCTAATCCAAACCCTGACACTAGACCTAACCCTAACCCTAATCTTTGTCCTAGCACTAGTCCTAGCCCTAACCTAAAACCAAACCCAAGCCCTAAACCTAACTCCAACCCTAACACTAACCCTAATCCTACACCTAACCTTAATCATAGCCTTAGACTTAGTCATAGTCCTAACTGTTAACACAACACTAGCCCTAACCTTAACCTTAACCCAACCCTAAAGCTAGCTCTAAACCTAGTCCTAACTCTAGTCCTAGGATTAGCCCTAAACCTAACCAAGCCTTAGACCTAGCCCTAGCTATAAACATAACACTATAACTAGCCCTAACCATAAACCTAACCCTAACAGTAACGCTAAACCTAACCCTAACCCTAACCCGAACAGTAACCCTAAAACACCCTAACTCCAACACTAAGTCTATCATTTCCCTAGCATTAGGCATAGCTCTAATTATAACCCTAGCCTTAGACATGCACCTAGCCCTAATCCTAATCATAACCCTAGGGCTATTCCTAGCCCTAGCCCAAACCCTAAACCAAACCCTAACACTAGCCCTAATGCTAACCCTAACACTAAGCCTAGCCCTAGGACTAGCCCTAACCATAACATTAACCCGAGCCCTAAACCTAACCCTAACCCTAATTTAGCCCTAACGCTAACATTAGCCCTAACCCTAACACTAACACTAACCCTAACACTAGCCTAAATACTAACACTAGGACTAAACCTAACACTAACATTAACCCTAACTCTAAGCCAAGCCGTAATCATAACAGTATATCTAACCTGAACACTAGCCGTTAACCAGACCCTGACTCTTACCATAACCCTCATTCTAAAGCAACCTTAACCCCAACACTAAGTCTGTCACAGGCCCTAGCACTAGGCTTAGCCCTATTCATAAACCTAGACTTAGAAACAGACCTAGCCATAGAACTAGTACTAACTCTAACACTAACCCTAACCCTAAGATTAGCCCTAAACCTAACACTACCCTAGCCCTAAACCTAACACTAACCCTAAACCTAACCATAACCATAACACTAACCCTAGCCCTAGCACTAGTCATAACACTAATCCTAGCCTTAAACCTAGACCTAGCCCTAGCCCTAACTCTAACACTAACCCTAAACCTAACGACAAACTCAACGCCAACCCCAACCCCCAAATCCAACCCTAACCATAAACCTAGCCCTAGCCCTAACCCTAACGCTAACCCGAGGCCTAGACCTAACCCTAGCCCTAGACCTAGCCCTAGCCCTAACCCTAATCCTAGCCCTAACACTAGAGAGAACCCTAACCCTAGCCCAAACAATAACACTAGCCCTAACCCTAACCCTAGCCCTAGCCATAAACCTAATCCTAAATCTAACCCTAGACCTAGCCCTAGCCCTAACAATAACCCTAAACCTAGCCCAAGTCCTAAACCTAACCCTCATCCTAACCATAACCCTAGCCCTAACCCTAACCCTAACCCTAGCCTAGCCCTAACCCTAACCCTAATCCTAACCCTAGCCGAGACCTAATCATAAATCTAATACTAAGCCTAGCCCTAGCTCTAGCCCAACCCTAACCCCAACCCCAGCCCTAACCCTAGCCCTGGATATAGCCCTAGCCATAACACTAACCCTAACACTAGCCCTAGCCCTAGCCATAACCCTAATCAAAAACCTAACCCTAGACCTAGCCCTAGCCCTAACCCTAGCCCTACCCTAATCCTAACCCTAACCCTAACAGTAGCCCTAGCTTTAACGCAAGCCCTAATCTTAACCCATACCCTAAACCTAACGCTAGTACTAGCCCTAACCCTAACCCTAATCCTAAACCTAGCCCTAGACCTAGCCCTAGCCATAACACTAACCCAAACCCTAACCCTAGCCCTAAACCTAACACTAACCCTAGCCATAGCCCTAGACCTAACCCTGCCATAACCATAACCTTAAATAGTCCTAGCCATAAGGTAAAACCTAACCCTAGCCATAACCCTAAATCTAGCCCTAGAAATAGCCCTAACCCTAGCCCTAACATCTACCCTAAACCAAACCCTAGCCCAAACCCTAAACCTAACTCTAACCTGGCCATAAACCTAACCCTAATCCTAAACCTAGCCCTAGCACTAAACCTAAACCTAACCTGAACCCTAACCCTAACCCTAACACTAATCCTAGTTCTATCCCTAACCCTAACCCTAACCCAAGCCCTAGCCCTAGACCTAGCCATAAACCTAGCCGTAGCCATAACCATAGCCCTAGCCCGAGCCCTAGCCCCAGCCCTAACCCTAGCCGCAGCCTTAACCTTAACTGTAACCCTAACCCTAGCCCTATTCCTAGACCTAGACCTAACCCTAACCCTGGCCCTAACCCTAAACCTAGCCCTAACTCTAACACTAGCCCTAACCCTAACACTAACTCTAAACCTAACCATAGCCCTTAGCCCAAACCCGAAACCTAACCCTAAACCTAGCCCTAGCCCTAACCCTAACCCTAGCCCTAGCCCTAGCCATAACCCTAGTCGTAGGCTTGCCTTAACCGTAACCCTAACCCTAGCCCTAGCCCTAGACCTAACCAAAACCCTAGCCCTAAACCTAAACCTAGCTCTAACCCTAACAGTAGCACTAACCCTAATCCTAATCCTAACCCTAACCCTAGCCCTAACCCTAACCCTAACCCTAACCTAATCCTAGCCCTAGCCCTACACCTAACCCTAGCTCTAGCCTTAACCATAGCCCTAGCCGTAGCCCTAACCCTAACCCTACCCTAGACCTAAACCTAACCCTAAATCTAACACTAACCCTAGCCCTAGTCCAAACAATAACACTAGGCCTAGCCCTAACACTAACCCTAAACATAACCCTAACCCTAGACCTCGCCTTAGCTCTAACCCTAACACTAAAATTAAACCTAACCCGAACCCGAACACGAACACCATCCCCAACCCCAAACCTAACCCTAACACTAGCCCTAACCCTAATGCAAATCCAAGCCCTAGCCCTAGCCATAGTCCCAACCCTAGCCATATTCCTAGCCATAGCCCTAATCATAGGCCTAGCCCTAGCACTAGACCTAGCCTTAACCCTAGCCGTAGCCCTAACCCTATCTGTAACCCTAACAATAGCTCTAGCCCTGGACATAACCCTAACCCTAGCCTTAACCCTAGCCCTAGCTCTAGCCCTGAACCTAACACTAACCCTAACCCTAAACCCAACACGAACCCCAACCCCAAACCCAACCCACAACCCCAAACCTCACCCTCACCCTATCCCTAACCCTAACCCACACCCTAAACCTAAACCTAGCCCAAGCCCTAACTCTAATGCTAACCCGAGCCCTAACCCTAGCACTAGCCCTAGCCCTAAAACTAGCCCTAACCCTAGCCCTAACCCTAGCCCTAGACCTAGCCCTAACCCTAACCCTAACCCTAACCCTAGTCCTAGCCCTAGCCCTAGCCCTAGCCATAACCCTAATCCTAAACCTAACCCAAGACCTAGCCCTAGCCCTAGCCCTACCCTAATCCTAACCCTAATGCTAACACTAGCGCTAGGCCAAATCCTAGCCCTAATCATAACTAACACCCTAAACCTAACACTAACCCATGCCCTAACCCTAACCCTAACCCTAAACCTAGCGCTAAACTTAGCCCTAGCCATAACACTCACCCTAACACTAACCCTAGCCCTAAACCTAAATCTAACCCTAGCACTAACCCTAACACTAACTCTAATGCCAGCACTAGCCCTAGCCGTAACGCTAACAATAAACCAAACGCTAGCCATAACCCTAACCCTAACTATACCCCTAGACTTAGCCCTAACCCTAACACTAAACCTAACCCTAGCACTAGCCCTAACCCAAACCCAAACCATAACCATAACCCTAGTCCTAGTCCTAGCCCTAACCCTAACAATAAACCCAACCCTAGCCCTAACTCTAACCCTAACGCTAGCCTAGTCCTAAGCCTAACACTAAACCTAACCCTAGCCCTAGCTCTAATTATAATGCTATTCCTAAGCCTAGCCCTAGGCCTAGCCCTAGACCTAACCCTAACCCTAGCCCTAACCCAACGCTAGAACTAACCCTAACCCTAATCCTAACCCTAAACCTAACACTAGCCCTAGCCCTAGTCCTAGCACTAATCTGAACCCTAACCCTAAACCTAGCCCTAGCCTTAACCCTAATGCTAAACTGAGTCCTAAGCCTAGCTCTAGCCCTAACCCTAGTCATAACCCTAGCCCTAGCCCTAACCCAGCCCTAGCCCTAGCCCTAGCCCTAGCACTAAACCTAGCCCTAGCCCCAACCCTAGTCATAACCCTAACACTAACCTAACACTAGACTTAGCCCTAGCCCGAACACTATCCCTAATCCTAAACCTAACCCTAACACTAGCCCTAGCCCTAGCCCTAGCCATAAACTTAACCATAACCCTAACCCTAACCCTAACCCTAAACCTAAACCTAACCCTAGCCCTAAGCCTAACCCTAACTCTAATTCTTAACCTAACCCTAGCCCTAACCCTAACAATAAAACCAACACTAGAACTAAACCCAGCACCTAACCCTAGCCCTAGACCTAGACCTAAACCTAACATTAATCCTAACCCTAGCCCTAGCCCTAACCCTAACCCTTACCCTAAACATAGCACTAGGCCTAGCCCTAGCCCTAACCCTAACAATAAACCCAACCCTAGTACTATACTAACCCTAACCTAACCCTAGCCCTAGCCCTAGCCCTAGCCATAACCCTAACCCTAAACCTAACCCAAGACCTAATCCTATAACTAGCCCTATCCCTAGCTCTACACTAACCCTAACACTTACCCTAACACTAGCCCAAGACCTGTCCCTACACCTAACCCTAACCTTAACCCTAACCCTAGCCCTAACCCTAACTCTAGCCCTAGCCATAGCCCTAACACTAGCCCTAACCCTAACCCTAAACCAAACCCTAGCCCTAACCCCAACCCTAACCCTAACCTAGCCCTAACCCTAACACTAATCCTAACCCTAACCCTAGCCCTAAACCTAACCCTGACCCTAACCCTAGCCCTAGCCATAATCCTAAACCTAAACCAAGCCCTAGACCTAGCCCTAGCCCTAGGCATAACATTACCCGTAGCCCTAACCATAGCCCTAGCCCTAGCCCTAGCCCTAGCCCTAGCCCTAACGCTAGCCGTAGCCTTAGCCTTAAACGTAACCCTAACCATAGTCCTAGTCCTAGCCCTAGACCTAACCATAACCCTAGCCCTAACCCTAACCCTAGCCCTAACCAAAACCCTAGCCCTAACAAAAACCCTAGCCCGAACCCTAACCCTAATCGTAACCCTAGCTCTAGACCTAACCCTAACATAACACTAGCCCTAACCGTAACCATAACTATAAACCTAACCCTAGCCCTAGCACTAACCCGAACCCTAACCCCAAACCTAGCCCTAGCCCTAAACCTAACGCTAACCCGAGCCCTAGCCCTAGCCCTAACCCTAGCCCTAGCCCCAGCCCTAGCCATAAACCTAACCCTAACCTAACACTAGACCTAGCCCTAGTCCGAGCCCTACCCTAAAGCTAACCCTAACCCTAACCCTAGCCCAAGCCCAAGCCCAGGCCCTGGCCCTAACCCTAACCCTAACCTTAACCCTAAACCTAGCCCTCGCTCAAACCCAAAACCTAACCCTAACCCTAACCCTAAACTTAGCCCTAGCCTAGCCCTACCCCTATCCCTAACCCTAACCCTAACACTAGCCCTAAACCTAAACGTAACCCAAACACTACCGCTAACCCTAACCCTAAACCTAGCCCTAGCCCTAGCCTTAGCCCTAGCCTAACCCTAACCCTAACCCTAGCCCAAGCCCAGGCCCTGGCCCTAACCCTAACCCTAACCTTAACCCTAAACCTAGCCCTCGCACAAACCCAAAACCTAACCCTAACCCTAAACTTAGCCCTAGCCTAGCCCTACCCCTATCCCTAACCCTAACCCTAACACTAGCCCTAAACCTAAACGTAACCCAAACACTACCGCTAACCCTAACCCTAACCCTAACCCTAACACTAACACTAACCCTAGCTCTTGCCCTAGCCCTAATGTTAACCCTAACCCTCCCCTAGCCCTAGCCTGAGCCCTAGCCCTAACCTTATGCCTAACCCTAGCCCTAACCTAACCCTAGCCCTCGCTCAAACACTAAACCTAAACCTAACAATAGCCGAATCCCTAGGCATAACCCTAACACTAACCTGAACCCTTGACCTAGCCTAAGCCCAAGCCCTAACCCTAACCCTAACCCAAATCTAGGCCTAGCGCAGGCCCTAGCACTAACACTAACCCAAACCCTCGCCCTAACCCTAGCACTAGACCTAAGCCTAAACCCAGCCCTAACCCTAGCTCTAGAACTAACCCTAACCCTCACCCTAGCATGAACCTAACCCTAACCCTAACCCTAGCCGTACCCCTAACCCTAACCATAAGCATGACTCTAGACCTAATCCTGGCCCTAGACCTAACCATAAAACTAACCCTAACCCTAGCCCTAACGCTTACACTAGCCCTAGCCCTTGCACTAGCACTAACGCTAACCTAACCCTCACCCAAGTCCTAGCCTTAGCCCTAACCCTAACCCTAACCATAACCCTAGCCCTAACCCTAACCCTAGTGCTCAATCAAAATCTAACCCTAACCCTAACCCTAACCAAAGCCCTAGCCTAGCCCTAGCACTACGCTAGCCCTAAACCTAAACCTAACCCTATCCCTAACCCTAACCCTAACCCTAATCTAACCCTAACCCAAACCCTAACCCAAACAATAACCCTAAACCTAACCCTAGGCCTAGCACTAGCCCTAACCCTAACACAAACCCCAACCCTAGCCCTAGCCCTAACTCTAACCATAACCCTAAACCCAACCCCAACCCCAACTACAACTACAACCCTAACCCTAATCCCAACACCAACCCAACACAACCAAAAATCCAACCCCAACCCTAACCCTAAGCTTAGCCCTAACCCTAACATGAACACTAACCCTAAACTTAGCCCTAGCCCTAAACATAACGTTAACCCGAGCCCTAGCTCTAGCCATAGTCACAGCCCTAACCTAGCCGTAGACCTAACCCTAGCCCTAACCCTAACCCTAACCCTAACACTAGCCCTGACCCTAGCCCTAACACTAAACCTATCCTTAACCCTAGCACTAGATGTGAACCTAAACCTAACCCTAACCCTAGCCCTGAACCTAGAACTAGACCTAATCCTAACCATAACCCTCAACCTAGCACTAACCTTAACCCTAAACCTAACCCTAGCACTAGACCTAACCCTAACCCTAACCCTAGCACTAACCCTAACCCTAGCCCTAACCCTAACCCTAGCCCTAACCCTAATCCTAGCCCTAGCCCTAGCCCTAGCCCTACCCCTAACCCTAACCCTAACCCTAACACTAGGGCTAGCACAGGCACTGGCTCTAACCCTAACCCTACCCCTAACCCTAACCCTAACCCTAACCCTAACCCTAACCCTAACCCTAGCCGTAGCCTAGCCCTAGCCCTAGCCCTAGCCCTAGCCCTAGCCCTAGCCCTAAACCAAAACCTAATGCTGGCCCTAACCCTAACCCTGACCCTAACCCTGACCCAAACCCTAACCCTAACCCTGGCCCTAGCCCTAGCCCTAGCACTAGCCCTATCCCTAGCCCTAACCCTGACCCTAAACCTATCCCTAAACATAGCCCTAACTTTAACCCCAAACCCTAACTCAAACCCTAACCTTAACACGAGCCTTAGCCCTAGCCCTAAACCTAAAATTAGCCCTAACCTAACCCTAACCCTAACCCTAACCTAACCCTAGCCCTAGCTCTAACCCTAACACTAACCCTAGCCCTAGCCATAGCCCTAACCCTAACACTAACCCTAAACCCAACACTAATCCCAACCCCAACCCCAAACCCAACCCAACCCCAACTCCCACCCCTATCCTAACCCTAACCCTAACCCTAACTCGAACCCTAACCCTAACCCTAATCATTACCCGAACACAAACCCTAACCCTAACCCTAATCCAAACCAGAACACTAACCCTAACCCGAACCCAAAACCTAATCTAAACCCTAACCCTAACCCTAGTCCTAAACTTAACCCTATCCCTAAACCTAACACTAACCCTAACCCTAACCCAAACCCTAACCCTAACTCTAGCCCTAGCTCTAGCCTTAACCCTAGCCCTAGGCGTAACCCTAATCCTAAACTAGCCCTAATCCTAACCCTAAACCTAAAACTAACCCTAGCCCTAGCTTTAGCCCTCACTCTAACATTAGGCCTAGCCCTAAACCAAACACTGGCCCTAGCCCTAAACCTAACCCAAACGCTAAACCTAACCCTAGCCCTACCCAAACCCGAACCCTAACCCTAAACCTACCCCTAGCCCTAAACCTAATGTTAACCCGAGCGCTAGCACTAGCCCTAGCCCTAGTCCTAGCCATAAACCTAGCCCTAGCCAAACTAGCCCTAGCCCTAACCCTAACCCTAAACCTACCCTAGACCTAGCCCTAGCACTAGCCCTAGCACTAGCCCTAGCCCTACCCTAAACCTAACCCTAACACTAACCATAACCCTAACTCTAATCCTAGCCCTAGCCCTAGCCCTAATGCAAACCCTAGCACTAATCCTAAACCGAACCTTAACCCTAACCTTAGCCCTAGCCCTATCAAGAAACCTAACCATAAATTTGGCCCTAGCCCTAAACCTAATGCTAACATGAGTCATAGCCCTAGACCTAGCCCTAGACATAACAACAGCCCTAACCCTCACCCTAGGCCTAGCCCTAGCCCTACCCATAACCCTAAGCCTAAACTTAACCATAGACCTAGCCTTAGCACTAGCCCTAGCCCTAAACCTAGCACTACCGTAACCCTTACCCTAACTCTAACCCTAACCCTAACCCTAGCCCTAGCCATAACCCTAGCCCAGACCATAGCCCTAACACTAACCCACACCTTAAAACTAACGCTACCCTAGCCCTAACGCTAACCCTAAACCTAGCCATAGCTCCAGACTTAGCCCTAACCTTAACCCTAACCCTAACCCTAGCCCTAGCCCTAGCCCTAAACCTAACCCTAGCCCTAGCCCTAACACTAACCCTAGCACTAGACCAAACCCTAACCCTAAACCCTAGCCGTAAGCCTAGCACTAGACCTAACCCTAAACCTCACCCTAGCACTAACCCTAACCATAACCCTAGCACTAGGCCTAAACCTAACCATAAACCTAGCCCTAACCCTAACACTAACCCTAACTCTAACACTAGCCCTAGCCCTTGCCCAAGCCCTAACGCTAACCCTAAACCTCACACTAGCCCTAGCCTTAGCCCTAGCCCTGACCCTAACCCTAACCCTAACCATAGCCCTAGCCTAGCACTAGCCCTAGCACTAGCCCTAAACCTAACCCAACCCTAGCCCTAACCCTAACCCAAAACCTAACCCTAACACTAGCCCTAGCCCTAGCACTAGCCGTAAACCTAAACCTACCCCTAACCCTAGCCCTGAACCTAGCACTAGACCTAGTCCTAACCATAAACCTCAACCTAGCACTAACCTTAACCCTAACCCTAACCCTAGCACTAGACCTAACCCTAACCCTAGCACTAACCCTAACCTTAGCCCTAAACTTAATCCTAGCCCTAGCCCTAGCCCTAGCCCTAGCTCTAACCCTAAACCTAACCCTAACCCTAACCCTAGCCCTAGCCGTAACCCTACCCCTAACACTAACCCTAATGCTATCCCGAGCGCAGGCACTGGCTCTAACACTAAACCTAACCCTAACCCTAACCCTAACCCTAAACCTAGCCCTCACTCAAACCCTAACCCTAACCCTACCCCTAACCCTACCCCTAACCCTAACCCTAACCATAACCATAACCATAACCATAGCCCTAGCCTAGCCCTAGCCCTAGCCCTAACCCTAACCCTGACCCAAACCCTAACACTAACCCTAGCCCTAAACCTAACCATAGCCCTAGCCCTAGTCCTAGCCCTAACCCTGACCATAAACCTATCCCTAAGCATAGTCCTAACCTTAACCCAAGCCCTAACTCAAACCCTAACCCTAACACTAGCCCTAGCCCTAGCCCTATCCTTAGCCCTAAACCTAAACCTAACCCTAGCCCTAACCCTAACCCTAAACCTAACCTAACACTAGCCCTAGCCCTAATCCTAACCCTAGCCCTAGCCATAATCCTAACACTAAACCTAGCCCTAGCCATAGCCCTAAGCCTGACCCTAACCCTGAACCCAACACTAATCCCAACCCCAACCCCAAATCAACCCCAACTCCCACCCCTACCCTAACCCTAACCCTACCCCTAACTCAAAACCTAACCCTAACCCTAATCATTACCCGAACACGAACCCTAACCCTAACCCTAATCCGAACCAGAACAATAACCCTAACCCTAACCCAAAACCTAATCTAAACCCTAACCCTAACCCTAACCCTAACCCTAACCCTATCCCTAAACCTAACACTAACCCTAACCCTAACCCAAACCCTAACCCTAACCCTAGCCCTAGCTCTAGCCTTAACCCTAGCCCTAGGGGTAACCCTAACCCTAAGCTAGCCCTAACCCTAACCCTAAACCTAAAACTAACCCTAGCCCTAGCTTTAGCCCTCACTCTAACATTAGGACTAGCCCTAGTCCTAGCCCTAAGCATAACAACAGCCCTAGCCCTCACCCTAGGCCTAGCCCTAGCCCTATCCCTAGCCCTAGCCCTAACCCTAACCCTAGCCCTAGCCCTAGCACTAGATATAACCCTAAGCCTAAACCTAACCATAGACCTAGCCTTAGCACTAGCCCTAGCCCTAAACCTAGCCCTACAGTAACCGTTACCCTAACCATAACCCTAACCCTAGCCCTAACCCTAGCCCAAACCATAGCCCTAACACTAACCCAAACCTTAAAACTACGCTAGCCTAGCCCTAATGCTAACCCTAGCCATAGCCCTAGACTTAGCCGTAACCCTAACCCTAACCCTAAGCTTAACCCTAAACCTAGGCCTTGCTCAAACCCTAACACTAAACCTAACCCTAAACCTAACCATAGCCCTAGCCTAGCCCTAGCCCTAGCCCTAAACCTAACCCTAGCCCTAGCCCTAACCCTAACCCTAGCACTAGACCAAACCCTAACCCTAGCCCTAGCCCTAAGCCTAGCACTAGACCTAAACCTAAAGCTCACCCTAGCACTAACCCTAACCCTAACCCTAACCCTAGACCTAGCCCTACCCTAGACATAACCCTAAGCCTAAACCTAACCATAGACCTAGCCTTAGCACCAGCCCCAGCCCTAAACCTAGCCCTACCGTAACCCTTACCCTTACCCTAACACTAACCCTAACCCTAGCTCTAACTTTAGACCAAACCATAGCCCTAACACTAACCAACACCTTAAAACTATGCTACCCTAGCCCTAATGCTAACCCTAACCCTAGCCATAGCCCTAGACTTAGCCGTAACCCTAACCCTAACCCTAAGCTTAACCCTAAACCTAGCCCTTGCTCAAACCCTAACACTAAACCTAACCCTAAACCTAACCATAGCCCTAGCCTAGCCCTAGCCCTAGCCCTAAACCTAACCCTAGCCCTAGCCCTAACCCTAACCCTAGCACTAGACCAAACCCTAACCCTAGCCCTAGCCCTAAGCCTAGCACAAGACCTAAACCTAAACCTCACCCTAGCACTAACCCTAACCCTAACCCTAGACCTAGCCCTAGCCCTAGCCATAACACTAAGCCTAAACCTAACCATAGACCTAGCCTTAGCACCAGCCACAGCCCTAAACCTAGCCCTACCATAACCCTTACCCTAACTCTAACCCTAACCCTAACACTAGCCCTAGCCCTAACCCTAGCACAGACCATAGCCCTAACACTAACTCACACCTTAAAACTAATGCTACCCTATTCCTAACGCTATCCATAACCCTAGCCATAGCCCTAGACTTAGCCCTAACCCAAACCCCAACGCTAACCCTAACCCTAACCCTAACCCTAGCCCAAGCCCAGGCCCTGGCCCTAACCCTAACCTTAACCCTAAACCTAGACCTCGCTCAAACCCTAACCCTAAACCTAACCCTAAACCTAACCAAAGCCCAAGCCTAGCCCTAGCCCTAGCCCTAAACCTAACCCTTGCCCTAGCTCTAACCCTAGCCCTAGCCCTAACCCTAGCACTAGACCAAACCCTAACCCTAGCCCTAGCCCTAAGCCTAGCACTTGACCTAACCCTAAACTTAACCCTAGCACTAACCCTAACCCTAACCCTACCACTAGACGTAAACCTAACCCTAAACCTAGCCCTAACCCTAACACTAACCCTAATCCTAACCCTAACACTAGCCCTAGCCCTTACCCTAGCCCTAACGCTAACCCTAACCCTCACCCTAGACCGAGCCTTAGACCTAGCCCTAACCGAAACCCTAACCCCAACACTAACCCTAACACTAGCCCTCGCTCAAACCCTAACCCTAAACATAACCCTAGCCATAGCCCTAGGCATAACCCTAACACTAACCCGAACCCTAGCCCTAGCGCTATCCCTAGCCCTAACCCTAACCCTAACACATATCTAGACCTAGCGATGGCCCTAGCACTAAGCCTAACCCAAACCCTAGCCCTAACCCTAGCACTGGACCTAACCCTAAACCCAGCCATAAACCTAGCTCTAGACCTAACCCTATCCCTCACACTAGCACTAAACCTAACCCTAACCTAACTCTAGCCCTAGCCCTAACCCTAACCCTAAGCCTAACCCTAGACCTAGTCCTGGCCCTACCTCTAAACCTACATCTAACCCTAACCCTAACCCTAACCCTAACCCTAACCCTAACCCTAACACTAACCCTAACACTAGCCCTAGCCCTTGCCCTAGCCCTAACGCTAACCCTAAACCTCACCCTAGCCCTAGCCCTGACCCTAACCCTAACCCTAACCATAGCCCTAGCCTAGCCCTAGCCCTAGCCCTAGCCCTAAACCTAACCCAACCCTAGCCCTAACCCTAACCCAAACCCTAACCCAAAACCTAACCCTAACACTAGCCCTAGCCCTAGCACTAGCCGTAAACCTAAACCTACCCCTAACCCTAGCCCTGAACCTAGCACTAGACCTAATACTTACCATAAACCTCAACCTAGCACTAACCTTAACCCTAACCCTAACCCTAGCACAGGACCTAACCCTAACCCAAACCCTAGCACTAACCCTAACCTTAGCCCTAACCCTAATCCGAGCCCTAGCCCTATTCCTAGCCCTAGCTCTAACCCTAAACCTAACCCTAACCCTAGCCCTAGCCCTAGCCCTAGCCATAACCCTACCCCTAACACTAACCCAAACCCTAGCCCTAGCGCAGGCACTGGCTCTAACCCTAACCCTAACCCTAACCCTAAACCTAAACCTAGCACTCGCACAAACCCTAACCCTAACCCTAAACCTAACCCTAACCCTAACCCTAACCCTAAACCTAGCACTCGCTCAAACCCTAACCCTAACCCTAACCCTAACCCTAACACTAACCATAGCCCTAGCCTAGCCCTAGCCCTAGCCCTAGCCCTAAACCTAACCCTAACCCTGACCCAAACCCTAACCCTAACCCTAGCCCTAGCCCTAGCACTAGCCGTATCTCTAGCCCTAACCCTGACCCTAAACCTATCCCTAAACATAGCCCTAACCTTAACCCCAAGCCCTAACTCAAACCCTAAGCCTAACACTAGCCCTAGACCTAGCCCTATAATTAGCCCTAAACCTAAACCTAGCCCTAACTCTAACCCTAACCCTAACCCCAACCCCAAATCCCACCGCTACCCTAACCCTAACCCTACCCCTAACTCAAAACCTAACCCTAACCATAATCATTACCCGAACACGAACCCTAACCCTAACCCTAATCCGAACCAGAACACTAACCCTAACCCGAACCCAAAACCTAATCTAAACCCTAACCCTAACCCTAACCCTAACCCTAACCCTAACCCTATCCCTAAACCTAACACTAACCCTAACCTTAACCCAAACCCTAACCCTAACACTAGCCCTAGCTCTAGCCTTAACCCTAGCCCTAGGGGTAATCCTAAGCCTAAGCTAGCCCTAACCCTAACCCTAAACCTAAAACTAACCCTAGCCCTAGCTTTAGCCCTCACTCTAACATTAGGCCTAGCCCTAACCCTAACCTTAACCCTAACACTGGCCCTAGCCCTAACCTTAACCCTAACGCTAAAGCTCACCCGAACCCAACCATAACCCGAACCCTAAATCTAAACCTGGCCCTAGCCCTAAACCTAATATTAATCCGAGCCCTAGCCCTAGCCCTAGCCCTACCCTAGCCATGAACCTAGCCCTAGGAACACTAGACCTAGACCTAGCCCTAGCCCTAACCCTAACCCTAAACCTACCCTAGACCTAGCCCTGCACGAGCCCTAGCCCTAACCTAAACCTAACCTTAACACTAAACCTAACCCTAACTCTAATCCTAGCCCTAGCACTAGCCCTAATGCAAACCCTAGCACTAACCCTAACCCTAATCATAGCCCTAGCCCTAGCCCTAACCCGAAACTTAACCCTAAACCTAGCCCTAGCCCTAAACCTAACGCTAACATGAGCCCTAGCCCTAGCCCTAGCCCTAAGCATAACAACAGCCCTAGCCCTCACCCTAGGCATAGCCCTAGCCCTATCCCTAGCCCTAGCCCTAACCCTAACCCTAGCCCTAGCCCTAGCCCTAGTCATAACCCTAAGCCTAAACCTAACCATAGACCTAGCCTTAGCACTAGCCCTAGCCCTAAACCTAGCCCTACCGTAACTGTTACCCTAACCCTAACCCTAGCCCTAATCCTAGCCCAAACCATAGCCCTAACACTAACCCACACCTTAAAACTACGCTACCCTAGCCCTAATGCTAACCCTAACCCTAGCCATAGCCCTAGACTTAGCCCTAACCCAAACCCCAACCCTAACCTAACCCTGGCCCTAACCCTAACCCTAACCTTAACCCTAAACCTAGCCCTCGCTCAAACCCTAATCCTAAACCTAACCCTAAACCTAACCATAACCCTAGCCTAGCCCTATCCCTAGACCTAAACCTAACCATTGCCCTAGCCCTAACCCTAGCCCTAACCCTAACCCTAGAACTAGACCAAACAATAACCATAACCCTAGCCCTAGCCCTAAGCCTAGCACTAGACCTAAACCTAAACCTCACCCTAGCACTAACCCTAAACCTAACCCTAACCCTAGCTCTAGACCTAAACTTAACCCTAATTGAGACCTAACCCTAACCCTAACCCTACACCTAACACTAGCCCTAGCCCTTGCCCTAGCCCTAACGCTAACCCTAACCCTCACCCTAGACCTAGCCTAAGCTCTAGCCCTAACCCAAACCCTAACCCTAACCCTAACTCTAACCCTAGCCCTCGCTCAAACAATAACCCTAACCCTAACCCTAGCCATAGCCCTAGGCATAATCCTAAACCTAACCTGAACCCTGACCTAGGCTTACCACTAGCCCTAACCCTAACCCTAACACAAATCTAGACCTAGCGCTGGCCCTAGCACTAAGCCTAACCCAAACCCTAGCCCTAAACCTAGCACTAGACATAACCCTAACCATAGCCCTAAACCTAGCTCTAGACATAACACTATCCCTCACACTAACACTAAACCTAACCCTAACCTAACCCTAGCCCTAGCCCTAACCCTAACCCTAAGCCTAACCCTAGAACTATTCCTGGCCCTAGCCCTAAACATACATCTAACCCTAACCCTAGCCCTAACCCTAACCCTAACCCTAACCCTAACCCTAACCCTAACCCTAACACTAGCCCTAGCCCATGCCCTAGCCCTAACGCTAACCCTAAACCTCACCCTAGCCCTAACCTTAGCCCTAGCCCTAACCCTAACCCTAACCTAGCCCTAGCACTAGCCCTAAACCTAACCCAACCCTAGCCCTAACCCTAATCCTCACCCTAACCCAAAACCTAACCCTAACACTAGCCCTAGCCTTAGCCCTAGCACTACTCCTATCCCTAGCCCTAACCCTAACCCTAACCCTATCCCTAAACCTAGCCCTAAACTTTACCCTAACTCAAACCCGAAACCCTAACCCTAACCTTAACCCTATCCCTAACCCTAACCTAAACCTAACCCTACCCAAACCCTAACCCTAAACCGAACCCTAGCCCTAACCCTATGCCTACCCCTAACCCTAAACTTAACCCTAACCCTAGGCCTAGTCCTATCCCTAACCCTAACACTAACACTAACCCTAGCCCTAACACTAACCCTAACCATAACCCTAAACCCAACCCCAACCCCAAACCCTACTCCAACCCTAACGATAATGCCAACCTCAACCCAACCCAACCCAAAACCCAACCCAAACCCTAACCCTAACCCTAACCTCAGCCCTAACCCTAACACGAACCCTAACCTTAACCTAGCCCTAGCCCTAAACCTAACGCTAACCCGAGACCTAGCCCTAGCCGTAGACCCAGCCATAACCCTAGCCATAGCCCTAACCCTAGCCCTAGCCCTAACCGTAGGCCCAATCCTAACCCTAACCCTAGACCTAGCCCTAACCTTAGCCATAATCTTAACCCTAACCCTAACCCTTCCCTAACGCTATTCCTAACCCTAGCACTAGACCTAACCCTAAACCTAACCCTAACCCTAGCACTGACCCTAACACTAGACCTAACCCTAACCCTAAACCTCAACATATCACTAACCTTAACCCTAACACTAACACTAGAACTAGACGTAACCCTAAACCTAACCCTAGCCCAGGCCCTAACCCTAGCCCTAACCCTAGCCCTAAACCTAACCATAGCCCTAGCCCTAGCCCTAGCTCTAACCCTAACCTAACCCGAACCATAACCCTAGCCCTACCCGTAAACCTACCCCTAACCCTAACCCTAGCACTAGTCCTAGCCCAGATCATGGCTGTAACCCTAACCCTAACCCTAACCATAGCCCTCGCTCAAACCCTAACCCTAAACCTAACCATAGCCCTAGCCTAGCCCTAAACCTAGCCCTAGCACTAACCCTAACACTAACACTAGCCCTAACCCTAAACCTAACCCTATCCCACACACTTCCCCCAACCCTAACCCTACCCCTAGCCCTAGACCTAGCCGTAGCCCTAACCCTAAACCTAACCCTAATCCTAGCCCTAACACTAACACTAACCCTAACCCTAGCCCTAGCCCTAACACTAACACTAACCCTAGCCCTAGCCATAGCCCTAATCTTAACCCTAACCCTAAACCCAACCCTAATCCCAACCTCAACCACAACCCTAACCCTAACCCCAACCCCAAACCCAATGCAACCCAAACTCCCACCCCTACCCTAACCGTAATCCTAACCCTAACTCGAACTCTAACCCTAACCCAAAACAGAACCCTAATCTAAAACCTAACCCTAATCCTAATCTAAACCCCAACCCTAACCCTAACCCTATCCCTAACCCTAACCCTAACCCTATGCCTAACCCCAACACTAACCCTAACCCTAACCAAACCCTAAAAATAACAATAGCCCTAGATCTAGCCTTAGCCCTAGCCCTAGGCCTAAACCTAACTTAACCTAGCCCTACACTTAACCCTAAACCTAACCCTAACCCAAGCCCTTGCTCTAGCCCTAACCCTAATATTAGGCCTAGCCCTAACACTAAACCTAACCCTAACACTATACCTAGCCCTAGCCCTAACCCTAACACTAACCATAAGCCTAGTAATAGCCCTAAATCTAGCCCTAACCCTAACCCGAATCCTAGACCTAAATATAACCCTATCGCTAACCGTAACCCCCACCCTAGTACTAAACCTAAACCTAGGCCTAGCCATAACCCTAACCCTAACCCTAACCCTAACCCTAACCCTAACCCTAACCCTAACCCTAACCATAATCCTAACCCTGGAAGTAGCCCTAGCCCTAACCCTAACACTAACCCTTGCCCTAGCATAGCCCTAACCCTAACCCTAACCCTAAACCCAACCCTAATCCCAACCTCAACTACAACCCTAACCCTAACCCCAACCCCAAACCCAACAAAACCCCAACTCCCACCCCTACCCTAACCCTAACCCTAACATTAACCATACCCTAAACCTAACCCTAATCCTAACCCTAACCCTAACCGTAACCCAAACCCTAACAATAACCATAGCCCTAGCTCTAGCCTTAGCGCTAGCCTTAGGCCTAACCATAACCCTAAACCTAGCATTAAACCTAACCCTAAACCTAACCCTAAACCTAGCCCCAGCTCTAGCCCTAACCCTAACATTAGGCCTAGCCCTAACCCTCACCCTAACCCTAACACTAGCCCTAGCCCTAGCCCTAGCCCTAGCCCTAGTCCTAGCCCTAACACTAACACTAATCCTAAGTCTAGTCCTAGCCCTAAATCTAGCCCGAACCCTAACCCTAACCCTAGACCTAAATGTAACTCTAAATCTAACTATAAATCTAGCCCTAACCCTAGTACTAAACGTAACCCTAGTACTAAACGTAACCCTAGGCCTAACCCTAACCCTAAC
>CM027388.1:125307948-125332641 GCA_015711505.1 Sylvilagus bachmani
CTAACCCTCACGCTAGCCCTAGCCTTAGCCTTAGTCCAAACCCTAACCTAAACCTAGGCCTAACCCCAAACCGAGCCCTCGCTCAAACCTTAACCGTAACCCTAACCCTAACCAAAGCCCTAGCCTAGCCCTAGCCCTAGCCCTAGCCCTAACCCTAACACTAACCCTAACCCTAACCCTAAGCCTAACCCTAACCCTAACCCTAACCCTAAACCTAACCATAACACTAACACTAGGCCTAGCCCTAGCCCTAACCCTAACACTAACCCTAACCCTAGCCCTAGCCCTAGCCCTAACCCTAACCAGAACCCGAAACCCAACCCCAACTCCAACCCTAACCCTAATCCCAACCCTACCCCAACCCAACCCCAAACCCGACACCAACCCTAACACTAACCCTAACCCTAACCCTAACCTTAGCCCAAACCCTAACACGAATCCTAAAGAAACCTAGCCCTAGACCAAAGCCTAACGCTAACCCGAGTCCTAGCCCTAGCCGTAGCCACAGTCCTAACCCTAGCCCCAGCCCTAACCCTAGCCATAGCCCTAACCCGAGCCCTAGCCCTATCCCTAGCACTAGCCCTAACCCGAACCCTAACCTTGACCTAAACCTAACCCTAGCCCTAGCCCTAACCCTAACCCTAACCCTTCCCTAAACCTATCCCTAATCCTAGCACTAGACCTAACCCTAACCCTAACTCTCAACCTAACACTAACCTTAACCCTAAACCTAAATTTAGCACTAGACCTAAGCCTAACCATAACCCTAGCACTAACCCTAACCATAGCACCAACCCTAGCCCTAGCCCAGGCACTAGCCCTAGCTCTAACCCTAAACCTAATGCTAACCGTAGCCCTAGCCCTAGACGCAAACCTACCCCTAACCAAACCATAACACTAGCCATAGCCCAGGCCCTTGCTCTAACCCTATCCCTAACCCTAATCCTAACCCTAACCCTAGCCTTCACTCAAAACCTAACCATAACCCTAACCCAAAAAATAGCCCTAGCCTAGCCCTAGCCGTAGCCCTAGCCCTAGCCCTAGCCCTAGCCCTAACCCTAACATAACTCTATCCCTAACTCTAGCCCTAACCCTAACCCTAACCCTAAACCCAACCCTAATACCAACCCCAACCACAACCCTAACCCTAAACCCAACCCTAACCCCAACCAAACCACAAATCCCACTTCTACCATAACCCTAACCTTAACTCGAACCCTAACCCTAACCCTAAACCTAACCAGAACCTGAACCCTAACCATAACCCTAACCCGAACCAGAACCCTAACCCTAACCCTAAACCGAACCCGAACCCTAATCTAAACCCTAACCCTAACCCTAACCCTATCCCTAAACCTAACCCTAACACTAAACCTAACCCTAACCCCAGCCCTAGCTTATCCCTAACCCTAACATTAGTCCTAGGCCTAACCCTAACCCTAACCCTAACCCTAACCCTAACCCTAACACTAGGCCTAGCACTAGACCTAACACTAACACTAACCCTAAGCCTAGCCCTAGCCCTAAAGCTAGCCCTAACCCTAACCCTAACAATAGACCTAAATGTAACCCTAATTCTAACTCTAAACCTAACCATAGTACTAAACCTAACCCTACGCCTAGCACTAACCCTAACCCTAACACTAACCCTAGCCATAGCCGCAGCCTTAACCCTAGCCCTAGCCCTATACCTAGCCCTAGCCCTAACCCTAGCCATAACCCTAAACCTATCCCTAGACCTAGCCATAACCCTAGCCCTAACCCTAACCCTAACCCTAAATCTAACACTTCCCTAACCCTATCCCTAATCCTAGCACTAGACCTAACCCTAACCGTAACCATCAACCTAGCACTAACCTTAACCCTAAACCTAAATTTAGCACTAGACCTAAGCCTAACCCTAACCCTAGCACTAACCCTAAACCTAGCCCTAACACTAACCCTAGCCATAGCCCTAGCACTAGCCCTAGCTCTAAACCTAAACCTAACCCTAACCGTAGCCCCAGCCCTAGCCGTAAACCTACCCCTAACCCTAACCCTAACCCTAACCCTAACACTGTCCCTAGCCCAGGCCATTGCTCTAACCCTATTCCTAACCCTAATCCTAACCCTAACCCTAGCCCTCTCTCAAAACCTAACCCTAACCCTAACCCTAACCATAGCCCTGGCCTAGCCCTAGCCCAAGCCCTAGCCCTAACTCTGAACCTAAACCTAGCCCTAACCCAAACCATAACACTAACCCTAAACCTAACCCTAAACGTAGACCTACACCTATCCCTAGCCAAATCCCTAGCCCTAACCCTAACCTAACTATATCCCTAACCGCAGCCCTAACCCTAACCCTAACCCTAATTCAAACCCTAACCCTAACCCTAGCCCTAGCCGTAGCACTATCCCTAGCCCTAAACCTAGCCCTAAACCTAACACTAACCCTAACCCTAACTCAAGCCCTAACCCTAACCAAAGCCCTAGCCATAGCATTATCCCTAGCCCTAACCCTAACCCTAACCCTAGCCCTAACCCTAACCCTAACCCTAACCCTAGCCCTAGCCCTAACAATAACACTAACCCTAGCCCTAGCCATACCCCTAACCCTAAAACTACCCCTAAACCCCACCCTAATCCCAACCCTAATCCTAACCATAGCTCTAGCCCTAACCCTAAACTAAACCTAGCCCTGGCCATAGCCCTAACCCTAAACCTACCCCTAAACCCCACCCTAATCCCAACCCTAATCCTAACCCTAGCCCTAGCCCTAACCCTAAACTAAACCTAGCCCTAGCCATAGCCTTAACCCTAACCCTAACCCTAAACCCAACCCTAAACCCAACCCCAAAAACAATCCTAAAACTAACCCCAACCCTAACTCCCACCCAAATCCAACTCCCACCCCTACCCTAACCCTAACACTAAAGCTAACTCGAACCGTAACCCTAACCCTAAGCCTAATCCTAACCCGAACCCGAACCCTAATCCTAACCCGCACCCGAACCCTAATCTAAACCCTAACCCTAAACCTAACCCTATCCCTAACACTAACCCAAACACTAAACCTAACCCTAACCCTAACCCTAACCCTAACATTAGACCTAGCCCTAGCCCTAACCCTAACACTAACCCTAAGCCTAGCACTAGACCTAAAGCTAGCCCTATCCCTAACCCTAACCCTAGACCTAAATGTAACCCTAACTCTAACTCTAACCCTAACCCTAGTACTAAACCTAAACCTAGGACTAGCCCTAACCCTAACCCTAAACCTAACCCTATACCTAGCCCTAGCCCTAACCCTAACACTAAACCTAAACCTAACCCGAAACCAAACCCCAACCCCAAACCCTAACCCCAACACTTACCCTAACACTAGCCCTAACCCTAACCCTAACCCTAACCCTAAACCTAACCCTAACCCTAGTCCTAACCCGAAACCTAACCATAAACCTAGCCCTAACCCTAACCCTAACCCTAAACCTAACCCTAGCCCTAGCAATAGCCCTAGCCCTAGCCATATACCTAGCCCTAGCCAACCTAGCCCTAGCCCTAGCCCTAGCCCTAACCCTAACCCTAACCTTAAACCTATGCTAGACCTAGCCATAGCACTAGCCCTAGCCCTAAGCTAAACCTAACCCTAACACTAACCCTAACCCTAACCCTAACTCTAATCCTATCCCTAGCCCTAGCCCTAGACCTATGAAAAACCTAGCTCTAACCCTATAACTAACCCTAACCCTAACCCTTCTCTAACCCTATCCCTAATTGTAGCAGTAGACCTAACCCTAACCCAAAGCCTCAACCTAGCACTAAACTTAGCCCTAAACCTAACCCTACCCATAGCCCTAGCCCTTGCATAAACCTAACCCAAACCCTAACCCTAACACTAACCCTAGCCCAGGCCCTTGTTCTAACCCTATCCCTAACCCTAACCCTAACCCTAACCCTAACCCTAGCCATAACCCGAACCCTAACCCTAGACCTCGCTCAAACCCTAATCCTAACCATAGCCCTAGACTAGCCCTAGCCTAGCCCTAGCCCTAGCCCTAGCCCTAGCCCTAACCCTAACACTAACCCTAGTCCTAACCCTAAACCTAACCCTAACCCTAACCCTAGACCTAGCCCTAACCCTTATCCTAACCATAACCCTAACCCTAACCCTAAACCTACAACTAACCCTAACCCTAGCACTAAACTTTACCCTAACCCTAACCCTAGCCCTAACCTTAACCTTAAACCTAAACCTCGCCCTAGCCCTAGCTCTAGCCCTAATCTAATATTAGGCCTAGCCCTAACACAAACCCTAACCTTAACACTAGCCTAAGCCCTAGCCATAACCAAAAAACTAACACTAAGCCTAGCCCTGGCCTTAACGCAAGCCCTAACCCTAACCCTAACCCCAACCCTAGCCCTAGTCCTAAACCTAACCCTAGGCCTACCCTAAACCTAACCCTAACCCTAACCCTAACCCTAACATGATCCCTAGCCCTAGCCTTAGCCTTAAACCTAGCCATAAACCTAGCCCTAGCCACCCTAGCCCTAACCCTAGACCTAGCCCTAGCACTAGCCCTAGCCGTAGAACTAGCCCTAGCCGTAGCACTAGCCCTAGCGCTACCCTAAACCTAACCCTAACTCTGACCCTAAACCTAACTCTAATCATAGCCCTAGACCTAGCCCTAATGCAAACCCTAGCACTATCCCTAATCCAAACACTAACCCTAACCCTAGCCCTATTCCTAAGCCTAACACTAACCATAACCCTAGCCCTAGCCGTAACCCTAACCCTAAACCTAGCCCTAGCCCTAGCCCTAACCCTAACCCTAATACTAGCCCTAACCCTGACCCTAACCATACCCTAAACCTAACCCTAACAATAAGCATAACTCTAACTCTAATCCTAGCCCTAGCCCTAACAATAAATCTAGGCCTAGCCTTAATCCTAACCGTAACCCTAACCCTAGCCCTAGACCTAGCCCTAACCCTAACCCTAAAACCAACCCTAGCCCTAATCCTAACCCTAAAACCAACCCTAGCCCTAATCCTAACCCTAACCCTAACCCTAACCTTAACCCTAGCCCTAGCCTTAACCATAACACTAATCCAAAACTAGACCTAGCCCTGGCCCTAACACTAAGCCTAAGCCTAGCCCTAATCCTAATGCTAGCCCTAACCCTAACCCTAACCCTAACCCTAGACCTAAACGTAACCCTAACTCTAACCCTAACCTTAGCCCTAGTCTAAACCTAACCCTACTCCTAGGCCTAACCCTAAACCTAACCCTAACCTTAACACTAGCCCTAGCCCTAACCCTAACCCTAACACTAAAGCTAAACCTAATACGAAACCGAACCAAACACCAACCCCTAAAGCAAACCCTAACCCTAACACTAGCCCTAACCCTAACCCTAAACCTAACCTTAGCCCTAGCCCTAACCCGAACCCTAACCCTAAACCTAGCCCTAGCCCTAAACCTAACGCTAACCCGAGCCCTGGCCCTAGCCCTATCCCTAGCCATAACACTAGCCCTAGCCACCCGAGCTTTAGCCCTAGTTAGCTCTAACCCTAACCCTAAACCTAACCCTAGACCTAGCCCTAGCACTAGCCCTAGCCCTACCCGAAACCTAACCCTAACTCTAACCCTAACCATAACTCTAATCATAGCCCTAGCCCTAGACCTAATGCAAACCCTAGCACTAACCCTAAACCTAACCCTAGCCCTAGCCCTAGCCCTAGCCATAACTCTAACCCTAACCATAACCATAGACCTAGCCCTAGACGTAACACTAACCCTAGCCCTAACGCTAGCCCTAGCACTAACCCGAAACTTAACCCTAAAACTAGCCCTAGCCTTAACCCTAATGCTAACCTGAGCCCTTGCACTCGCCCAAACCCTAGCCCTAGCATTAGCCCTAACCCTAAACCTAGCCATAAACCTAACGCTAAACCTAACCCTAGACCTAGCCCTAGACCTAGCCCTAGCACTAGCCCTACCCTTACCCTAACCCTAGCCCTAGCCCTAACGCTAGCCCTAACCCTAACACACACCTTAAAACTAACGCTAGCCCTAGCCCTAACGCTAACCCTAAACATAGCCGTAGCCTAGGCCCTGGCCCTAACCCTAACACTAACCTTAACCTTAACCCTAAGTCTAACCCTAACGCTAGCCCTAGCCGTAACATGAACTCTAGGCCTACCCCTAAACCTAACCCTAAACCTAGCCCCAGCTCTAGACCTAGCCTTAACCTTAACACTAGCCCTAGCCATAACGCTAACCCTAACCCTAACCCCAGCCCTAACCCTAACCCTAACCCTAACAATAACCCTAACCATAAACCCAAACATAAGCCTAACCCTAACCTTAACCCTAACCCTTACCCTAGCCTAGTAATAAACCTAACCCTAATCCTAACCCTAGCCATAGCCCTATTCCTAACGCTAACCCTAACCCTAACACTAGCCCTAACACAAACCCTAGCACTAAAAAAACCCTAACCCTTAAATTAGCCCTTGCCCTATCCCTAGCCCTAACCCTAACACTAACCCTAAACCTAGACCTAGAACTGGCCCCAGCCCTAACCCTTACCCTAACCCTAACCCTAACCCTAGCACTAGACCTAACACTAACCCTAAACTAACCCTAGCCCTGACCCTAGCACTAGACCTAACCCTAACCCTAACCCTCAACCTAGCCCTAGCCCTAAACTTAGCTCTAACTCTAACCCTAAACTAACACTAAACCCAGCCCTACCCTAGCACTAGCCCTAACCCGAAACCTAAACCTAACCCTAGCCCTAGCCCTAACACTAAATATAGGCCTAGCTCTAATCCTAAAGGTAACCCTAACCATAGCCCTCGACCTAGCCCCAGACCTATCCCTAAACTAACGCTAACCCTAAAAATAGCCCTAAACCAAACCCTAACCATAGCCTCAGACCTAGCCCTAGCCTAACCCTAACCCTAGCCTAGCCCTAACCCTAACCCTAACCCTAACGCGAACCTTAACACCTAGCCTTGGCCCTAGACCTAAACATAGCCCTAGCCCTAGGAATAACCCTAACCCTAACACTAACCCTAGCACTAGCCCTAGCTCAAGCCCTAGCCCTAGCCGTAACCCTAACCCTAATCCAAATCTAGACCTAGCCCTGGCCCTAGACCTAACCCTAACCCTAACGCTAGCCCTAACACTAGCACTAGACCTAACCCTAACCCGAACCCTAGCACTAGACCTAACCCTAACACTCACCCTAGCATGAAACCTAACCCTAATCCTAACCCTTGCCCTAACCCTAGACCTAGCGCTGGCCCTAGCCCTAACCCTAACCCTAACTCTAACCCTCGCACTACACCAAACCCTAATCCTAACCCTAGCCCTAACCCGAGCACTAGAACTAACACTAACCCTCACCCTAGCACTAACCCTAACCCTAAGCATAGAACTAGAACTAACCATAACCCTAATCCTTGCCCTAAACCTAACCCTAACCCTAACCCTAACCCTAGACCTAGCCATTGCCCTAGCCCTAACGCTAACCCTAACCCTCACCATAGTCCTAGCCTTAGCCATAAGCATAACCCTAACCCTAACCCTAACCCTACCCCTAACCAAAGCCCTAGCCTAGCAATGGCACTAGCCCTAGCCCTAACCCTAACCCTAACTCTAGCCCTTACCTTAACCCTAACCCTAACCCTAACCCTAACCCTAACCCTAAACCGAACCCTAAACCGAACCCTAAACCTAACGCAAACCCAAACACTAACCCTAACCCTAACCCTAGCACTAAACCAAACCCTAATCCTAAACGTAGCCCTAACCCTAGCACTAGAGCTAACCCTAACCCTCAACCTAGCACTAACCCTAACCCTAACACTAGCACTAGACCTAATCCTAACCCTAACCCTAGCCCTAACCCTAACCCTAACGTTAACCCTAGCCCTAACAGTAGCCGTAGCCCTAATGCTAACCCTAACCATCACCCTAGCCCTAGCCTTAGACCTAGCCCTAACCCTAACCCTAACCTGAGCCCTAACCCTAACCCTAGCCCTCGCTCAAACCCTAACCCTAACCCTAACCAAAGCCATAGCCTAGCCCTAGCCCTAGCGCTAGCCCTAGCCCTAGCCCTAACCCTACCTCTAACCCTAACCCTAGCCCTAGCCCTAACCATAACCCTAAACCCAACCCCAACACCAACACCAACTTAACAATAATCACAACACAACCCCAACCCAAACCCAAATCCAACTCCAACCACAAACCTAACCCTAACCCTAGCCCTAACCCTAAAACGAACACTAAACCTAAACCTAGCCATAACCCTAACCCTAAAGCTAACCCGAGAACTAGACCTAACCATAGCCCAAGCCCTAACCCTAGCCGTAGCCCTAAACCTAGCCCTATCCCTAAACCTAGCACTAACCCTGAACCTAACACTAGACCTAGCCCTAACCCTAGCCCTAACACTAACCCTAACCCTAAACCTAACCCTAGGCCTAAACCTAACCCTAAACCTAGCCCTAGTCCTAAACCGAAATCTAACCACAACCCTACCCTAGAACAGGTCATAGCCATAGCCCTAACCCTAACCCTAACACTAGTCCTAATCCTAAACCTAACTCTAACCCTAACCATAGCCCTTGCCCTAGCCCTAGCCCTAACAGTAAACCTAACCCTAAACCCAGACCTAGAACTGGACTCAGCCCTAACCCTAACCCTAACCCTAACCCTAACCCTAACCCTAGCCCAGATCCTAGCACTAGACCTAACCCTATCCCTAACCCTCAACCTAGCACTAACGCTACCCTAACCCTAACCCTAGACCTAACCATAACTATAGCCATAACACTAGCCCTAGCCCTAGCCCTAACCCTAACCCCAACACTAGCCCTAACCCTAGCACTAGACCTAACCCTAAACCTAACCCTATCCCTAGCCCTAAGCCTAGAACTAGCCCTAGCTCTAACCCTAACCCTAAACCTAACCCTAGCCCTAGTCCTAGCCCTAGGCATAACCCTAACCCTAACACTAACACTAACTCTATCCCTAGCCCAGGCCTTGACCCTAACCCTAACCCTAACCCTAAACCTAGCCCTGTCCCAAACCCTAACCCTAACTCTAGCCCTAACCCTAACACTAACCCTAACCCAATCCCTAACCCTAACCCTAACCCTAACCCTAACCCTAACACTAACACTAACCCTACCCCAGCCCTAACCCTAGCCCTAAACCCCAACCCTAGCTAACCCTAGGCCTAACCCTAACCCTAACCATAGCCCTAGCCCTAAACCGAACCCTCACCCTAACGCTAGCCCTAGCCCTAGCCCTAACCCTAACATAACTCTAACACTATCCATAGCCCTAAACCTAACCCTAGCCCTTGCTGAAACCATAACCCTAACCCTAATCCTAACCAAAGCCCTAGCCTAGCCCTAGCCCTAGCCCTAGCCCTAACCCTTAACCTAACTCTATCCTTTAACCTAACCCTAATCCTAAACCTAACCCTATCCCTAACCATACCCCTAACCCTAAACCTAACCCTAACACAAACCCCAACCCTAACCCTAAGCCTAGCCTTAAACCTAACCCTAACACTAACCCTAACCCTAACCCTAGCCTTAGCCCTAGCCCTAACCCTGACAATAACCCTTACACTAGCCATAGCCTTAAACCTAACAATAACCCTAATACCAATCCTACCCCAACCCAACCCCAAAGGCAAACCCAAACCTAACCATAACCCTAACCCTAGCACTAACACTAACACGAACCCTAAACCTAAACCTAGCCATAGTCCTAACCCTAGCCCTAACACTAAACCTAACTCTAGACCTAGCCCTAAACCTAACCCTAACCCAAAACCTAACCATAACCGTAAACCTAGGCCTAACCCTAACCCTGACCCTGGCCCTAGCCCTAACCCGAACTCTAACCCTAACCCTAACCCTAACCCTAACCATAACCCTAGCCCTAGCCCTAATACGAATTCTAGGCCTACCCTAACCATTACCCTAACCCTATCCCTAGACCTAGACCTAACCCTAACCTAACACTAACACTAACACGGCCCTAGCCATAACCCTAACCCTAACCCAAACTCTATTCCTATCCCTAACCCTAACCATAACCCTAACCCTAACCAAACCCTAGCCCTAACAATAACCCTAACCCTAGCCTAGCCCTAACGCTAACCCTAATCCTAACCCTAGCCCTAACCCAAACTCTAGCACTAACTCTAAATCTAACCCTAACCCTAGCCCTTACCCTAGCCCTAGCCCTAACCCTAACCCTAACCATAATCCTAGACTAGAACTGGCCCCAGCTCTAACCCTTATCCTAACTCTAACCTTAACCCTAGCACTAGACCTAACCTTAAATCTAACCCGAACCCTAGCCCTGACCCTAGCACTAGACCTAACCCTAACCCTAAACCTCAACCTAGCACTAATGCTAACTTTAACTCTAACCCTAACCCTAACCCTAGCCCTAGCCCAGGCCCTGGCCCTAACCCTAACCCTAACCCTAACCCTAACTCTAACCCTAGGCTATGCTCAAACCATAACCCTAACCATAACAATAACCATAGCCCTATCCCTAGCCGTAACCAAAACCATAACCATAACCAACCCTAACTCTAACCCTAGCCCTAAACCTAGCCCTAGCGCTATCCCTAGCCTAACCCTAACCCTAACCTAACCCTAACCCTACCCTAGCCCTAGCCCTAACCCTTAACCTAACCCTAACACTAGGCCTAACGCTAACCCTGAACCTAAACCTAGCCCTAGCTCTAACCCGAACCCGAAACCTAACCCTAGAATTAGCCCTAGCCCTAAACCTAACAATAACCCTAACCCTAGCCCTAGCCCTAAACCTAACCCTAACACTGACACTGGCCCTATTCCTAACCCTAGCCCTCACTCAAACCCTAACCCTAACCCTAACAAAGCCCTAGACTAGCCCTAGCCCTAACTCTAACCCTAACTCTAGCCATTACCCTAACCCTAACCCTAACCCTAACCCTATCCCTAACCCTAACACTAAACCTAAACCTAAACCTAACCCTAAACAAAACACTAACCCTAGCCGTAAACCTAAACCCTAACCCTAACCCTAGCCTTAGCCCTAAACCTAACCCTAACAATAACCCTAGCCCTAGCCCTAGCCCTAACCCTAAACATAACCCTAAACCCAACCCCAACCACAACACCAACCCTAACCCTAATCCCAACACAACCCTAACCCAAACCCAAACGCAACCCTAATGCTAACCATAACCCTAGCCCTAACATGAACCCTAACCCTAAACCTAGCCCTAGCCCTAACCCTAATGCTAACCCGAGCCCTAGCCCTAGCCGTAGCCCAGCCCTAATCCTAGCCGTAGCCCTATCCCTAGCCCTAGCCATAACCCTAGCACTAACCCTAACACTAACCCTAGACCTAGCCCTAACCCTAGCACTAACCCTAACCATAACCCTAACCCTAGGCCTAACCGTAACCCTAACCCTAGCCCTAGCCCTAATCCGAACTCTAACCATAACCCTAGCCCTAGCCCTAGACCTAGACATAGCACTAACCCTAACCGTAACCATAATCCTAAACCTAACCCTAAGTCTCACCATAACCCTAGCCCTAGTACTAACATGAACTCTAGGCCTAGCCCTAACCATAACCCTAACCCTATCCCTGCCCTAGACCTAGCCCTAACCTAATACTAAACCTAATACTAGCCCTAGCCACAACACAAACCGTAACCCTAGCACTAGACCTAACCCTAAACCCAAACCTAAACCAAGCCCTAACCCTAGCACTAGACCTAAACCTAACCCTAACCCTCAACCTAGCACTAACCCTAATGCTAACCCTAACCCTAACACTAGCACTAGACTTAACCCTAACCCTAACCCTAGCCCTAACCCTAACCCTAGCCCTAGCCCTAGCCCTAATCCTAGCTCCAACCCTATCCCTAACCCTAGGCCTAGCCCTGGCCCTAGCCGTAACCCTAATCCTAAACCTAAACCTAACCCTAGCCCTAGAACTAGCCCTAAACCTAACCCTAAAACCAACCCTAGCCCTAATCCTAACCCTAACCCTAGCCTAGCCCTAACCCTAATCCTAACCCAAAGCTTAACCCTAGCCCTAGCCCTAAACCTAACACAAACCCTAACCCTAACCCTAACCCTAGCCCTAACCCTAGGCATAACCCTAACCCTAACCCTAGCACTAGACCAAACCCTAAACCTAACCCTAGCCCTAACACTAGCACTAGACCTAAAACTAACCCTCACACTAGCACTAACCCTAACCCTAACCCTAGCAGTAGACCTAACCCTAACCCTAGCCCTAACCCTAACCCTAACACTAAACGTAACCCTAACCCTAGCCCTAGCCCTTGCCCTAGCCCTAACCCTAACCCTAACCTTAGGCCTAACCCTAACCCTAAACCTAGCCCTATCCCTAGTCCTAGCCATAGCCCTTAACCTAACCCTAACCCTAGCCTTAAACCTAACCATAACTCTACTCGTAAATCTAGCCCTAGCCTTAACAAGAACTCTAGGCCTACCCCTAAAACTACCCTAACCCTAACGCTAGCCCTAGACCTAGTCTTAACCTAACACTAACCCTAACACTAGCCCTAACCCTAAACATAACCCTAACCCTAAACACAAACCTAGCCCTAACCCTAACCCTCACCCTAGCCTAGCCCTAACCCTAAACCTAATCGTAACCCTAGCCATATCCCGAATCCTAATGCTAACCCTAACCCTAACCCAAACCCTAACCCAAACCCTAGCCCTTGCCTTAGCACTAGCCCTAACCCTAACCCTAACACAAACCTAGACTTAGAACTGGCCCCAGCCCTAACCCTTACCCTAACCCTAACCCTAGCACTAGACCTAACCCTAAACCTAACCCTAACCCTATCCCTGACCCTAGCACTAGACCTAACCCTCATCCTAACCCTCACGCTAGCACTAACACTGACCCTAACCCTAGATCTAGCCCTAGCCCTAGCCCTAGCCCTATCCCTAGCTCTAACCCTAAACCTAAACCTAACCCTAACCCTAGCACTAGACCTAACCCTAAACCTAACCCTAACCCTAACCCTAAGCATAGCCCTCGCTGTAACCCTAACTCTAATCCTACCCTAGCCCTAGCCCTAAAACTAGCCGTAACCCTAACCCTAACCCTAACACTAACCCTAACCCTAGCCCTAACCCGAACCCTAACCCTAACCCTAGCCCTAGCCGTAGTCCTAGACATAGCCCTAACCCTAACCCGAACCCTAGCCCTAAAACTTACCCTAACCCTAACCCTAACCCTAGCCCTAGCCCTAACACTAACTCTAGCCCTAACCCTAAACCTAACTCTAGCCCTAGCCCTAACACTAACTCTAGCCCTAACCCTAAACCTAACCCTAACCCTAGCCCTAGACCTAGCCCTAATGTAACACTAACCCTAACACTAGCCCTAGCCATTACCCTAATCCTAACCCTAGCACAATTCCTAACCCTAACCAAAACCCTAACCCTAAACCCAAACCTAGCCCTAACCCTAACCATAACCCTAGCCTTAACCCTAACCATAGCACTAACCCAAACCCTAACCCTAACCCTAGCCCTTGCCCAAGACCTAACCCTAACCCTGACCTAACCCTAACACTAACCCTAACCCTAAAAATAGACCTAGATTGGCCCCAGCCCTACCTTACCCTAAACCTAACCTTAACCCTAGCACTAGACCTAACCCTAAGCATAACCCTAACCCTAACCAAACCCTAGCCTAACCATAACCCTAACCCTAGCCTAGCCCTAGCCTTAACCCTAACCCTAACCCTAACCTAACCATAAACTAGACCTAGCCCAGGCCCTGGCCCTAACCCTAACCCTAACCCTAACCCTAGCCCTCGCTCAAACCTTAACCCAAACCATAACCCTAACCATAGCCCTAACCTAGCACTAGCCCTAGCCCTAGCCCTAAAACTAACCCTAACCCTAGCCCTAACCCTAAACCCTAACCATAACCCTAGCCCTAGCCCTATCCCTATGCCTAACCCTAACCCTAACCCTAACCCTAACCCTAACCCTAACCCTATACCTAACCCTAACCCTAACCCTAACAATAACCCTAGCCGTAGCCCTAGCCCTAACCCTAACCCTAACCCTACTCCTTGCCCTAGCCCTAACCCTAACCCTAACCCTAACCCTAAACCCAACCCCAACAACAACCCCAACACCAACCCCAACCTTAACACCAACCCCAAGCCCAACCCAACACCAACTCCAAACCCTACCCTAACTCTAACCCTAAATCAAACCCTAACCCTAACCCGAACCCGAAACCGAACCCTCACCATAACCCTAACCCGAACCCGAACCCGTTCCCTAACCCTAACCCGAACCCGAACCCTAATGTAAACCCTAACCCTAACCCGAGCCCTAACCCTAACCCTAACCCTAACTCTAACCCGACCCGAACCCCATCCTATCTCTAACCTCGAACCCGAAACCCAACCTGAACCCAAACTCTAACGCTAAACCGAACCAGAACCCTAATTCTACTCCTAACCTTAACCATAGCCTTAGACTTAGTCATAATCCTAACTGTTAACACAACACTCGCCCTAACCTCAACCTTAACCCAACCCTAAAGCTAGCTCTAGACCTAGTCCTAACCCTAGTCCTAGGCCTAGCCCTAAACCTAACCAAGCCTTAGACCTAGCCCTAGCTATAACATAACACTATAACTAGCCCTAACCATAAACCTAACCCTAACACTAACCCTAACCCTAACCCTAACACTAACCATAACACACCCTAACTCCAACACTAAGTCTATCATAGCTCTAGCACTAGCCATATCTCTAATTATAACCCTAGCCTTAGACATATACCTAGCCCTAATCCTAATCATAACCCTAGCCCTAAACCTAGCCCTAGCCCAAACCCTAAACCAAACCCTAACACTAGCCCTAATGCTAACCCTAACCCTAGGACTAGCCCTAGGACTAGCCCTAACCCTAACAATAACCCTAGCCCTAAACCTAGCCCTAACCCAAGCCTTATCCTTAATCCTAACCCTAGACCTCTCCCTAGTGCTAACCCTAAACCTAGTCCAAGCCCTAACCCTAACTTTAAAACTAGCCCTAATGCTAACCCTAACCCTAATTCTAACCCTAATCCTAGCACTAACATTAACACTAGCACTAAAACTAACACTAATACTTGGGCACTAGCCCCAGTCCTGTCCTAGTCTTGGCCTTAAACCTAACCCTAGTCTTAGAATTAGCCCTAGTCCTAACCCTAACCCTAACCCTAACCCTAACCCTAACCCTAACCCTAACCCTAACCCTAAACCTGGCATAAGACCTAGCCCTAGTCCTTACCCTAACCCTAAGTATAGACCTAGACCTATCCCTAGCTCTAACCCTAACCCTAACTCTAAAACTAGCCCTAAGCCTAACCTTAACCCTAGACCTAATCTTAACAATAGACCTAGCCCTAGCACTAGCCCTAGGCCTAACATAAAACCAAATCCAAGCCCTAACCGTAACCCTAGCCCTAGTCCTACACCGAACCATAACCATAGCCTTAGATGTAGCCCTAGCCCTAACCATAAACCCAACACTAGCCCTAACCCCAACCATAACCCTACTCTAAATATAACTCTAGAACTAGTCCTAGCCCTAGCCCTAGGACTAGTCCAAAACCTAACCACAACCTTAGACCTACCCCAGCCATAAACATAAACCTAACATTAGCCCTAATCCTAACACAAACCCTCATAGTACCACAATCATTAATCCTAACACGAGACCTAACCCTTATCCTAATCCTAACTCTAACCATAACCCTAAACTTAGCCCAACCATAACAGTAGACCTAACCTTATCCCTAACAGTAGTCCTAGCACTAACACTAACCCTAATCATAGCCCTAACCCTAAACACAGCCCTAACACTAACACTAGCCCTAATCTTAACACTAGACCTAACCATAACACTAAAATTAACACTAACCCTAATGCTAACCCTAGCCTTAATCACAACACTAGCCCTAACCCTAGCCCTAGCCCTAACCCCACCACTAACCCTGAACCACACCCAAAACCTAACCCCAACCCTTACCCTAAACCAACCTTTACACCAACCCTGAGTCTATCACTAGCCCTAGGCTTAGCCCTAATCATAAATCTAGCCTTAGACATAGACCTAACCCTAACCCTAACCCTAATCCTACAGCTAACCCTAACCCTAAACCTAATCCTGACCCTAGCCTAATTACAACACTAGCCCTAACCCTAACTCTATCCCTAACCCTAGCCCTAACCCTAACACCAACCCTAACCCTAAACCTAGACTAATACGAACACTACACCTAACCCTAACCCAAACCCACCCTAACCCCAACCCTAAAACTATCACTAGCCGCAGCACTAGCCTTAGCCCTAATAAAACCCTAGCCATAGACATATACCTAAACTTAAACTAATCCTACCCTTAGCCTAACCCTAACCTTAAACCTAACCCTAACCCCAATCCTGACCCTAGCCCTAATCATAACACTAGAATATCCCTAACCATAACTCAAATTATAACCCTACCCATAAATTAACCCTAAACCTAGCGCTAAGCCTATCCCTAACCATATCCATAACGCTAACACTAACCCTACCAGACCCTAACATTAAAACTAACACTATCCCTAACACTAATACTAACACTAGCCCTAACCTAACCCTAAACCTAGCCCCAACCATAACCCAAACCTAGCCTGAACACTAGCCCTTAACTTAACACAAACCCAAACCCTACCCTATTCCTAATCCTAACACTAGACCTAACCCTGACACTAACCTTAACAATAATCCAAACCCTAGACCTAATCATAACAAAAAGCCCTAACCCTAGACCAAGACCTAACCCTAACCCTAACCTAAGCCCCAAAGTTCACTCTAACCCTAACACTCACCTTAACCATATCCCTAACCATAGCCCAAAACCTAACCAAACTCTAGCCTTAACCCTAACCCTAACCCTAACCCTAATTAAGCCCTAACCCTAACTTTATCCCTAACCCTAGCCCAAATCCTAACACCAACTCTAACCCTAAACCTAGACTAATCCTAACACTAGACCTAACACAAACATAACCCTAACCCTAGCCCTAAACCTAACCCTAACCCTAGCTGTAATGCTAACCCTGACCCTACACCTAACACTAACCCAAAACCTAGCCCTAACCCTAAATCTAACCCTAAACTAGCCCTAGCCCTAACCTTAACCCTAACCCTAGCTCTAAGCCTACACCTAAGACTAGCCCTAAACCTAGCCCTAAAACTAACACTAGCCCAAACCATAACAAAAACCCTAACCCTAACCCTATCCTTAAGGCCAATCCTAACACTAGAAATACCCTAACCCTAAACTTAACACTAGCCATAAAACTAACAAAAGCCCTGAAACTAGCCCAAATCCTAAACATAACCCTTACTTTAAACCAACCCTAACACCAACCATAAGTCTATCACTAGTTCTAGCACGAGGAATAGCCCTAATCATAACCATATCCATGACACTAGAACTAGCCCTAACCCTAACCCTAGCCCTAGCCCTAACCCTAACCAAAGGCTTAACCCTAACTCTAACCCTAACCCTAACCCTCACCCTAAACCAACCCTAACCCCAACCCTAAGTCTATCACTAGCCGCAGCACTAGGCTTAGCCCTAACATAACCCTAGCCGTAGACATATACCTAAACCTAACCCTAACCCTATCCTTAGCCCTAACTCTAACCCAAGTTCTAACCCTACTCAAAACCCTAACCCTAAACCTAGCCCAAAGCCTAACCATAACCCAAGGTGTAACACTAATCCTAACCCTAAACCTAGCCCTAACACTAACCATAACGCTAAAACTAACCTAATGAAAAGCCTAGCCCTAACTCTAACCCTAAACCTAGCCTTAAAACTAACACTAGCCCTAACCTTACACAAACCCTAACCCTAACCCTACCCGAATCCTAACTCTAGACCTAACCCTAACACTAACATTAACCCTAACCCTAGTCCTAACATAACAGAAGCTCTAACCCTAGGCATAGCCCTAACCTTAACCCTAACCGTAACCCTACCCCTAACCCTAACCCTCACCCTAACCCTATTCATAACCATACCCCTAACCCTAACCTTAACTCTAGCCTTAATCCTAACCCTAACCTTAATTAAGCCTTAACCTTAACAATAGCCCTAACCCAAACACTAAACCTAACCTTACCGTTACCGTAAACCAAACTAACACCAACCCTAAGTCTATCACTAGTCCTAGCACTAGGCTTCGCCCTAATCATAAACCTAGCCTTATACATAGACCTAGCCCTAACCCTAACCCAAACCATAACTCCAACACTACCACTAACCCTAACCTTAGCCAAAACCATAACCCTAACCCTAACTCTAAAATTAACCCAAACCCTGGCCGAAGCCCTAACCCTAACCCTAGCCCTAAACCTAATCCTAAACCTAGCCGTAACCATAACCATAACCATAACCATAACCATAACCATAACCCTAACCCTAGCCTTACCCTACACTAACCCTAACCCTATCTCTAATCCTAACCCTAACCCTAAGCCCAATCCTAACCCTAACCCTAATCCTAACATTAACCCTCACCCTACCCCTAGTCCTAGAACTAGCCCTGGACCTAAACCAAACCCAAGCATTAACCATAACCCTGACACTAGACCTAGCCCTAGTCCTCACACTAAACCTATTTCTAGCCCTAACTCTAGCCCAACCCATAACTCTAAAATGAACCCTAACACTAACCCTAACACTACAGCTTATCCTAGCCCTAAACCTAGCCTTTGTCCTAGGACTAGACCTAACCCTAACCCGAGAAATAAACCTAACCCTAACCCTATCCTCATCCCTAACCCTAGCACTAACACTAACACTAGCCCTACAAAAACACTAATTGTAGACATAGAACTAGCCCTAGCCCTAACCTTAATCCTAACACTAGCCCTAAACTTAACTCTAACCCTAATCCTGAACTTAGCCCTAAACCTAACCCTAACCCTAACCCTGGCCGTAGTCCTAGCCCTAGCCCTAGACCCAACCCTAACCAAAGCCCTAACCCAATACTAAACCTAACCCTACCCTATCATTGAGCTTAGCCCTAAACTTAAACCAAGCCTTAGACCTAGCCCGAGCCATATCCATAACCCTAGTACTCAACCTAACCCTAACCCTAGACCTAATCCTAACACTACCCTAATACTAACCCAAACCTAAACCTAGCCATAGCCCTAGTCCTAGGCTTGGCCCTAAACCTAACTGTGGCCTGAGACTTAGCCCTAGTTCTAGCCCTACCCCAAGACAAGACACTAACCCAAGCCCTAACCCTAAGCGCAGCCCTAGCTCTAGGACTAGTCTTAACCATAACAATAGTCTTAGACCTAGCCCAAAACCTAACCCTAACTCTAGCTCTAACAATCGTCCTAGCCCCAGACCTAGCATGAGCCCTAGACCAGCCCAAACCCAAGCCTTTACCCTAAACCTGACACTAGACCTAGCTCTAGTCCTAACCCTTAACCTAGTCCTAGCCTTAGCTCTAGCCCTAACCCTAACTCTAAAACTAGCCCTAACCCTAACCCTAGACTTAACTCTAACCCTAATCCTAGCACTAACACTAACACTAGCCCTAAAACTAACACTAACACTAGCCCTAGCCCCAGTCCTAGGCTTGGCCCTAAACCTAACCCTAGCCTTAGACCTAGACCTAGCGCTAACCCTAAACCTAACACTAGCCCTTACAGGAACCCTAACACTAGCCCTAGCCCTAACGCAAATCCTAGCCTTAACCAAAACCATAAAGCTGGCCCTAACAATAACACGAGACCTAGCCCGAACCATAACACTAACCCTAGCCCTAAAACTAACCCTAACCCTAGCCCTAGCCCTAGTCTTAACCCTAACACTAACCCTAACCCTAGCCCTAACCATAACTCTAATCCTAGCCCTAACCCTAACATTAACCCTCGCCCTGGCCCTAGTCCTAGAACTACCCCTGGACCTAAACCAAACCCAAGCATTAACCCTGACCCTGACACTAGCCGTAGCCCTAGTCCTAACCCTAAATCTAGTCCTAGCCCTAGCTCTAGCCCAAACCTAACTCTAAAACTAGCCCTAAACCTAACCCTAACCCTAGCCTTTGTCCTAGCTGTAGAACAAACCCTAAGCCAAGAAATAACCCTAACCCTAACCCTAACCTTATCCCTACCCTAATCCTAGCACTATCCCTATATCTAACCCTAAACATAGTCCTAGAATATTGCCTAGCCCTAACTCTAAACCTAACACTAGCCTTAGTCCTAACCCTAGACCTAACACTAACCCAAGAAATAACCCTAACACAATCCTTAACCCTAACCCTAAACCTAGCTCTAACTCAACCCTAGCCTTAGTGCTATCGCTAGACCTTACCCTAAATCTAGCCTTAACATTAACCCCAAACCTAGCCCTATCCCTAATCTTAGTACTGACACTAACACAAGCCCTACACTTAACCCTAACCCTAGTCCTAGAACTAGCCCTAGACCTAATCCTAACAATAGACCTAAACTTAGCCCTAATCCTAAAAATAACCCTGACCCTGAAACTAGCCCTAACTCTAACCCTACCCATAACCCTAGCACTAGTCCTAGCCCTAGCCCTAGACCTAACCACAACCAAAGCCCGAACCCCAATGCTAAACCTAACCCTATCCCTAGCATTGGGCTTGGCCCTAAACTTAAACCAAGCCTTAGACCTAGCCCTAATCCTAACCCTAGCACTAACCCTAACCCTAAACCTAGCCATAGCCCCAGACCTAGGCTTGGCCCTAAACCTAACGCTGGCCTAAGACCTAGCCCTAGCCCTAACCCTAGCCTTAGTCCTAGCCCTAGCCCATGACTTATACTAACCCAAGCCCTAACCCTAAGAACAGCTTAAGCCCTAGGCCTAGTCTTAATCCTAACAACAGCTTTAGACCTAGACCTAGCCCTAACCCTAATGATAACCCTAACCTTCACCCTAGCCCTAGTCCTAGCATGAGCGCTAGACAATCCCTAAACCCAAGCCTTAACCCTAAACCTGACCCTAGACCTAGCTCTAGTCCTAACCCTAAACCTAGTCCTAGCCCTATCTCTAGCCCTAACCCTAATTTTAAAACTAGCCCTAATCCGAACCGAACCCTAGACCTAACCCTAACGCTAATCCTAGTCTAGCACTAGCCCTAGCCCTAGGCCTAACCCAAAACCAAACCCAAGCCCTAAACATAACTCTAACTCTAACCCTAACACTAATCCTACACCTAACCTTAACCATAGCCTTAACTTAGTCATAGTCCTAACTGTTAACACAACACTAGCACTAACATTGACCTTAACCCAACCCTAAAGGTAGCCCTAGAGCTAGTCCTAACACTAGTCTAGGCCTAGCCCTAAACCTAACCAAGCCTTAGACCTAGCACTAGCTATAAACATAACACTATAACTAGCCCTAACCATAAACCTAACCCTAACACTAGCCCTAAACATAGCCCTAGCCCTAACCCTAACCACAACCCTAGCCCTAACACCCTTAACCTAGCCCTAACCCTAACCCTAACACTAACCCTAACCCTTCGTAACTCCAACACTAAGTCTATCATAGCCCTAGCACTAGCCATAGCTCAAATTATAACCCTAGCCTTAGACAAACACCTAGCCCTAATCCTAAACATAACCCTAGCCCTAAACCTTGCCCTAGCCCAAACCCTAAACCAAACCCTAACACTAGCCCTAATGCTAACCCTATCCCTAAGCCTAGCCCAAGGACTAGTCCTAACCCTAACATTAACCCTAGTCCTAAACCTAACCCTAATCATAATTTAGCCCTAACCCTAACACTAACACTAACCCTAACACTAGCCTAAATCCTAACACTAGAACTAAACCTAACACTAACATTAACCCTAACTCTAAGCCTAGCCATAATCATAACACTATACCTAACCTGAACACTAGCCCTTAACCTAACCTTGACCCTTACCCTAACCTTTACTCTAAAGCAACCCTAACCCCAACACTAAGTCTATCAAAGGCCCTAGCACTAGGCTTAGCCCTAATCATAACCCTAGATTAGAAATAGACCTAGCCATAGAACTAGCCCTAACTCTAACACTAATCCTAACCCTAACATTAGCCCTAACCCTAACAATAATCCTAGCCCTAAACCTAACCCTAACAGTGGTCCTAAAGCTAAACCTAACCCAAGCCCGAACACTAACCCTAACCCAAAACCTAGCCCTAACCATAAGCCTAAACCTAGCCCTAAACTAATATAAGCCCAAACCCTAACACTAACACTAAACCTAGACCTAACCCTAACCCTAGCCATAACGCTAAAACTAACACTAACACTAACCCTAGCCCTAAACCTAACATTAACACTTGCCTTAGCCCTAGTCCTAGAACTAGCATTGAACATAACCAAAACCATAGCATTAACCCTAACCCTGACACAAGACCTAGCCCTAGTCTGAAATCTAAACCTTTCCTAGCCCTAGCTCTGGCCCAAACTGTAACTCTAAAACTAGCCCTAATACTAACCCCAACCCTAGCCCTAACCCTAGCCCTATCCCTAACCCTAATACTAGCTTTAGTCCTAGCACTAGACCTATCCCTAAATCAAGAAATAACCATAACCATAACACTAACCCTAATCCTAAACCTAGTTCTAACCCAACCATAGCCTTAGTGCTAACGCTAGACCTTACCCAAAATTTAGCCTTAACCCAAAGGCTAACCATAACCTTATCCATATGCCTAACCCTAGCACTAACACAAATACTAGCCATACACCTCACGCTAACTGTAGTTGTAGAATTAGCCCTAGCCCTAGCCATAACCCTAATTGTAACTCTAGCCCTAGCCATAGCCCTAGACCTAACCCTAACCTAAGAAATAACCCTAACCCTACCTTAACCCTAACCCTAACCCTAAACCTAACCCTATCCCTAATTCTAGCACTAACACTAGCCATACAACTAACCTTAACCGTAGTCCTAGAACTAGGCCTAGCCCTAACATTAATCCTTACATTAGCCATAAACTTCTTCCTAACCATAACACGAGCCCTAGCACTAGGCTTTGCCCTAATCTTAACACTAGACTTAGACATAGACCTAGCCCTAACCCTATTCCTAACCTTAGACCTAACCTTAACACTAACCATAATCCTAACTGTAGCCCTAAATTAACACTAGCCCTTGACCTGACCCTAACCATAATCCTAACCCTAACCATAAACTAACCCTAAACCTAGCCCTAACCCTAAACCTAACCCTAACCCTAGTCCTAAAACTAACACTAAATCTAGCCATAATGCTAACCCTGATCCTAGCCCTAAAACTAACCCTAAAACTAGCCCTAACCCTAAACCTAACCCTAACACTACCCCAAGCTCTAACCCTAACCCTAACCCTACCCTAGCTCAAACCCTAAACCTAAACCTCACTCTAACCCTAACCCTAAAACTAACACTAGCTCCAACCCAACCCTAGCCTTAGTGCTAACACTAGACCTTACCATAAATCTAGCCTGAACCCTAACTCTAACCCTAAAACTCACCGAAGCCCTACCCCTAACAATAAACCTAAGGCCTAAACATACACCTATACCTAATCTTAACTGTAGCCCTAACGCTAACCATAACCCTAACCAAAGCCTTAATGCTAAATAAAACCCTAGCCCAAGACCTAACCTTAACCCTAGCCCAAACTCTAACCCTACTTCTAACCCTAATCCTAAACCAACCCTAACCCCAACCCTAAGTATATCACTAGCCCAAGCACTAGCCTTAACAGTACTCATAACCCTCAACTTAGACATATACCTAACCCTAAATTTAACCCTATCATTAGCGAAAACATAACCCTAATCTGAACCCTTGCCCTAATCATAACTCTAGCCCTACCCTAACCCTAACTCTAACCCAATTCTAAACCTAACTTAGCCCTAAGGTTAACACTAAGCCTAGCCGTAACACTAACCCTAAATCTAACCCTAGCTCTAAAACTAACACTAATCCTAGCACTAAACCTAAACCTAAACCTAACCCTATCCCTAGTCCTAACTCTAATGCTAGCTCTACCTAACCTTAAGCCTAGCCCTAACCCTAAAACTAAACCTAATCCTAACACTAACATTAATCTTCACCCTACCCCTAACCTAACACAAACCTTAACCCTAGCCCCAGCCCTAATCCTAACACTAGTCCTAAACCTAACACTAACCTTAACCCTAACCGTAGCCCTAATCCTAACAATAGCCCTAATCCTAACACTAAACTTAACCCTACTCCTAACCCTAAACCTAGCCCTAACCCAACCCTAACCCTAGCCCTAACTATAACCATAAAATTAGCCCTACACTAACCCTAACTCTAACCCTATCTCTAATCCTAACCCTAAACCTAACCCTAACCCTAACCCTAACCCTAACCCTAATCCTAACATTAACCCTCACCCTACCCCTAGTCCTAGAACTAGCCCTAGACCTAACCCAAAACCAAGCATTAACCCTAACCCTGACATGAGACCTAGCCTTAGTCCTAACTCTAAACCTATTCCGAGCCAATCTCTAGCCAAAATCAAACTCTAAACCTAACCCTAATCCTAACCCTAGCCCTA
>CM027388.1:125333141-125359744 GCA_015711505.1 Sylvilagus bachmani
TAGGTTAGGGCTAGGTCTAGGGCTAGGTCTAGCGCTAGGGTTAGGGTTACGGTTAGGTTTAGGGCTAGGCCTCGATTTAGTGTTAGGGCTAGGGCTTGGGTTATGTTTAGTTTTCGGGTTAGGTCTATGGCTATGTTTAGGGCTAGGGTTAGTGTTAGTTTAGGGTTAGGGTTAGGGTATATTTAGGACTAGGACTAGGGTTAGTGTTATGGTTAGGGCTAGGGCTAGGGCTCCTTTTAGGGTTATGGTTAGGGGTAGGATTAGGGTTAGGCTTAGGGTTAGTGCTAGGGCTAGGGCTAGGGCTAGGGCTACGGCTATGGCTAGGTTTAGGGTTAGGGTTTGGGTTAGGATTAGGGTTAGGTTTAGGGTTAGGATAGTGTCAGGGTTAGCGTTAGGTTTAGGTCTATGGTTAGTGTTAGTTTAGGGTTATGGTTAGGGTTAGGGTTAGGGTTAGGGCTAAGGCTAGGACTAGGGTTAGTGTTAGGGTTAGGGCTAGGGTTAGGGTTAGGGTTAGGGCTAGGCCTAATGTTAGGGTTAGGGATAGGGTTAGGGTTAGGGTTAAGGTTAGGGTTAGGGCTAGGGTTAGGGTTAGGGTTAGGGCTAGGGTGAGTGTTAGGGTTAGGTCTAGTGCTAGGGTTATGGTTATGGTTAAGTTAAGTGCTAGGGTGAGGGTTATGGTTAGGTCTAGTCCTAGGGTTAGGTCTAGTGTTAGGTCTAGTTCTAGGGTTAGGGCTAGGTTTAGGCTTAGGGTTAGGTCTAATGCTAGGATTAGGCCTAGGGTTAGGTTAGGGTTAGGTCTAGGGCCAGAGCTAGGTCTAGATTTGGATTAGGGTTAGGGTTAGGGCTAGGGCTAGGGCTAGGGCTAGGGTTAGGAGTAAGGCTAGGTTTAGGGTTAAGGTTAGTGTTAGGGCTAGGGCTAGGGTTAAGTTAGGGTTAGGTTTAGGGCTAGGGCTAGGGTTAAGTTTAGGGTTACGGTTAGTGTTAGGGCTAGGCTAGGGTTAGGGTTAGGATTAGGGCTAGGCTAGTGTTAGGGTTAGGGTTAGGCCGAGGGCTAGGGCTAGGGCTAAGGTTAGCGTTAGGGTTAGGGTTAGGGTATGGTTCGGGCTAGTCTAGTGCTAGGGTTAGGTCTAGGGTTAGGTTTAGGGTTAGGGTTATGGCTAGGGCTAGGGCTAGGTCTACGGCTAGGTTTAGGGCTAGGGCTAGGGCTAGAGCTAGGGCTCAGGTTAGCGTTAGGGGTAAAGCTGGGCTAAGTTTAGGGTTAAGTTTCGGGTTAGGGCTATGGCTAGCATTAGGGCTAGGGCTAGTGCTAGGGCTAGGTCTATGGTTAGGTTTTGGGTTAGGGTTAGGGCTAGTTTAGGGTTAAGGTTCGGGTTAGGGCTAGGGCTAAGGTTATGGCTAGGGATAGGGCTAATTTAGGGTTAGGGTTCGGGTTAGGGCTAGGGCTAGGTTTAGGTTTAGGGTTCGGGTTACAGTTAGGGTTAGGGTTAGGGTTAGGTTTTGAGCGAGGGCTAGGTTTATGGTTAAGGTTAGGATTAGGGTTAGGTTTAGGGCCAAGACCTGGTCTAGGTCTAGGGTTAGGGTTAGGTTAGGGTTAGTGTTAAGGCTAGGGCTAGGGCTAGGACTAGGGCTTGGGTTAGGGTTATGCTTAGGGTTAGTGCTCGGGCTAGGGCTAGTTCTATTTTTATTGTTAGTGTTTGGGTTAGGGTTAGGGTTAGGTTTAGGGTTAGGAATAGTGTTAGGGTTAGGGTTAGAGTTAGGGTTAGGGTTAGGGTTAGGTTTAGGGCTAGGGTTAGGGTTAGGGTTAAGGCTAGTGCTAGGGCTAGGCTAGGGCTATGGTTAGGGTTACGGTTAGTGTTAGGGTTAGGGTTTGAGCGAGTGCTAGGTTTAGGGTTCAGGTAAGGGTTAGGGTTAGGGTTAAGGCTAGGGCTAGGGCTAGGGTTAGGATTAGGGCTAGGGCTAGGACTAGGGCTAGGGCTAGGACTAGGGCTAGGGCTAGGGCTAGGGCTAGGGCTAGGGCTAGGGCTAGGTCTAGGGCTAGGGTGAGTGTTAGGGCTATTGTTATGCCTAGGGCTAGGGCTGGGTGTAGGGCTCAGGTTAGCGTTAGGGTTATGGCTAGGGCTAGTTTTGGGGTAAAGGTTCGGGTTAGGGCTAGGGCTAGGGTTAGGGTTAGGGTGAGTGTTATGGATAGGGCTATTGCTAGGGTTAGGTTTAGGGTTAGTGTTATGGCTAGGGCTAGGGGTAGGGTTAGGGTTAGGATTAGGTTTAGGGTTAGTGCTAGGTTTTGCATTACGACTAGGGCTAGGGCTAGGGCTAGGATTGGAGTTAGGGTTAGGTTTAGTGTTAGGGTTAGGTTTAGGGTGGGGCTAGGTCTAGTGCTAGGGCTAGGTACTGGGTTAGGGTTAAGGTTAGGCTTAGGGCTAGGGCTAGGGCTAGGGCTAGTCCTAGGGCTAGGGTGGCTAGGGCTAGGGATATGGCTAGGGCTAGGGCTAAGGCTAGCGCTAGGGCTAGGGCTTCGGTTAGCGTTAGGTTTAGGGCTAGGGCTGGGTTAATGGTTAGGGTTCAGGTTAGGGCTAGTGTTAGGGTTAGTGTTGGGGATAGTTGTTGGGGTTGGTGTTCGGTTTCGGGTTAGGTTTAGGTTTAGGTTTAGTGTTAGTGTTAGGGTTAGGGCTAGGGCTAGGTCTAGTGTTAGGGTTAGGGTTAGGGTTAGGATTAGGGTTAGGGCTATGCCTAGGGTTAGGTTTAGAACTAGGTCTAGGGTTAGGGTTAGAGTTAGGTTTACGTTTAGGTCTAGGGTGAGTTTTAGGGTTAGGGCTAGCGTTAGGGCTAGGGCTAGGCTTAGGGTTAGTGTTAGGTTCAGGACTAGGGCTAGGAATCGTGTTAGGGTTAGGGTTATGGTTAGGCCTAGGCCTAATGTTAGCTTTAGGGCTAGGGTTAGGGATAGTGTTAGGGTTAGGGTTAGGGTTAGGGCTAGGCCTAATGTTAGCATTAGGGCTAGGGCTAGGGCTAGGGCTAGGGTTAGGGTTAGGTCTAGTGCTAGGTTTAGGGTTAGGGTTAGTGCTAGGATGAGAGTTAGTGTTAGGTATAGTGCTAGGGTTAGTGCTAGGAATAGGATTAGGGTTTGGTCTATTGCTAAGGTTAGGGTTTTTGTTAGGGTTAGGGTTAGGGCTAGGGCCAGGGCTAAGTCTAGGGATAGGGTTAGGTTTAGGGTTAGGTCTAGGGCTAGGGATAGGGATTGGGTTAGAGTGAGGTTTAGTGCTAGGGTGAGTGTTAGGGTTAGGTGTAGTGCTAGGGTTAGGTCTAGGGTTAGGGTTAGGGTTATGATTAGGGTTAGGGTTAGGGCTAGGGCCAGGGCTAGGGCTAGGTTTAGGTTTAGGGTTAGGGTTATTCCTAGGGCTAGGGCTAGGGTTAGGTTTACGGTTAGGGTTAGGGCCAGGGCTAGGGCTAGGGTTAAGGTTAGGGTTAGGGTTAGGTTTATGGCTAGGCCTAGATTTAGTGTTATGGCTAGGGCTAGGGTTAGGGTTAGGGTTAAGGTTAGGGCTAGGGCTAGGACTAGGGTTAGTGTTAGGGTTAGTGCTAGGACTTGGGTTAGGGTTAGGGTTATGGTTAGGGTTAGGGCTAGGGTTAGGGTTAGGGTTAGGGCTTAGGCTTCTGCTAGGTCTAGGGCTACGGCTAGGGCTAGCTTTATGGTTAGGTTTTGGGTTAGGGTTAGGGGTAGGGTTAGGTTTAGGGATACTTTTATGGTTAGTGTTAAGTTTATGGGTAGAGTTAAGGTTACGGTTAGGGTTAGGGCTAGGGTTAGGGCTAGGCTAGGTCTATGGTTAGGGTTTCTGTTAGGGTTAGGATTAGGGTTAGTGTTAGGTTTAGTGTTTCAGCGAGGGTTAGGTTTAGGGTTAAGGTTATCGTTAGGGTTAGGGTTAGGGCCAAGGCTTGGGCTAGGGCTAGGTCTAGTGTTAGGGTTAATGTTAGGGTTAGGGCTAAGGCTAGGGCTAGAGCTAGGGTTAGGGTTAGCATTAGGGCTAGGGCTAGCGTTAGTTTCAAGGTGTGGGTTAGGTTTAGGGCTAGGGTTAGGGCTAGGGTTAGGGCTAGGGCTAAGGTTAGCATTAGTTTTAGGGTTAGGGTTATGTTTAGTGTAGGGCTAGGGCTAGTCCTAGGGCTAGGTCTAGGGTTAGGTTTAGGGTTAGGGTTATGGCTAGGGTAGGGCTAGGGCTATGGTTAGGGTTAGGGCTAGGGCTAGGGCTAGGGCTAGGGCTAGGGCTAGGTCTAGGGCTTGGGCTAGGGCTAGGGTAAGGGCTAGGGCTATTGTTATGCCTAGGACTAGGGCCAGGGCTAGCGCTCAGGTTAGCGTTAGGGTTTAGGATAGGGCTCTGTTTAGGGTTAAGTTTCGTGTTAGGGCTAGGGCTAGCATTAGGGCTAGGGTTAGTGTTAGCTCTAGGGCTAGGGCTAGGGTTAGGGTTAGGGTTAGGGTTAGGGTTAGGGTTATGGCTAGGGATAGGGCTAGGGCTAGGGCTAGGGTTAGGGTTAGGGTTAGGGTTAGGGTTAGTGCTAGGGTTTCCATTAGGTCCAGGGCTAGGATTATAGTTAGGGTTTGTGTTACGGTTAGGTTTAGGGTAGGGTTAGGACTAGATCTATGTCTAGTTCTAGAGTTTTGTTCAGGTTTAGGGTTAGGGCTAGAGCTAGGGCTAGGGTGCCTAGGGCTAGGGTTATGGCTAGGGCTAGGGCTAGGGCTAGGGCTCCTCTTAACGTTAGGATTAGGGCTAGGGCTAGGTTTAGGATAAGGTTTCAGGTTAGTGATCGTGCTAGGGTTAGGTTTAGAGTTAGGGTTAGAGTTAGGGCTAGTGTTAGGGTTAGGGTTGGGGTTAGGAGTTGCGGTTGGGGTTCGGTTTCGGGTTAGGTTTAGGTTTAGTTTTAGTGTTAGGGTTAGGGTTAGGGTTAGGGCTATGCCTAGGTTAGGTTTAGGTAGGGCTAGGGTTAGGGTTAGAGTTAGGGTTACGTTTAGGTCTAGGGTTAGGGATAGGGTTAGTTTTAGCGTTAGGGCAAGGACTAAGCTTAGGGTTATTGTTAGGGTTAGGGCTAGGTTTAGGGCTAGTGTTACGGTTAGGGTTAGGGTTTGGGCTAAGCCTAATGTTAGAGTTAGGGCTAGGGCTAGGGCTAGATCTAGTGTTATGGTACAGTTAGGGTTAGAGTTAGGGCTAGTGCCAGGGCTAGGTCTATGATTAGGGTTAGGTTTAGGGTGAGGTTTAGTGCTAGGGTGAGGTTTAGGGTCAGTTTTAGTGTTAGGGTCAGTGTTAGGGTTAGTGCTAGTGCTAGGGTGAGGGTTAGGGTTAGGTCTAGTGCTAGTATTAGGGCTAGGGTTAGGATTAGTGTTAGGTCTAGTGCTAGGGTTATCGCTAGGGTTAGGGTTAGGGCTAGGGCCAGGGCTAGGTCTAGATTTGGATTAGGGTTAGGGTTAGGGTTAGGGTTTTGCCTGGGGCTAGCGCTAGTGTTAGTGTTAGTGTTAGGGTTTTGCCTAGGACTAGGGCTAGGGTTAGGGTTATGGTTAGGGTTTTGCCTAGGGCTAGGGCTAGGTTTAGGGTTAGGGTTAGAATTAGGGCTAGGTCTAGGATTAAGGTTAGGGTTGGGGTTAGGTTTAGAGAAGGCTAGGTTTAGGGTTAGAATTAGGGCTAGGGTTGGTTTTAGGGTTAGGGTTAGGGCTAGGGCTAGGGCTAGGGTTAGGGTTAGTGTTAGAGTTAGGTTTAGGGCTTGGTTTAGGGTTAGTGTTAGGTTAGGGCTAGGTCTAGGTCTAGGTCTAGGGCTAGAGTTAGGGTTACGGTTAGGTTTAGTGTGAGGCTTAGATTCAGTGTTAGGGCTAGGGCATGTTAGGTTTAGGTTTTGGGTTAGTGCTAGGGCTACAGTTAGGGCTAGAGTTAGTGTTAGTTTAGGGTTAGGGTCTAGGGTTAGGGTTAGGGCTAGGTCTAGGACTTGGGTTAGTATTAGGGTTAGGGCTAGGGCTAGGGCCTGGGCTCTGGTTAGCGTTAGGTTTAGGGCTAGGGCTAGGTTTAGGGTTAGGGTTCGGGTGAGGGCTAGGGCTAGGGCTAGGGTTAGGTTTAGGGTTAGGTTTAGGGTTAGGGCTACTGTTAGGGTTAGTGTTGGGGTTAGGATTTGGGGATGGGGTTTGGTTTCAGGTTAGGTTTAGGTTTAGTGTTAGGGTTAGTGCTAGGGCTAGGGCTAGGTCTAGGGTTAGGGTTAGGGTTAGGGTTAGGTTTAGGGTTAGGATTAGGGTTAGGTTTAGGGTTAGGGCTACTCCTAGGGTTAGGTTTAGGACTAGGGCTAGGGTTAGGGTTAGAGTTAGGTTTACGTTTAGGGCTAGGGTTAGGTTTAGGGTTAGGGCTAGCGTTAGGGCTAGGGCTAGGCTTATGGTTAGTGTTAGGGTTAGGGCTAGGGCTAGGGCTAGGGTTAAGGTTAGGGTTAGGGTTAGGGCTAGGGTTAGGGTTAGGGGTAGGTCTAGTGCTAGGTTTAGGGCTAGGGTTAGTGCTAGGGTGAGGGTTAGTGTTAGGTCAAGTGCTAGTTTGAGGGTTAGTGTTAGGTCTAGTTGCTAGGGTTATGGCTAGGATTAGGGTTAGGGTTAGGTCAGTGCTAGGGTGAGGCTAGGGTTAGGGTTAGGGTTAGTGTTAGGGCTAGGGCTAGGACTAGGTCTAGATTTGGATTAGGGTTAGGGTTGGGTCTAGGGCTACGGCTAGGGCTAGGGTTAGTGTTAGGGTTAGGGTTTTCCCTACGAGTAGGGCTAGGTTTAGGGTTAGGCTTAATGATAGGGCTAGGGCTAGGGTTAAGGTTAGGGTTATGGTTAGGGTTAGGGCTAGGCTAGGGTTAGGTTTAGGATTAGGGCTAGGATTGGTTTTAATGTTAGGGTTAGGGCTAGGGCTAGGGCTAGGGTTTGGGTTAGTGTTAGGTTAGGGCTAGGTCTAGGGCATGGTCTAGGGCTAGGGTTAGGGTTACCGTTAGGTTTAGGGCTAGGCAAGATTTAGTGTTAGGGCTAGGACAACTTAGGTTTAGGTTTCAGGTTAGGGCTAGGGCTAGAGTTATGGCTAGGGTTAGTGTTAGTTTAGGACTAGGGTTAGTGTTAGGGTTAGGGCTAGGGTTAGGACTAGGACTAGGGTTAGTGCTAGGGTTAGGGCTAGTGCTAGTGTTAGGTTTAGGGTTATGGTTAGGGTTAGGGCTAGGGTTAGGGGAGGGCTATGGAGAGGGCTAGGTCTAGGGCTATGATTAGGGCTAGGGTTAGGGTTAGGGTTAGGGATAGTGTTAGGGTTAGGGTTAGGGTTAGGTTTAGGTCTAGGGTTAGGGTTAGTGTTAGGACTAGGGCTAGGACAAGGGCTAGGCTAGGGCTATGGTTAGGGTTTTGGTTAGGGCTAGGGTTAGAGTTAGGGTTAGGGTTTGAGCGAGTGCTAGGTTTAGCGTTAAGTTTAGGGTTAGGGTTAGGGTTAGGGCTAAGTCTAGGGCTAGGGTTAGGGTTATGGTTAGGGTTAGGGCTAGTGTTGGCGTCATTTTTAAGGTTAGGGTTAGGGTTAGAGCTATGGTAGGGCTTGGGTTAGGACTAGGGCTAGTTTTAGGGTTAGGGTTAGGGTTAGGGTTAGGGTAGGGCTAGGGCTAGGGCTAGGGCTAGTGCTAGGGCTAGGTCTAGGGTTAGGTTTAGGGTCAGTGTTATGGCTAGGGCTAGGACTAGGGCTAGGGCTAGGGCTAGGGCTATGGCTAGGGCTAGGGCTAGGGTGAGGGCTAGGGCTATTTTTATGCCTAGGGATAGGGCTAGGGCTAGGGCTAGAGCTCAGGTTAGCTTTAGGGTTAAGGTTAGGGCTAGGTTTAGGGTTAAGGTTTGGGTTAGGGCTAGGGCTAGCGTTAGGGCTAGGGCTAGTGCTAGGGCAAGGTCAAGGGTTAGGTTTAGGGTTAGTGTTAGGGCTAGTGCTAGGGCTAGGGCAAGGGTTACTGTTTGTTTAGGGTTAGGGTTAGGGCTAGGGCTAGGACTATTGTTAGTGTTAGTGTTAGGGCTATGGCTAGGTTTATTTTTAGGGTTATGTCTAGGGGTAGCGTTAGGTTATGGTTAGGGTTAGTGCTAGGGCTAGGTTAGGGCTAGGGCTACGGCTAGGGCTAGGGTTAGGGTTAGTGTTTGGGTTAGCATTAGGGTTAGGTTTAGTGATAGTGTTAGGGTAGGGTTAGGTTTAGGGCTAGGGTTAGGGTTAGGCTTAGGGCTAGCTCTAGGGCTAGGCTATGGCTATGGTTAGCGTTAAGGTTAGGGTTAGGGTTAGGGTTAGGTTTTGAGCGAGGGCTAGGTTTAGGGTTAAGGTTAGGGTTATGATTAGGGCCAGGGCCTGGGCTAGGGCTAGGTTTAGGGTTAGGTCTAAGGCTAGGGCTAGGTCTAGGGTTAGATTTAGGTTTATGATTATGACTAGGGCTAGGGCTAGGGCTAGGGCTAGGGTTAGGGTTTGGGCTAGGGCTAGGGCTAGGGCTAGGGCTAGTGTGAGGGCTAGGGCTATTGTATGCCTAGCGTTAGGGTCTGGGCTAGGGCTCAGGTTAGCGTTAGGGTTAAGTCTAGGGCTATTTTTATGGTAAAGCTTGGGTTAGGGCTAGGGTAAGCATTACCGCTAGGGTTAATGTTATGTCTAGTGTAGGGCTAGGGTTAGGGTTAGGGTGAGTGTTATGGCTAAGGCACTCTCTAGGGTTAGAGTTAGGGTTAGGTTTAGGTTTACTGCTAGGGATTGCATTAGGGCTAGGGCTAGGGCTAGGGCTAGGGTTAGAGTTAGGGTTAGGTTTAGTGTTACGGTTAGGTTTAGGGTAGGGCTAGGGCTAGTGCTAGGGCTAGGTCTAGGGTTAGGGTTAAGGTAGGCCTAGGGCTAGGGCTAGGACTAGGGCTAGGGTGGCTAGGGTTAGGGTTATGGCATGGGCTAGGGTTAGGGCTAGGGCTAAGCCTTGGGTTAGCATTAGGTTTAGGGCTAGGGCTAGGTTTAGGGTTAGGGTTCTGGTTAGGGCTAGGGCTAGTGTTAGGTTTAGGGTTAGGGTTAGGGTTAGGGCTAGTCTTAGGGTTAGGGTTGGGGTTATGGGTTGAAGTTGGGGTTTGGTTTCGGGTTAGCTTTAGGTTCAGTGTTAGGGTTAGGGCTAGGGCTAATTCTAGTGTTAGGGTTAGGGTAGGGTTAGGGTTAGGGTTAGGGTTAGGGTTAGGGTTAGGGCTAGGCCTAGGTTTAGGTTTTGGACTAGGGCTAGGGTTAGGGTTAGAGTTAGGGTTACGTGTAGGTCTAGGGAGAGGGTTAGGTCTGGGCTAGCATTAGGGCTAGGGCTAGGCTTAGAGTTAGGGTTAGGGTTAGGGTAGGGCTACGGCTAGGGCTAGTGCTAGGGCTAGGTCTAGGATTAGGTTTAGGGTTAGGGTTATGGCTAGGGCTAGGGCTAGGACTAGGATTAGAGTGTGGGCTAGGGCTACGGCTAGAGCTAGGGCTAGGGCTAGGGTGAGGGCTAGGGCTATTGTTATGCCTATGGCTAGGGCTAGTGCTAGGGCCTAGGTTAGCGTTAGGGTTAAGGCTAGGGCTAGGTTTAGGTTAAAGGTTCGGGTTAGGGCTAGGGCTAGTGTTAGCGCTACGGTTAGTGTTAGGTCTAGTGCTAGGGCTAGGGTTAGGGTTAGGGTGAGTGTTATGGCTAGGGCTAGGGCTAGGGTTAGGGTTAGGGTTAGGTTTAGGGTTAGTGCTAGTGTTTGCATTTTGGCTAGGGCTAGTGCTAGGCCTAGGATTAGAGTTAGGGTTAGGTTTAGTGTTAACGTTAGGTTTAGGGTAGGGCTAGGGCTAGTGCAAGTCTAGGTCTAGGGTTAGGGTTAGTGTTAGGGCTAGGGCTAGGGCTAGGAATAGGGCTAGGGTGGCTAGGGCTAGGTATATGGCTAGGGCTAGGGCAAGGCTAGGACTTGGATTAGCATTATGTTTAGGGCTAGGGCTAGGTTTAGGGTTAGGGTTCTAGTTATTGCTAGGGCTAGTGTTAGGTTTAGGGTTAGGGTTAGGGTTAGGGCTAGAGTTAGGGTTAGGGTTGGGGTTATCGGTTGGGGTTGGGGTTCGGTTTCGGGTTAGCTTTAGGTTTAGTATAAGGTTTAGGGCTAGGGCTAGGTCTAGTGTTAGGGTTCCTGTTAGGCCTAGGGTTAGGGTTAGGACTAGGGCTAGTGTTAGCGTTAGAGTTTGGGTTACGTTTAGGTCTAGGGCGAGGGTTAGGTTTGGCCTAGTGTTAGGTCTAGGGCTAGGCTTAGGGTTAGGTTTAGAATTAGGGTAGGGCTAGGGGTAGGGCTATTGCTAGGGCTAGGTTTAGTGTTAGGTTTAGGTTTAGGGTTATGGCTAGGGCTAGGACTAGGGCTAGGTCTAGGGTTAGGTTTATGTCTAGTGCTAGGTTTAGGTATAGAGTTAGTGCTAGGGTGAGGGTTAGGGTTAGGTCTAGTGCTAGGGTTAGGGCTAGGGTTAGGGTTTGGGTTAGGTCTAGTGCTAGGGTTAGGGCTAGGGTTACGGTTAGGGTTAGTTCTAGTGCTAGGGCTAGGTCTAGATTTGTATTAGGGTTAGATTTAGGGTTAGGGCTAGGGCTAAGGCTAGGGCTAGGTTTAGGGTTAGGGATAGGGTTATGCCTAGGGCTAGGGCTAGGGTTAAATTTAGGGTGAGGGCTAGGGTTAGGGTTAGGGTAGGGCTATTCTAGGGTTAGGGGTAGGATTAGGGCTAGGGTTGGTTTTAGGTTTAGGGTTAGGGCTAGGGCTAGGGCTAGGGTAAAGTTAGTGTTAGAGTTCGGTTTAGGGCTAGGGTTAGGGTTAGTGTTAGGTTAGCACTAGGTCTAGGGCTAGGTCTAGGGCTTTTGTTAGGGTTACCGTTAGGTTTAGAGCTAGGCCTAGCTTTAGGGTTAGGGCTAGGGCATGTTAGGTTTAAGTTTCGGTTAGGGCTAGGGCTAGGGTTAGGGCTAGGTTTAGTGTTAGTTTAGGGTTAGGGTTAGGGGTAGGGGTAGGGTTAGGGGTAGGGCTAGGACTAGGATTAGTGTTAGGGTTAGGGCTAGGGTTACGGCTAGGGTTAGGGTTAGGGTCAGGGTTAGGGTTAGTGCTCGGGCTAGGTCTAGGGCTACGGCTAGTGTTAGGGTTAGGTTTAGGGTTAGTGCTAGGGTTTGCATTAGGGCTAGGGCTAGGATTAGAGTCAGGGTTAGGGTTAGTGTTATGCTTAGGTTTAAGGTATGGCTTGGGCTAGTGCTTGGACTAGGTCTAGGATTGGTTTAGGGTTAAAGTTATTATTAGGGCTAGGGCTAGGGCTAGGGTTCGGGTTAACGTTAGGTTTAGGGCTAGGGCTAGGTTTACGGTTAGGGTTCGGGTTTGGGCTAGGGCTAGGGCTAGGTTTAGGGTTAGGGTTCGGGTTTGAACTACTGCTAGGGTTAGGTTTAGGGTTAGGGTTATGGTTAGGGCTAGTGTTAGGTTTAGGGTTGGGATTAGGTGTTGGGGTTGCGTTTCTGTTTCGGGTTAGGTTTAGGTTTAGTGTTAGGGTTAGGACTAGGGCTAGGTCTAAGGTTAGGGTTAGGGTTAGGGTTAGGGTTATTTTTAGGGCTAGGCCTAGTGTTAGGTTTAGTACTAGGGTTAGGGTTAGGTTTAGATTTAGGGTTATATTTAGGTCTAGGCTTAGGTTTAGGGTTAGGGCTAGCTTTAGGTCTAGGACTAGGCTTAGGGTTAGTATTAGGTTTAGGGCTAGGGTTAGGGCTAGTGTTAGGGTTCGGGTTAGGGTTAGGGCTAGGTCTAATGTTAGGGTTAGGGCTAGAACTAGGGCTAGGGTTAGGGTTAGGTTTAGCGTTAGGGATAGGGTTCGGGCTAAGTTTAGGGTTAGGGTTAGGCCTAGGCCTAGGGCTAAGGCTAGAGCTAGGGCTAGGGCTAGGGTTAGGGTTAGGGTTGGGGTTAGGGTTAGGGTTAGGGTTGGGGTTAGGGTTAGGGTTAGGGATAGGGTTATGGTTAGGGTTAGGTTTAGGGTTAGGGTTAGGGTTTAGATTAGGGTTTGGGTTTGGGTTAGGGTTAGGGTTCTGGTTCGGGGTAGGGTTAGGGTTAGGGTTCGGTTTCTGGTAAGGGTTAAGGTTAGGGTTAGGTTTCGAGTTAGGGTTAGGGTTAGGGTAGGGTTTGAGTTGGTTTTGGGTTGGGATTGGGTTTGGGGTTATGGTTAGGATTGTTGTTGGGGTAGGTATTAGGGTTGGGTTTAGGTTTAGGGATAGGGTTAGTGTTAGGGCTATGGCTAGGGCCAGGGCTAGGGTTAGTGTTAGGGATAGGGCTAGGGTTAGGATTAGGGTTAGGGTGAGGGTTAGGGTTAGGGCTAGGGTTAGGGTTAGGGTGGGGCTAGGGATAGGTCTAGGGCAAGGGTTAGGTTTATGGTTTGACTTAGTGTTAGGGTTAGGGTTAGGGATAGGGTTAGGGTTAGGTTTAGGGCTAGAGATAGGGCTAGGGCTAGGGTTAGGGTTAGGGTTTGGGTTAGGGTTAGGTTTAGGATTAGGTTTAGTACTAGGGTTAGGGTTAGGGTTCTAGTTAGGGTTAGGGTATGGGTGGGAGTTGGCGTTGTGTTGGGGTTGGGGTTGGGGTTGGGTTTGGGGTTACGTTTAGGGTTGTGGTTGCGGTTGGGATTAGGTTTGGGTTTAGGGTTATGGTTAGGGTTAGGGTTAGGGTTAGGGTTAGGGCTATGGCTAGGGCTAGGGTTCGTGTTAGGGTTAGGGCTAGGGCTAGGGTTAGGGTTAGGATTAGGGTTAGGGTTAGGGCTATGATTCGTGTTATGGTTAGGGCTAGGGTTAGGGTTAGGATTAGGGTTAGGGTTAGGGTTAGGGCTAGGGATAGATTTAGTGTTACTGTTAGGGTTAGGGTTAGGGTTTGAGCGAGGGCTAGGGTTAGGATTAGGTCTAGGGTTAGCGTTAGGGTTAGGGCTAGGGCAAGGGCTAGGTCTAGTGTTAGGGTTAGGTTTCGGATTAGGGTTAGGGTTAGTGGGAGGTTTAGTTTTAGGTCGAGTGCTAGGGCTAGGGTTAGGTTTTGAGTTTGGTCTACTGCTAGGGTTAGGGTTAGGGTTAGGGTTAGGGTTAGGGCTAGGTCCAGGGCTAGGTCTAGTGATAGGTTTAGGTTTAGGGTTAGGGCTAGTGCTAGGGTTAGAGTGAGGTTTAGTGCTAGGGTGAGGGTTAGGGTTAGGTCTAGTTCTAGGTTTAGGGCTAGGGTTAGGGTTTGGAATCGGTCTAGTACTAGGGTTAGGGCTAGGGTCAAAATTTGGGTTAGTTCTAGTGCTAGGGCTAGGTCTAGATTTGTATTAGGGTTAGAGTTAGGGTTAGGGCTAGGGCTAAGGCTAGGGCTAGGATTAGGGTTAGGGATAAGGTTATGCCTAGGACTAGGGCTAGGGTTAAAATTAGGGTTAGGGTTAGGGTTAGGGTAGGGCTATGCTACGGTTAGGTTAGTGTTAGAGTTAGCTTTAGGGCTAGGGTTAGGTTTGTGTTAGGTTAGCGCTAGGTCTAGCGTAGGTCTAGGGCTAGGGTTAGGGTCACCGTTAGGTTTAAGGCTAGGCCTAGCTTTAGGTTTAGTCTAGGGCAAGTTAGGTTTATGTTTTGGGTTAGGTCTAGGGCTAGGGTTAGTGTTAGTTTAGGGTTAGGTTATAGGTAGGGTTAGGGCTAGGGCTAGGACTAGGGTTAGTGTTAGGTTTAGGTCTAGGGCTAGGACTAGGATTAGTGTTAGGGTTAGGGCTAGGGCTAGGACTAGGATTAGTGTTAGGGTTAGGGCTAGGGTTACGGGTAGGGTTAGGGTTAGAGTCAGGGTTAGGGTTAATGGTAGGGCTAGGTCTAGGGCTACGGCTAGTGTTAGGGTTAGGTTTAGGGTTAGTGCTAGGGTTTGCATTAGGGGTAGGGCTAGGATTAGAGTCAGGGTTAGGGTTAGTGTTATGGTTAGGTTTAGGGTATGGCTAGGGCTAGTGCTTGGGCTAGGTCTAGGGTAGGTTTAGGGTTAGGGTTATTGCTAGGGTTAGGGCTAGGGCTAGGTTGAGGGTTAGTGCTAGGGTTCGGGTTAACATTAGGTTTTGGGCTAGGACTAGTTTTAGGGTTAGGGTTCATGTTTGGGCTAGGGCTAGGGCTAGGTTTAGGGTTAGGGTTCAGGTTTGGGCTAGGGCTAGGGTTAGGTTTAGGGTTAGGGCTAGTGTTAGGTTTAGGGTTGGGGTTAGGTGTTGGGGTTGCGGTTCGGTTTCGGGTTAGGTTAAGGTTTAATGTTAGGGTTAGGGCTAGGGCTAGGTCTAGGGTTAGGGTTAGGATTAGGGTTATTTTTAGGGCGCGGCCTAGTGTTAGGTTTAGTACTTGGGTTAGGGTTAGGTTTAGAGTTAAGTTATATAGGTCTAGGCTTAGGGTTAGGGTTAGGGTAGCTTTAGGTCTAGGGATATGCTTAGGGTTAGTGTTAGGGTTAGGGCTAGGGTTAAGGCTAGTTTTAGGGTTAGGGTTAGGGTTAGGGGTACGGGTAGGCCTAATGTTAGGGTTAGGGCTAGAGCTAGGGCTAGGGTTAGAGTTAGGTTTAGAGTTAGGGATAGGGTTAGGGCTAAGTTTAGGGTTAGGGTTAGGCTTAGGGCTAGGGCTAAGGCTAGAGCTAGGGCTAGGGCTATGGTTAGGGTTAGGGTTTGGGTTAGGGTTAGGGTAAGGGATAGGGTTAGGGTTAGGGTTGGGGTTAGGGATAGGGTTAGGGTTAGGGTTTGGGTTAGGGTTAGAATTCTGGTTCGGGTTAGGGTTAGGGTTCGGTTTCAATTAAGGGTTCAGGTTAGGGTTAGTGTTCGAGTTAGGGTTAGGGTTAGGGTAAGGTTTGAGTTGGTTTTGGGTTGGGTTGGGGTTGGTGTTATGGTTAGCGTTGTTGTTGGGGTAGGTATTAGGTTTGGGTTTAGGTTTAGGGTTAGGGTTATGTCTATGGCTTTTGCTAGGGCTAGGGTTAGTGTTAGGGCTAGAGCTAGGGTTAGGGTTAAGGTTAGGGTTAGGGTTAGGGTTAGGGTTAGGGTTAGGGCTAGGGTTAGGTTTAGGTTTAGTGCTAGGGATAGGGCTAGGGCTAGGGTTAGGGTTAGGAATAGGCTTAGGGTTAGGTTTAGGGTTATGGCTAGGTCTAGGGCGAGGGCTAGGGCTAGATTTAGTGTTAGTGTTTGAGCGAGGGCTAGGGTTAGGGTTAGGGTTAGGGTTAGGGTTAGGGTTAGGGATAGGGTTAGAGCAAGGGCCTGGTCTAGGGCTATGGTTAGGTCTAGGTTTAGGGGTAGCGTTACGGCTAGGGCTAGGACTAGGGCTAGGGCTAGGCTAGGGCTAGCGTTAGGGTTAGGTTTAGTGTTAGTGTTTGAGCGAGGGCTAGGGTTTGGTTAGTTTTAGGGTTAGGGTTAGGGTTAGGGATAGGTTTCAGCAAGGGCCTGGGCTAGGGCTATGGTTAGGGTTAGGTTTAGGGGTAGGGTTACGGCTAGGGCTAGGGCTAGGGTTAGGGTTAGGTTTAGGGTTAGAGCTCGGGCTAGGGCTAGGGTTCGTGTTAGGGCCAGGTTTATTGTTAGTGCTAGGTTCAGGTTAGGGTTAGGTCTAGTGCTAGCGTTACGGTTAGGGTCAAGGTTAGTGCTAGGTTGAGGGTTAGGGTTAGGGTTAGGGTTGGGGTTAGGGTCAGGGCTAGGGTTAGGTTTAGGTTTAGGGTTTGGTCTAGTGCTAGGATTAGGAATAGGGTTAGGGAAGGCTTAGGGTTAGGGTTAGGGTTTGGTCTAGTGCTAGGGTTAGGGTCTCGGCTAAGGTTAGGGCTAGTGTTAGGGTTAGTGTTAGGGTTAGGTTTAGGCTAGGTCTAGGGCTAGGGCTTGTGCTAGGGCTAGGTCTCAGGTTAGGTTTAGGGTTAGGGTTAGGGCTAGGGCTAGGGCTAGTGCTAGGGTTAGGGCTAGGGCTAGGGCTAGGTCTAGGGCTAGGACTATGCCTAGGGCTATTGTTATGCCTAGGGCTAAGGCTAGGGCTAGGGCTCATGTTAGCGTTAGGGTTAAGGCTAGGGCTAGGTTTAGGGTTAAGGTTCGGTTTAGGGCTAGGGCTAGCGTTAGGGCTAGGTTTAGTGTTAGGTCTAGGGCTAGGGCTAGGATTAGGGTTAGGGTTAGGGTTAGTGTTATGTCTACGGCTAGGGCTATGGTTAGGGTTAGGGTTAGGGTTAGTGCTAGTTTTTGCATTAGGGCTAGGGCTAGGGCTAGGTATAGGATTAGAGTTAGTGTGAGGGTTAATGTTAGGGTTAGTTTTAGGGTAGGGCTAGGGCTAGAACTAGGGTTGGTCTTCGGTAGGTTTAAGGTTAGGGTTAGGGCTAGGGCTAGGGCTAGTGCAAGGTGGCTAGGGCTAGGTATACGGCTAGGTATATGGCTAGGGCTAGGGCTAGGGCTCGGGTTAACGTTAGGTTTAGGGCTAGGGCTACGTTGAGGGTTAGGGTTCGGGTTAGGGCTAGGGCTAGGGTTAGGTAGGGTTACGGTTAGGGTTAGGGCTAGTGTTAGGGTTAGGGTTGGGGTTATGGGTTTGGGTTGGGGTTTGGTTTCGGGTTAGGTTTAGTTTAGTGTTAGGGTTAGGGCTAGGGCTAGGGCTAGGGCTAGTGTTAGGGTTAGGGTTAGGATTAGGTTTAGAGTTAGGGCTAGGTCTAGGTTTAGGTTTAGTACTAGGGTTAGGGTTAGTGTTAGAGTTAGGGTTACATTTAGGTCTGGGGTTAGGGTTAGGTATAGGGCTTGCTTTAGGGCTAGGGCTAGGCTTAGGATTATTGTTAGGGTTTGGGCTAGGGCTAGGGCTAGGGTTAGGGTTAGGGTTAGGGCTAGGCCTAATGTTAGGTTTAGGGCTAGAGCTAGGGCTGGGATTAGGGTTATGTTTAGGGTTAGGGTTAGGGTTAGGTTTAGGGTTAGGGTTAGGGTTAGGCCTAGGGCTAGGGCTAAGACTAGAGATAGGGCTAGGTTTAGGGTTAGAGTTTGGGTTAGGGTTAGGGTTAGGGTTGGGGTTTAGATTAGTTTCGGGTTTGGGTTAGGGTTCTCGTTCGGGTTAGGGTTAGGTTTAGGTTTCTAGTTCGGGTTAGGGTTAGGGTTAGGGTTTGAGTTAGGGTTAGGGTTAGGGTAGGGGTGGGAGTTGTGGTTGGGTTGGGGTTGGGGTTGGGGTTAGGGTTAGTGTTGTGGTTGGGGTTGGGATTATGGTTGGGTTTATGGTTAGGGTTATGGTTAGGGCTATGCCTAGGGCTGGGGTATAATGTTAGGGTTAGGGCTAGGGCTAGGGCTAGGGTTAGGGTTAGGATTAGTGTTAGGGTAAGAGCTAGGGTTAGAGTTAGTGTTAGGGCTATGGATAGGGCTAGGGCTAGGACTAGGGCTAGGGTTAGGCTTAGGGTTTGAGTTAGGGTTAGGGTTAGGGTTAGGGTTTGAGCGAGGGCTACGGTTAGGGTTAGGGCTAGTGTTAGGTTAAGGGTTAGGGTTAGGGTTAGGGTTAGGTCTAGTGCTAGTGTTAGGGTTATGGTTAAGGTTAGTGCTAGGTTGAGTATTAGAGTTAGGTCTAGTGCTAGGGTCAGGGCTAGGGTTAGGGTTAGGTGTAGCGTTAGGTCTAGTGCTAGGATTAGGGATAGGGTTAGGGAAGGGTTAGGGTTAGGGTTAGGGTTAGGGCTAGAGTTAGGTCTAGGGTTGGGGTTAGGGTTAGGGTTAGGTTTAGGGTTCGGGATAGTGTTAGGGTTAGGTTTAGGCTTAGGGTTTAGATTAGGGTTCGGGTATGTGTTAGGGTTAGGGTTCTGCTTCGGGTTAGGGTTAGGGTTAGGTTTAGGGTTTGGGTACGGGTACGGGTTAGGGTTAGCGTTAGAGTTAGGGTAGGGTTATGATTTGGGGTTGGGTTGGGGTTACGGTTATGGTTAGGGTTATGGTTGTGGTTGGGGTTTGGATTAGGGTTGAGTTTAGGGTTAGGGTTAGGGCTAGGGTTAGGGAGAGGGTTAGGGTTGGGGTTTTGGCTAGGGTCAGGGCTGGGGCTAGGGCTAGGGCTAATGTTAGGGTTAGGGTTTGGGTTAGAGTTAGGGTTAGGGTTAGGGTTAGGGCTAGGGTTAGGTTTAGGGTTAGGGTTAGTGTTAGGGTTAGGAATAGGGTTAGGGTTAGGGTTAGGGTTAGGGTTACGGTAAGGGCTAGATTCAGGGTTAGGGTTAGGGCTAGGGCTAGGGCTAGGGCTAGGGCTAGGCTAGGGCTTTGTTTAGGGTTAGCGTTAGGGTTAGGGTTTGAGCGAGGGCTATGGTTTGGTTTAGGGCTAGGCCTAGGGTTAGGGTTATGGTTAGTGTTAGATTTAGGGTTCGGGTTGGCCTAGGGTTATAGTTAGGGTTAGGTTTAGGGTAGGGTTAGGGCTAGAGCTAGTGCTAGGGCTAGGTCTATGGTTAGGTTTAGGGTTAGGGTTAGGGTTAGGGCTAGGGCTAGGGCTAGTGCTAGGGTTACGTTTAGGGCTAGGGCTAGGGCTAGGGCTAGGGCTAGGGTTAGTGTTAGGTTTAGGACTAGGGCTCGGGTTAGGGTTATGTTTAGGGTTAGGGTTATGGCTAGGGTTAGGGTTAGGGTTAGGGCTAGGATAGGGTTAGGTCTAGGGCTAGGGCTAGGTTAGGGTGAGGGTTTGAGTTAGGGTTAGGGTTAGGGTTAGGGCTAGGGTTTGGGAGACGGTTAGGTTCGGGGTTAGGGCTAGGGCCAGGGCTAGGGCTAGGGTTAGGGTTTGAGTTAGGGTTAGGGTTTGGGTTAGGGTTAGGGTTAGGTTTAGGTTTAGGTTTCGATCTAGGGTCTGGGCTAGGGCCAGCGTTAAGTTTAGGGTTAGTGCTTGGGTTACGGCTAGGGCTAGGGCTATGGTTAGGGTTAGGTTTAGGGTTAGAGCTAGGGCTAGGTCTAGGGTTAGGTTTAGGGCTATTTTTAGGGTTAGTGCTAGGGTGACGGTTAGTGTTAGGTCTAGTGCTAGGGTTAGGGTTAGGGTTAAGGTTAGTGCTAGGTTGAGGGTTAGGGTTAGGGTGAGGTCTATTGTTAGGGTTAGGGCTAGGGTTAGGGTTAGTTTTAGGGTTAGTTCTAGTGCTATGTTTAGGGATAGGGTTAGGGAAAGGTTAGGATTTTGGTAGGGCTAGGGCTAGGATTAGGGCTAGGTCTAGGGTTAGGGTTAGGTTAAGGCAAGGTTTAGGGTTTGGATTAGGGCTATGTTTAGGGATAGGGTTAGGGTCAGGGTTAGGGTTAGGGTTATGGTTAGGGTTACGGTAAGGGCTAGAGTCAGGGTTAGGGTTAGGGCTAGGGCTAGGGCTAGGGCTAGGCTAGGGCTTTGTTTAGGGTTAGGGTTAGGTTTTGAGCGAGGGCTAGGGTTTGGTTTAGGACTAGGCCTAGGTTTAGGGTTAGGGTTAGTGTTAGGGTTAGGGTTAGAGCTAGGCCTAGGGTTAGGGTTAGGTTTAGGGTTATGATTAGGGTTAGGGATAGGGTTAGGATTAGGGTTAGGGTTACAGTTAGGGTAAGGGCTAGAGTTAGGTTTGGGCTTAGGGCTAGGGCTAGTGCTAGGGCTAAGCTAGGGCTTTGGTTAGGGTTAGGGTTAGGTTTAGGGTTAAGGTTAGGGTTTGAGCGAGGGCTAGGGTTTGGGTTAGGGCTAGGGTTATGGTTAGGGTTAGGGCTAGGGCTAACCTAAGCCTGCGGTTAGGGTTAGGGTTAGGGTTAGGGTTAGGGTTAGGGTTAGATCTAGGGTTAGGGTTAGGGTTACGGTTAGTCTTAGGTCTAGTGCTAGGGCTAGTGTTAGGGTTAGGGTTAGGTTTACGGTTAGGGCTAGGGCCAGGACTAGGTCTAGGGTTAGAGTTAGGGTTAGGGTTAGTGCTACGGCCAGGGTTAGGGTTAGGGTAGCATTAGCGCTATGGCAATGTTTAGGTTTAGGTTTAGGTTTAGTGCTAGGGTTAGGGTTAGGGTTAGGTCTAAAGCTAGGGTTAGGGCTTGGGTTATGGTTAGGTCTAGTGCTAGGGTTTGGGCTAGGGTTTGGTTTAGGGTTAGTGCTAGAGCCAGCGCTAGGTCTAGATTTCGGTTAGGGTTAGGGATAGAGCTAGGGCTTCGGATAGGGTTGGGGTTAGGGATAGGGTTAGGGTTAGGGTTAGGGTTTGAGCGTGGTCTAGGGTTAGGATTAGGGCTAGGGTTAGGGTTAGGTTTAGGGCTAGGGCTAAGGCTAGGGCTAGGGTGAGGGTTAGGGTTAGCGTTAGGGCTAGGGCAAGGGCTAGGGCTAGGTTTAGGTTTAGGTTTAGGGTTAGTGTTAGGGCTAGTGTTAGGGTTCGGTTTGGTGTTAGGGGTTTGGTTTGGGGTTAGGGTTATGGCTAGGGTTAGGTCTAGGGCTAGGGTTAGGGTTAGGGTTAGGCTTAGGGTTGGGTTTAGGGTAGGGCTAGGGCTAGGTCTCGGGTTAGGTTTAGGGTTAGGGTTATGGGTAGAGGTAGGTCTAGGTCTAGGGTTAGGGTTAGGGCTAGGGCTAGGGCTAGCGCTAGGGCTAGTGCTAGGGTGAGGGCTAGGGCTATTGTTATGCCTAGGGCTAGGCCTGGGCTAGGTCTCATGTTAGCGTAAGGGTTAAGTCTAGGGCTAGCTTTATGGTTAAGGTTCAGGTTAGGCCTAGGGCTAGCGTTAGCGCTTGGGTTAGTGTTGGGTCTATGGCTAGGGATAGGGTTAGGTTTAGGGTTAGGTTTATGGCTAGGGCTAGTGCTAGGGTTAGGGTTAGGGTTAGGTTTAGGTTTAGTGCTAGGGTTTGCATTAGGTCTAGGGCTAGGGCTACGGATAGGTTTAGAGTTAGGTTTAGGGTTAGTGTTAGGGTTAGGTTTAGGGTAGGGCTAGTGCTAGTGCTAGGGCTAGGTCTTGGGTAGGTTTGGGTTAGGGTTAGGGCTAGGGCTAGGACTAGGGCTAGAGCTAGGGCTAGGGCTAGGGCTAGGGTTAGGTTTATTGTTTTAGGTTTAGGGCTAGGGCTAGGTTTAGGATTAGGTTTCGGGTTATGGCTAGGGTTAGGGTTATGTTTAGGTTTAGGGTTATGGTTAGGGCTAGTGTTATGGTTAGGGTTGGGGTTATGGGTTCTGGTTGGGGTTCAGTTTCGGGTTATGTTTAGGTTTAGTGTTAGGGTTAGGGCTAGGGCTAGGTCTTGGGTTAGGGTTAGGGTTACGGTTAGTGCTAGCGTAGGTTTAGGGTTAGGTCTAGTGCTAGGGTTAGGGCTAGGGTTAGGGTTAGTGTTTGGTCTACTGCTAGGGTTAGGGTTATGGCTAGGGTTAGGGATCGGGCTAGCGTTAGAGTTAGGGTTAGGCTAGGGTAGGGCTATGGCTAGGGCTAGTGTTAGGGCTAGGTCTAGGGTTAGGTTTAGGGTTAGGGTTATGGGTAGGGCTAGGGCTAGGGCTAGGGTTAGGGTTAGGGAGGGCTAGGGCTAGGCTGAGGGCTAGGGCTATAGTTATGCCTAGGGCTAGTCTAGGGCTAGTGCTCAGGTTAGCGTTAGGGTTAAGGCTATGGCTAGATTTAGGGTTAAGGTTCGGGTTAGGGCTACGGCTAGCGTTAGGGCTAGGGTTAGTGTTAGGTCTAGGGCTAGGGCTAGGGTTTTGGTTAGGGTTAGGGTTAGGGTTATGGCTAGGGCTAGGGCTAGGGTTAGGGTTAGGTTTAGGTTTAGGGTTAGTGCTAGGGTTTGCATTAGTTCTAGGGTTAGGGCTACAGATAGGATTAGAGTTAGGGTTATTGTTAATGTTTGGGTTAGGTTTAGGGTAGGGGTAGGGCTAGTTTTTGGGCTATGTCTTGGGTAGTTTTAGGGTTAGCGTTAGGGTTAGGGCTATGGCTAGTCCTAGGGCTAGGCCTGGGTTCAGGTTAACGTTAGGTTTAAGGCTAGGGCTAGGGCTAGGTTTAGGTTTAGGGTTAGAATTAGGGCTAGTGTTAGGTTTAGGGCTTGGGTTAGGGGTTGGGGTCGGGGTTCGGTTTCGGGTTAGGTTTAGGTTTAGGTTTAGTGTTAGGGTTAGGGCTAGGGCTAGGTCTTGGGTTAGGGTTACATTTAGGTCTAGGGTTAGGGTTAGTGTTAGGGCTAGGCCTAGGGTTAGGTTTAGTACTAGGGTTAGAGATAGAGTTAGAGTTAGGGTTACATTTAGGTCTAGGGTTAGGGTTAGGGTTAAGGCTAGCTTTAGGGCTAGGGCTAGGCTTAGAGTTAGTGTTAGGGTTAGGTCTAGGGCTAGGGCTAGTGTTAGGGTTAGGTTTAGGTTTAGGGCTAGGCCTGATGTTAGGTTTAGGGCTAGAGCTAGGGCTGGGGTTAGGGTTAGATTTAGGGTTAGGGTTAGGGTTAGGTTTAGGGTTAGGGTTAGGCCTAGGGCTAGGGCTAAGACTAGAGCTAGGGGTAGGGTTAGGGTTTGGGTTTGCATTAGGGTTAGGGTTAGTGTTAGGGTTAGGGTTAGGGTTAGGGTTTAGTTTTAGATTAATGTTCAGGTTAGGGTTAGGGTTCTGGTTCAGGTTAGGGTTAGGGTTAGGGTTCGTTTTCGGGTTAGGGTTATGGTTAGGGTTTGAGTTAGAGTTAGGGTTAGGGTTAGGGTCGGTGTGGGAGTTATTTTTGGTTTGGGGTTGGAGTTGGGGTTGGGGTTGGGGTTAGGTTTGTGGTTGGGGTTGGGATTAGTGTTGGATTTAGGGTTAGCGTTAGGGTTAGGGCTATGGCTAGGGCTAGGGTTAGTGTTAGGGTTAGGGCTATTGCTAGGGTTAGGGTTAGGGTTTGAGTTAGGATTAGGGTTAGGGTTAGGGTTAGGCCTATGGTTAGGAATAGGGTTAGGGTTGGGGTTAGGATTAGGGTTAGGGTTAGGGTTAGGGCTAGGGTAGGTTTAGAGTTTGGGTTAGGGTTAGGGTGAGGGTCAGGGCTAGTGTTAGGTTTAGGGTTAGGGCTAGGGCTAGGGCTAGGGCTAGGCTAGGGCTATGGTTAGGGTTAGGGTTGGGTTAGGGTTAGGGATAGAGCCAGGGCCTGGGCTAGTGTTAGGGTTAGGGTTAGGGTTAGTGGTAGTGTTACGGCTTGGGCTAGGGCTATGGTTAGGTTTAGGTTTAGGGTTAGAGCTAGGGCTAGGGCTAGGGCTAGGGCGAGGGCTAGGGTTAGGGTTAGGGCTAGGTTTAGGGTTAGTGCTAGGGTGAGGGTTAGTGTTAGGTCAATGCTAGGGTTAGGATTAGGGTTAAGGTTGGTGCTAGGTTAAGGGTTAGCATTAGGGTTAGGTCTACTGCTACGGTCAGGGCTAGGGTTAGGGTTAGGTTTAGTGTCAGGTCTAGTGCTAGGATTAGGGATAGGGTTACGTTTGGGTTAGGGTTAGGGTTAAGGTTAGGGTACGGGGTTGAGTCAGGGTTAGGGTTAGGGCTAGGCCTAGGGCTAGGGCTTGGCTAGGGCTTAGTTAGGGTTAGGGTTAGGGTTAGGGTTAGGGTTAGAGTTTGAGCAAGGGCTAGGGTTTGTGTTAGGGTTAGGGCTAGGGCTAAGGCTAGGGCTAGGGTGAGGGTTAGGGTAAGGGCTAGAGTTAGGGTTGGGGTTAGCGCTAGGGCTAGGGCTAGGGCTAGGTTAGGGCTTTGGTTAGGGTTAGGGTTAGGGTTACGGTTTGAGTTAGGTCTAGGGTTTGGGTTAGGGCTAGGGTTATGGTTAGGGTTAGGGCTAGGGCTAAGCCTAGGCCTACAGTTAGGGTTAGGTTTAGGTTTAGGTTTTGGGTTAGTGTTAGGGTTAGGGTTAAGTCTAGGGTTAGGGTTAGGTTTAGGGTTAGGGCTAGGGCTAGGGATAGTGTTATTGTCAGGGTTAGGGTTAGGGTTAGGGCTACGGCTAGGGTTAGGGTTAGCGTTACGTTTAGTGCTAGGGTGAGGGTTAGGGTTAGGTCTAAAGCTAGGGTTATGGCTGGGGTTATGGTTAGGTCTAGTGCTAGGGTTAGGGCTAGGGTTTGGTTTAGGGTTAGTGCTAGGGCCAGCGCATGTTCTAGATTTGGGTTAGGGTTAGGGTTAGTGCTAGGGCTGCGTCTAGGGTTAGGGTTAGGGCTAGGGTTTGGGTTAGGGTAGGGCTAGGGCTAAGGCTAGGGCTCGGGTGAGGGTTAGGGTTAGCGTTAGTGCTAGAGCAAGGGCTAGGGTTAGGGTGAGGGTTAGGGTTAGGGTTAGGGCTAGGGCTAAGTCTAGGGCTAGGGTGAGCGTTAGGGTTAGCATTAGGGCTAGGGAAAGGGCTAGGGTTAGGGTTAGTGTTAGGGTTAGGGTTAGGGTTAGTGCTAGGGTGAGTTTTAGTGTTAGGTCTAGTGCTAGGGTTAGGGCTAGGGTTAGGGTTAGGGTTTGGTCTAGTGCTAGGGTTAGGGTTAGGGTTAGGGTTAGGGTTAGGGCTAGGGCAGGCGTTAGGTTTGGTGTTAGGGTTAGGGTAGGGCTACGGCTAGGGCTAGTGTTACTGCTAGGTCTAGGGTGAGTTTTAGGGTTAGGCTTATGGGTAGGGCTAGGGCCAGGTCTAGGGTTTTGGTTAGGTTTAGGGTTAGAGCTAGGGCTAGGGCTAGGGCTAGGGCTAGGGCTAGGGCTAGTACTAGGGTGAGGGCTAGGGCTATTGTTATGCCTAGGGCTAGGGCTAAGGTAGTGCTCAGTTTAGTATTAGGGTTAAGGCTAGGGCTACATTTAGGGTTAAGGTTCGGGTTAGGGCTTGGGCTAGCGTTAGGGCTAGTGTTAGTGTTAGGTCTAGGGTTAGGGTGAGGGTTAGGTTTAGGGCTAGGGCTATGTTTAGGGTTAGGTTTCGGGTTAGGGCTAGGGCTAGGGTTAGGTTTAGGTTTAGGGTTAGGGCTATCTTAGGGTCAGGGTTGTGGTTAAGTGTAGCGTTACGGCTTGGGCTAGGGCTATGGTTAGGGTTAGGTTTAGGGTGAGAGCTAGGATTAGGGCTAGGGCTAGGGCTAAGGCCAGGGTTAGGGTTAGGGCTAGGTTTAGGGTTAGTGCTAAGGTGAGGGTTAGTGTTAGGTCTAGTGCTAGAGTTAGGGTTAGGGTTAAGGTTAGTGTTAGGTTAATGGTTAGCGTTAGGATTAGGTCTAGTGCTTGGGTCAGAGCTAGGGTTAGGATTAGGGTTAGGGTTATGTCTAGTGCTAGGATTAGGGATAGGGTTAGGTTTGGGTTAGGGTTAGGGTTAGGGGAAGGGCTAGAGTCAGGGTTAGGTTTAGGGCTAGGGCTAGGGCTAGGGCTAGGCTAGGGCTTTGGTTAGGGTTAGGGTCAGGGTTAGGGTTAGGGTTTGAGCGAGAGCTAGGGTTTGGGTTAGGGCTAGGGTTATGGTTAGGGTTAGGGCTAGGGCTAAGGCTAGGCCTACGGTTAGGGTTAGGGTTAGGGTTAGGTTTAGGTTTTGGTTTAGTGTTAGGGTTAGGGTTAAGTCTAGGTTTAGGGTTAGGTTTAGGGTTAGGGCTAGGGCCAGGACTAGGTCTATGGTCAGGGTTAGGGTTAGGGTTAGGGCTATGGCTAGGGTTAGGGTTAGGGTTATGTTTAGTGCTAGGGTGAGATTTAGTGTTAGGTCTAAAGCTAGGGTTAGGGCTGGGGTTATCGTTAGGTCTAGTGCTAGGGTTAGGGCTAGGGTTTGGTTTAGGGTTAGTGCTAGGGCCAGTGCTAGGTCTAGATTTGGGTTATTGTTAGGGTTAGAGCTAGGGCTACGGCTAGGGTTAGGGTTAGGGTTATGCCTAGGGCTACGGCTAGGGTTAGGGTTAGGGCTAGGGTTTGGGTTAGGGTTAGGGCTAGGGCTAAGTCTAGGGCTAGGGTGAAGGTTAGGGTTAGCGTTAGGGCTAGGGCAAGGGCTAGGGCTAGGGTGAGGGTTAGGGTTAGGGTTAGGGTTAGGGTTAGGGTTAGGGCTAGGGTTAGGGTTAGGTTTAGGTTTAGGCTTAGGGTTAGTGCTAGGGTGAGTTTTAGTGTTAGGTCTAGTGCTAGAGTTAGGGCTAGGGTTAGGGTTAGGGTTTGGTCCAGTGCTAGGGTTAGGGTTAGGGTTAGGGTTAGGGCTAGGACAGGCATTAGGTTTAGTGTTAGGGTTAGGGTAGGCCTCAGCTAGGGCTAGTGTTAGGGCTAGGTCTAGGGTTAGGTTTAGGTTTAGGCTTATGGGTAGGGCTAGGGCTAGGTCTTGGGTTTGGTTAGGTTTAGGGTTAGAGCTAGCGCTAGTGCTAGGGCTAGGGCTACGGCTAGCGCTAGGGCTAGGGCTAGGGCTACTGTTATGCCTAGGGCTAGGGCTAGGGCTAGTGCTCAGGTTAGTATTAGGGTTAAGGCTAGGGCTACGTTTAGGGTTATGGTTCGGGTTAGGCCTAGGGCTAGTGTTAGGGCTAGGGTTAGTGTTAGGTCTAGGGGTAGGGCTAGGTTTAGGGTTAGGTTTCGGTTAGGGCTAGGGCTAGGGTTAGGTTTAGGGTTAGGGTTAGGATTAGGGCTAATAATAGGGTTAGGCTTGGTGTTAGGGGTTGGGTTTGGGTTCGGTTGCGGGGTTAGGTTTAGGTTTAGTGTTAGGGTTAAGGCTAGGGATAGGCCTTGGTTTAGGGTTAGGGTTAGGGCCAAGCCTAGGGTTAGGTTTAGTACTAGGGTTAGGGTTAGGGTTAGAGTTAGGGTTACATTTAGGGTAGTGTTAGGGTTAGGTTTAAGGCTAGCTTTAGTGCTAGGGCTAGGCTTAGGGTTAGTGTTAGGGTTAGGTCTAGGGCTAGGGCTAGTGTTAAGGTT
>CM027388.1:125360244-125372478 GCA_015711505.1 Sylvilagus bachmani
CATAACACTAACACTAACCCCAGCTGTAGCCCTACCCTAATGCTAACACTAGACATAACACTAAAGGTAACTCTAAAGCTCGCCCTAAACCTAATCCTAAACCTAAACCTAACCCTAAACCTAACCATAACTGAAACCTAACTCTAACGCTAGCCCTAACCCTAGCCCTAATCCACACCCAAACCCTAACACTAAACCTAGCCCAAACCCTAACACTAACCCTAGGCCTAACCCTAAACCTAACTCTAACCCTAGCCCTGCTACTAGCTCTAAACCTAACCCTAAACCTATTCCAGACACTAACCTTAAACCTAACTCTGACCCTAACATTAAACTTAACCCTAACCCTACACTAATATTAATTCTAAACATACCCCTCACCCTAGACCTAATCATAACACTAGTGTTAACACTAACCCTGATTGTAAGGCTAATCCGAACCCTAACCCTAACCCTGACATTAAACCTAACCCTAACACTAAAAATTACCTTAGCCATAACCCTAACCCTAGCCCTAATCGTAACCCTAGCACAACCTCAGCCATGGCCATACCCCTAACCCTAACATGAGACATAACACTAACCGTAACTCTAACCCTCGCCCTAAACCTAATCTTAAACCTAATCATAACCCTAACCCTAGGCCTAACCCAAAACCTAACTGTAACCCTAGCACTAAACCTAAACCTAATCCAAACCATAACCCTAACCCTAAGCCTAGCCCAACCCTAACCCTAAACCTAGACATAACCCTAGTCCTAAGCCTAGCCCTAACCCTAAAACCAAACGTAACCCTAAGCCAAACCCTCACCTTCACACTATCCTTAATGCTAACCCTAATCCTCATTCAAGCCCTAATCATAACACTATTGCTAACCCCAGCCCAAACCCTAACCCTAACCCTAACACTAGACATAAGGCTAACCCTAACCCCAACCCTCGTTCTAAACCTAACCCTAAACATAACCCTAACCCTAACACTAGCTCTAACATGAACCCTAACTCTGACAGTAGCCCTAACACTAATCCTAATCCTAACCCTAACCCTAAGGCTAAGCCAATCCAAACCATAACACTAACACTAGCCCCAATCTGAACTCTAACCCTACCCATAAATCAACCCTAAACCTAGCACTAAACCTAACCCTAAACCTATCCCAAACCCTTAACCTAAATCTAGCTCTAAAACTAACAATAACCCTAACATTAGTATTAACCGTAAACCTAACCCTCATCCTAGCACTAATCACAACACTAGCTAACCCTAAAAATAACCTAAGTCTTAACGCTAACCTTAGCCCTAGCCCTAGCACTAACCCTAACCCTAACGCTAATGCTAACCCTAACCCAGGCCTACGCAATACCCTAACACTAACCCTAATGTTAATGAAAACAATAATTCTAGCTCTAGCCCTAGCCCTAGCCCTACCACCTACCCTAACATGAACCATAACCCTAGCCCTAACCCTAGGCCTAGCCCTAACCCTAACCTTAACCCTAACCCTAACACTAAACCTAGCCCTAGCCATTACCCTAAATATAACCCTAGCCCTAGAACTAGCCCTGGCCATAACCCTAACCCTACCCTAACGCTAACCCTAGCCCTAACCCTAAACTACCCTAACCCTAACCCTAGCCATAGCCCTAGTCCTAACCCTAACCCTAAACACAACCCTAGCCCTAACCCTGACCCTAACATAGTAGCCTAGCCCTAACTCTAACCCTACACCTAACCCTAGCCCTAGTCCTAAACATAAACTTAACACTGACCCTAACCCTAACCCTAACCCTAACCCTAGTCCTAGCCCTAACCCTAAACATAACCAGAGTCCTAGCCTTAGCCCTAGCCCTAGACATAACCCTAGGTGTAGCCCTAACCCTAACCCTAAACACAATCCTAGCCCCAACCCTAACCCTAAACCTAGCCTACCACTAAACAAAAACCTAACCCTAATCCTAGCCTTAAACCTAACCTTAACACTAACCCTAGCCCTAACTCTAACCCTATCCCGAGCCCTAGCCCTAGCCCTAGCCCTAAATCTAACCTTAACCCTAGCACTAGCCATAGCCCTAGTCATAACCCTAATCCTAAACCTAATCCTAGCCCTAGCTCTAGTTCTAGCCCTAGCCCTACCCTAACACTAATCCCTCACCATAACACTACACCTAGAAATAACCCTAGCCCTAACCCTAACCCACACCCTAAACCTAACCAGGCCTAGACCTAAACCTAAACCTAAACCTAAACCTAGCCCTAACCCTAACACTAATCCTAGCCCTAACCCTAACCCTAAACACAATCCTAGCCCAAACCCTAAACCTAACCCTAACACTAACCCTAACCCTAAAACTAGCCCTAACACTACCCCTAACCCTAAACCTAGCTCTAAACCTAATCTTAACCCTGACTCTAACCCTAGCCCTAAACATAACCCTAAACATAACCCTAGCCCTAGAACTAGCCCTGGCCATAACCCTAAACCAAACATTAACCCTAGCCCGAACCCTAACACTACCCTAACCCTAACCCTAGCCCTAGCCCTAGTCCTAACCCTAACCCTAAACTCAACCCTAGCCCTAACCCTGACCCGAACCGTAGTAGCCTAGCCCTAACCCTAACCCAACACCTAACCCTAGCCCTAGCCTAAACATAAACTTAGCACTAACCCTAACCCTAACCCTAGCCCTAAATTTAACCCTAACCCTAACCCTAGCTATAGCCCAGGACTAACCCTAACACTAACCCTAGTCCTAACCCTAACCCTAACCCTAACCCTAGTGCTAGCCCTAACCCTAAACATAACCCGAGCCCTAGTCTTAGCCCTAGCCCTAGACATAACCTTAGCCGTAGCCCTAAACCTAACCCTAACCCTAATGCTAACCCTAGCCCTAGCCTACCACTAACCCAAAACCTAACCCTAACCCTAACCCTAGCCTTAAACCTAACCCTAACACTAACCCTAGCCCTAGCCCTAACCCTAACCCGAGCCCTAGCCCTAGCCCTAAGTCTACCTTAACCCTAGCACTAGCCCTAGCCCTAGTCATAACCCTAAACCTAAAACTAATCCTAGCCCCAGCTCTAGTTCTAGCCCTAGCCCCACCCTAACACTAACCCTAACCCTAACACTACACCTAGCAATAAACCTACCCCTAACCCTAACCCACACCCTAAACCTAACCAGGCCTAGCCCTAAACCTAAACCTAAACCTAGCCCTAACCATAACACTAATACTAGCGCTAACCGTAACCCTAACCCTAAACCTAGCCATAGCCCTAACCCTAACCCTAACCCTAGCCCTAACCCTAACCCTAGCCCTAACCCGAACCTTAGCAATAACTCTATCCCTGAATCTAACCCTAAACCAAGCCCTAAACCTAGCCAAAGCCCTAACCATAACCCTAGCCCTAGCCTTAACCCTAGCCCTAGCCATAGGCCTAGCTCTAGCCCTTACACTAAACCTAAACCTAACCCTAGCCATAGCCCTAGTCATAACATTAACCCTAACCCTAAACCTAACCCTAGCAGTAGCCCTAGCCCTAGCCCTAGTCATAGCCCTAACCCTAACCCTAACCCTAACCGTAGCCCTAGGCCTAACCCTAGCCCTAACCCTAACCAACACCCTAAACCTAATGCTAGCCACAGCCTTAACCCTAACCTTCACCCTAACCCTAGGCTTAGCCCTAGCCATAATCATAACCCTAACCCTAACCCTAAACCTAGTCCTAGACTTACCCAAAACCTAACCCTAGACCTAACCCTAACCCTAGCCCTAGCCTTAGCACTAACCCCAACAATAAGCATAACCGTAGCGCTAGCCCTAACCCTAACACTACACCTAGCAATAACCCTAGGCCTAAACCTAAACCTAACCCTAGCCCTAGCCCTAGTCCTAAACCTAACCCTAAACACAATCCTAGCACCAACCCTAACCCTAACCCTAACCCTAACCCTAACCCTAAACCTAGCCCAACACTACCCCTAACCCTAAACCTAGCCCTAACCGTAATCTTAACCCTAACTCTAACCCTAGCCCTAAACCTAAACCTAACCCTAAAGCTAGCCCTAACCCTAGCCCTAGCCATAACCCTAAACATAAACCTACCCCTACCCCTAGCCCTAGCCATAACCCTAAACATAACCCTAACCCTAACCCTAACCCTAACCCTAAACCTACACTAACCCTAACCCTAGCCCTAGCCTTAGTCCTAACCCTAACCCTAAACACAACCATAGCCCTAACCCTGACCCGAACCGTAGTAGCCTAGCCCTAACCCTAACTCTAGCCCTAGTCCTAAACATAAACTTAACACTAACCCAAACCCTAACCATAGTCCTAAACTTAACCCTAATCCAAACACTACCCCAAGCCCTAACGCTAAACCTAGCTATAGCCCAGGACTAACCCTAACCCTAAACCTAACCATAAACCTAGACCTAGCCCTAACCCTAACCATAACCCGAGCCCTAGCCTTAGACCTAGCCCTAGACATAACCCTAGGTGTAGCCCTAACCCTAACCCTAAACACAATCCTAGCCCCAACCCTAACCCTAAACCTAGCCTACCACTAACCCAAAACCTAACCATAACCCTAGCCTTAAACCTAAACCTAACACTAACCCTAGCCCTAACCCTAACCCTAACCCGAGCATTAGCCCTAGCCCTAGCCCTAAATCTAACATTAACCCAAGCACTAGCCCTAGCCCTAGTCATAACCCTAAACCTAAACCTAATCCTAACCCTAGCTCTAGTTCTAGCCCTAGCCCTACCATAACACTAACCCTAACCCTAACACTACACCTAGCAATAAGCCTAGCCCTAACCCTAACCCACACCCTAACCCTAAACAGGCCTAGCCCTAAACCTAAACCTATACCTACCCCTAACCCTAACACTAATCCTAGCCCTAACCCTAACCCTAAACACAATCCTAGCCCCAACCCTAACCCTAACCCTAACCCTAAAACTAGCCCTAACACTACCCCTAACCCTAAACGTAGCCCTAACCCTAATCTTAACCCTGACTCTAACCCTAGCCCTAAACCTAACCCTAACCCTAAAGCTAGCCCTAACCCTAGCCCTAGCCATAACCCTAAACATAACCCTACCCCTAGCCCTAGCCCTAGCTCTAACCCTAAACTTAACCCTAACCCTAACTCTAACCCTAACCCTACCCTAACCCTAACCCTAGCCCTAGCCCTAGTTCTAAACCTAACCCTAAACACAACCGTAGCCCTAACCCTGACCCAAACCGTAGTAGCTTAGACCTAACCCTAACCCTAGCCCTAGTCCTAAACATAAACTTAACACTAACCCAAACCCTAACCATAGTCCTAAACTTAACCCTAATCCTAACCCTACCCCTAGCCCTAACGCTAAACCTAGCTATAGCCCAGGACTAATCCTAACCCTAACCCTAACTCTAGTGCTAGCCCTAACCCTAAACATAACCCGAGCCCTAGACTTAGCCCTAGACCTAACACTAACACTAGCACTAACCCTAGCCCTAAACCTAAACCTAACCTGATCCCTAGACCTAGCCCTAGCCCCAAACATAACACTAGCCCTAGCCTTAAGCCTAGCCCTAGCCCTAGCCCTAGCCCTAGCCCTAGCTCTAGCCCTAACCCTAACCCTAATCCTAGCCCTGGACATAGCCCTAGCCATAACCCTAACCCTAAACCTAACCCTAGCCCTTGCCCTAGCCCTAGCCCTAACCCTAGCCATAGCCTTACACAAACCCTAACCCTAACACTAACCGTAACCCTAAGCCTAACACTAGCCCTAACTCTAACCCAAACCCTAAACATAAAACTAGCCCTAGACCTAACCCTAACCCTAACCCTAACCATAAACCTAGCCCTAGCCCTAAACCTAAACATAACCCAAGCCCTAGCCTTAGCCCTAGCCCTAGACATAACCCGAGCCGTAGCCCTAACCCTAACCATAACCCTAACGCTAACCCTAACCCTAAACCTAGCCCTAGTGCTAGCCCTAACCCTAACCCTAGCACTAACCCTAACACTAGGACTAACCCTAGCCCTAAACCTAAACCTAACCTGATCCCTAGACCTAGCCCTAGCCCTAAACATAACACTAGCCCTAGCCTTAAGCCTAGCCCTAGCCCTAGCCGTAGCTATAGCCCTAACCCTAACCCTAATCCTAGCACTGGCCATAGCCCTAGCCATAACCCTAAACCTAAACCTAACCCTAGCCCTAGCCCTAGCCCTAGCCCTAGCCTTAGCCATAGCCTTACACTAACCCTAACCCTAACACTAACCGTAACCCTAAGCCTAAAACTAGCCCTAACTCTAACCCAAACCCTAAACCTAAAACTAGCCCTAGACCTAACCCTAACCCTAACCCTAACCATAAATCTAGCCCTAGCCCTAAACCTAAACATAACCCAAGCCCTAGCCTTAGCCCTAGGCCTAGACATAACCCTAGCGGTAGCCCTAACCCTAACCCTAAACACAATACTAGCCCCAACCCTAACCCTGTCTCTAGCCTACAACTAACCCAAAACCTAATCCTAACCCTAACCCTAGCCTTAACCCTAACCGTAACACTAACCCTAGCCCTAACCCTAACCCAAACCCTAGCCCAAGCCCTAGCCCTAAATCTAACCTTAACCTTGCACTAGCCCTAGCCCTAGTCATAACCCTAAACCTAAATCAAATCCTAGCCCGAGCCCTAGTTCTAGCCCTAGCCCTACCCTACCACTAACCCTAACCCTAACACTACACCTAGCAATAAACATAGCCCTAACCCTAACCCACAGTCCTAAACCTAAACAGGCCTAGCCCTAACCCTAAACCTAACCCTAGCCCTAACCCTAACACGAATCCTAGCACTAACCCTAACCCTAACCCTAAACCTAGCCATAGCCCTAAACCTAATCCTAACCCTAACTCTAATCCTAAACCTAGCCTAACACTAAACCTAATCCTAAACCTAGCCCTAACCCTAATCTTAACCCTAAATCTAACCCGAACCCTAAACCTAACCCTAACCCTAAGCCTAGCCCTAACCAAAGCTTAAGCCATAACCCTAAACATAACCCTACCCCTAGCCCTAGCCCTAGTTCTAACCCTAACCCTAACCCCAAAACTAACCCTAACCCTACCCTAACCCTAACCCTACACTAACCCTAACCCTAGCCCTACCCCTAGTCCTGACCCTAACCCTAAACACAACCCTAGCCCTAACCCTGACCCGAACCGTAGTAGCCTAGCCCTAACCCTAACTCGAGCCCTAGTCCTAAACATAAACTTAACATTAACCCTACCCTAACCTTAAACCTAGCCCTAAACTTAACCCTAACCCTAACCCTAACCCTAGCTATAGCCCAGGCCTAACATAACCCTAACCCTAACACTAACCCTAGACCTAAACCTAACCCTAACCCTAACCCTAACCCTAGCCCTTACCCTAATCCTAAAACTAACCCTAACCCTAGCCCTATTCCTAACCTAACACTAACACTAACACTAACCCTAGAACTAGCCGTAAACCTAAGCCTATACATAGCCCTAGCACTAGTCCTAGCCCTAAACCTAACACTAACCCTACCCTAGCCCTAGCCCTAACCCTGACCCTAACACTAGACTTAACCCTAACAAAAAGCCTAACCCTAGCCCTAGCCTTAGCACTAACCCTAAACCTAACCCTAGCCCTAGCCCTAGTCCTAGCCCTAACCCTAACCCTAACCCTAGCCCTAATCCTAGCCCTAACCCTAACCCAAACCATAAACCTAGCCCTAACCCTAATCCTAAACCTAACCCTAACCCTAGTCCTATTCCTAACCCTAACACTAACCCTAAACCTAACCCTAGCCCTAGCCCAAACCCTAACCCTAACCCTAGCCCTAGTCATAACCTTAACCCTAACCCTAACCCTAGACCTAGCCCTAGCCCTAGCTCTGACCCTAACCCTAACCCTAAGCCTAGCCCTAACCCTAACCCTACACTAACCCTAAACCTAGCCCTAGCCCTAGTCCTAACCCTAACCCTAAACACAACCCTAATCCTAACCCTAACCCTAGCGCTAACCCTAACCATAATCCTAACACTAGACCTAGCCCTAGCCCAAGTCCTAACCCTAACCCTAAGCCTAACCGTAGCCCTAGCCTTAGCACTAATCCTAAAAATAAGCCTAACCCTAGCCCTAGCCCTAACCCTAACCCTAACCATAACCCTAAACTTAACCCTAGCCCTAACCCTTACACTAACCCTCGCAATAACCCTAATCCTACCCTAGCCCTTGCCCTAGCCCTAACCCTAACCCTAAGCCCAATCCTAGCCCCAACCCTAACCCTAACCCTAGCCTACCACTTACCCTAATCCTAAGCCTATCCCTAACCCTAACACTAACCCTATCCGTAACCCTAACCCTAACCCTAACCTGAGCCCTAGCCCTAGCTCTAGCCCTAGCCCTAAATCTAACCTTAACCCTAGCACTAGCCCTTGCCCTAGTCATAACCCTAACCCTACACCTAATCCTAGCCCTAGCTCTAGTTCTAGCCCTAGCCCTACACTAACACTAACCCTAACCCTAACACTACACCTAGCCCTAAACCTAGCCCTAACCCTAACCAACACCCTAAACCTAACCAGGCCTAGTCCTAACACTAACCCTAACCCTAACCCTAACCCTGACCCTAACAATAATCCTAGCGCTAACCCTAACACTAAACATAAACCCAGCCCTCTCCCAAACCTTAACGCTAACCCTAAACCTAGCCCTAACCCTAACCCTAACATTAACCTAACCCTAACCCTAGCCTTAGCCATAACCCTAACCCTAACCCTAGCCCTAGCCCTACCCTAGCCCTAGCTCTAACCCTAAACTTTTCCCTAACCCTTACCATAGCCCTAACTCTAACCTTACCCAAACTCTAACCCTAGCCTAACCCTAGTCCTAAAAATAACCCTAAACACAACCCTAAAACTAACCCTAAACCTAGCCCTAAACCTAACCCTAAACCTAGTCCCAACCCTAACCCGAACTCTAACCCTAACCCTAGCCCTAGCCCTAAACCTAAACTTAGGCCTAGCCCTAGCACTAACCCTAACCCTAAACCTAACACTAACCCTAGCCCTAACCCTAAACATAACCCTAGCCCTAGCCCTAGCCGTAATCCTAACACTAAACCCAATCCTAGCCCCAACCCTACCCTAACCCTAGCCCTAGCCCTAACACTAATCTTAACCCAAACCCGAGACCTAGCCCTAGCCCTAGCCCTAAATCTAACATTAATCCTAGCACTAGCCCTAGCACTAGACATAACCCTAACCCTAAACTTAATACTAGCCCTACTTCTAGTTCTAGTTCTAGCCCTACCCTAACACTAACCCTAACCCTAACACTACACCTGCCCTAACCATAGCCCTAACCCTAACCATACCCTAAACCTAACCAGGCCTAGCCCTAAACCTAAACCTAACGCTAGCCCTAACCCTAGCCCTAATGCTAGCGCTAACCCTACCCTACACATAGCCCGATCCCTAACCCTAACCCTAACCCTAACCCTAAACCTAGCCCTAATACTAATCCTAACCCTAACCCTAACCCTAGCTCTATTCCTAACCCTAACACTAACCCTAATCCTAAACTTAGCCCTAGCCGTAACCCTAACCTTAAACCTAGCCCTAGCCCTAGCCCTAAGCCTAACCCTAACCCTAAACCTAACCCTAGCCCTAAACCTAACCCAAACCCTAACCCTAACCCTAGCCCTAGACCTAGCCCTAGTCCTAACCATAACCCTAAACACAAACCTAGCCCTAAACCTAACCCTAAACCTAACCCTAGCCCTAGCTCTAACCCTAACCCTAGCCTTAAACCTAACCCTAACCTAACCCTGACCCTAGCCCTAGCCCTAGTCCTAAACCTAACCCTAAACACAACCCTAGCCCTAACCCTAACACTAATATAGGCTAGCCCTAACACTAGACCTAAACCTAACTTTAAGCCTAGCCGTAGCCCTAACCCTAACCCTAACCCTAACCCTAAAACTAGCCCTAATGATAATCCTAACCCTAACCCTAACGCTAGCCCTAAATGTAAACCTAACACTAACCCTGACCCTAACCCTAGCCCTAGCGAAAACCCTAACCCTAAAACTAGACCTAGCCCTAGCCCTAGCCCTAACCCTAACCCTAACCCTAACACAAACCCTAGCCCTAAACCTAACTCTACCCTAACCCTGACCCTAGCACTAGCGCTAGTCCTAAACCTAACCCTAAACACAACCCTAGCCCTAACCCTAACCCTAAATATAGCATAGCCCTAACCCTAGCCCTAAACCTAACCTTAGCCCTGCCCTAGCCATAATCCTAACCCTAACCCTATCCCTAAACCTAACCTTAGCCCTAGCCCTAGCCATAATCCTAACCCTAAACGTAACCCTAAACCTAGCCATAACCCTAACCCTAAACCTAGTCCTAATCTTAAACCTAACTCTAACCCTAACCCTAGCCCTAACCCTAAACATAACCTTAGCCCTAGCCCTAGCCCTAACCCTAACGCTAAACCGAATCCTATCCCAACCCTAACCCTAACCCTAAACCTAGCCCTAATACTAATCCTAACCCTAACCCTAACCCTTGCCCTAAATGTAAAACTAACAATAACCCTAAACCTAACCCTAGCCCTAGCCAAAACCCTAACCCTAACCCTAGCCCTAGCCCTAGCTCTAACCCTAACCCTAACCCTAACCCTAACCCTAACCCTAGCCCTAGCCCTAGTCCTAACCTTAACCCTAAACACAACCCTAGCCCTAACCCTAACCCTAACCATAGCCTAGCCCTAACCCTAGCCCTAACCCTAGCCCTAAACCTAACCTTAGGCCTAGCCGTAGCCCTAACCCTAACCCTAACCCTAAACCTACCCCTAACCCTAACACTAACCCTAACCCTAACCCCAACCCTAAACCTAACCCAAGTGCTAGCACTAAACCTAACCCTAACCCTAGCCCTAACCCTTACACTAACCCTCGCCCTAACCCTAAACATAACCCTAGCCCTTGCTCTAGCCATAACCCTAATGCTAAACCCAATCCTAGCCCCAATCCTAACCCTAACCCTAGCATACCACTAACTTAAACCTAACCCTAACCCTAACCCTGACCCTAGCCCTATCCCTAACCCTAACCCTAAACCTAACCAGAGACCTAGCCCTAGCCCTAGCCCTAAATCTAACCTTAACCCTAGCACTAGCCCTAGCCCTAGTCATAACCCTAACCCTAAACCTAATCCTAGCCCTAGCTCTAGTTCTAGCTCTAGCCCTACCTAACACTAACCGTAACCCTAACACTACACCTAGCCTTAACAATAGCCCTAACCCAAACCACACCCTAAACCTAACCAGACCGAGTCCTAACCCATATCCTAAACCTAGCCCTAACGCTAGCCCTAATCCTAACCCTAACATTAACCCTAACCCTAACCCTAGCCCTAGACGTAAACCTAACCCTAAACCTAGCCCTAGCCCTAGCCCTAGCCATATCCCTAACACTAACCGTAGCCTAGCCCTAACCCTAGCCCTAAACCTAACCTTAGGCCTTACCCCAAACCCTAATCCTAACCCTAACCCTAACCCTAAACCTAGCCCTAACCGTAACACTCACCCTAACCCTAACCCTAAACCTAACGTTAGGCATAGACCTAGCCCTAGCCCTAGCCCTAGCCTTAGAGTAACCCTAAACCTAATCCTAACCATAGCCCTGGGCCTAACCCTTGCCCTAACCCTAACCCACACCCTAAACCTAACGCTAACCCTAGCCCTAACCCTAGCCCTAAATATAACCTTAGCCCTAGCCCTAGCCATAATCCTAACCCTAACCCTAGCCCTAAACCTAAACTTAGCCCTAGCCCTAGCCATAATCCTAACCCTAAACATAACCCTAACCCTAGCCCTAACCCTAACCCTAAACCTAGTCCTAACCATAACTCTAACTCTAACCCTAACCCTAGCCCTAACCCTAAACATAACCTTGGCCCTAGCCCTAGCCCTAACCCTAACGCTAAACCGAATCCTGGCCCAACCCTAACCCTAACCCTCGCCTACCACTATTTCTAAACCTAAGCCTAACCCTGACCCTATCCCTAGCCCTAGCCCTAACCCTAAACATAACCTGAGCCCTAGCCTTAGACCTAGCCCTAGACATAAACCTAGCTGTAGCCCTAACCCTAAACCTAACCCTAAACCTAGCCCTAACCCTAACCCTAACCCTAACCC
>CM027388.1:125372578-125384483 GCA_015711505.1 Sylvilagus bachmani
CCTAGTCCTAACCCTAACCCTAAACACAACCCTAGCGCTAACCCTAACCCTAATGGTAACCTAGCCCTAACCCTAGCCCTAAACCTAAACTTAGACCTAGCCCTAGCCCTAACCCTAACCCTAACCATAAACCTAGCCCTAACCCTAACACTAACCCTAACCCTAACCCTAAACCTAACCCTAACTCTAACCCTAACCCTAGCCCTAGCCCTAAACCTAAACTTAGGCCTAGACCTAGCCCTAACCATATTCTAACTCTAACCCTAACCCTAGCACTATCCCTGAACTAAACCTAGACCTAACCCTAAACATAACGCTAGCCGTAGCCCTAGCCATAACCCTAACCCTAGCCCTAGCCCTAGCCCTAGCTCTAACCCTAATCCTAACCCTAACCATAACCCAAGTGTTAAATCTAACCCTACCCTAACCCTAACCCTAGCCCTAGCCCTAGTCCTAACCCTAACCCTAAACACAATCCTAGTCCTAACCCTAACCCTAACCGTAGCCTAACCCTAACCCTAGCCCTAAACCTAACCTTAGGCCTAGCCCTAGCCCTAGCCCTAGCCTTAGAGTAACCCTAACCCTAATCTTAACCGTAGCCCTAGGCCTAAACCTAGCCCTAACCCTTACCCACACCCTAAACCTACCGTTAGCCCTAGCCCTTGCCATAATCCTAACCCTAACCCTAACCCTAGCCCTAAACCTAACCTTAGGCCTAGGCCTAGCCATAATCCTAACCCTAAACGTAACCCTAACCCTAGCCCTAAACCTAACTCTAAACCTAGTCCTAACCCTAACCCTAACTCTAACCCTAACCCTAGCCATAGCCCTAAAACTAAACTTAGGCCTAGACCTAGCCCTAACGCTAACGCAAAACCCAATCCTAGCCCCAATCCTAACCCTAAACCTAGCCTTCCACTAACTCTAAACCTAACCCTAAACCTAACCCTAACCCTAACCATAGCCCTAGCCCTAACCCTAACCCTAACCCTAACCCGAGCCCTAGCCCTAGCCCTAGCCCTAGACCTAGCCCTAAATCTAACCTTAACCCTAGCACTAGCCCTAGTCATAACCCTAACCCTAAACCTAATCCTAGCCATAGCTCTACTTCTAGCTCTAGCCCTAACCTAACACTAACCCTAACCCTAACACTAAACCGAGCCTTAACCATAGCCCTAACAGTAACCACACCATAAACCTAACCAGGCCGAGCCCTAACCCTAAACCTAACGCTAGCCCTAACCCTAACCAAAACGCTAGACCTAACCCTAACCCTAACCCTAAACGTAGCGCTTACCCTAATCCTAAAACTAACCCTAACCCTAGCCCTATTCCTAACCTAACACTAACACTAACCTTAGAACTAGCCGTAACACTAAGCCTAAACCTAGCCCTAGCACTAGCCCTAGCCCTAAACCTAAACCTAACCCTACCCTATCCCTAGCCCTAACCCTAACCCTAACCCTAGACTTAACCCTAACAAAAAGCCTAACATTAGCCCTAGCCTTAGCACTAACCCTAACCCTAACCCTAACCCTAGCCCTAGACCAAGCCCTAACGCTAACCCTAACCCTAGCCCTAATCCTAGCCCTAAACCTAACCCAAACCATAAACCTAGCCCTAACCCTAATCCTAAACCTAACCCTAACCCTAGTCCTATTCCTAATCCTAACACTAACCCTAACCTAACCCTAGCCCTAGCACTAACCCTAACCCTAACCCTAGCCCTAATCCTAGCCCTAACCCTAACCCAAACCATAAACGTAGCCCTAAACCTAATCCTAAACCTAACCCTAACCCTAGTCCTATTCCTAACCCTAACACTAACCCTAACCTAACCCTAGCCCTAGCCGTAACCCTAAACCTAAACCTAGCCCTAGCCCTAGCCCTAGCCCTAACCCTAACCCTAACCCTAGCCCTAGTCATAACATTAACCCTAACCCTAACCCTAGACCTAGCCCTAGCCCTAGCTCTAACCCTAACCCTAACCCTAACCCTAACCCTAACCCTAGCCCTAGCCCTAACCTAACCCTAACCCTAAACCTAAGCTTAGCCATAACCCTAACACTAACCCTAGCCCTAACCCTAGCCCTAGCCCAAGCCCTAACCCTATCCTAAACATAATCCTAGCCCAAACCTAACCCTAACCATCGACTACCACTAACCCAAAACCTAAACCTAACCCTAACCCTAACCCTAAACTTACCCAAGCCCTAGCCCTAAACCTAACCCTAACCCGAGCATTAGCCCTAGCCCTAGCCCTAAATCTAAACTTAACCCTAGCACTAGCCCTAGCCCTAGTCATAACCCTAAACCTAAACCAAATCCTAGCCCTAGCCCTAGATCTAGCCCTAGCCCTACCCTAACACTAAACCTAAACCTAACACTACACCTAGCAATAAGCCTAGCCCTAACCCTAACCATACCCTAAACCTAACCAGGCCTAGACCTAAACCTAAACCTAACCCTAGCCCTACCCATAACACTATTACTAGCGCTAACCCTAACCCTAACCCTAAACCTAGCCATAGCCCTAACCCTAACCCTAACCCTAACCCTAACCCTAACCCTAAACCTAGACCTAGCCATAGACTTAGCCATAACCCTAACCCTAACCCTAAACCTAACCCTAGCAGTAGCCATAGACCTAGACCTAGCCTTACACTAACCCTAACCGTAACCCTACCCGTAACCCTAGGACTAACACAAGCCCAACCCTAACACACACCCTGAACTTAACGCTAGCCCTAGCCCTAAACCTAACCCTAATCCTAACCCTAACCCTAACCCTAGCCCTAGCCATTACCTAACCCTAACCCTAACAATAGCCCTAGCCCTAACTCTAACCCTAACCCTAACCCTAAACCTAGCCCTAGCCCTAGCCCTAACCCTAACCCTACACTAAACCTAAACCTAGCCCTAGCCCTAGTGCTAACCCTAACCCTAAACACAACCCTAGCCCTAACCCTAACCCTAACCCTAACCGTAGCCTAGCCCTAACCCTAGCCCTAAACCTAACCTTAGGCCTAGCCCTAGCCCTAAACCTAACCCCAACCCTAAACCTAGCCCTAACACTAACACTAACCCTAAACCTAACACTAAACCTAACCCGAACCCTAGCCCTAACCCTAACCCTACCATAACCCTAACCCTAGCCATAGCCCTAGCTCTAACCCTAAACCTAAACCTAACCCTAGCCATAACCCTAACCCTATCATAACCCTAACCCTAGCCCTAGCCCTAGTCATAACCCTAACCCTAAATACAACCCTAGCCCTAACCCTGACCCTAACCGTAGTAGCCTAGACCTAATCCTAAACCTATACCTAACCTTAGCCCTAGTCCTAAACATAAACTTAACACTAACACTAAACCTAACCCTAACCCAAGCCCTAACCCTAACCCTAACCCTAACCCTAACCCTAGCCCTAACCCTAACCCTAACCCTAACCCTAACGCTAACCCTAGCTATAGCCCAGGCCTAAACCTAACCCTAACCCTAACCCTAACCCTAGTCCTAGCCCTAACCCTAAACATAACCTGAAACCGAGCCTTAGCCCTAGCCCTAGACATAACCCTAGCCGTATTCCTAACTCAAACCATAACCCTAACCCTAAACCTAGCCCTAGACCTAGACCTAACCCTAACCCTAGCACTAACCCTAGCACTAAACCTAAACCTAACCTGAGCCCTAGACCTACCCCTAGCCCTAACCATAACACTAGCCCTACCCTTAAGCCTAGTCCTAGCCCTAGGCCTAGTCTTAGCTCTAGCCCTAACCCTAAACCTAAAACTAGCCCTGGCCATAGCCCTAGCCATAACCCAAAGCCTAAACCTAACCCTAGCCCTAGCCCTAGCCCTAGCCCTAGCCTTACACTAACCCTAACCCTAACACTAACCGTAACCCTATGCCTAAACCTAGACCTAACACTAACCCACACCCTAAACCTAAAACTAGCCCTAGACCTAACCCTAACACTAACCGTAAACCTAACCCTAACCCTAACACCAACCCTAACCCTAACCCCAACCCTAACCACAACCCTAGTCCTTACCCTAGCCCTAGCCCTAACCCTAACCCTATCCCCAGCCGTAGACCAGGCCTAAACCTAAATTTAAACCTAACCATAGCCCTAGCCCTAACCATAACCCTAACGCGGGACCTAGCCTTAGACTTAGCCCTAGCCATAATACTAGCCGTAGCCCTAACCCTAACCCTAACCCTAACCCTAGCCCTAGCCCTAGACCTAACCCTAACCCTAGCCCTAACCCGAACCCTAGCACTAACCCTAGCCCTGAACCTAACACTAACGTAAGCCCTAGCCCTAGCTGAAGCCCTAAACATAACCCTAGCCCTAGCCTTAACCCTAGCCCTAGACCTAGACCTAGCCCTAGCTCTAGCCATAACACTAACCCTAAATTAGGCCTAGCCATAGCCCTAGTCATAACCATAACCCTAACCCTAAACCTAACCCTAACCCTAACCCTAAATCTAGCCCTAGGCCTAGCCTTACACTACACCTAACCCTAACACTAACCGTAGCTGTAGGCCTAACCCTAGCCCAACCCTAACCCACTTCCTCAACCGAACGCTAGCCATAGCCCTAACCCTAACCCTAACACTAAACCTAGCCCTAGCCCTAACCCTAACCCTAACCCTAGACTTAACTCTAACCCTAGCCCTAGCCTTAGCACTAACCCTAACAATAAGCCTAATCCTAGCCCTAGCCATAGCCCTAACCCTAATCCTAACCCTAACCCTAGCCCTAGCCCTAATCCTAACTATAACCTGAGCCCTAGCCTTAGGCCTAGCCCTAGACATAACCCTAGCCATAGCCCTAACCCTAACCCTAACCCTAACCCTAACCCTGGCCCTGGCCCTAGAGCTAACCCTAACCCTAGTCCTAACCCTAATCCTAGCACAAGCCCTAGCCCTAAACCTAAACATAACCTGAGCCCTAGACCTAGCACTAGCCCTAACCATAACACTAGCCCTAGTCTTAAACCAAGCCCTAGCCCTAGCCCTAGAACTAACCCTAACCCTAGACTTAACCCTAACCCTAAGCCTAATCCTAGCCCTAGCCTTAGCACTAACCCTAACAATAAGCCTAATCCTAGCCCTAGCCCTAGCCATAGCCCTAAACCTTATCCTAACCCTAACCCTAGCCCTAGCCCTAATCCTAACCATAACCCGAGCCCTAGACTTAGCCCTAGCCCTAGACATAACCCTAGCCGTAGCCATAACCCTAACCCTAACCTGAACCCTAATCCTAGCCCTGGCCCTAGACCTAACCCTAACCCTAGTCCTAATCCTAACCCTAGCACTAGCCCTAGCCCGAAACCTAAACCTAACCTGAGTCCTAGACCTAGCCCTAGCCCTAACCATAACACGAGCCCTAGTCTTAAGCCAAGCCCTAGCACTAGCTCTAGCCCTAACCCTAACCCTAACCCTAACCCTACCCTAGCCCTAGCCCTAACCCTAACCCTAACGCTAGCAATAGCCCTAGCCCAAGCCCTAGTCCTAACCCTAACCCTAACCCTCAACCTAGCCCTAGCCCTAGCCATACCCCAAACACTAACCCTAACCCTAATCCTAAACCTAACGCTAGCCCTAACCCTAACCCTCAACCTAACCCTAGCCCTAACCCTAGACCTAACACTAACCCTAGCCCTAACCCGAACCCTAGCACTAAGCCTAGCCCTAACCTTACCCTAACGCGAGACCTAGCCTTAGCCCTAGCCCTAGCCATAACCCTAGCCCTAGCCTTAACCCTAGCCCTAGCCTAGGCCGTAGCCATAGCTCTAGCCCTAACACTAACCCTAAACCCAGCCCTAGCCATAGACCTAGCCATAACACTAACCCTAACCCTAAACCTAACCCTAGCAGTAGCCCTAGCCCAGCCCTAGCCTTACACTAACCCTAAGCCTAACCATAACCCGTAGTCCTAGGACTAGCCCCAGCCCAACCCTAACCCACATCCTAAACCTAATGCTAGCCCTAGCCCTAAACCTAACCCTAACCCTAAACCTAGGCTTAGCCCTAGCCCTAGCCATAACCCTAACCCTAAAACTAACCCTAGCCCTAGCCCTAACCCTAATCCTAAACCTAGGCCAAACCCTAAACTAACCCTAGCACTAACCCTAAACATAACCCTAGCCCTAGCCCTAGCCCTAACCCTAACACTAAACCCAATCCTAGCATCAACCCTAACACTAATCCTGGCCTACCACTAATTCTAAACCTCACCCTAACCCTAACCCTAACCCTAACCCTAGCCCTACCCCTAACCCTAACCCTAACCCTAACCCTAACCCAAACCCGAGACCTAGCCCTAGCCCTAGCCCTAAATCTAACCATAACATAGCACTAGCCCTAGCCATAGTCATAACCCTAACGCTAAACATAACCCTAGCCCTAGCCCTAGACTAGCCCTAGCCTTACACTAACCCTAACCCTAACACTAAGCGTAACCCTATTCCTAACCTTATCCCTAACCCTAACCCACACCCTAAACATAACACTAGCCCTAACCCTAACCCTAACACTAACCATAGCCCAAAACCTAGCCCTAACCCTAACCCTAGCCCTAAACCGAACCCTAGCACTAATCTAGCCCTAACCCTAACCCTAACGCGAGACCTAGCCTTAGCCCTAGCCTACCACTAACTCTAAACCTAACCCTAACCCTAACCCTAACACTAGCCCTAGCCCTAACCCTAACCCTAATGCTAACCCTAACCCGAGCCCTAGCCCTAGCCCTAGCCCTAAATCTAACCTTGAAATAGCACTAGCCCTAGCCCTAGTCATAACCCTAACCCTAAACCTAATCCTAGCCCTAGCTCTACTTCAAGCTCTAGCCGTACCCTAACACTAACCCTAACCCTAACACTACACCTAGCCTTAACCATAGCCCTAACCCTAACCACACCCTAAAGCTAACCAGGCCGAGCCCTAACCCTAAACCTAACGCTAGCCTTAACCCTAGCCCTAATCCTAGCGCTAACCCTAAACCTAACCCTAAACCTAGCCCTAACCCTAATCCTAACCCTAAACCTAACCCTAGCCCTATTCCTAACCCTAATACTAACCCTAACCCTAAACCTAGCCCTAGCCGTAACCCTAACCCTAAACGTAGCCCTAGCCCTTGCCCTAGCCCTAACTCTAACACTAACCCTAGCCCTAACCATGACCCTACCCTAACCCTAGCCATAGACCTAGCCCTAGCTCTAAACCTAACCCTAACCCTAACCCTAACCCTAGCCCTAACGCTGACCCTAGCTAACCCTAACGCTAGCCCTAGCCCTAGTCCTAACCCTAAACCTAAACACAACCCTAACCCTAACCCTAACCCTAACCCTAACCCTAGCCCTAGCCATGACCCTAACCCTAACCCTAGCCCTAGCCCTAGCCCTAGCTCTAAACCTAACACTAACCCTAACCATAACCCAAGCCCTAACCCTAACCCTAGCCCTAACCCTAACCCTAGCCCTAGCCCTAGTCCTAACACTAACCCTAAACAAAACCCTAGCCCTAACCATAACCCTAACCGTAGCCTAGCACTAACCCTAGCCCTAAATCTAAACTTAGGCTTAGGCTTAGGCCTAGCCCTAGCCCTAATCCTAACCCTAAACCTAGCCCTAACCCTAAACCTAAACCTAAACCTAAACCTAAACCTAAACCTAACCCTAGCCCTAACCCAAACCCTACCATAACCCTAACCCTAGCCCTAGCCCTAGCTCTAACCCTAAACCTAACCCTAAACCTAACCCTAGCCCTAGCCCTAGTCCTAACCGTAACCCTAAACACAACCCTAGCCCTAGCCCTGACCCTAACAGTAGTAGCGTAGCCCTAACCCTAACCCTATACCTAACCCTAGCCCTAGTCCTAAACATAAACTTAACACTAACACTATCCCTAACCCTAACCCATGCCCTAACCCTAACCCTAATCCAAACCCTACACCTAGCCCTAACCCTAACCCTAACCCTAACCCTAACCCTAACCCTAACCCTAACCCTAGCTATAGCCCAGGCCTAAACCTAACCCTAACCCTAGCCCTAGCCCTAACCATAACCCTAAACATAACCCGAGCCCTAGACTTAGCCCTAGCCCTAGACATAAACCTAGCCGTATTCCTAACTCAAACCCTAACCCTAACCCTAAACCTAGCCCTAGCCCTAGACCTAACCCTAACCCTAGCACGGACCCTAGTCCTAAACCTAAACCTATCCTGAGCCCTAGACCTAGCCCTAGCCCTAAACATAACACTAGCCCTAGCCTTAAGCCTAGCCCTAGCCGTAGCCCTAGCCCTATCTCTAGCCCTAACCCTAAACATAACCCTAGCCCTGGCCATAGCCATAGCCATAACCCTAAGCCTAAACCTAACCCTAGCTCTAGCCCTAGACTAGCCCTAGCCTTACACTAACCCACACCCTAACACTAACTGTAACCCTATTCCTAACCTTAGCCCTAACCCTAAGCCCTAACCCTAAACCTAACCCTAGCAGTAGCCCAAGCCCTAGCCCTAGCCTTACACTAACCCTAAGCCTAACCCTACCAGTAGACCTAGGACTAGCCCCAGCCCAACCCTAACACACACCCTAAACCTAACGCTAGCCCTAGCCCTAAACCTAACCCTAACCCTAACCCAAAACCTAGGCTTAGCCCTAGCCCTAGCCATAACCCTAACCCTAACCCTAACCCTAGCCCTAGCCCTAACCCTAACCCTAGACTTAACCCTAACCCTAAGCCTAATCCTAGCCCTAGCCTTAGCACTAAACCTAACGATAAGCCTAATCCTAGCTCTAGCCATAGCCCTAACCCTAACCCTAACCAAAACCCTAGCCCTGGCCCTAGACCTAACCCTAACCCTAGTCCTAACCCTAACTCTAGCACTAGCACTAGCCCTAAACCTAAACCTAACCTGAGTCCTAGACCTAGCCCTAGCCCTAACCATAACACTAGCCCTAGTCTTGAGCCAAGCCCTAGCTCTAGCTCTAGCCCTAACCCTAACCCTAACCCTAACCCTAACCCTAACCCTAACCCAGCCCTAGCCCTAACCTTAACCCTAAAACTAGCACTAGCCCTAGCCCAAGCCCTAGTCCTAACCCTAACTCTAACCTAAAACCTAGCCCTAGCCCTAGCCCTAGCCCTACCCCAAACCCTAACCCTAACCCTAACCCTAAACCTAACGCTAGACCTAACCCTAACCCTCAACCTAACCCTAGCCCTAACCCTAGACCTAACACTAACCCTAGCCCTAACCCGAACCCTAGCACCAACCCTAGCCCTAACCCTAACCCTAACACGAGAGATAGCCTTAGCCCTAGCCCTAGCCATAACCCTAGCCATAGCCTTAACCCTAGCCATAGCCCTAGCCGTAGCCATAGCTCTAGCCCTAACACTAACCCTAAACCTAGCTCCAGCCATAGACCTAGCCATAACCCTAACCCTAACCCTAAACCTAACCCTAGCAGTAGCCCTAGCCCTAGCCTTACACTAACACTAAGCCTAACCCTACCCGTAGCCCTAGGACTAGCCCCAGCCGAACCCTAACACACACATTAACCTAACGCTAGCCCTAGCCCTAAACCTAACCCTAACCCTAAACCTCTAGTTCTAGTCTAGCCCTACCCTAACAATAACCTTAACCCTAACACTACACCTAGCCTTAACCATAGCCGTAACCCTAATCACACCCTAAACCTAACCAGGCCGAGCCCTAACCCTAAACCTAACGCTAGCCCTAAATCTAGCCCTAACCCTAGCCCTAACCCTAACCATAACCCTAACCCTAACCATAGCCCTAAACCTAACCGTAACCCTAGCCCTATTCCTAACCCTAATCTTAACCCTAACCCTAGCCCTAGCCCTAGCCCTAGCCCTAGTCCTAGCCCTAACCCTAAACCTAACCCTAGCCCTAGCCCTAGCCCTAAAACTAACCCTAAACCTAACCCTAGCCCTAATCATAACCCTAGCCCTAGCCCTAGCCCTAAATCTAACCTTAACCTAGCACTAGCCCTAGCCCTAACCCTAAGCATAACCCTAACCCTAACCCTAGAACTAGCCCTAACCCTAACCCTAACCCTAACCCGAGCCCTAGCCCTAGCCCTAGCCCTAAATCTAACCTTAACCTAGCACTAGCCCTAGCGCTAGTCATAACCCTAACTCTAAACCTAATCCTATCCCTAGCTATAGTTCTAGCTCTAGACCTATCCTAACACTAACCGTAACCCTAACACTACAACTAGCCCTAAATATAGCCCTAACCCTAACCCTACCCTAAACTTAACCAGGCCGAGCCCAAACCCTAAAGCTAACGCTAGCCCTAACCCTAGACCTAATCCTAGCCATAACACTAACCCTAAACCTAAACATAGCCCTAACCTTAATCCTAAACCTAACCCTAAACCCTAGCCCTATTCCTATCCCTAACACTAACCCTAACCCTAACCCTAGTCTAGCCGTAACCCTAACACTAAACCTAGCCCTAGCCCTAGCCCTAGATCTAACCCTAACCCTAAACCTAACCCTAGCCCTAACCCTAACCCTAACCCTAGCCCTAGCCCTAGCCCTATCCCTAACCCTAACCCTAACCATAACCCTAGCTGTAGCCCTAGCCCTAGTCTTAACCCTAACCCTAAACACAACCCTAGCCCTAACCCTAACCCTAACCGTAGCCTAGCCCTAAACCTAACACTAAAACTAACCCTAGCACTAACCCTAAACCTAAACTTAATCCTAACCCTAACCCTAAACCTAGATGAACCCTAACACAAACCCTAGCCCTAGCCCTAGCCCTAACACTAACCCTAAACCTAACCCTAAACCTAACCCTAACCCAAGCGCTAGCCCTAAGCTTAACACTAACCCTAGCCCTAGCCCTAACCCTAACCCTAACCATAACCCTAACCCTACCTATAGCCCAGGCCTAACCCTAACCCTAACCCTAGCCTTAGCCCTAACACTAATGATAACCCGAGCCCTAGCCTTAGCCCTAGCCCTAGACATAACCCTAGCCCTAGCCCTAACCCTAACCCTAACCATAGACTTAACCCTAACAAAAAGCCTAACCCTAGCCCTAGCCATAGCACTAAACCTAACAATAAGCCTACCCAAGCCCTAGCCATAGCCCTAACACTAACCTTACCATAACTCTAGCCCTAGCCATAAACCTAACCCTAATTCTAACCATAGCCCTAGCCCTAACCCAAACGCTAACCCTAACACTAGCTATAGCACAGGCCTAACCCTAACCATAACCCTAGCCCTAGCCATAACGCTAAACATAACCTGAGCCCTAGCCTTAGCCCTAGTCCTAGACATAACTCTAGCTGTAGCCCTAAACCTAAACCTAACCCTAACCCTAGCCCTAAACCTAACCCTAAACCTAGCCCTAATACTAATCCTAACCCTAACCCTAAACCTAGTCCTAAACGTAACCCTAACAGTAACCATAACCCTAACACTAGCCCTAACCCTAACCCTAACCCTAACCCTAGCCCTAGCCCTACCCTAGCCCTAGCTCTAACCCTATACCTAACCCTAACCCTAACCCAAGCTATAGCACAGGCCTAACCCTAATCATAACCCTAGCCCAAGCCCTAAACCTAAAATAACCTGAGCCCCAGACTTAGCCCTAGCCCTAGACATAACCCTAGCTGTAGCCCTAACCCTAACCCTAACCCTAAACCTAGCCCTAACCCTAACAATAAACCTAGCCCTAATACTAATCCTAACCCTAACCCTAGCCCTAAACGTAACCCTAACACTAACCCTAAACCTAACCCTAGCCCTAGCCCTAACACTAACCCTAACCCTAACCCTAAACCTAGATGAACCCTAACACTAACCCTAGTCTTAGCCCTAGCCCTAGCCCTAGCCCTAACACTCACCCTAAACCTA
>CM027388.1:125384983-125405769 GCA_015711505.1 Sylvilagus bachmani
GACAAAGGCTAGGTTTAGGGCTAGGATAAGCTGTAGGGTTAGGGTTAGTGTTAGGGCTCATTTTAGAGTTACGGGTTGGGCTAGAGTTAGGGCTAGAAATAGGTTTAGTGTTAGGACTAGGGCTAGGTCTAGTGTCAGGGTTATGGTTAATGCTTGGGTTTGGTTTAGGTCCAGGGCTAGTTCTAGGACTAGGGCTAGGATGAGGGTTATTGTTAGGGTAAGGCTTGGGTTAGGGTTATGGTTATGGTTACGGTTATGGTAATGGTTATGGTTAGGGCTAGGTTTAGGATTAGGGTTAGGACTAGGGTTAGGGTTAGGGCTTCGGCTAGGGTTTGGGTTAATGTTAGGGTTAGGGCTAGGGTTAGGGATTTGGCTCAGGTTAGGGTTAGGGCTAGTGTTGGAGTTAGGGTTTGTGTTAGGGTTAGGGCTACGTCTATGTCTAAGGCTAGGTTTATGATTAGGGCTAAGCCTAATGCTACGGCTAGTTATTGACTTAGGGTTGGTTTTAGGTTGGTTTAGGGTAAGGGTAAGGTTAGGTTTAGTGCTAGTGTTAGGGTTAGGATTAGTGTTTGGGTTAGGGCCATTGTTAGGTCTAGGGTTAGAGTTAGCGTTAGTGTTTGGGTTAGGGCTATTGTTAAGGTTAGAGCTTAATCAAGGTTAGGGTTAGGATTAAGTCTAGAGTTAAGGTTACGGTTAGGGATATGGTTATGAATAGGGTTAGAGTGAGGGTTAGGGTTAGGGGTAGGGTTACGGTTAGGGTTATGGTTAGGGCTATGCCTAGGGTTAGAGCTTGTGTTATGATTAGGACTAGGGTTAGGGTTAATGTTAGTGTTAGGGTTAGGTCTAGAGTTAGGATTAGGGTAGGGTTAGGGTTAGAGTTTGTGTAAGGTTAGCGCTAGTGTTCGTTTTAAGACTAGGTTTAGGGTTAGATTTAGGGCTAGGCTTTTCATTAGATTAGTTTTAGCGTTATGGTTAGTGTTAGGGCTAGGTTTAGGGTTAGGATTAGTGTTACGCCTTGGGTTAGTGTTAGGCTTTGGGCTAGGTTTAGGGTTAGGGTTTTGAGTAGGGTTAGAACTTGGGTTAGAGTTAGGGCTAAGGACAGGGTTAGGGTTAGGTTTAGGTACATGTCTAAGGCTAGGGTTATGTTAGGGCTAAGCCTAGTGCTGCGGTTAGTGATAGACTTAGGGTTGGGGTTAGGGTTGGTTTAGGTTAGGGTTATGGTTAGGGTTAGAGTTAGGGTTAAGCCTTTGGTTAGGGTTAGGGCTAGGGCTAGGGTTAGGGTTAGGGCTAGGTCTAGTGTCAGGGATAGGGTTATGATTAGGGCTATTCCTCGTGCTAGAACTACTGATAGACTTATGGCTGGTGTTAGGGTTGGTTTAGAGTAAGGGTTATGTTTAAGATTTCGGTTAGTTTTAGGGCTTGTGTTATTTTTATGGCTAGTGTTATGGTTAGGGCAAGGGTTAGAGTTAGAGCTAGTGTTATGATTAGGGCTAAGGTTAGGGTTAGGGTTAGGGTTAAGTTTACGTTTAGGGTATTTCTAGTGTTAGGATTGGCCTTAGGGTTAGGGTTAGGGTTAGGGTTTTTGTTATGGTTAGGGCTCGTGTTAGTTTTAGGGTTAAGTTTAGGGCCAGAATTAGGTGTAGGGTTAGACCTAGGGTTAGGGTTAAGGTTAGGGCTAGGGCCAGTTTAGGGTTAGGGTTAGGGTTATGGCTAGGGCTAGGGCTAGCTTTACAGCTAGGGCAAGGTTAGGATTAGGTTTAGTGTTAGGTTTCGGGCCAGGTTTAGGGTTAGCATTAGGATTAGGGCTAGGGCTAGGGTTAGGGTTAGGGTTAGCATTAGGATTAGGGCTAGGGCTAGGGTTAGGGTTAGGATTAGAGCTAGGGTTAGGTTTAGGATTAGGGCTAGGGCTAGTACTATGGTTAGGGTTAGGGTTATGGTTAGGGCTAGGGCTATGGTTAGGGTTAGGGTTAGTGCTAGGGCTTGGGCTAGGGTGAGTGTTAGTGTTAGGGTTAGGGCTAGGGCTAGGATTATGGTTTGGCCTAGGGTTGGGTTAGGGTTAGAGTTACGGTTAGTGTTATGGCTAGGGTTAGGTTTAAGGTTAGGGTTATGGCTATGGTTAGGTTTAAGGTTATGGCTAGGGCTAGGGTAATGGCTAGGGCTAGGGTTAAGGTTAGGGTTAGGGTTAGGGTTAGTGCTAGGGCTAGGGTTAGGTTTAGGTTGTGCGTTACGGCTAGGGTTAGGGTTAGTGTTAGGGTTAGGTCTTGGGTTAGGGATAAGGCTAGGGCTAGGGTTAGGGTTAGGGTTTGGGTTAGGGCAAGGGCTAGGATTAGGGTTTGGGCTAGGGCTAGGGTTAGGGTTAGAGTTACGGTTAGGGTTATGGCAATGGTTAGGTTTAAGATTAGCGCTAGGGTTAGGGTTAGGGCTAGGTTTATGGCTACGCCTAGGGTTATGGCTAGGTCTAGGGTTAAGTCTAGGTTTAGGGTTAGGGTTAGGGTTAGTGCTAGGGCTAGGGTTAGGTTTAGGTTTTGTGTTACGGCTAGTGTTAGGGTTAGGGTTAGTGTTAGGGTTAGGTCTTGGGCTAGGTTTAGGGCTAGGGTTAGAGTTAGGGTTAGGTCTAGGCCTGGGTCTAGGGCTAGGTAGGGCTAGGGCTAGGGTTAGGTCAAGGGCTAGGGTTAGGGCTAGGGTGAGGGCTAGGGCTATTGCTAGGGTTAGGGTTAGGTTTAGGGTTAGTGTTAGGGCTAGGTTTATGGTGATAGATAGGGTTAGGGTTACGGTTAGGTTAGTTCTAGTTTAGGGCTAGGTTTACGGTTCAGCTTAGTGGCTTTTTTTTGGATTTAGTGTTTTTTTTTAGGATTAAGGGTTCGGGTTAGTGTTTGGGTTTGGTTTAGCGCTAGGGTTAGGGCTGGGGTTAGGGCTAGGGCTTGGGCTAGGTTTAGGATTATGGTTAGGGTGAGGGTTAGGGTTAGGGCTAGGGCTAGGGCTAGGGTTAGGGTTAGGGTTTGGGTTATAGTTAGTGTTAGGGTTAGTTTTAGGTTTAGGGGTAGGGGTAGGGTTAGGTTTACAGCTAGGGTTAGGTTTAGGGTTAGGGTTAGGGATTGGGTTAAGGTTAGGGATAGGGTTACGGCTAGGGCTGTGGTTAGGGTTATGGTTAGGGTTAGGGCTAGGGTAGGGCTAGGGTTAGGGTTAGGACTAGGGCTAGGGTTGGGTTTAGGGTTAGGGTAAGGACTAGGGCTAGGGCTATGGTTAGGGTTAGGCCTAGGGCTAGGGCTAGGGCTTGGGTTATGGTTAGGGTTAGGTCTAGGATAGGGTTAAGTTTTTGACTAGGGTTGGGGTTAGGGTTTGGGTTAGGGTTATGTCTAGGGATAGGACTAATGCTAGGTTTAGGGTTAGTGCTAGGGCTAGGGTTAGGTTTAGGTTGTGTGTTAGGGCTAGGGCTAGGGCTACGGTTAGGGTAAGGTGTAGGGTTAGGGCTAGGCCTAGGTTTAGGTTTAGGGCTAGGGCTAAGGTTAGGGTTTCTGTTAGGGTTAGGGCTAAGTTTAGATTTATGGTTAGGGTTAGGGTTAGGGCTAGGGTTAGGGTTAGGGTTAGGGTTAGGTTTAGGGCTAGGGTTAGGGTTAGCGTGAGGGTTAGGGTAGGGCTAGGGTGAGGGTTAGGTTTAGTGTTAGTGTTAGTGCTAGGTTTATGGTTATAGTTAGGGCTAGGGTTAGGGTTAGGTTAGGGCTAGGTTCGGGCTAGGTTTAGGGTTAAGTTTAGTGGGTTTTTTTTTTTTAGGATTTAGTGGGTTGTTTTATGATTAAGGGTTAGTGTTAGGGTTCAGGTTTGGGTTAGCGCTAGGGTTAGGGCTAGGGTTAGGGCTAGGACTTAGGCTAGGTTTAATGTTAGGGTTCGGGTTCGGGTCAGGGTTAGGGCTAGCGTCAGCATTAGGGTTAGGTTTAGGGCTAGGTTTAGGGTTATGTTTAGGTTAGGGCTAGGGCTAGGGCTAGGGCTAGGGTTAGGGTTATGGTTAGGGCTAGGCCTAGGGTGAGGGTTAGGTCTCGGACTAGTGTTAGGGTTAGGGTTAGGGTTAGGGCTAGGGCTTGGGCTAGGGCTAGGTTTTGGGTTAGGGTTAGGGTTAGGGCTAGGGCTAGGGCTAGGGTTAGGGCTAGGTCTAGGGCTAGGGTTAGGTTTAGTGTTAGGTTTAGGTTTAGGGCTAGGGCTAGGGCTATGTCTATGGAAACGTTTAGGGTTAGGGTTAGGTTTGAGCTAGGGCTATGTTTAGGGTTAGGTTTAGTGTTAGATTTAGGGCTAGGGTTAGAGTTAGGGTTTGCGTTAGAATTAGGGCTAGGGCTAAGGTTAGGGTTAGGGTTAGCTTTAGTGTTAGGGCTTTACTAGGGTTAGGGTTATGGTTAGGGCTAGGGTTGGGTTTAGGGTTAGGGTTATTGCTAGGGTTATGGTTAGGATTAGGGTTAGGTTTACGGCTAGGGCTAGGGCTAGGGTTACGGTTAGTGTTAGGGTTAGGGTTAGGGCTCGAGCTAGGTTTAGGGCTAGGGTTAGGGCTTGGCCTAGGGTTAGGGTTAGGGCTAGGGCTAGGGTTAGGGTTAGAGTTACGGTTAGGGTTATGGCTAAGTTTATGTTTAGGGTTAGGGCTAGGGTTAGGGTTAGGTTTAGGGTTATGGCTAGGGCTAGGGCTAAGGCTAGTGTTAGGGTTAGGTTTTGGATTAGGGTTTGTGCTAGCACTAGGATTAGGTTTAGGGTGTGGGTTAGGGCTAGGTTTCGGGTTAGGGTTATTGTTAGTGTTTGGTCTAGGGCTAGGGCTAGGGCTAGGCTTAGGGTTAGGGTTAGGGATGGGCCTTGGGCTAGGTTTAGGGTTTGGGTTAGGGTTAGGGCTAGGGTTAGGGTTAGGGCTAGGTCAATGTTTGGGTTAGGGTTGTCTTAGGGCTAGGTAGGGTTAGGGTTAGCATTAGGTCTAGTGTTGGGGTTTGGTTTAGGGTTTGGCCTAGGGCTAGGTTTATCCCTAGGGTTATGATTAGGATTAGGGCTAGGTGTATGTCTAAGGCTAGGGTTATAATTATAACTATGCCTAGTGCTAGGGCTATGATAGACTTAGTGTTGGAGTTAGGGTGTGTTAGGGTTAGTGTTAGGGTTAGGGTTAGGGTTAGTGTTAGGGTTAGATTTATGGTTAGGGCTAGTTATAGTGTTATGTTTATAGCTAGGGCTAGGTCTAAGGCTTGGTTAGGTTTAGGGCTAGGCCTAGTACTAGGGTTAGGACTAGGTCTAGAGCTAGCTTTAGGGTTGGGTTAATGTTAAGTTTAGGGGTAGTGTTGTGTTAACAGTTAGGACTGTGTCTAAGTCTAAGGCTATGCTTAAGGTTAGGTGTAGGATTAGGGTTCGGGTTCGGTTTAGGGTTAGGGTTCGGGTTCGGGTTCTGGTTCGGGTTTGGGTTAAGGTTGGGTTTAGGGTTCGGGTTCGGGTTAGGGTTTAGGTTTCGGGTTGGGTTAGGGTTAGGGTTAGGTTTAGGGTTGGGGTTGGGGTTGGTGTTGGGGTGGGTTTGGAGTGGGTTGGGTTTAGGGTTCGGGGTGGGTTTGGGTTTGGAGTTTGGATTAGGGTTAGGTTTAGAGTTAGGGCTAGGGCTAGGGTTAGGGTTAGTGTTAGGGTTAGGGTTAGGGTTAGTGTTAGGGCTAGGGTTAGGGTTAGGTTTAGTGTTAGGTTTAGAGCTAAGGTTAGGGTTAGGGTTAGCATTAGGATTAGGGCTAGGGCTAGGGTTAGGGCTAGGGCTAAGGCTAAGTCTAGGCTTAGTGTTAGGGTTAGGGCTAAGGTTAGGTCTATGGTTAGGGCTTACGCTAGGGCTATAGTGAAGGTTAGGTTTAGTGTTAGTGTTAGGGCTAGGTTTATGGTGATAGTTAGGGCTACGTTTAGGAATAGGATAGGGCTAGGTTCGGGCTCTGTTTAGGATTAAGTTTAGTGGATATTTTTTAGGATTTAGTTTGTTTTTTTAGGATTAAGGGTTAGAGTTAGGGTTCAGGTTTGGGTTAAGGCTAGGGCTAGGGGTAGGGTTAGGGCTAGGGCTTGGGCTAGGTTTAAGGTTAGGGTTCGGGTTAGGGTCAGGGTTAGGGCTAGTGTTAGCGTTAGGGTTAGGTTTAGGGCTAGGTTTAGGGTTAGCATTAGGGTTAGGGTTAGGGTTTGGGTTAGGGCTAGGGTTAGGGCTAGGGCTAGGACTAGGGTTAGTGTTAGGGTTAGGGCTAGGCCTAGGATGAGGGTTATGTCTAGGGGTAGTGTTAGGTTTAGGGTTAGGGTTAGGGCTAGAGCTTGGGCTAGGGCTAGGTTTAGGGTTAGGGTTAGGGCTTCGGATAGGTCTAGGGTTAGGGCTAGGTCTAGGGCTCGGGCTAGGGCTAGGTTTAGGGACAGGGTTAGGGTTGGGTTTAGGGTTATGGTTAGGACGAGTGCTAGGGCTAGGGTTAGGGTTAGGCTTAGGCTTAGGCTTAGGGCTAGGGTTAGCGTTAGGGTTAGGGTTAGGGTTAGGGTTAGGGCTAGGTTTAGTGTTAGCATAAGGTTTAGCGTTAGGGTTAGGGGTAGGGCTAGGGCTAGGGCTAGCGCTAGGGTTAGGGTTAGGGTTAGGGTTAGGGCTAGGTCTAGGGTGAGGGTTAGGGCTAGGACTAGTGTTAGTTTTAGGGTTGGGTTTAGGGCTAGGGCTTGGGCTAAGGCTCGGTTTCAGATTAGGGTTAGGTTTAGTGTTAGGTCTAGGGCTAGAGCTAGGGTTAGTTCTAGGTCTAGGGCGAGGGCTAGGTTTAGGTTTAGGGTTATGCTTAGGGTTAGGACTAGGGCTAGGGCTAGGGCTAGGGCTAGCGTTAGGGTTAGGGCTAGGGTTGGGTTTAGGGTTAGGATCAGGACAAGGGCTAGGGCTAGGTTTAGGGTTAGGACTAGGGCTAGGGCTAGGGCTAGGGCTAGGGTTAGGGGTAGTGTTAGGGTTAGTGCTAGGATAGTGTTAGGTTTAGGGCTAGGTCTGAGGTTAGGGTTAGGGTTAGGGTTATGGCTAGGGCTAAAGTTAAGGCTAGGGTTAGGGTTAGGGTTAGTTCTATGGCTAGGGTTAGGTTTAGGTTGTGGGTTAGGGCTAGGGCTACGGCTAGCGTTAGGGTCAGGTTTAGGGTTAGGGCTAGGCCTAGGGTTAGGGTTAGGGCTAGGGCTAAGCCTAGGGTTAGTATTCGTGTTAGGGCTAAGGTTAGGTTTATGGTTAGTGTTAGGGCTAGGCTAGGGTTAGGGTTAGGCTTAGGGCTAGGGTTAGGGTTAGGATTAGAGTTAGGGTAGGACTAGGGCTAGGGCTAGTGTGAGGGTTAGGTTTAGTGTTAGTGTTAGGGCCAGGTATATGGTTATAGTTAGGGCTAGGGTTAGGGTTAGGTTAAGGCTAGGTTCGGGCTAGGTTTAGGGTAAGTTTAGTGGTTTTTTTTTTTTTAGGATTTAGTGGGTTATTTTAGGATTAAGGGTTAGGGTTAGGGTTCAGGTTTGGGTTAGTGCTAGGGTTAGGGCTAGGGTTAGGGCTAGGGCTTGGGATAGGTTTAAGGTTAGGGTTCAGGTTAGGGTCAGGGTTAGGGCTAGGGTTAGCGTTAGGGTTAGGTTTAGAGCTAGTTTAGAGTTAGCGTTAGGGTTAGGGTTAGGTTTAGGGTTAGGTGTAAGGCTAGGGCTAGGGCTAGGTCTAGGGTTAGGGTTAGGTCTAGGACTAGTGTTAGGGTTAGGGTGAGGGTTTGGGCTAGGACTAGTGTTAGGTTTAGGGTTAGGGTTAGGGTCAGGCCTAGGATGAGAGTTATGTCTAAGGCTAGTGTTAGGTTTAGGGTTAGGGTTAGGGCTAGTGCTTGGGCTATGGCTAGGTTTAGGTTTAGGGTTAGGGCTTCAGCTAGGGCTAGGGTTAGGGCTAGGGCTAGGGCTAGGGCTAGGGTTAGGTTTAGCGTTAGGTTTAGGGTTAGGGCTAGGGCTAGGGCTAGGGCTAGAGCTAGGGTTAGGTTTAGGGTTAGGTTTAGTGGTAGGGCTAGGGCAAGGGCTAGGGTTAGGGTTAGGGCTAGGATTGGGTTTAGGGTTAGGGTCAGGACGAGGGCAACGGCTAGGGTTATGGTTATGTTTTGGGCTAGGGCTAGGGTTAGGGTTAGGGTTAGGGTTAGGGCCAGGCCTAGGATGAGGGTTATGTCTAGGGCTAGTGTTAGGTTTAGTGTTAGGGCTAGGGCTAGGGTTAGGGCTAGGTCTAGGTCTAGGGCTAGGGTTAGGTTTAGCGTTAGGTTTAGGGTTAGGGTAGTGCTAGGGCTAGGGCTAGGGTTAGGTTTAGGGTTAGGTTTAGGGTTAGGGCTAGGGCTACTGCTAGGGTTAGGGTTAGGGCTAGGTTTGGGTTTAGGGTTTGGGTCAGGACGAGGACTACGGCTAGGGTTTGGTTTAGGTTAGGACTATGGCTAGGGCTAGGGCTAGGGTTAGGGTTAGGTTTCGGGCTAGGATAGGGTTAGGTTTAGGGCTAGGGCTGGGGTTAGGGTTAGAGTTAGTGTTATGGCTAGGGCTAGGGCTAAGGCTAGGATTAGGGTTAGGGTTAGGGTTAGTGCTAGGGCTAGAGTTAGGTTTAGGTTGTGGGTTAGGGCTAGGGCTACGGCTAGCGTTAGGTTCAGGTTTAGGGTTAGGGCTAGGACTAAGCCTAGGGTTAGTGTTCGTGTTAGGGCTAAGGTTAGGTTTATGGTTAGTGTTAGGGCTTCGCTAGGGTTAGGGTTAAGCTTAGGGCTAGGGTTAGGGTTAGGGTTAGAGTTAGTGTAGGACTAGGGCTAGGGCTAGTGTGAGGGTTAGGTTTAGTGTTAGTGTTAGGACTACGTATATTGTTATAGTTAGGGCTAGGGTTAGGGTTAGGTTAGGGCTAGGTTTGGGCTAGGTTTAGGGTAAGTTTAGTGGTTTTTTTTTGAGGATTTAGTGTGTTTTTTTAGGATTAAGGATTAATGTTAGGGTTCAGGTTTGGGTTAGCGCTAGGGTTAGGGTTAGGGTTAGGGCTATGGCTTGGGATAGGTTTAAGGTTAGGGTTCTGGTTAGGGTCAGGGTTAGGGCTAGGGTTAGCATTAGGGTTAGGGTTAGAGCTAGTTTAGGGTTAGCGTTAGGGTTAGGGTTAGGGTTAGGTTTAGGGTTAGGGTTAGGTGTAGGGCTTGGGCTAGGGCTAGGGCTAGGGTTAGGGTTAGGGCTAGGCCTAGGGTGAGGGTTTGGGCTAGGACTTGTGTTAGGTTTAGGGTTAGGGTTAGGGCCAGGCCTAGGATGAGGGTTATGTCTAGGGCTAGTGTTAGGTTTAGGGTTAGGGTTAGGGCTAGGACTTGGGCTAGGGCTAGGTTTAGGTTTAGGCTTAGGGCTTCGGCTAGGGCTAGGTCTAGGGCTAGGGCTAGGGTTAGGTTTAGCATTAGGTTTAGGATTAGGGCTAGGGCTAGGGCTAGAGCTAGGGTTAGGTTTAGGGTTAGGGCTAGGGCTAGGGCTAGGGTTAGGGTTAGGGCTAGGGTTGGGTTTAGGGTTAGGATAGGGTTAGGTTTAGGGCTAGCTCTGGGGTTAGGGTTAGGGTTAGGGTTATGGCTAGGGCTAGGGCTAAGGCTAGGGTTAGGGTTAGGGTTAGGGTTAGGGTTAGGGAAAGGTCTTTTGCTAGGGCTAGGTTTATGGTTAGGGTTAGGGATTCGGATAGGGCTAGGGTTAGGGGTATGTCTAGGGCTAGGTCTAGGATTATCTTTTGGGTTAGGGCTACGGCTATGGCTAAGGCCAGGTTTAGGCTTAGGGATAGGGTTGGGTTTAGTTTTAGGGTTAGGACGAGGGCTAGGTCTAGGGTTAGGGTTAGGGTTAGGACTTGGGCTAGGGCTAGGGTTAGGGTTAGGGTTAGGTTTAGGGCTAGGGCTAGGCCTAGGGATAGGGTTAGGGTTAGGGTTCGGCCTAGGGCTCTTGTAGGTTTAGGGTTAGGGCTAGGGCTAGGGTAAGGGTTATTGTTAGGGTTAGGGCTAGGACTAAGGCTAGGTTTAGGGTTAGGGTTAGGGTTAGTGCTAGGCCTAGGGTTTGTGTTAGGGCTAGGGCTACAGTTAGGTTTAGAGTTATGGTTAGGTTTAGGGTTAGGGTTAGGTTTAGGGTTAGGGTTAGGGTTAGGGTTAGGGTTGGGGCTACGGTTAGGGTTAGGGTTAGGTTTATGGCTAGGGCTATGTCTCACGCTATGTTTAGGGCTAGGGCTAGGGCTAGGGTGAGGGTTAGTTCTAGGGCTAGGGTTAGGATTAGGGTTAGGGTTAGTGTTAGGGTTAGGGTTAGTGTTAGGGATTGGGCTAGGGTTAGGTTTAGTGTGGGTTACGGTTAGGCTAGTGTTAGGTCTAGGTGTACGGTTAGGGTTAGGGTCACTGTTAGTGTAGGGCTAGGGTTCGGCTAGGGCTAGCTTTAGGTTTAGGGTTAGGGTTATGGCTAGGGCTAGGGCTAGTTCTAGCATTAGGGTTAGGGTTAGGGCTAGTGCTAGGGTTAGGGCTGTGGTTAGGGTTAGGTTTATGGTTAGGGTCAGGGCAAGGGTTATGGTTAGGGTTAGGCCTAGTGCTAGGGATAGGGCTAGGGCTATGGTTAGCGTTAGGGTTTGATTTAGGGTTAGAGCTACTGCTAGGGTTAGGCTTAGGTTTAGTGTTAGGTTTAGTGCTAGGGTTAGGGTTAGGGATAGCATTTGCATTAGGGCTCAGGCTAAGGTTAGAGTTAGGGTTAGCGTTAGGAATTGGGCTAAGGCTAGGGTTAGGATTAGGGTTAGGGATAGGGCTAGGCTAGGGTAGGGTAGGGTTAGGGCTAGGGCTATGGTTAGGATTAGGCTTAGGGTTAGGTCTAGGGCTAGGGTTAGGTTTAGGGTTAGTGTTAAGGTTAGGTCTAGGGTTAGAGTTAGGGCTAGGGTTAGTGTTAGGTCTAGGGCTAGGGTTAGGATTAGGGTTAGGGTTAGGGCTCGGGTTAGTTTAGGGGTAGGATTAAAGCTAGGGTTAGGGTTAGGGTTAGGGCTAGGTTTAGGGTTAGGGTTAGGGTTACCTCTAGGGCTAGGGATAGGGTTAGGGTTAGGGTTAGGTTAAGTGTTAGTTTTAGTGCTAGGGTTATGGTTAGGGTTAGCGTTACGATTAGGGCTAGGGCTAGGGTTAGGGTTAGGGTTAGCGTTAGGATTAGGGCTAGGGTTAGAATTAGGGTTAGGGATAGGGCTAGGCTAGAGTAGGGTTAGGTTTAGGGCTAGGGTTGTGTTTAGGGTTAGGGTTAGGTCTAGGGCTTGGGTTAGGGTTAGGGTTAGTGCTAGGGTTAGGGTTAGGGCTAGTGCTAGGGCTAGGGCTATTGTTAGGGTTAGGGCTAGGTCTATGGTGAGGGTTAGGTTTAGGGTTAGGGCTAGGGCTATGGTGAGGGTTAGGGTTAGGGTTTGGGCTAGGGCTAGGTTTAGGGTTAGTATTAGGGTTAGGGCTCGGTCTAGGGCTAGGTTTAGGGTTAGGGTTAGGGCTAGGCCTAAGATTATGTTTTGGGCTAGGGCTAGGATTAGGGTTAGAGTTATGGTTAGTGTTATGGCTAGGGTTAGGTTTAGGGTTAGGACTAGGGTTAGGGTTAAGGTTAGGGTTATGCCTAGTGCTAAGGCTAAGGCTAGGGTTAGGGTAGGGTAAGGGTTATTGCTAGGGCTAGGGTTAGGTTTAGGTTGTGGGTTAGGACTAGGGTTAGGGTTAGGGTTAGGTTTATGTCTAGGGCCAAGGCTAGGTCTAGGGTAGGGTTAGTGTTAGGGATTGGGCTAGGTTTAGGTTTAGGTTGTGGGTTAGGGTTAGGGCTAGGGTTAGGGCTAGGTGTAGGGTTACGGTTAGTTTCACGGTTAGTGTAGGGCTAGGGCTAGGGCTAGGATTTGGCAAGGGTTAGGGATACGGCTAGGGCTAGGGCTAGTTCCAGCGTTAGGGTTAGGGTTAGTGCTAGGGTTAGGGTTAGGGCTAGGTTTAGGGCTAGGGCTAGGGCTAGGGTTAGGTTTAGGGCTAGGGCTAGTGTTAGGATTAGAGTTAGGGTTAGGGCTCAGGTTAGGTTTAGGATTAGAGTTAGGGTTAATGCTCCAGTTAGGTTTAGGGTTAGGTTAGGTCTAGAATTAGGGTTAGGGCTTGGGCTTGGGCTATGGCTAGGTCTAGGGCTATGGTTAGCCTTAGGGTGGGATTATGGTTAGAGCTAGGGCTATGGTTAGCCTTAGGGTGGGATTATGGTTAGAGCTAGGGCTCGGGTTAGGGTTAGGGTTAGGGTTAGTGCAAGGGCTAGGGTTAGGTTTAGGTTGTGGGTTAGGGCTAGGGCTAGTGCTAGGGTTAGGGTAATTTTAGGGTTAGGGCTAGGCCTAGGGTTAGGGTTAGGGATAGGGCTATGGCTAGGGTTAGTTTTAATGTTAGGGTTAAGGTTAGGTTTATGGTTAGGGTTAGTGCTAGGCTAGGGTTAGGGTTAGGCTTAGGGCTAGGGTTAGGGTTAGGGTTAGAGTTAGGTTAGGGTTAGGGCTAGGGCTAGGGTGAGGGTTAGGTTTAGTGTTATTGTTAGGGCTAGGTATATGTTTATAGTTTGGCTAGGGTTAGGGTTAGTTTCGGGCTAGGATTAGGGTTAAATTTAGTGGTTTTTTTTTTAGGATTTAGTTTGTTGTTTTAGGATTAAGGGTTAGGGTTAGGGTTCAGGTTTGGGTTAGTGCTAGGGTTAGGGTTCTGGTTAGGCCTAGGGCTTGGGCTCGGTTTAAGGTTAGGGATCGGGTTATGGTCAGGGTTAGGGCTAGGGTTAGCATAGGGTTAGGGTTAGGGCTAGGTTTAGGTTTAGCATTAGGGTTAGGGTTAGGATTAGTTTTAGGGCTAGGGCTAGGGCTAGGGCTAGGGTTAGGGTTAGGGTTAGGGCTAGGCCTAGGGCTAGGATAGGGCTAGGGTTAGGTTTAGGGTTAGGTTTAGGTTTAGGGTAGGGCTAGGTCTTGGGCTAGGGCTAGGTTTAGGTTTAGGGTTAGGGTTTCGGCTAGGGCTAGGGTTAGGGGTAGGTCTAGGGCTAGGCCTAGGGTTAATTTTAGGGTTAGGTTTAGTTTTTTGGGCTAGGGCTAGGGCTAGGGCTAGGGCTAGGGTTAGGGTTATGGCTAGGGTTGGGTTTAGGGTTAGGTTTAGGACGAGGGCTAGGCCTAGGGTTAGCGTTATGGCTAGGGTTGGGTTTAGGGTAAGGGTTAGGACCAGGGCAAGGGCTAGGGTTAGCTTTAGGGTTATGGTTAGGGCTAGGATAGTGTTAGGTTTAGGGCTAGGGCTGGTGTTAGGGTTATGGTTAGTGTTATGGCTAGGGCTAGGGGTATGGCTAGGGTTAGGTTTAGGATTAGGGCTAAGGTTAGGTTTAAGGTAAAGGTTAGGGCTAGGCTAGGGTTAGGGTTAGGCTTAGGGCTAGGGTTAGGTTTAGGGTTAGAGTTAGGGTAGGACTAGGGCTGTGCTAGGGTGAGCGTTAGGTTTAGTGTTAGTGTTAGGGCTAGGTAAATGGTTATAGTTAGGGCTAGGGTTGGGGTTAGGTTAGGGCTAGGTTCGGGCTATGTTTTGGTTTAAATTTAGTGGCTTTTTTTAGGATTTAGTGGGTTGTTTTAGGATTAAGGGTTAGGGTTAGGGTTCAGGTTTGGGTTAGCGCTAGGGTTAGGGCTAGGTTTAGGGCTAGGGCTTGGGCTAGGTTTAAGGTTATGGTTCGGGTTAGGGTCAGGGTTAGGGCTAGGGTTAGTGTTAGGGTTAGGTTTAGGGCTAGGTTTAGGGTTAGCATTAGGGTTAGGGTCAGGGTTAGGTGTAAGGCTAGGGCTAGGGCTAGGGCTAGGTCTAGGGTTAGGGTTAGGGCTAGGCCTAGGGTGAGGGTTAGGTCTAGGACTAGTGTTAGGTTTAGGGTTAGGGTTAGGGCTAGGGCTTGGGCTAGGGCTAGGTTTAGGGTTAGGGTTAGGGTTTCTGCTATGGCTAGCTTTAGGATTAGGTCTAGGGCTAGGGCTAGGGTTAGGTTTAGGGTTAGATTCAGATTTAGGGCTAGGGCTAGGTTTAGCGTTAGGGCTAGGGTTGGGATTAGGGTTAGGGTTTGGACTTGGCTAGGTCTAGGGTTTGGGTTATGGTTAGGACTAGGGCTAGGGCTAGGGGTAGTGTTAGGGTTAGTGTTAGGGCTAGGATAGGGTTAGGTGGAGGGCTAGGGCTGGGTTAGGGTTAGGGTTAGGGTTATGGCTAGGGCTAGGGCTAAGGCTAGGGTTAGGGTTAGGGTTAGGGTTAGGGTTAGTGCTAGGGCTAGGTTTAGGTTTAGGTTGTGGGTTAGGGCTAGGGCTACAGCTAGGGTTGGGATCAGGTTTAGGTTTAGGGCTAGGCCTAGTGTTAGCGTTAGGGCTAGGGCTAAGCCTAGGGTTAGTGTTCGTGTTAGGGCTAAGGTTAGGTTTATGGTTAGTGTTAGGGCTAGGCTAGGGTTAGGGTTAGGCTTAGGGCTAGGGTTAGGGTTAGGATTAGAGTTAGGGTAGGACTAGGGCTAGGTTTAGATTGTGGGTTAGGGCTAGGGCTACGGCTAGGGTTAGGGTCAGGTTTAGGGTTAGGGCTAGGCCTAGCGTTAAGGTTAGGGCTAGGGTTAATTCTAGGGTTAGTGTTAGGGTTAGGGCTAAGTTTAGGTTTAAGTTAATGTTAGGGCTAGGCTAGGGTTAGGGTTTGGTTTAGGGTGGTGTTAGCGTTAGGGTTAGAGTAGGGTTGTGGGTTCGGGCTACGGGTATGGCTAGGGTTAGGTTCAAGTTTAGGGTTAGGGCTAGGCCTAGGGTTAGGTTCAGGGATAGGGTTAATTCTAGGGTTAATGTTAGGGTTAGGGCTAATTTTAGGTTTATGGTTAGGGTTAGGGCTATGCTAGGGTTAGGGTTAGGCTTAGGACTAGGGTTAGGGTTAGAATTAGGGTAGGACTGGGGCTAGAGCTAGGGTGAGGGTTAGGTTTAGTGTTAGTGTTAGGGCTAGGTATATGGTTATAGTTAGGGCTAGGGTTAGGGTTAGGTTAGGGATAGGTTCGGCCTGTTTTAGGGTTACGTTTAGTGGTTTTTTTTTAGGATTTAGTGGGTTGTTTTAGGATTAAGGGTTAGTGTTAGGGTTCAGGTTTGGGTTAGCGCTAGGTTAGGGCTAGGGTTAGGGCTAGGGCTTAGGCTAGGTTTAAGGTTAGGGTTCGGGTTAGGGTCAGGGTTATGGCTAGGGTTAGCGTTAGAGTTAGGGCTAGGGCTAGGTTTAGGGCTAGGGTTAGGGTTAGGGTTAGGGTTAGTTTTAGGTATAAGGCTAGGGCTAGGGTTAGGGCTAAGGTTAGGGTTAGGGTTAGGGCTAGGCCTAGTCTGAGGTTTAGGGCTAGGACTAGTGTTAGGTTTATGGTTAGGGTTAGGGCAAGGTTTGGGCTAGGGCTAGGTTTAGGGTTAGGGTTAGGGCTTCGGGTAGGGCTAGGGTTAGGGCTAGGTCTAGGGCTAGGGATAGGGTTAGGTTTAGGTTTAGGTTTAGGGTTAGGGCTAGGGCTTGGGCTAAGGCTACGGTTACGGTTAGGCCTAGGGTTGGGTCTTGGGTTAGGTTTAGGATGAGGGCTAGTGCTAGGGTTAGGGTTAGGTTTAGGACTTGGGCTAGGGTTAGGGTTAGGTTTAGGGCTAGGGTTAGGGTTAGGGTTAGGTTTAGGGCTACGGCTAGGCCTAGGGATAGGGTTAGGGTTAGGGTTTGGCCTAGGGCTCTTGTTAGGTTTAGGGTTAGGGCTAGGGCTATGGTAAGGTTTATTTTTAGGGTTAGGGCTAGGTTTAGGGTTAGGGTTATGGTTAATGCTAGGCCTAGATTTAGGGTTAGGGCTCAGTCTAGGTTTAGGGTTTGGGTTAGGGCTACGGTTAGGGTTAGGGTTATGGCTAAGGCTAGGGATAGAGCTAGGGTTAGGGCTAGGTTTAGGTCTAGGGCTAGGGTGAGGGTTAGGTCTAGGGCTAGGGTTAGGATTAGGTTTAGGGTTAGGGCTTGGGTTAGTGTTAGGGTTAGGATTAGGGCTAGGGTTATTTCTAGGGCTAGGGCTAGGGCTAGGGCTAGGGCTAGGGCTATGATTTGCGTTATGGTTATTATTTGGTTTAGAGCTAGGGCTAGGATTAGGGTTAGGTTTAGTGTTAGTGTTAGTGCTAGGGTTAGGGTTAGTGTTTGCGTTAGGATTAGGGCTAGGGCTAGGGTTAGGATTAGGGTTAGGGATAGGGCTAGTATAGGGTAGCGTTAGGGTTAGGGCTAGGGTTGGGCTTAGGGTTAGGGTTAGGACTAGGGCTAGTGCTAGGGTTAGGGCTAGGGCAAGGGCTAGTGCTAGGGTTACGGTTAGGGTTAGGGTTAGGACTAGGGCTATGGTTATGTTTAGTGCTATGGTTAGTTTTAGGGTTAGTGTTAGGGTTAGGGCTAGGGTTAGGAGTAGGGCTAGGTTTAGGGTTAGGGTTAGGGCTAGGGTTAGGGTTAGGGCTAGGGCTAGGGTTATGATTAGGGTTAGGGTTAGGGATCGGGTTAGGGTTCGGGGTAGGATTAAGGCTAGCGTTAGGGTTAGGTTTAGGGCTATGGTTAGGGTTAGGTTTAGGGCTAGAGCCAAGCCTAGGGCTATGGTTTGGGTTAGGGTTAGGGTTAGGGTAAGAGCTCGGGCTAGGGTTAGTATTAGGTTAAGTGTTAGGTTTAAGGCTAGGGTTATGGTTAGGGTTAGCGTTCGGATTCGGGCTTGGGCTAGGGTTAGGGTTAGGGCTAGGGCTAGGGTTAGGATTAGGGTTAGGGTTAGGGTAAGAGCTCGGGCTAGGGTTAGGATTAGGTTAAGTGTTGTGTTTAAGGCTAGGGTTATGGTTATGGTTAGTGTTCGGATTCGGGCTTGGGCTAGGGTTAGGGTTAGGGTTAGCGTTAGGATTAGGGCTAGGGCTAAGGTTCGGATTAGGGTTAGGGATAGGGCTAGGGTTAGGGTTAGTTTTGGGGCTAGGCCTAAGTTTAGGGTTATAGCTAGGGCTAGGGTTAGGTTTAGAGTTAGGGTTAGGGTTAGGGCTAGAGTTAGGTTTATTGTAGGGCTATGGTTAGGGTTAGGATTAGGGATATGGCTAGGGCCAAGGCTAGGGTTAGGGTTAGGCTTAGGTTTAGGGTTAGTGTCATGGCTTGAGCTAGGGTTAGGTTTAGGGTGTGCGTTAGGGTTAGGACTAGTTGTAGGTTTAGGGTTAGGGTCAGGGTTAGTGTAGGGCTAGGGCTAGTGCTAGGGCTAGGATTAGGTTTAGGGTTAGGGTTACGGCAAGTGTTAGGGCTAGTTCTCGCGTTAGGGTAAGGGTTAGTGCTAGGCCTAGGGTTAGGGCTTGTTTAGTGTTAGGACTAGAGCTAGGGTTACGGCTAGGGTAAGGGTTAGGCCTAGGGATAAGGACTAGGGCTAGGGTAAGTGTTAGGTCTAGGGCTAGGTTTAGGTTTAGTGTTAGGGTTATGGCTCGGGTTAGGGTTAGGGTTAGGATTAGGGCTAGTGTTAAGGCCATGGCTAGGGCTAGGGCTAGGGCTATGGTTAGCGTTAGGGTAAGGGTTAGGGTTAGAGCTAGGGCTAGGTTTAGGGTTAGGTTTAGTGTTAGTTTTAGTGCTAGGTTTAGTGTTACGGTTACTGTTAGGATTAGGGCTAGGGCTATGGTTAGGGTTACGGTTAGCGTTAGGATTGGTGCTAGGGCTAGGGTTAGGATTAAGGTTAGGGATTGGGCTGTGCTAGGGTATGGTTAGGGTTACGGCTAAGGTTGTGTTTAGGGTTAGGGTTAGGACTAGGGCTAGGGCTAAGGTAGGGTTAGGGTTAGGGCTAGGGTTAGGGTTAGGGTTAGGGTTAGGGTTAGGGTTAGGCTAGGTCTAGGGCTAGGGCTAGAGTTAGGGTTAGGGTTAGGGTTAGGCCTAGGGCTATGGTTAGGTTTAGGGTTAGGTTTAGGGCTAGGGCTAGGGCTAGGGTTAGAGTTAGAGTTAGGGTTATGTCTAAGGTTAGGTTTAGGGTTAGGGATAGGGTTGGGGTTAGGGTTAGGTCTAGGGATAGGGCTAAGGCTAGGGTTAGGGTAGGGTAAGGGTTATCCCTAGGGCTAGGGTTAGGTTTAGGTTTTGGGTTAGGGCTAGGGGTAGGGTTTGTGCTAGGGTTAGGGTTAGGGTTAGGTTTAGGGCTAGGTCTAGGCCTAGGGCTAGAGTTACGGTTAGGGTTAGTCCTAGGGCTCTGGTTAGGGTTAGGGTTAGGGTTAGGGCTAGGACTAGGTTTAGGATTATTGTTAGTATTAGGGCTAGGGCTAGTGCTAGGTTTAAGGTTAAGGTTAGGGTTAGGCCTAGGTTTAGGGTTAGGGCTAGAGCTAGGTTTAGGTTTAGAGTTAGGTTAAGGGTAGGGCTAGGGTGAGGTTTATTGTTGGGCTAGGGTTAGGTTTATGGTTAGGGTTCGGGTTAAGGCTAGGGCCAAGACTAGGACTAGGGTTAGGGTTATGGTTAGGGTTAGTGTTAGGGATTGGGCTAGGGTTAGGTTTAGGGTGTGGGTTAGGGTTAGGACTAGGGTTAGATCTAGGTGTAGGGTTAGGGTTTGGTTAAGTGTCAGTTTTAGTGCTAGGGTAAGGGTTAGGTTTAGCGTTAGTATTAGGGTTAGGGCTAGGGTTAGGGCTAATGTTAGCATTAGGATTAAGTCTAGGGTTAGGATTAGGGTAGGTATAGGGCTTGGCTATGGTAGGGTTAGGGTTAGGGCTAGGTTTGTGTTTAGGGTTAGGGTTAGGACTAGGGCTATGGTTAGGGTTAGCATTAGGGTTAGGGCAAGGGTTAGGGTTAGGGCTGGGGCTAGGGCTAGGGCTAGGGTTAGGTTTAGGGTTAGGGCTCGGGCTATGGTTAGGGTTAGGGTTAGGGTTAGGGCTAGGGCTAGGGCTAGGGTTAGGGTTAGGTCTAGGCCTAGGATTAGGGTTTGGGCTAGGGCTAGGATTAGGTTTAGGGTTACAGTTCGGGTTATGGCCAGGTTTAGGCTTAAGGTTAGGACTAGGGTTAGGGTTAGGGTTAGGGTTATGGCTAGGGCTAAGGCTAATGCTAGGGTTAGGGTAGGGTAATGGTTAGTGCTAGGGCTAGGGTTAGGTTTAGGTTGTGGGTGAGGGCTTGGTTAGGCTTAGGGTTAGGTTTAGGGCTATGTCTAGGCCTAGGGCTAGAGTTAGGGTTAGGGTTAGGCCTAGGGCTGTGACTAGGTTTAGGGTTATTATTAGGGTTAGGGCTAGGGCTAGTGCTAGGGTTAGGGTTAGGGTTAGGGTTAGGGCTAGGCCTAGGGTTACGGCTAGGTTTAGGGTTAGGATTAGGGCTAGGCCTGGGGCTAGGGCTAGGACTAGGGCTAGGGCTAGGGTTAGGCCTAGGGCTAGGTTTAGGTCTAGGGCTAGGGCAAGGACTATTGCTAGGGTTAGGATTAGGTTTAGTGTTAGTGTTAGGGCTAGGTTTATGGTGATAGTTAGGGCTAGTTTTCGGGTTCGTTTAGGGCTAGGTTAGGGCTAGTTTTACGGTTAAACTTAGTGGTTTTTTTTAGGATTTAGTGGGTTTTTTTTAGGATTAAGCATTAGGGTTAGGGTTCTGGTTTGGGTTAGCGCTAGGGTTAGGCCTGGGGTTAGGGTTAGGGTTAGTGTTAGGGTTAGGGCTAGGGTTAATGTTAGAGTTAGGGCTAGTGCTAGGGCTAGGCTTAGGGTTAGGGTTAGCATTAGGGCTAGTGTAGGGTTTGGTTTAGGGTTTGGGCTAGGGCTAGGTTTAGGGCTAGGGTTATGATTAGGATTAGGGCTATGTGTATGTCTAAGGCTAGGGTTATAACTACAATATGCGTAGTGCTAGGGCTATGATAGAGTTAGTGTTGGAATTAGGGTGTGCTAGGGTTAGTGTAGTGTTAGGGTTAGGGTTACGTTTATGGTTAGTGTTAGGATCAGGTTTATGATTAGGGCTAGTTATAGTGTTATGTTTATAGCTAGGGCAAGGTCTAAGGCTTGGTTAGGTTTAGGGCTAGGCCTAGGACTAGGGATAGGACTAGGTCTAGAGCTAGCTTTAGGGTTGGGTTAAGGTTAAGGTTAGGGCTAGTGTTGTGTTAACAGTTAGGACTATGACTATGACTAAATCTAAGGCTATGCTTAAGGTTCGCTGTAGGTTTATGGTTCAGGTTCGAGTTAGGGTTAGGATTCGGGTTCGGGTTCGGGTTAGGGTTCGGGTTAGGGTTCGGGTAGGGTTAGGGTTAGGGTTCATGTTCGGGGTCAGGTTCGGGTTAGGGTTAGGTTTGGGGTCGGGTTTGGGGTTGGGGTGGTGTTGGGGTTGGGGTTAGGGTTAGTGTTAGGGTTGGGTTTGGGTTTGGAGTTGTGGTTAGAGTTAGGATTAGGGTTAGGGCTATGGCTAGTGTTAGGGTTAGTGTTAGGGCTAGGGCTAGAGCTAGGGCTAGTGCTAGGGCTAGGGTTAGGGTTAGGTTTTGGGTTAGGGTTATGGTTAGTTTTAGGGTTAGGTTTAGGGCTATTGTTAGGGTTAGGTTTTGGGCTAGGGCTAGGTTTAGTGTTAGGGTTAGGTTTAGGTCTAATGTTAAGGGTAGGGTTAGGGTTAGGTCTAGGGTTAGGGCTAGGGCTATGGCTATGGTTAGGATTAGGGTTAGGGTTAGGGTTAGGTTTATGGCTAGGGCTAGGGCTAGGGCTAGGTTAGGTTTAGGATTAGGGCTAGGGTTGTGTTTAGGGTTAGGGTTAGGACGCGGGCTAGGGCTAAGTTTAGAGTTAGTGTTAGGGTTAGCGCTAGGATAGGGTTAGGGTTAGGTTTAGCGTGAGGGCTAGGGCTTGGGCTTTGGTTAGGGTTAGGGTTAGGGTGAGGCCTAGAGCTATGGTTAGGTTTAGGGTTAGC
>CM027388.1:125406269-125428235 GCA_015711505.1 Sylvilagus bachmani
AGGGTTCTGGTTCGGGTTAGGGTTAGGGTTAGGGTTCGGGTTCAGGTTAGTGTTAGGGTTCGAGTTAGGGATAGGGTTTGGGTTAGTTTAGGGGTGGGAGTTGGGGTTGGGTTGGGGTTGGGGTTGGGGTTAGGTTTAGGGTTGTGGTTGGGGTTGAGATTAGGGTTGGGTATAGGGTTAGCGTTAGGGCTATGGCTATGGCTAGGCCTAGGGTTGGTTTTAGGGTTAGGGCTAGGTTTAGGGCTATGGCTAGGGTTAGGGTTAGTGTTAGTGTTAGGGCAAGGCTAGGGTTGGGTTTTGGTTAGGGTTAGGGCTAAGGTTAGGGCTGGGCTAGGGCTAGGGCTAGGGTTACGGTTAGGGTTTGAGTTATGGTTAGGGTCAGGGTTAGGGTTAGTGCTAGGCTTAGGGTTAGGGTTAGGTCTAGTTCTAGGGTTAGGGCTAAGGTTAGGGTTAGGGTTAGGGTTAGGTTTATGGTTAGGGTTAGAGCCAGGGCCTGGGCTAGGGTAGGGTTAGGGTTAGTGGTAGGGTTGCGATTAGGGCTAGGGCTATGGTTAGGGTTAGGTTTAGGGTTAGAACTAGGGCTAGTGCTAGGGCTAGGGCTAGGGTTAGGGTTAGGGCTAGGGTAGGGTTAGTGCTAGGGTTGGGGTTAGGGTTAGGTCCAGTGCTAGGGTTAGGTTTAGGGTTAAGGTTAGTGCTACGTTGAGGGTTAGGGTTAGGTTTAGGTATAGTGCTAGGGTCAGGGCTAAAGTTAGGGTTAGTTTTAGGGTTAGGTCTACTTCAAGGATTAGGGATAGGGTTAGTGAAGGGTTAGGGTTTGGGTTAGGGCTACGGTTAGGGCTATGTCTAGAGTTAGTTTTAGGGTTAGGTCTAGGGTTAGGGCTAGGGCTAGGGATAGGGGTAGGGTTAGGGTTTGGGTTTGGCTTAGGTTAGGGTTAGCATTAGTGTTAGGGATAGGGTTAGGGTTAGGGTTAGGGTTAGGGTTTTTGTTAGGGTTTAGATTAGGGTTCTGCTTCGGGTTAGGGTTAGGGTTCTGGGCGGGTTAGGGTTAGGGTTAGGGTTAGCGTTCGGGTTCTGGTTAGGTTTAGGATTAGGGATAGGGTCGAGTTAGGGCTAGCGTTAGGTTTAGGGAAGCGGTGGAATTTGGTGTTGGGTTGGGGTTGGGGTTAGGGTTAGGGTTGTGGTTGGGGTTGGGATTAGGGTTGGGATTAGGGTTAGGGTTAGGGTTAGGGCTATGTCTAGGGCTAGGGTTAGTGTTTAGGTTTAGATCTAGGGTTAGGGATAGGGTTAGGTTTAGGGCTAGGGATAGGGCTAGGGCTAGGGTCAGGTTATGGTTAGGGTAGGGCTAGGGCTAAGGCTAGGGTTAGAGTGAGGGTTATGGTTAGCTTTAGGGCTAGGGCAAGGGCTAGGGCTAGTGTTAGGCTTAGGGTTAGGGTTAGGGCTAGGGCTAGGGTTAGGGTTAGGTTTAGAGTTAGGGCTACTGCCAGGACTAAGTCTAGGTTTAGGGTTAGGGCTAGGGCTAGGTTTAGGGTTAGGGTTAGGCTTAGTGCGAGGGTGAGGGTTAGGGTTAGGTCTAGAGCAGGGTTAGGCCTGGGGTTAGGGTTAGGTCTAGTGCTAGGGTTAGTGCTAGGGTTTGGATTAGGGTTAGTGCTAGGGCCAGCGCTAGGTCTAGATTTGGGTTAGGGTTAGGGTTAGGCTTATGCCTAGGTCTACGGCTAGGGTTAGGGTTAGAGTTAGGATTTTAGCGAGGGCTAGGGTTAGAGTTAGGGCTAGGGTTAGTTTTAGGGTTAGGGCTAGGGCTAAGGATAATGGTAGGGTGAGGGTTAGGGTTAGCGTTAGGGCTAGTGCAAGGGCTAGGGCTAATGTTAGGCTTAGGGTTAGGTTTAGGGTTAGGGTTAGGGCTAGGTTTAGGGTTAGGTTTAGGCCTAGAGCTAGGGCTAAGGCTAGAGCTAAGGCTAGGTTTAGGGTTATGGTTTGGGTTAGGGTTAGTGTTAGAGTTAGGGTTAGGGATAGGTTTAGCTTTAGGGTTAGGGTTAGGGTTAGTGTTATGGTTAGGGTTTAGATTAGGGTTCGGGTTAGGGTTTGGGTTTTGGTTCGGGTTAGGGTTAGGGTGAGGGTTAGGGTAGGGTTTGGAGTTGGGTTTGGGTTGGTGTTGGGGTTTGGATAGGTTTATGGTTGTGGTTGGGGTTGAGATTTGGGTTGGGTTTTGGGTTAGGCTTAGGGTTAGGGCTAGGGTTATTGTTAGGGTTAGTGCTAGGGCTAAGGTTATGGTTAGGGTTAGGAATAGTGTTAGGGCTATGGGCTATGCTAGGGCTATGTTAGGGTTAGTGTTATGGGTAGGGTTATGGCTATGGGCTATGGCTATGACTATGGCTAGGGCTATTTGTTAGAGTTAGGGTTTAGTTTAGGGTTCGGGTTAGGGTTAGGGTTCGTGTTAGGGTTAGGGATAAGGGTAGGGTTAGTGTTAGGGTTGGGGTTGGGTTTGGGGTTGGGTTGGGTGGGGTTGGGATTAGGGTTAGGGTTGGAGTTGGGGTTGGCGTTGGGGTTGGGTTTAGGGTTATGGTTACAGTTAGGGCTAGTGCTAGGTTAGGATTAGGGTTTGGGTTAGGGTTAGGGCTCATGTTATGGTTAGGGTTAGAGCTAGGGCTAGGGCTAGGGTTAGGTCTAGGCTAGGGTTAGGGTTAGGTTTAGCGTTAGGGTTAGGGCTAGGGTTATGGTTAGGGTTAGTGTTTGGATTAGGGTTAGGTTTAGGGTTAGGGATAGGGTTTGGGTTTGGGTTAGGATAAGGGTAAGGACTAGAGTTAGGGTTGGGGTTAGGGCTAGGGCTAGGATTAGGATTTGGGTTAGGGTTAGGGTTAGGGTTAGGGTTATGGCTAGTGTTATGGTTTGGGTTAGGGTTAGGGCTAGGGCTAGGTCTACGCTACGGCTTTGGTTAGGGTTAGGTTTAGGGTTAGGGTTTGAGCAAGGGCTAGTGCTTGGGTTAGGTTTAGGGTTATGGTTAGGGTTACGGCTATGGCTAAGGCTAGGAGTAGGGTGAGGTTTAGGGTTAGCATTAGGGCTAGGGCAAGGGCTAGGGTTAGGGTTAGGATTAGGGTTAGGGCTAGGGGCCAGGACTAAGTCTAGGGTTAGGGTTAGGGTTAGGGTTAGGTCTATGGCTAGGGTTAGGGTTAGGGTTAGGGTTAGGTTTAGTGCCAGGGTGAGGGTTTGGGTTAGGTCTAGATCTAGATTTAGTGCTGGGGTTAGTGTTAGGTCTAGTGCTAGGGTTAGTGTTAGGGTTTGGGGTAGGGTTAGTGCTAGGGCCAGCGCTAGGTCTAGATTTGGGTTAGGGTTACGGTTAGGGCTAGGGCTAGGTCTAGGGCTAGGGTTCGGGTTAGCGTTAGGGTTATGCCTAGGGCTACGTCTAGGGTTAGGGTAAGTGTTAGGGTTTGAGCTAGGACTAGCTTTAGAGTTAGGGCTAGGGTTAGGGTTAGGGTTAGGGCTAGGGCTAAGGCTAGGGCTAGGGTGAGGTTTAGGATTAGCGTTAGGACTAGGGCAATAGTTAGGGCTAGTGTTAGGATTAGATTTAGGGTTACGGTTAGGTCTAGTGCGAGGGTTAGATTTAGGGTTAGTGCTAGGGTTAGGTTTACGGTTAGTTCTAGTGCTAGGGTTAGGGCAGGGTTAGGGTTCGGGTTTGGTCTAGTGCTAGGGTAAAGGTTAGGGCTAGGGCTAGGGTTAGGGCTAGGTTTAGTGTTAGGGTTAGGGTTAGGGTAGGGCTAGGGCTAGGGCTAGGGCTAGGTCTAGGTCTAGGTCTAGGGTTAGGTTTAGGGTTAGCGTTATAGGTAGGACTAGGGTTAGCGCTATGGTTAGGTTTAGGGCTAGGGCTAGAGCTAGGGCTGGGGCTAGGGCTAGGGCTAGGGTGAGGGCTAGGGTTATTGTTATGCCTAGGGCTAGGGCTAGGCTAGTGCTCAGGTTGGTGTTAGGTTTATGGCTAGGGTTAGGGTTAGGGCTAGGGTTAGGGTTAGGATTTGGTCTATTGCTAGGATTAGGGTTAGGGCTAGGATTAAGGCTAGGGCTAGGTTTAGCGTTAAGGTTCGGGTTAGGCCAAGGGCTAGCTTTAGGGCTAGGTTTAGTGTGAGGTCTAGGGGTAGGGATAGGGATAGGGTTAGGGTTATGGATATGGCTAGGGCTAGGGCTAGGGTTAGGGTTAGGGTTAAGGTTAAGTTTAGGGTTAGTGCTAGGGTTTGCATTAGGGATAGGGCTCGGGCTAGGAATAGGATTAGAGTTAGGGTTAGGGTTAGTGTTAGGGTTAGGTTTAGGGTAGGGCTAGGGCTAGTGCTAGGACTAGGTCTAGGGTAGGTTTAGGGTTAGGGTTAAGGCTACTGCTAGGGCTAGTGCTAGGGTGGCTAGGGCTAGGGCTAGGGCTAGGGCTAGGTCTAGGGTTAGGTTTAGGGTTAGGGTTATAGGTAGGACTAGGGATAGGGCTACGGTTAGTGTTAGGGCTAGGGCTAGGGCTAGGGCTGGGGCTAGGGCTAGGGCTAGGGTGAGGGCTAGGGCTATTTTTATGCCTAGGGCTATGGCTAGGCTAGGGCTCAGGTTAGCATTAGGTTTAGCGCTAGGGTTAGGGTTAGGGCTAGGGTTAGGGTTAGGATTTGGTCTAGTGCTAGGGTAGGGTTAGGTCTAGGTTTAAGGCTAGGGCTAGGTTTAGCGTTAAGGTTCGGGTTAGGCCTAGGGCTAGCGTTAGGGCTAGGTTTAGTGTTAGGTCTAGGGGTAGGGCTAGGGATAGGGTTAGGGTTAGGGTTATGGCTAGGGCTAGGGCTAGGGCTAGGGTTAGGGTTAGGGTTAGGTTTAGGGTTAGTGCTAGGGTTTGCATTAGGGCTATGGTAGGTCTAGGGATAGGATTAGAGTTAGTTTAGGGTTAGTGTTAGGGTTAGGTTTATGGTAGGGCTAGGGCTAGGGCTAGTGCTTGGGCTAGGGCTAGGGTAGGTTTAGGGTTAGGGCTAGGGCCAGGACTAAGTCTAGGGTTAGGGTTAGGGTTAGGGTTAGGTCTAGGGCTAGGTTTAGGGTTAGGGATAGGTTTAGTGCCAGGGTGAGGGTTAGGGTTAGGTCTAGATCTAGGGTTAGGGCTGGGGTTAAGTTTAAGGCTAGTGCTAGGGCTAGGGCTAGGGTGGCTAGAGCTAGTTATATGGCTAGGGCTAGGGCTAGGGCTAGGGTTAGGTCAAGGTTAGGTTTAGAGCTAGGGCTAGGTTTAGGGTTATGTTTTGGGTTAGGGCTAGTGCTAGGGTTCAGTTTAGCGTTAGGGTTAGGTTTAGGGCTAGTGTTAGGTTTAGGGTTGGGATTAGGGCTAGGGTTAGGGCTATGGCTAGGGCTAGGGTTAGGGCTAGGTTTAGGGCTAGGGCTAGGGCTACGGTTAGGGTTAGGGTTAGGGCTAGGCCTAGGGCTAGGGTTACGGTTAGGTTTTGAGTTAGGGTTAGGGTTAGGGTTAGGTCTAGTGCTAGGGTTAGGGTTAGGGTTAAGGTTAGTGCTACATTGAGGGTTAGGGTTAGGGTTACGTATAGTGCTAGGGTCAGGGCTAAGGTTAGGGTTAGGGTTAGGGTTAGGGTTAGGGTTAGGGTTAGAGCCAGGGCCTGGTCTAGGGTAGGGTTAGGGTTATGGTTAGGGTTATTCTTAGGCTTAGGGTTAGGAGTTGGGGTTGGGTTTCGTTTTCGGGTTAGCTTTAGGTTTAGTTTTAGGGTTAGGGCTAGGGCTAGGTTTAGCGTTAGGGTTAGGGTTAGTGTTAGTGTTAGTGTTAGGGTTATTGTTATGGCTAGGCCTAGTGTCATGTTTAGTACTAGGGTTTGGGTTAGGTTTAGAGTTAGGGTTATATTTAGGTCTACGGTTAGGGTTAGGGATAGGTCTAGCTTTAGGGCTAGGGCTAGGCTTAGGTTTAGTGTTAGGGTTAGCGCTAGGGCTAGGGTTAGGGTTAGGGTAGGGCTAGGCCTAATGTTATGGTTAGGGCTAGAGCTAGGGCTAGGGTTAGGGTTATGTTTAGGGTTAGGGTTAGGGCTAGGTTTAGGGTTAGGTTTAGGCCTAGGGCTAGGGCTAAGGCTAGAGCTAGGGCTCTGGTTAGGATTAGGGTTTGGGTTAGGGTTACTGTTAGGGTTAGGGTTAGTGCTAGGGTTAGGGTTAGGGTTAGGTCCATTGCTAGGTTTAGGGTTAGGGTTTAGGGTAGTGCTACGTTGAGGGTTAGGGTTAGGTTTAGGTATAGTGCTAGGGTCAGGGCTAAGTTTAGGGTTAGGTTTAGGGTTAGGTCTATTGCTAGGGTTTGGGATAGGGTTAGGGAAGGGTTAGAGTTAGGGCTACGGTTAGGGCTATGGCTAGAGTTAGGTTTAGGGTTAGGGCTACGGTTAGGGCTAGGGCTAGGGATAGGGATAGGGGTAGGGTTACGGTTTGGGTTTGGCTTAGGTTAGGTTTAGCGTTAGTGTTAGGGATAGGGTTAGGGTTAGGCCTAGGGCTAGGGCTAAGGCTAGAGCTAGGGCTAGGTTTAGGGTTAGGGTTTGGTTTAGGGTTAGTGTTAGAATTAGGTTTAGGGATAGGTTTGGGTTTAGGGTTATTGTTAGTGTTATGGTTAGGGTTTAGATTAGGGTTCGGGTTAGGGTTAGGGTTTTGGTTCGGTTTAGGGTTAGGGTTAGGGTTCGGGTTCGCGTTAGGTTTAGGGTTAGTGTTGGGTTCGAGTTAGTGTTAGGGTTAGGGCTAGGGTAGGGGTTGCATTTGGGGTTGGTTTGGGGTTGGGGTTGGGATAGGGTTAGTGTTGTGGTTGGGTTTGAGATTAGGGTTGGGTTTAGGGTTAGGTTTAGGGTTATGGTTAGGGTTAGTGTTAGGGTTAGGGCTAGGGCTAGGGTTAGGGTTAGGGTTAGGAATGCTGTTAGGGCTATGGCCTATGTTAGGGCTATGTTAGGGTTTAGTTTAGGGTTCGGGTTAGGGTTAGGGATTTGGTTCGGATTAGGGTTAGGGTTCGGGTTAGGGTTAGGGTTCGGGTTAGCGTTAGGGTTAGGGTTAGGGTTAGGAATAGTGTTAGTGCTATTGGCTATGTTAGGGCAATGTTAGGGTTTAGTTTAGGGTTCGGGTTAGGGTTAGGGTTTTGGTTTGGGTTAGGGCTAGGGTTAGGGTCCGGGTTCGGTTTCGGGTTAGGATTAGGGTTAGGGTTAGGTTTAGGGTTTGAGTTACGGTTAGGGTTAGCGTTAGGGTTAGGGTAGGGGTGGAATTGGGTTGGGTTGGGCTTGGGTTGGGATTAGGGTTTTGTTTAGGGTTAGGGTTAGGGTTAGAGTTAGGGTTAGGGCTAGGGATAGGTCTAGGGCTAGGGTTAGGGTTAGGGTTTGGGCTAGGGCTAGGGCTAGGGTTAGGGTTAGGGCTAGAGATAGGGCTAGGGCTAGGGTTAGGGTTAGGGTTAGGGTTAGGGTTAGGGTTAGGGCTAGGGCTAGGGCTAGGGTTAGGGCTAGTATTTTGGATCGGTTTAGGGTTAGGTTTAGGGCTAGTGCTAGGGTTAGGGCTAGGGCTAGGGCTATGGTTAGGGTTAGGTTTAGGGTTAGAGCTAGGGCTAGGGCTAGAGCTAGAGTTAGGTTTAGGGCTAGTTTTAGGGTTAGTGATTGGGTTAGGGTTAGGGTTAGGTCTTGTGCTAGGGTTAGGGTTAGGGTTAAGGTTAGTGCTACGTTGAGGGTTAGGGTTAGGGTGAGGTCTATTGCTAGGGTCAGGGCTAGGGTTAGAGTTAGATTTAGGGTGAGGTCTAGTACTAGGATTAGGGATAGGTTTTGGGAAGGGTTAGGGTTAGGGTTAGTGCTTGGGTTAGGGTTAGGGTAAGGTCATGTGCTAGGGTTAGGGTTAGTGTTAAGTTTTGTGCTACGTTGAGGGTTAGGGTTAGGGTGAGGTCTAGTGCTAGGGTTAGGGCTAGGGTTTGGGTTAGGGTTAGTGCTAGGGCCAGCGTTAGGTCTAGATTTGGGTTAGGATTAGGGTTATGCCTAGGGCTATGGCTAGGGTTAGGGTTAGGGTTTGAGCCAGGCCTAGGGTTATAGTTAGGGCTAGGATTAGGGTTAGGGTTAGGGCTAGGGCTAAGGCTAGGACTAGGGTGAGGGTTAGGGTTAGGGTTAGGGTTAGGGTAGGGTTAGGGTTAGGGTTAGGGCTAGGGTTAGGGTTAGGGTTAGGTTTAGGGCTAGGGTTAGGGCTATGGCTAGGGCTAGGTTTAGTGTTAGTCTTAGGGCAAGGCTAGGGTTAGGGTTTTGGTTAGGGCTAGGGTTAGGGCTAGGTTTAGGGCTAGGGCTAGGGCTAGGGTTAGGGCTAGGCCTAGGGCTAGAGTTACGGTTAGGTTTTGAGTTAGGGTTAGGGTTAGGATTAGGGTTCAGTTAGTGCAACGTTGAGGTTTAGGGTTAGTGTTAGGTCCTGTGCTAGGGTTACGGTTAGGGTTAAGGTTAGTGCTACGTTGAGGGTTAGGCCTAGGGTTAGGTATAGTTCTAGGGTCAGGGCTAAGGTTAGAGTTAGGGTTAGGGTTAGGGTTAGGGTTAGGGTTAGGGTTAGGGTTAGGGTTAGAGCCAGGGTCTGGGCTAGGGTAGGGTTAGGGTTAGGGTTAGGGATAGGGCTTGGTGTTGGGTTTCGTTTTTGGGTTAGGTTTAGGTTTAGTGTTCGGGTTAGGGCTAGGTCTAGGGTTAGTGTTAGGGTTAGGGTTAGTGTTAGTGTTAGTGTTAGTGTTAGGGTTAGGGTTAGTGCTAGGCCTAGTGTTAGGTTTAGTACTAGGGTTAGGGTTAGGTTTAGAGTTAGGGTTATATTTAGGTCTACGGTTAGGGTTAGGGATAGGGCTAGCTTTAGGGCTAGGGCTAGGCTTAGGGTTAGTGTTAGGGTTAGCGCTAGGGCTAGGGTTAGTGTTAGGGTTAGTGCTAGGCCTAATGTTATGGTTAGGGCTAGAGCTAGGGTTAGGGTTAGGGTTATGTTTAGGGTTAGGTTTAGGGCTAGGTTTAGGGTTAGGTTTAGGCCTAGGGCTAGGGCTAAGGCTAGAGCTTGGGCTCGGGTTAATATTAGGGTTTGGGTTAGGGTTACTGCTAGGGTTAGGGTTAGGGTTAGGGTTAGGGTTTAGATTAGGTTTCGGGTTAGGGTTAGGGTTAGGGTTAGGGTTAGGGTAGGGGTGGTAGTTGGGGTTTTGTTGGGGTTGGGGTTTTGGTTAGGTTTAGGGTTGTGGTTGTGGTTTAGATTAGGGTTCTGTTTAGGGTTAGGGTTAGGGCTACGGCTAGGGCTATGTTTAGTGTTAGTGTTAGGGCTAGGGCTAGGGTTAGGTTTAGTGTTAGGGTTAGGGTTAGAGCTAGGATTAGGGTTAGGGTTAGGGCTATGTTTAGGGCTATGGCTAGGGCTAGGGTTAGTGTTAGTGTTAGGGCAAGGCTAGGGTTAGGGTTTTGGTTAGGGTTATGGTTAGGGCTAGGGTTTGGGCTAGGGCTAGTGCTAGGGTTAGGGCTAGGGCTAGGGCTAGGCCTAGGGCTAGGGTTACGGTAGGGTTTGAGTTAGGGTTATGGTTATGGTTAGGGTTAGGGTTAGTGCTAGGGTTAGGGTTAGGGTTAGGGTTAAGGTTAGTGCTATGTTGAGGGTTAGGGTTAGGGTTAGGTATAGTGCTAGAGTCAGGGCTAGGGTTAGGGTTAGTTTTAGGGTTCGGGCTAGGTTTAAGGCTTGGGCTAGGGTTACAGTTAGGGTTTGAGTTAGGGTTAGGGTTAGGGTTAGGGTTAGGGTTAGGGTTAGGTCTAGTGCTAGGGTTACGGTTAGGGTTAAGGTTAGTGCTACGTTGAGGGTTAGGGTTAGGGTTAGGGTTAGGGTTAGGGTTAGGGTTAGGGTTAGGTTTAGGGATAGGGTTAGAGCCAGGGTCTGGGCTACGGTAGGGTTAGGGTTAGGGTTAGGGTTATTCTTAGGCTTAGGGTTAGGAGTTGGGGTTGGGTTTCGTTTTCGGGTTATCTTTAGGTTTAGTGTTAGGGTTAGGGCTAGTGCTAGGTTTAGTGTTAGGGTTAGGGTTAGTGTTAGTGTTAGGGTTATTGTTAGGGCTAGGTCTAGGGTTAGTGTTAGGGTTAGGAATAGGGATTCGGGTTAGTGTTAAGGCTAGGCCTAGTGTTAGGTTTAGTACTAGGGTTAGGGTTAGGTTTAGAGTTAGGGTTATATTTAGGTCTACGGTTAGGGTTAGGGATAGGGATAGCTTTAGGGCTAGGGCTAGGCTTATTGTTAGTGTTAGGGTTAGCGCTAGGGCTAGGGTTAGGGTTAGGGTTAGTGCTAGGCCTAATGTTATGGTTAGGGCTAGAGCTAGGGCTAGGGTTAGGGTTATGTTTAGGGTTAGGGTTAGGGCTAGGCTTAGGGTTAGGTTTAGGCCTAGGGCTAGGGCTAACGCTAGAGCTTGGGCTCGGGTTAATATTAGGGTTTGGGTTAGGGTTACTGCTAGGGTTAGGGTTAGGGTTAGGGTTAGGGTTTAGATTAGGTTTCGGGTTCGGGTTCGGGTTCGGGTTAGGGTTAGGGTTTGGGTTAGGGTTTGGGTTAGGATAGGGGTGGTAGTTGGTGTTGGGTTGGGGTTGGCGTAGGGGTTAGGTTTAGGATTGTGGTTGGGGTTTAGATTAGGGTTGGGTTTAGGGTTAGGGTTAGGGCTATGGCTAGGGCTATGTTTAGTGTTAGTGTTAGGGCTAGGGCTAGGGTTAGGGTTAGGGTTAGGTTTAGGGTTACGGTTAGAGCTAGGGTTAGGGTTAGGGTTAGGGCTATGTTTAGGGCTATGGCTAGGGCTAGGGTTAGTGTTAGTGTTAGGGCAAGGCTAGGGTTAGGGTTTTGGTTAGGGTTATGGTTAGGGCTAGGGTTAGGGCTAGGGCTAGGGCTAGGGCTAGGGTTAGGGCTAGGGCTAGGGCTAGGCTTAGGGCTAGGGTTACGGTAGGGTTTGAGTTAGGGTTATGGTTATGGTTAGGGTTAGGGTTAGTGCTAGGGTTAGGGTTAGGGTTAGGTCTAGAGCTAGGGTTAGGGTTAGGGTTAAGGTTAGTGCTACATTGAGGGTTAGGGTTAGGGTTAGGTATAGTGCTAGGGTCAGGGCTAGGGTTAGGTTTAGGGTTAGGTCCAGTGCTAGCTTAGGGTTAGGTTTAAGGTTAGTGCTACACTGAGGTTTAGGGTTAGGTTTAGGTATAGTGCTAGGGTCAGGGCTAAGGTTAGGGTTAGGTTTAGTGTTAGGTCTATTGCTAGGATTAGGGATAGTGTTAGGGAAGGGTTAGGGTTAGGGTTAGGGCTAGGGTTTTGACTATGGCTAGAATTAGGTTTAGGGTTAGGGCTACGGTTAGGGCTAGGGCTAGGGCTATGTTTAGGGTTAGGGTTCGGGTTTGGCTTAGGTTAGGGTTAGCGTTAGTGTTAGGGATAGTGTTAGGTTTAGGGTTAGCGTTCGGGTTCTGGTTAGGTTTAGGGAAAGGGTTAGGGTTCGAGTTAGGGTTTGCGTTAGGGTTAGGGTAGGGGTGGAATTTGGTGTTGGGTTGTGGTTGGCGTTGGGGTTAGTGTTAGGGTTGTGGTTGCGGTTGGGATTAGGGTTTGGTTTAGGGTTAGGGGTAGGGTTAGGGCTATATCTAGTGCTAGGGTTAGTGTTAGGGTTAGGGCTAGGGTTAGGGATACGGTTAGAGTTAGGTTTAGGGTTAGGGCTAGGGCCAGGACTAAGTCTAAGTTTAGGGTTAGGGTATGGTTAGGGCAGGGCTAGGGCTAAGGCTCGTGGTAGAGTGAGCTTTAGGGTTAGCTTTAGGGCTAGGGCAAGGGCTAGGGCTAGTGTTAGACTTAGGGTTAGTGTTAGGGCTAGGGCTAGGGTTAGGGTTAGGTTTAGTGTTAGAGCTAGGGCCAGGACTAAGTCTAGGGTTAGGTTGAGGGTTACGGTTAGGTCTAGGGCTAGGGTTAGTGTTAGGGTTAGTTTTAGTGCTAGGGTGAGGGTTAGGGTTAGGTCTAGAGCTAGGATTAGGGCTGGGGTTAGGGTTAGGGTTAGTGCTAGGGTTAGGGCTAGGGTTTGGGTTAGGGTTAGTGCTAGGGCCAGCGCTAGGTCTAGATTTCGTTTAGGGTTAGGGTTAGAGTTATGCCTAGGGCTACGGCTAGGGTTAGGGTTAGAGTTAGGGTTTTAACAAGGGCTAGGGTTAGAGTTAGGGCTAGGGTTAGTGTTAGGGTTAGGGCTAGGGCTAAGGCTAGTGGTAGGGTGAGGGTTAGGGTTTGCGTTAGGGCTAGGGTTAGGGTTAGGTTTAGGGTTAGGGTTAGGGCTAGGTTTAGGGTTAGGGTTAGCCCTAGGGCTAGGGCCAAGGCTAGAGCTAGGGCTAGGCTTAGGGTTAGGGTTTCATTTAGGGTTAGTGTTAGAGTTAGGGTTAGGGATAGGTTTGGGGTTAGGGTTATGGTTAGGGTTAATGTTAGGGTTAGGGTTTAGATTAGGGTTCGGGTTAGGGTTATGGTTTTGGTTCGGGTTAGGGTTAGGTTTAGGGTTCAGGTTTGCTTTAGGTTTAGGGTTAGGGTTAGGGTTCGAGTTAGGGTTAGGGTTAGGTTAAGGATTGGAGTTGTGGTTGCGTTGGGGTTGTGGTTGGGATAGGGTTAGGTTGGTGGTTGGGGTTGAGATTAGGTTTGGGTTTTGGGTTAGGCTTAGGGTTTGGGCTATGGCTAGGGGTAGGTTTAGTGTTAGTGTTAGGGCTAGGGCTAGGGTTAGGGTTAGGAATAGTGTTAGGGCTATGGGCTATGTTAGGGCTATGTTAGGGTTAGGGTTAGGGTTTGGGTTACGGCTAGGGTTAGGGTTAGGGTTAGGGTTAGAACTCGGGCTACGGTTAGGGTTAGGGTTATGGTTAGGGTTAGGGCTAGGGTTAGGTTTAGGGTTAGGGCTAGGGCTAGTGCTAGGGCTAGGGCTAGGTTTTGGGTTAGGGTTCAGTTAGGGTTAGGGTTAGAGTTAGGTCCAGCATTAGGGATCAGTTTAGGGTTAGATTTAGGGTTCGGGTTAGGCCTGGGCTAGGGCTAGTGTTAGGCTTAGGGTTAGGTTTAGGGTTAGGGTAAGGCTAGGTTTAGGGTTAGGGTTAGGCCTGGGGCTAGGGCTAAGGCTAGAGCTAGGGCTCAGGTTAGGGTTAGGGTTTGGGTTAGAGTTAGTGTTAGAGTTAGGGTTAGGGATAGGTTTAGGGTTACGGTTAGGGTTAGGGTTAGGTTTAGGGCCAGGGCTTGGACTAGCTTTAGTGCTGGGTCTAGGGCTACGGTTAGGGTAAGGTTTACGGTTAGAGCTAGGGCTAGAGCTAGGGCTAGGGCTAGGGTTAAGGTTAGGGCTAGGTTTAGGGTTAGTGCTAGGGTTAGTGTTATGGTTAGGTCTAGTGCTAGGGTTAGGGTTAGGGTTAAGGTTAGTGCTACGTTGAGGGTTAGGGTTAGTGTGAGGTCTATTGCTAGGGTCAGGGCTAGGGTTAGGGTTAGATTTAGGGTGAGGTCTAGTGCTAGGATTAGGAATAGGGTTAGGGAAGGGTTAGGGTTAGGGTTAGGGCTAGGGTTAGAGCTAAGTCCTGGGTTAGGGCTATGGCTAGGGTTAGGGTTGGCGCTACGGCTAGGGCTAGGGCTCAGGTTAGCGTTAGGTTTAGGGCTAGGGCTAGGTTTTGGGTTAGGGTTCGTGTTAGGGTTAGGGATAAGGTTAGGGTTAGGGTAAGGTTTGGGGTTGGGTTTGGGGTTGGGTGGGGTTGGGATTAGTGTTAGGCTTGGAGTTGGGGTTGGGGTTGGGTTTAGGATTATGGTTACGGTGAGGGCTAGGGCTAGGGTAGGATTAGGGTTTGGGTTAGGGTTAGGGTTAGGGCTAGGGTTATGGTTAGGTTTAGGGCTAGGGCTATGGCTAGGTCTAGGCTAGGGTTAGGGTTAGGTTTAGCGTTAGTTTTAGGGCTAGGGTTATGGTTAGGGTTAGGGTTTGGATTAGGGTTAGGTTTAGGGTTAGGGATAGGGTTAGGGTTAGGGTTAGGGTTAGGGTTAGGGTTAGGGTTTGGGTTAGGTTAAGGGTAAGGGCTAGAGTTCGGGTTGGGGTTAGGGCTAGGGCTAGGATTAGGGTTTGGGTTAGTGTTAGGGTTAGGGCTAGGGTTATGGTTAGGTTTAGGGCTAGGGCTAGGGCTAGGTCTATGCTAGGGCATAGGGTTAGGCTTAGGGTTTGAGTTAGGTTTAGGGTTAGAGTTAGGGTTTGAGCGAGGGCTAGGGTTAGGTTTAGGGTTAGGGTTAGGGTTAGAGCCAGGGCCTGGGCTAGGGCTAGGGTTAGGGTTAGGGTTAGGGTTTGAGTTAGGGTTAGGGTTAGGGTTTCGGTTAGGGCTAGCCTTAGGGATCGGTTTGGGTTAGGTTTTGGGTTAGGGCTAGGGCTAGGGTTAGGATTAGGTTTTGGGTTAGGGTTAGGGTTAGGGTTAGGGCTAGGGTTATTTTTAGGGTTAGGGCTAGGGCTAGGTCTAGGGCTAGGCTAGGGCGATGGTTAGGGTTAGGTTTAGGGTTAGGGTTTGAGCGAGGGCTAGGATTAGGGTTAGGGTTAGGGCTAGGGCTAAGGCTAGGGGTAGAGTGAGGGTTTGGGTTAGCCTTCGGGCTAGGGCAAGGGCTTTTGCTTGTGTTAGTCTTAGGGTTAGGTTAGGGTTAGGGTTAGGCCTAGGGCTAGGGCTAAGGCTAGAGATAGGTCTAGGGTTTAGGGTTAGGGTTTGGGTTAGGATTAGTGTAGGGTTAGGGTTTACATTAGGGTTCAGGTAAGGGTTAGGGTTTTGGTTCGGGTTAGGGTTAGGGTTTTGGTTCAGGTTATGGTTATTTTTAGGGTTCGTTTTCGCGTTAGGTTTAGGGTTAGGGATAGGGTTTGAGTTAGGGTTAGGGTTAGGGTTTGTGTAGGGTTGGGAGTTGGGGTTGGGTTGGGGTTGGGGTTGGGGTTAGGGTTAGAGTTGTGGTTGGTGTTGAGATTAGGTTTGGGTTTAGGTTTAGGGTTAGGGTTAGTGCTATGGCTAGGGCTAGTGTTAGTGTTAGGGTTAGGGCTAGGCTTAGGGTTACGGTTAGGGTTAGGCTTAGAGTTAGGGCTAGAGTTAGGGTTAGGGTTAAGGCTAGGGATAGGGCTAGGTCTAGGCCTGGGCTAGGGTTAGGTTTAGGGTTTGAGTTAGGGTTAGGGGTAGGGTAGGGCTGGGGTTAGGAATAGGGTTAGGTTAAGGGTTAGGGTTAGAGCCAGGGCCTGGGCTAGGGCTAGGGTTAGGTTTAGCGTTAGGGGTAGGTTTACGGCTAGGGCTAGGGCTACGTTTAGGGTTAGGTTTAGGGTTAAAGCTAGGGCTAGGGCTAGGGCTAGGGCTAGAGCTAGGGCTAGGGTTAGGGTTAGGGTTTGGGTTATGGTTAGGGCTAGGGCTAGGGCTAGGGCTAGGGCTAGGCTTAGGGTTAGGGTTAGGGTTAGGGTTAGAATCAGGGCCTGGGCTAGGGCTAGGGTTAGGTTTAGCGTTAGGGGTAGGTTTACGGCTAGGGCTAGGGCTACGTTTAGGGTTAGGTTTAGGGTTAAAGCTAGGGCTAGGGCTAAGGCTAGGGTTAGTGCTAGGGCTAGGGTTAGGGTTAGGGTTCTGGTTCGGGTTAGGGTTAGGGTTAGGGTTCGGGGTCGGGTTAGGGTTAGGGTTAGTTTTAGGGTTCGAGTTAGCGTTAGGGTTAGCGTTGGGTTTAGTGTAGGGGTGGAATTGGGTTGTGTTTGGCTTGGGGTTGGGGTTATGGTTAGGGTTGTGGTTGGGTTTGGGATTAGGGTTTGGTTTTGGGTTAGGGTTAGGGTTAGGGTTAGGGCTATGGCTAGGGCTAGGGTTAGTGTTAGGGTTAGGGCTAGGGGTCGGGTTAGGGTTATGGTTAGGATTAGGATTAGGGTTAGGGCTAGGGCCTGGGTTAGGGCTATGGCTAGGGTTAGGGGTGGTGCTACGGTTAGGGCTAGGGCTCAGGTAGCTTTACATTTAGGGCTAGGGCTAGGTTTAGGGTTAGGGTTCGTGTTAGGGTTAGGGATAAGGTTAGGATTAGGGTTAGGGTTGGGGTTGGATTTGGTTTTGGGTTGGGTGGCGTTGGAATTAGGGTTAGGGTTGGAGTTTGGGTTGGGGTTGGGTTTTGGGTTATGGTTAGTGTTAGTGCTACAGCTAGGCCTAGGGTTAGTGTTAGGATTAGGGCTAGGGCTAGGTTTAGGGTTAGGTTTAGCGTTAGGGTTAGGGCTAGGGTTATGGTTAGGGTTAGGGTTTTGGATTAGGGTTATGTTTAGGGTTAGGGATAGGGTTAGGGTTAGGGTTAGGGTAAGTGTAAGGTCTAGAGTTAGCGTTGGGGTTAGTGCTAGGGCTAGGGTTAGGGTTTGGGTGAGATTTAGGGTTAGGTTTAGGGCTAGGGTTATGGTTAGTGTTAGGGTTAGGTCTAGAGCTAGGGCTAGGGCCAGGCTAGGGCTATGCTTAGGTTTAGGGTTAAGGTTAGGGTTTGAGCGAGGGCTAGGGTTAGGTTTAGGGTTAGGGTTAGAGCCAGGGCCTGGGCTAGGGCTAGGGTTAGGGTTAGGGTTAGGTGTGCAGTTACGGCTAGGGCTACGACTACGATTAGTGTTAGGTTTAGGGTTAGGTTTAGGGTTAGAGCTAGGGCTAGGGCTAGGGCTAGGGCTAAGTCTAGGGTTAGGTTTAGGGCTAGGGTTAGGGCTAGGGCTAGGTTTAGGACTACGGTTAGGGCTATGGCTAGAGTCAGGGGTGGCTCTACGGCTAGGGCTAGCGCTCGGGTTAGTGTTAAGCTTAGGGCTAGGGCTAGGTTATGGTTATTGTTCATGAAAGGGTTAGGGATAAGGTTAATGTTAGGCTTAGGGTTGGGGTTGGGTTGGGTGCGATTGGGATTAGTGTTAGGGTTAGGGTTAGGGTTAGGGCTAGCGTTAGTGATCGGTTTAGGGTTATGGTTAGGGTTGAGGCTATGGCTAGGGTTAGGGTTAGGGTTAGTGTTAGGGTTAGGGCTAGGGCTAGGCCTAGGTTTAGGGTTAGGGTTAGGGTTCGAGTTAGGGTTAGGGTTAGTGTTAGGGCTAGGGGTAGGGTTAGGTTTAGCGTTTGGATTAGGGTTAGGTTTAGGGTTAGTGTTAGAGTTACGGATAGGGTTAGGTTTAGAGTTAGGGTTAGGGCAAGGGCTATATTTTGGGTTTTGGTTAGGGCTAGTGCTAGGGCTAGGGCTAGGGCTAGGCTAGGGCTAGGGCTTGTGTTAGGCTTAGTGTTACGGTTAGGGTTAGCGTTAGGGCTAGGGCAAGGTCTAGGGCTAGGGCCAGGACTAAGTCTAGGGCTAGGGCCAGGACTAAGTCTAGGGTTAGGGTTAGGGCTAGGGCTAGGGCTAGGTTTCGGGTTAGGGTTAGGGTTTTGCCTAGGGCTACGGCTAGGGTTAGGTTTAGGGTTAGGGTTTGAGCGAGGGCTAGTGTTAGTGTTAGGGCTAGGGTTAGGGTTAGGTTTAGTGTTAGCGCTAGGGCTAAGTCTAGGGGTAGGGTGAGGTTTAGGGTTAGCGTTAGGGGTAGGGCAAGGGCTAGGGCTAGTGTTAGGCTTAGGTTTAGGTTTAGGGTTAGGGCTAGGGCTAGGTTTAGGGTTAGGGTTATGCCTAGGGCTATGGCTAAGGCTAGAGCTAGGGCTAGGTTTAGGGTTAGAGTTTGGGTTAGGGTTAGGGCTAGGTTTAGGGTTAGGGTTAGGCCTAGGCCTAGGGCTAAGGCTAGAGCTAGGCTAGGTTTAGGGTTAGGGTTTGGGTTATGGTTAGTGTTAGAGTTAGGGTTAGGGATAGGTTTAGGGTTAGGGTTAGAGTTAGGGTTAGGGTTCGGGTTTGTGTCAGGTTTAGGGTTAGGGTTAGGGTTTGAGTTAGGGTTAGGGTTAGGGTTAGGGTAGGGGTGGGAGTTGGTGTTGGGTTGGGGTTGGGGTTGTGGTTAGGGTTAGGGTTGTGGTTGAGGTTGAGATTAGGGTTGGATTTCGGGTTCGGGTTAGGGTTAGGGCTATGGCTAGGGCTAGGGTTAGTGTTAGGTTTAGGGCTAGGGCTAGGGTTAGGTTTAGGGTTAGGTTTATGGTTAGGGTTAGGGATAGGGATAGGGTTAGGTTTAGGTCTAGGGCTAGGGCTATGGCTAGGGCTAGGGCTATGGTTAGGGTTAGGGTTTGTGTTTGGTTAGGGTTAGGGTTAGGGCTAGGGTTAGATTTAGGGTTAGGGCTAGGGCTAGGTCTAGGGCTAGGCTACGGCTATGGTTAGGGTTAGGGTTAGGGTTAGGTTTTGAGTGAGGGCTAGTCTTAGGGTTTGGGTTAGGGTTAGAGCCAGGGCCTGGACTAGGGCTAGGCTTAGGTTTAGGGTTAGGGGTAGGTTTACGGCTAGGACTAGGGCTACAGTTTGGGTTAGTGTTAGGGTTAGAGGTAGGGCTAGGGCTAGGGCTAGGGCTATGGCTAGGTTTAGAATAGGGCTAGGGTTAGGGTTAGTGCTAGGGCTAGGGTTAGGGCTAGGATTAGTGTTAGGGTTTCACTTAAGGTTAGGGTTAGGGTTAGTGTTAAGTTTTGGGTTAGGGTTAGGGTTAAGTTTAGGGTTTAGATTAGGGTTCGGGTTTGGTTAGGTTTTGGGTTCTGGTTCGGGTTCCAGTTACGGTTAGGGTTAGGGTTAGGGTTAGGGTTAGGGTTAGGGTTAGGGTTCGGTTTCGGGTTAGGGTTAGTTATAGGCTTTGAGTTAGGGTTAGCGTTTAATGTTAGTGTAGGGTTGGAATTGGGTTGTGTTGGGCTTGGGGTTGGGGTTATGGTTAGGGTTGTGGTGGGGGTTGGGATTAGGGTTGGGTTTAGGGTTAGGGTTAGGGTTAGGGCTATGTCTAAGGCTAGGGTTAGTGTTAGGGTTAGGGTTAGGGCTAGGGTTAGGTTTAGGGTTGGGAGTAGGTTTAGGGCTAGGGCTAGGGTTAGGGTTATTGTTAGGGCTAGGGATAGGGTAGGGCTAGGGGTAGGGGTAGGGTTAGAGTTTGAGTTAGGGTTTGGGTTACGGTTAGGGTTAGGGCTAGCGTTACGGATTGGTTTAGGGTTAGGTTCAGTGCTAGGGCTAGGGCTAGGGTTATGTTAAGGTTTAGGGTTAGGGTTAGAGCTAGGTCCTGCTCTAGGGCTAGGTTTAGGGTTAGGGTTACTGATAGGGTTAGGGTTAGGGTTAGGGCTAGGGTAGGGCTAGAGTTAGGGTTGGGGTTAGGGCTAGTGCTAGGGCTAGTTCTAGGCTAGGGCTTTTGTTAGGGTTAGGGTTTGAGCGAGGCCTAGGGTTTGGGTTAGGGCTAGGGTTATGGTTAGGGTTAGGGCTAGGGCTAAGGCTAGGGGTAGGGTGAGTGTTAGGGTTAGCATTAGGGCTAGGGCAAGGGGGCTAGGGCAAGGGCTAGGGCTAATGCCAGGCTTAGGCTTAGGGTTAGGGTTAGGGCTAGGGTTAGGTTTAGGTTTAGGGTTAGGGCTAGGGCCAGGACTTTTTCTAGGGTTATGGTTAGGATTAGGGTTAGGGCTAGGGTTAGGGTTAGGGTTAGTGCGAGGGTGAGTGTTAGTGTTAGGTCTAGATCTAGGGTTAGGGCTGGGGTTAGGGTTAGGTCTAGTGCTAGGGTTAGGGCTAGGGTTTGGGTTAGGGTTAGTGCTAGGGCCAGCGCTAGGTCTATATTTGGGTTAGGGTTAGGGTTAGGGCTAGGGCTAGGGTTAGTGTTAGGGTTTGAGTTAGGTTTATGGTTACGGTTAGCGCTAGTGTTAGGAATAGGGTTAGGGTAAGTGTTAGGGCTAAGGCCAGGGCTAGGGCTGTGGCTAAGGCTAGGGTTAGGGTTAGGGTTTGTGTTATGTTTAGGGTTAGGGTTAGAGCTAGCGTTAGGGTTAGGGTTAGGGCTAGGGCTAGGGCTAGGGTTAGGGTTAGGTTTAGGGTTTGAGTGAGGGCTAGGCTTAGGGTTAGGTTTAGGGTTAGAGCTAGGGCCTGGGCTAGGGCTAGGCTTATGTTTACGGTTAGGGTTAGGGTTAGGGTAGGGTTGGGAGTTTGTGTGGGTTGTGGTTGGGTTGGGGTTAGTGTTAGGGTTGTGGTTGTGGTTCAGATTAGTGTTGGGTTTAGGGCTAGGGCTAGGGTTAGGGTTAGGGTTAGGGCTAGGGTTAGGGTTAGGGTTAGGCCTAGGGTTAGGGTTAGGGTTAGGTCTAGGGATAGGGCTAGGGCTAGGACTAGGGCTAGGGTTAGTGTTAGGGTTTGAGTTTGGGTTAGGGTTAGGGTTAGGGTTAGGGCTAGGGCTAGGTTTAGGAATAAGGTACAGCTAGGGCTAGGGCTAAGTTTAGGGTTAGGTTTATGGTTATAGCTAGGGCTAGGGCTGGGGCTAGGTTTAGAGCTAGGGCTAGGGTTAGGGCTAGGGCTAGGGTTAGTGTTAGGTTTAGTGCTAGGGCTAGGGTTAGGGTTAGGGTTAGGGCTAGGGTTAGGGTTTGGTTTAGGTTTAGTGTTAGAGTTAGTGTTAGTGTTAGTGTTAGTTAGTGTTAGTGTTAGAGTGCTAGGGCTGTTGTTATGCCTAGGGCTAGGGCTAAGCTAGGGCTCAGGTTAGCGTTAGGGTTAAGTCTAGGGCTAGGTTTAGCATTAAGGTTCGAGTTATGCCTAGGGCTATCCTTAGCGCTAGGGTTAGTGTTAGGTCTAGGGGTAGAGCTAGGGTTAGGGTTAGGTTTAGGGTTATGGCTAGGGCTAGGGTTAGGGTTAGGGTTAAGTTTAGGGTTAGTGCTAGGGTTTGCATTAGGGCTAGGGCTAGGGATAGGGATAGGATTAGAGTTAGTTTAGGGTTATTGTTAGGGTTAGGTTTAGGGTAGGGATAGGGCTAGTGCTAGGATTGGTCTAGGGTAGGTTTAGGATTAGGGTTAGGGCTAGTGCTAGGGCTAGGGCTAGGGTGACTAGGGCTAGGTATATGGATAGGGCTAGGGCTAGGGTTAGCTTTAGGGTTAGGTTTAGAGCTATGGCTAGGTTTAGGGTTAGGTTTCGGGTTAGGGCTAGGGCTAGGGTTAGGTTTAGTGATAGGGTCAGGGTTAGGGTTAGGGTTAGGGTCAGGGTTGTGGTTAGGGGTTGGGGTTGGGGTTCAGTTTCGGGTTAGTTTTAGGTTTAGCGTTAGTATTAGGGTTAGGGCTAGGTCTAGGTCTAGGGTTAGGGTTAGTGTTAGGGTTAGGGTTAGCGTTAGGGCTAGGCCTAGTTTTAGGTTTAGTACTAGGGTTAGGTTTAGGGTTAGAGTTAGGGTTACATTATGTCTAGGGTTAGGGTTAGGGTGAGGGATAGCTTTAGGGCTAGGGCTAGGCTTAGGGTTAGGGTTAGGGCTAGGGCTAGTGTTAGGGTTAGGGTTATGTTTAGGGTTAGGGTTAGGGCTAGGTTTAGGGTTAGGGTTAGGCCTAGGGATATGGCTAAGGCTAGAGCTAGGGCTAGGGTTAGGATTAGGGTTTTGGTTAGGGTTACTGTTAGGGTTAGGGTTAAGGATAGTGTTAGGGTTAGGTTTAGGGTTAGGCTTAGGGTTTAGATTAGGGTTCGGGTTAGGGTTAGGGTTCTGGTTCGGGTTAGGTTTAGGGTTCGGGTTCGGGTGTGGTTTAGGGTTAAGGTTAGGGTTAGGGTTCGAGTTAGGGTTAGGGTTTGGGTTAGGGTAGGGATGGGATTTGGGGTTGGGTTGGGGTTGGGGTTGGGGTTAGGTTTATGGTTGTGGTTGGGTTGAGAGTAGGGTTGGGTTTATGGTTATGGTTAGGGTTAGGGCTATGGCTAGGACTAGGATTGGTGTTAGTGTTAGTGTTAGGGCTAGGGCTAGGGTTAGGGTTAGGGTTTGGGCTAGGGCTAGTGTTAGGGTTAGGGTTATGTTTAGGGTTAGGGTTAGGGCTAGGTTTAGGGTTAGGGTTAGGCCTAGGGATATGGCTAAGGCTAGAGCTAGGGCTAGGGTTAGGATTAGGGTTTTGGTTAGGGTTACTGTTAGGGTTAGGGTTAAGGATAGTGTTAGGGTTAGGGTTAGGGTTAGGCTTAGGGTTTAGATTAGGGTTCGGGTTAGGGTTAGGGTTCTGGTTCGGGTTAGGGTTAGGGTTC
>CM027388.1:125428735-125446266 GCA_015711505.1 Sylvilagus bachmani
CCTAACCCTAACACTAACCTTAACCCTCACCCTAACTCTCACACTAACACTATCCTTAACCCTAACCCTAAATCTCACCCTTGCCCTAAGCATTAAACTATAAAAACCCCAGGCCAAACCCTAACCCTAACGCTAATTCTAACTCTAACACTAGACATATGCTAACCCTAAAGCTATCCCACACCTTAAACCTAATCCTAAACCTAAACCTAAGCCTAACCCTAGACCTAATCTGAACCCTCACTCCAACCCAGGCCCTAATCCTAACCCTAACCCTAACTCTAAGCCTAGCCCTAACCCTAAGACTAACACTAACACTAATCTTAGCCCTAATAATAAACCTAAACCTAACCCTAACCCTAACGCTAAACCTAACCCTAGCTTAACCAAACCCTAGCACTAACACTAGCATTAACCCTAACACTAAACCTAAGCCTAGCACTAAACCTAACCCTAGACCTAACCCTAACCCTAACCATAGCCCTAACCCTAAAACTAACCTAGCCTAACCCTAAAAATAACCCTAGCCCTAACCATAACCATAACCCTAACACTACCTCTAACACACACACAAACCGTAACCATAACCCTAACCACAACCCTAATCATAGCCCTAAAACAAACCCTAACTCTAAACAAAGCCCTTACCCTAACCCAAAACCAACCCTAACACAAACCCTAAACCCAAACCTAAGCCAATCACTAGCCCTACCAATAGGCTTAGCCCTAATCATAACCTTAGCCTTAGAAATAGACTTAGCCCTCACTCTAACCCTAACTCTAGTCCTGACAGCTCCATAACCTTAATCCTAACCCTAGCCTAATCATAACACAAGCCCTAACCCAAACCCTAAACCTAGCCCAAGTCCTAACCCTAGCCAACCCTAAACCAACCCTAACCACAACACTAAGTCTAGCATTAGCCCTAGCACTAGGCTTAGCCCTAATCATAACCCTAGCCTTAGACGTAGACCTAGGACTCAATCTAACCATAACCCTAGCCCTAACCCAGTCCCTAATCCTAATCCTAACCCAAGCCTAATAATAACAGGCCCTAACCCTAACCCTAAACATAACCCTAGGCCTCATCAAACCCTAACCCTAGGCCTCATCATAACCCTTATCCCAGCCCTAGCCCTAAAGCTAACCTTAAACCTAGCCATAAACCTAATCCTAAGCCTACATCTAACCATAAACCTAAACCTAACCGTAACACTAACATAGCTCTAACCCTAACCCCAGGTCTAAACTGCACCCTAACTCTAACCCTATCACTAACCCTAACCCTAGCCCTAACCCTAAATCTAACCCTAACCCTAGCCCTAAGCCTAACCCTAACCATAAACCTAGGCCTAATCATAACCCTTATCCCATCCCTAGCCCTTAAACTAACCTTAAACCTAGCAATAAACCTAAGCCTAAGCCTACATCTAACCATAAACCTAAACCTAACCATAACACTAACATAGCTCTAACCCTAAACCCAGCTCTAAACTGCACCCTAACTCTAACCCTAGCCCTAACCCTAACCCTAACCCTAACCCTAGCCCTAAACCTAGCCCTAACCCTAACCAAAACTCTAACCCTGAATCAACCCTAACTCCAACCCTGAACTCAAACCTAAGCCGATCACTAAGACTAGCACTAGGCTTATCCCTAAAAATAACCCTAGCCTTAGACATAGAGCTAGCCCTCAGCCTAAACCTAACCCTAGCCCTAACCCTATCCATAACTCTAATCCAGACCCTGGCCTCATAACACATGCCGTAACCCTAATCATAACACTAGCCCAAGCACTAAACCTAACCATAACCCTAGCCCTAACCATAACCCTAACACTAGACCTAACCATAAACATAAGCATGGCCCTAACACTAACACTACACTTAACTATAACAATAATACTAACACTAACCACATCCCAATCACTACCCTAACCTACCACTAAAGCAAACCCTAACCCTAACCCTAGCCCAAACACTAACCCTAACCCTAGCCCAAACACTAACCATAACCCTAGCCCTAACCCTAACACTAACACTAATCCTAGCCCTAGCCCTACACTAACGCTAACCGTAATCCTAGTCCTAACCCTAACACTAACACTAACCCTAGCACTAACTCTAACCATAACCCTAAACCTAACCCTAGCGCTAACCCTAACCCTAACCCTTGCCTTAAACTTAACCATGAGCCTAGCCCTAACCCTAAATTAAACCTAACCCTAACACTACCCTAACCCTAACCTTAACCCTCACCCTAGCCCTAATCATAACACTAGCGCTAGTGCCAGACCTAGCACTAACCCTAACCCTAAAACTAGAAGTAATGCTAACCCTAACCTGAAACCAAACCCTAAACCTAGCCCTAAGCTGAACACTAATTCTAACCCTATCCCCAACCCGGACCCTAACCCTAACCCTAACCCTAACCATAAGCCTAGCACTAACCCTAACCCTAGCCCTAACCTTAAAATTAGCCATAAGCCTAATCCTAACCCTAGCCAAACCAAAAAATAACCCTAGCCATAACTCTAACTCAAACCCTAACACTACCTCTAACAAACACCTTAAACGAAGCCCTAACCCTAACCCTAACCCTATCCTATCATTTAAACTAAACCAAAGCCTAGAGATAAAGCTAACCCTAAGCCTACACCTAACAGTAACCCTAAACCTAGCACTAACTCTATCACTAGCCCTAAGCTTAACACTAGCCCTAATCATAAACTTAGTGCTAACCCTAACCCTAGCCCTAACCTCTACCCTAACTCTAACCCTAGCCCTAACCCTAACCAGAAACCTAGCCCTAACCCTAACCCTAAACCTAGCCCAAACCCTATCCAAAACCCTAACCCTAAACCAACCTAAACCTAACACTAAATCCAAACCTAAGCCTATCACTAGCCCTAGCATTAGGCTTAGCCCTAATCATAACCATAGCCTTAGACAAAGCCGAGCCCTCACCCTAACCATAATGCTAGCCCTAACACTATCCATAACCCTAATCCTAACCCTAGCCTAATCATAACACAAGCTCTAGCCCTAACCCTAACCATAGCCAGAGCACTAACCCTAAACTTAACCCTAGCCCAAACCATAACACTAAACCTACAAATTACACTTACTCCAAACATAGCCCTAACACTAATACCAGCCCTAACACTAACACTAACACTAACCCGATCCCATATCGAAACCTAACCCTAGCACTACTAGCCCTAACACTAAACCTAACCCTAACCCTAGCCCTAACACTAATATTAACCATTGCCCAAGCCCTAGTCCTAGAACTACCCCTCGACCTAACCCAAACATAAGCCCTAACAGTAACCCTGACACTAGACGTAGTCCTAATTTAAACCCTAAACCTAGCCCTACCATACCTGAAGCACAAACACTAACTCTAAAACTAGCCCTAATCCTAAACATAAGACTAACCACAGACCTAGATTTAAACCTAACCCTAACTTGACCACTAACTAGCCCTAACTTGACAACTATTCCAAACACTAACACTAACCCAAACCTAGCCCTAAACCTAACCGTAGCCCTAACCCTAACCATAAACCTAACCTTAGCCGTAACACTAATCCTGACCCTTACACTAGTTCTAACACTAAACCTAACCCTAGCGAAAACCCTGAGCCAAACCCTAACCCTAACCCTAGTTCTAACCCAAACCTTAACTCAAACACTAGTCCTAACCCGAACCCTAATCCTAACCCTAACATTAAGTGTAAGCCTAGCACTAACCCTAACCATACCATTTACCCTAACCCTAACCCTAAGCCTAGCACTAACCCTAACCCTAACCTTAAACCTAACCCTAACTTTAACCCTAAACCTATCCCTAACCCTAGCCCTAAATCTAACCCTAAGCCTAATCATAAACCTAGCCATAATTAAAACATTAGCCCTAACCAGAACCCTAACCACAGCCCTAAACCTTAAACGTAGCCCTAACCCTAAACCAAACCCTAGCCTAACCCTAAAAATAACCAAAGCCATATGCTAACCCTAACCATAACACTACTTCAAACAGACACCCTACCCTAACCCTAAACCTAACCCTAACCCTAACCCTAACCTTAGCACTAGACTTAGACCTAACACTAACACTAGCCATAAACCTAACCCTAAGACTACACCTAACCATAACCCTAATCCTAGCCCTAACACTAACACAAGTCCTAAATCTAACCCTAGCCATAACCTGCACCCTAACTCTAACACTAGACCTAACCCTATCCCTAGCACTAACCCTAACCCTAAACCAACTCTAACACCAAACCTAAACCCAAACCTAAGCCTATCACTAGCCCTAGCACTAGCCTTAACCCTAATCATAAGCCTACCCTTAGATATAGACCTAGTCCTGACGCAAAACCAAACCTAACCCTATTAACAATCCTAATCCTAACACTAGCCTTACAAAAACACAAGATTTAAACCTAACCTGAACCCTAACACTAACCTTAAACATAACCATAACCCTAGACATAACTATAACCCTAAAAGTAGCCCAAAACCTAACATTAACCCTAACCCTAAACCTACCCCTAACCCTAGTCCTAACACTAACCATAACTCTAGCCTAACCCTATCACTAACAATAACCCTAGGCCTAATTCTAACCCTAACACTAGCACTAACCCTAAAATTAAACCTAGTCCTAGCCCTAGAACTGAAACTAACCTTAAACCTAGCCATAAACCTAACCATAAGCCTACACCTAACCATAACCCTAAACATACCCCCAACAATAACACTAGCCCTAACCCTAATGCTAGCCCTAAGCTGCACCATAACTCTAACTAGAGCCCCAACTAACCCTAGCCCAAACACTAACCATCACTCTAGCTTTAAACCTAAACCTAGTCCTAGCCTTAGCCCTAACAAAAACAATAGCCCTAACACAAACAATAAGCCTAGAAAAAACCCAAGCCTAAACCCAGTCCTAACACTAAACCTAACCCAAACCCTAACCCTAGCCCTAACTCTAACCATCGCCCTAGCCCTACTCATAACACTAGCCCTAACCCTAGCCCTAGTCCTAACCTTAACTCTAAACCTAACACTAGACATAACACTAACACTAACCCTAGCCCTAAACCTAACATTAAGCCTAGCCCTAGCCCTGACACTAACCCTAACCCTAACCCTAGCCCTAACGCTAACCCTAAGCCTATCCTAACCCTAACACTAACACTAGCACTAACCCTGACACTAATCCTAACACTAACCCTAGTGCTAACCCTAATCCTAAGCCTACCCTAACCCTATCCCTACCTAGCCCTAACACTAACACTAGCACTTACCCTGACACAAACGCTAACTTTAATCCTAACCGTAATCATAACACTAGACGTAACCCTAACACTAAACATAACCCTAAACCTAAACCACACCCTAGAAATATATAACACTGGCAATAAACCTAACGCTAACCTTAGTCCAAACCCTAACCCTTGCCGTAGCCCCAATACAGGCCCTAGCTTTAAACCTAACCCTAAACTTAACACTAGATATAACTCTAACCCTAAACCTAACCCTCCCCATAACCCTAACCCTGAACCTAGCCCTAACCATAACCCTAAACCTAGCCCTAACACAAACACTAGCCCAAACTCTAACACTAACCCTCTCCCTAACACTAAACCTAACCCTACCCCTAACGCTAAACCTAACGCTAACCCTAGCCATAACACTAAACCTACCCTAACCCTAAGCCTAACACTAAACCTAATCCTACCCCTAACACTAACCCTAACCCTAACCCTAGCGCTAACCCTAACCCTGACCCTAGCCCTAAACCTAACCCTGAGCCTGGCACAATACTAACATTAAACCTAACCCTAACCATAAAACTAACCTTAACCCTAACCCAAACCCTCATGCTAGCCATAATCATAACACTAGCGCTAACCCAATCCCTAGCCCTAACCCTAAGCTTAACCCTAACACTAAACATAATGCAAACCATAATCGTAACCCTCGCTCTAAACCTAACCCTAAAGTTAACCGTAACCTTAACCCTAAACCTATTCCTAACTATAATCCTAACCTTAAGCCAAGCACTAACCCTAACCCTAACCCTAAACCTACACCTAACCCTAACCTTAGCCCTAACCTAACTCTAAACCTAATCCAAACCCTAGGCCTAATTGTAACATTAGCCCAACCCTAAACAGAGCCCCAACCCTAAACCTAGCCATAAGTCTAACCAAACCCACGACAAACCCTAAAAATAACTCTAGCCATAACATTAACCCTGACCCTAACACTACCTCTAACAGACATCCAAATCTACCCTAGCCATAACCCTAACCCTAGCACTAACCTTATCCTTAACAATAACATAGGCCATAAACCTAACCCTAAGCCTACACCTAACCATAACCCTAAACCTAGCCTTAACAATAACATTAGCCCTAAATCTAACACTAGCACTAACCCAAACCCTAGTCCTAACCCTAACTCTAAACCTAGCCCCAACCCTGAGCTAGTCCTAGCCCTACCCTAACGCTAACACTAACACTAACCCTGATGCAAACCTAGCCCTAACACCAAAACTAAACTAGCCCTAACCTATAACCTAGGCAAAATCATAACACTAGCCATAACACTAACCCTAACCTGAACCCTAACCCTAACCCTAAACCTAACCCTAGCCCTAAAGCTAAGCCTTGTCCTAACCCAGGCCCTAACACTACCCATAACTCTAACCTGAATCCTAACCCTAACATTAGACCAATGGCCACCCTAACACTAACCATAGACATAATGCTAACCCTAGACCTAAACATAACCTAAACATAGTCCTCATCCTAACACTAGCCCTAACCCTAATGCTAACTCTAACCCTATCCCTAACCTTAACCCTAACCCAAAAACTAGCGCTAACCCTAACCATGAACCAAGCCATAACCATAACCCTAACCCTAACCCTAACACTAACCTTAACCCTAATCTTCATCCTAGCAAACTTCATAACAATAGTGCTAAGCCTAACCCTAAACCTAACCCTAACCCTAGGCCTAACCCTAATGCTAACACAAAATCTAGCCATAACGATAACCCTAACCCTAAATATAACCCAAACCCTAAACCTAGCGCTAACCTTAACCCTAAACCAAGCCATAACCACAGCCATAACCCTAACCCTAACACTAACCTTAACCCTAACCCTCATCCTAGCTCTCTTCATAACTAGTGCTAACCCTAACCCTAATCCTAAAACTAAATCAAACCCTAACCCTAAACCTAACCCTAAGCCTAGCCCTAACCTTAAACCTAAGCCTAATCATAACCCTAGTCTTAATTATAACATTATCCCTAACACTAAACCTAACCATAGACCTAACCCTTAACCTCACCCTAACCCTATACCTAGCCCTAACATTGACACTAGCACTAACCCTAACACAAAAACTAACCCTAACCATAACACTAACCATAACTAGCCGTAACCATAACGCAAGCCCTAACGTGCACCATACTCTAACCAAGCCCTAACCCTAAACCTAGACCTAACCCTAACACTTACCTTAGCCATAATGCTAAACCTAATGCTCATTCTAGCCCTAACCCTTACACCAAATCTAGACTATTCCTAAAGCTAACTGTAGCCCTAACCCAAACCTTAACCCTAAACCAATACTAATCCCAACCCTAAGTCTATCTAGCATTAGCACTAGGCTTAGCCCAAGTCATAACCCTAGCCTTAGACATAGACCTAGCCCTCACCCTAACCCTAAACCTAGCCCTAACCCAGCCCCTATCGCTGATCCTAACCCTATCCTAATCATAACACAAGCCCTAATCCTAACCCTAACCCTAACCCTAACCCTAACCCTAACCCTACCCTGAGTCGTAACCCTAACACTAGACTTAACCCTAACCATAAACCAACCCTAACACCAAATCTAAGTCTATCACTAGCCCTATCCCTAGGCTTAGCCCTAATAATAACCCTAGCTTTAGAAATAGACTGACTATCGCTAACCATAACCCTAACCCTGGATGTTACACTAACCCTAACCACAATCGTGACACTAGCATAATCATCAAAGTAGCCCTAACCCTAAACCTAACTCTAGCCCTAGAACTAACCCTAACCATAAGCCTAACACTAACTCTAACCCTAAACCTAGCTCTAACACAAAAATTATCCCTAAATATAATCTTAGCCATAATGGTAACACTAGCCCTAAGACTAACCCTAGCCCTAACCCTAACCATAAACCTAGCCCAAATCCTAACCCTAAACCTTGACCTAATCAAACAAAACCCTATCCCTAGTCCACACCATAACAATAACCCTAACCCTAGCCCTAATCATAAGACTAGACCCAAACCTAACACTAACTTTAAAACTGAAGCAAACCCTCACCCTAGCTGTAATCAACTCAATAGCCCTAACCCTAGCCCTAGTCCTAACCCAAACCCTAACTCTCACCCTAGGCCTAACATAAACCTGACCCTAGCAGTAACCCTAACCATAACCATAACCCTAATCTTGACCCAAGCCTAATCACAACACTAGCCCTAACCCTAAACCTAACCCTAGTCATAGCACTAAAACTAACCCTAAACCAAACACTAACCTTAACGCTGGCCTTAGACTAACCCTAGCTCTAACCCTAAAACTAACCCTTACCCTACCCTTAGCACTAACCCTAACACTAAAACTAAACTAGCCCTAAGCCTTACACAAACCATAACCCTAACCCTAGCCCTAATCCTAAAACTAGACCAAACCCTAACACTAACCTTAACCCTAACCATACACTCGCCCTAGAGGTAATCATAACACTAGCAAATAATCTAATCCTAGCCCTAACCCAAAACCTAACTCTAACCCTAGCCCTAACGCTAACCCTAACCCTAGCCCTAATAATAACACTAGCCCTGGCCCTAACCCTATGTCTATCACTAGCCCTAGCACTAGGTTTAGTCCTAATCATAAAACTAGCCTTAGACATAGACCTAGCCCTAACCCTAATCCAAAACCTAATTCTAACACTACCACTAACCCTAACCTTAGCCAAAACCCTAACCCTAGCCCTAACTCTAACCTTAAACCAAACCCTAGCTGAAGCCCTAACCCTAACCCTAACCCTAACCTAACCATAGCCCCAGACCTAGGCTTGGCCCTAAACCTAACTTTGGCCTGAGACCTAGCCCTAGCCCTAACCCTAGCCTTAGTCCTAGCCCAAGCCCAAGACTTACACTAACCCAAGCCCTAACCCTAAACACAGCCCAAGCCCTAGGCCTAGTCTTAATCCTAAAAATAGCCTTAGACCTAGACCTAGTCCTAACCCTAAAGATAACCCTAAACTTCACCCTAGCCCTAGTCCTAGCATGAGCGCTAGACAATCCCAAAACCCAAGCCTTAACCCTAAACCTGACCCTAAACCTAGCTCTAGTCCTAACCCTAAACCTAGTCCTAGCCCTAGCTCTAGCCCTAACCCTAATTTTAAACTAGCCCTAATCCGAAACCTGACCCTAGACCTAACCCTAACCCTAATCCTAGTCCTAACACTAGTCCTAGCCCTAACCTAAAAACAAACCCAAGCCCTAAACCTAACTCTAACCTTAACATTAACCCTAATCCTACACCTAACCTTAACCATAGCCTTAGACTTAGTCATAGTCCTAACTGTTAACACAACACTAGCCCTAACCTTAACCTTAACCCAAACCTAAAGCTAGCTCTAGACCTAGTCCTAACCCTAGTCCTAGGCCTAGCCCTATACCTAACCAAGCCTTAGACCTAGCCCTAGCTATAAACATAACACTATCACTAGCCCTAACGCTAAACCTAACCCTAACACCAACGCTAAACCTAACCCTAACCCTAACCCTAACCCTAACACTAACCCTAACACACCCTAAATCCAGCCCTAAGTCTATCATATCCCTAGCATTAGGCATAGTTCTAATTATAACCCTAGCCTTAGACATGCACCTAACCCTAATCCTAATCATGACCCTAGCCCTAAACCTAGCCCTAGCACAAACCCTAAACCAAACCCTAACACTAGCCCTAATACTAACCATAACACTAAGCCTAGCCCTAGGACTAGCCCTAACCCTAACATTAACCCTAGCCCTAAACCTAACCCTAACCCTAATTTAGCCCTAACACTAACACTAGCCCTAACCGTAACGCTAACACTAACCCTAACACTAGCCGAAATACTAACACTAGGACTAAACCTAACACTAACATTAAACCTAACTCTAAGCCTAGCCGTAAAAATAACACTAAACCTAACCTGAACACTACCCATTAACCTAACCCCGACTCTTGCAATAACACTCACTCTAAAGCAACCCTAACCCCAACACTAAGTCTGTCACAGGCCCTAGCACTAGCCTTAGACCAATTCATAACCCTAGACTTAGAAATAGACTTAGCCATAGAACTACTACTAACTCTAACACTAATCCTAACCCTAACATTAGCCCTAAACCTAACACTATCCTAGCCCGAAACCTAACCCTAACCCTAGCCCTAACCCTAACCCTAACCCTAGCCCTAGACCTAACCCTAAGTCTAACCCTAGACCTAACCCTAACCCTAACCCTAACCCTAACGCTAACCCTAATCCTAGCCCTAGCCATAGTCTAGCCCTAACCTTAACCCTAATCCTAACCCTAGCCCTAGCCCTAGCCCTAGCCCTAACCCTAACACTAAACCCAACCCTAGCCCTAACCCTAACCCTGACCCTAGCCTATATCTAACCCTAACACTATCCTAACCCTAGCCCTAGACCTAACCCTAACCCTAACCCTAGCCTAGACCTAACCCTTACCCTAACACTAACCCTAGACCTAGCCCTAAACCTAACCCTAAACCGAGCCCTAGCCCTAGCACTAGCCATAAATCTAGCCATGGCCCTAATCATAGCCCTAGCCGTAACCCTAGCCCTAGCCCTAACCCTAGCCCTAGACCTAGAACTAGCCCTAACCCAAACCCTAACCCTAGTCCTAGCCCTAGCCTTAGCCCTAGCCATAACCCTAATCATAAACCTAACCCTAGCCCTAGCCCTAGCCCTACCCTAACCCTAACACTAGCCCTAGCCCTAACCCTAGCTCTAATCATAACTCACATCCTAAACCTAATGCTACCCCAAGCCCTAACCCTAACCCTAACCCTAAACCTAGTCCTAGACCTAGCCCTAGCCATAACCCTCACCCTAACACTAACCCTAGATCTAAACCTAAATCTAACCCTAGCACTAACCCTAACAGTAACTCTAACGCCAGCACTAGCCCTACCCGTAACCCTAACAATAAACCCAACCCTAACCCTAACCCTAACCCTAATCATAGCCCTAAACCTAACCCTAACCCTAACCCTAACCCAAACCCAAACCCTAACCCTAACCCAAGTCCTAGCCCTAGCACTAGCCCTAGCCTTAACTCTAGCCGTACACCTAACCCTATCTGTAACCCTAACAATAGCCCTAGCCCTAGACATAACACTAAAACTAAACTTAACCCTAGCCTTAGCCCTAGCCCTGACCCTAACACTAACCCTAAACCTAACTCCAACCCGAAACCCAACCCCAAACCCTAACCCTAACCCTAGCCCTAACCCTAACCCACACCCTAACACTAAACCTAGCCGAAGCCCTATCTCTAATACTAACCTGAGCCCTAACCCTAGCCCTAGCCCTAGCCATAAATGAAGCCCAAGCCCTAACCCTAGACCTAGACCTAGAACTAGCCCTAACCCAAACCCTAACCCTAGTCCTAGCCCTAGCCTTAGCCCTAGCAATAACCCTAATCATAAACCTAACCCTAGACATAGCCCTAGCCCTAGGCCTAGCCCTACCCTAAACCTAACACTAGCCCTAGCCCTAACCCTAGCTCTAATCATAACTCACACCCTAAACCTAATGCTACCCCAAGCCCTAACCCTAACCCTAACCCTAAACCTAGTCCTAGACCTAGCCCTAGCCATAACCCTCACCCTAACACTAACCGTAGCTCTAAACCTAAATCTAACCCTAGCACTAACCCTAACAGTAACTCTAACGCCAGCACTAGCCCTAGCCGTAACCCTAACAATAAACCCAACCCTAGCCCTAACCCTAAAACTAATCATAACCCTAGACCTAACCCTAACCCTAACCCTAACCCTAACCCAAACCCTAACCCAAACCCTAACCCTAACCCAAGTCCTAGCCCTAGCCCTAACCCTAACAATAAACCCAACCCTAGCCCTAACTCAAACCCTAACCGTAGCCTAGCCCTAAGCCTAACCCTAAATCTAACCCTAGCCCTAGTTCTAATCCTAATGCTATTCCAAAGACTAGCCCTAGCCCTAGACCTAACCCTAATCCTAACCCTAGCCCTAACCCAAACACTAACTCTAAACCTAACCCTAGCCCTAGCCCTAAACCTAGCCTTAGCCCTAGCCATAACCCTAACCCTAGCCCTAGCACTAGACCTAACCATAACCCTTGCCCTATCCCTAGTCCTAGCCCTAACCCGAACCCTAACCCTAAACGTAGCCCTAGCCTTAACCCTAAAGCTAACCCGAGCCCTAAGCCTAGCCCTAGGCCTAGCCCTAGGCATAACCCTAGCCCTAGCCCTAGCCCTAGCCCTAACCATAACCCTAACCCTAGGCCTAGACCTAGCCCTAGCCATAACCCTAAACCTAGCCCTAACCCTAGACCTAACCCTAGCAATACCCCTAGCCCTAGCCCTATACTAACCCTAACCCTAACGCTAACCTGAGCCCTAGCCCTAACCCTAGCCAAAACCCTAACCCACACCTTAAAACTAACAATAGCCCTAGACCTAACCCTAACCCAAGCCCTAGTCCTAGCCCTAGCCAAACCCTAGACCTTGCCCTAGCCCTAGCCCTAGCCCTACAATAACGCTAGACCTAACCCTAACACTAAACCACAACCTAAACCTAACGCTAGCCCTAGCCCTAGCCCTAATGCTAACCCTAACTCTAACCCTAGCCCCAACCCCCAACCCCCAACACAAACCCTAATGCTAACCCTAGCCCTAACACTAAATCATACCCTAAACCTATCCCTAGCCCTAGCCCTAACCCAAACCCTAACCCTAACCCTAGCCCTAGCCCTAGCCATAACCCTAACACTAAACCTAACCCTAGCGCTAGCCCTAGCCCTAGAATTAGACCTAGACTTAATCCTAACCCTAACCCTAATACTAGTCGTAGCCCTAACCCTAAACCTAACCCTAACCCACACCCTAAACCCAATGCTAGCCCTAGCCTTAACCCTAACCTTAATCCTAAACCTAACCCCAGCCTTAACCCTAACCCTAACCCTAGACCTAAACCTAACCCTAAGTCTAACCCTAACCCTAACCCTAACCCTAACCCTAACCCTAACCCTAACACTAGACCTAAACCTAGACCTAGCCCTAACACTAACACTAACCCTAACCCTAATCTTAACCCTAGACCGAGCACTAGCCCTAACCCTAACACTAAAACTATACCTAACCCGATCCTGAACCCCAACTCCAACAGCATTCCGTAACCCCAACCATAAAGCTAAATCTAGCCCTAACCCTAACCCACACCCTAACCGTAACCCTAGCCCTAACCCTAACCCAAACCCTAACCCTAGCCCTAGCCCTAGCCATAACCCTAACCCTAAACCAAACCAAACCCTTGCCCTAGCCCTCGAACTAGCCCTAACCCTAACCCTAACCCTAACCATAGCCATAAACCTAAATCTAGCACTAGCCATAGCCCTAACCCTAGCCCTAACCCTAACCCTAAACCTAAACTCAACCTTAGCCCTAACCACAACGCTAACCCTAGCCTAGCCCTAAACCTAAACCGAACCCTAACCCTAGCCCAAGCCCTAGACCTAACCCTAACATTAGCCATGACCCTAACCCTAGCCCTAGACATATCCCGAAAACTAGCCCTAACCCTAATCCTAATCCTAACCCTATCCAGAACCCGAAGGCTAACCTTAACACTAGCCCTAACCCTAACCATAACTCTAAACCTAAACCTAGCCATACCCCTAACCCGAACCCTAAACCTGAAATTAGCCCTATCCCTAAACAAAACACTAACCCGAGGCCTAGTCCTAGCCCTAGCCGTAATCCTAGCCCTAGCCCTAACCCTAGCCCTAGCGCTAGCCCTAGCCACAACCCTACCCCTAAACCTAACCCTAACCTTAACCCTAGCCCTAGCCCGAAACCTAAACCTAACCCTAACCCTAGCCCTGGCCCTACCCCTAAACCTAACCCTAAAACCAACCCTAGCACTAATCCTAACCCTAACCCTAGCCTAGCCCTAACCCTAAACCTAACCCTAACCCTAGCCATAGCCCTAGGCATAACCCTAACCCTAAACCGAACCCTAGCACTAACCCTAGCCCTAGCCCTAACCCTAACCCTAACCCTAACCCTAAAACTAGACCTAGCCCTTGCCCTATCACTAACGCTAACCCTAACCCTCACCCTAGCCCTAGCCTTAGCCCTAACCCTGTCCCTACCCCTAACCCTAACCCTAGCCCTCGCTCAAACCCTAACCCTAACCATAACCCTAGCTGTAGCCCTAGGCAAAACTCTAACCCTAACCCTACCACTAGACCTAACCCTAACTCCAGCCCTAACCCTAGCTCTAGACATAACCCTAACCCTCACCCAAGCACTAAACCTAACCCTAACCCTAACCAGAGCCATAGCCCTAACCCTAACCCTAAACCTAACCCAAACCCAAGCCCTAGCTCTAGCCATAACACTACCCGTAGCCTTAATCATAGCCCTAGCCATAGCCCTAGCCCTATTCTAGCCCTAAACCTAACTCTAAACTAACCCTAGCCCTAGCCCTAAACCAAACCCTAACCCTAAACCTAGCCCTAAACCTAGCCATAACCCTAACCCTAGCCCTAACCCTAACCCTAGCCCTAACCCTAACACTAGTGCTAACCCTAATCCTAATCCTAACCCTAGCTCTAGCCCTAACCCTAACATAACACTAGCCCTAACCCTAACCCTAACTCTAAACCTAACTCTAGCCCTAGCACTACTCCGAACCCTAACCCAAGACCTAGCCCTAGCACTATCCCTATCCCCAGTCCTACACTAACCTTAACCCTAACCCTAACAATAGCCCTAGCCCTAACCCTAGCTGTAGCCTTAAACCTAACCCTAACCCTAACCCTAGCCCTAGACCTAACCTAACCCTAACCTAAGCCCTAACCCTAGCCCTAGACCTAGCCATAACACTAGCCGTAGCCCTAACCCTAACCCTAGCCCTAACCCTAACACTAGTGCTAACCCTAATCCTAATTCTAACCCTAGCTCTAGCCCTAACCCTAACATAACACTAGCCCTAACCCTAACCCTAACTCTAAACCTAACCCTAGCCCTAGCACTAATCCGAACCCTAACCCTAAACCTAGCCCTAGCCCTAAACCTAACGCTAACCCGAGCCCTAGCCCTAGCCCTAGCCCTAGCCATAACCCTAGCCCTAGCCATAACCCTAGCCCTAGCCATAACCCTAGCCCGAGCCCTACCCTAAATCTAACCCTAACCCTAACCCTAGCCCTAGCCCTAGCCATAACCCTAACCCTAACGCTAACCCTAACACTAAACCTAGCCATAAACCTAAACCTAAATCTAGCCCTAACCCTAACCCTAACTCTAATCCTAGACCTAACCGTACCCTAACACTAACAATAAAACCAACCCTAGAACTAAACCCTATATCTAACACTAGCCCTGAACCTAGACCTAACCCTAACATTAATCCTAACCCTAGCCCTAGCCCTAACCCTAACCCTAACCCTAAACCTAGCACTAGCCCTAGCCCTAGCCCTAACCCTAACAATAAACCCAACTCTAGCCCTATGCTAACACTAACCATAATTCTAACCTAACCCTAGCCATAGCCCTAGACCTAACCCTAACCCTAGCCCCAGGCCTAACCCAACTCAAACCCTAAACTTAGCCCTAGCCCTAACCCTAATGCTAACCTGAGCCCTAGACCTAGCCCTAGATCTAGCCATAACCCTAGCCCTAGCCATAACCCTAGACCTAGACCTAGACCTAGCCCTAACCCTAAACCTAACCCAAGACCTAACCCTAGCACTAGCCCTATCCCTAGTCCTACACTAACCTTAACCCTAAACCTAACAATAGCCCTAGCCCTAACCCTAGCCGTAGCCTTAAACCTAACCCTAACCCTAGCCCTAGACCTAACCTAAACCTAACCTAAGCCCTACACCTAGCCCTAGCCTTAGCCATAACACTAGCCGTAGCCCTAACCATAGCCATAGCCCTAGCCTGAGCCCTAGCCCTAGCCATAAACCTCGCCATGGTTTTAACCTTAACGGTAACCCTACCCCTAGCCATAGCCCTAACCCTAACCCTAACCCAATTCTAGAACTAGCGCTGGCCCTAGCCATAACACTTGCCGTAGCCCTAACCCTACCACTAGACCTAAACCTAACCCCAGCCCTAACCCTAGCTCTAGACCTAACCCTAACCCTCACCCTAGCACTAAACCTAACCCTAACCCTAACCCTAACCCTAGCCCTAGCACTAACCCTATCCAACCCTAACATTAGACCTAGCCCTTGCCCTAGCCCTAACCCTAAACCTAACCCTAAACCTAGCCCTAACCATAACCCTAACCCTAACCATAGTCCTAGCCCTAGCCCTAACCCTAACCCTAACTCTAAACCTAAACCTAGCCATAGCCCTAAACCGAACGCTAAACCTAAACCTAGCCCTAGCCCTGAACATAATGCTAACCCGAGGCCTAGCCCTAGCCCTAGCCATAATCCTAGCCCTAGCCCTAGCCCTAGCCACAACCCTACCCCTAAACCTAACCCTAACCTTAACACTAGCCCTACCCTAAACCTAAACCTAACCCTAACCATAGTCCTGGCCCTAGCCCTAAATTTAACCCTAACACCAACCCTAGCCCTAATCCTAACCTTAACCCTAGCCTAGCCCTAAACCTAAACCTAACCCTAACCTTAACCCTAGCCCTAGCCCTAACCTAAACCTAACCCTAACCGAGCCGTAGCCCTAGGCATAACCCTAACCCTAAACCGAACCCTAGCCCTAACCCTAGCCCTAGCCCTAAAGCTAACCCTATCCCTAAAACTAGCCCTAGCCCTTGCCCTAGCACTAACGCTAACCCTAACCTTCACCCTAACCCTAGCCTTAGCCCTAACCCTAACCCTAGCCCTCGCTCAAACCCTAACCTTAACCCTAGCCGTAGCCCTAGGCATAACCCTAACCCTAACCCGAACCCTAGCCATAGCCCTAACCCTAACCCTAAACCAAATCTAGACCTAGCGCTGGCCCTACCACTAATCCTAAACCAAACCCTACCCTAACCCTACCACTAGACCTAACCCTAACCCCAGCCCTAACCCTAGCTCTAGACCTAACCCTAACCCTCACCCTAGCACTAAACCTAACCCTAACCCTAACCCTAGCCCTAGCACTAACCCTATCCATAACCCTAACACTAGACCTAGTCCTGGCCCTAGCCCT
>CM027388.1:125446766-125463065 GCA_015711505.1 Sylvilagus bachmani
TAGGGTTTGGATTAGGGTTAGGGTTAGTGCAAGGGTTAGATTTAGGTTTCTGGTCGGGCTAGGGTTTGGATTAGGGTTAGGTTTAGGATTATGTTTATGGCGAGGTTTAGAGTTACGGTTAGCGTTATGTCTTCTCTTAGCTTTAGGGTTAGGGCTATGGTTTAAGGTTAGTGCTCCTGTTATGTTTAGGGCTAGGGTTAGGGTTAGGGCTAAGGTCATTGTTAGGGATAGGTTTAGGTTTAATGATAGGGTTAGGGTTAGGGCTAGGGCTAGGTATAGTTTTAGGGCTAGGGTTAGGGTTAGAGTTAGTGTTAGGTCCTGGGCTAGTGTTACCGTAAGGTTTAACATTAGAGTTAGGGTTGGAGTTAGGGATAGGGTTAGGGGTAGGGTTAGGGTTATCACTAGTGTTATGATTAGGGCTAGCGTGAGGTTTTGGGTTATGGTTAATATTAGTGTTAGGCTTAGGGTTAGGTTTAATGTTATGTTTGGAGCTATGGTTAGTGTAAGGGTGAGAGCTAGGGTTAGGGTTAGGGTTAGGGTTAGGTGTAGAGTTAGGGCTAGAGTTCATGTTAGTGTTACGGTTAGGGCTAGGTTTAGTATTTAGGTTATGGTTAGGTTTAGGGTTAGGTTTAGGGCTAGGGTTTGATTTAGGGTTCCGGTTAGGGCTAGGGTTATGGTTAGGGTTATGTGTAGGAATAGGTTTGGGGGAGGTTTATGGTTAAAGTTAGCATTTTGTTTAGTATTAGGGTTAAGGTTAGTGTTTTATGTTTGTGCTGTTGTTAGTTATAGTGCTATGATTAGGGCTAGGGTGAGGATGAGGGTTATGGCTAAAGATATTGTTAGAGTGAGTTTTAGGGTTTAGGCTTTAGGTTTAGGGTTAGTATTATGGTTAGGGTTACTGTTAATTTTGCGTTAGGCTTAGAGTTAGGGTTAGGTTTAGGGTTATGATTAGGTTTATGGTTTACATTAGGAAGAGAGTAAGTCTAGGGCTAGGGTTAGGGCTAGGGTTAGGGTTAGAGTTAAGGTTAGTACCTAGGCTAGGACTAGGGTTAGGGTCAGGGTTAGGGTCAGGCTTAGGGATAGGGTTATGTTTAGGGTTAAGGTTAGGTTCACACTAGGTCTAGGGCTACAGATAGGTTTAGGGTTAGGCCTAGGTTTATCGTTAGGTTTAGAGTTAGTGATACAGCTAGGTCTAGGGCTATGGTTAGGGTTATTGTTAGGGCTAGGTCTAGGGTTAGGTTATATTAGGGTTAGTGTTAAGGTTAAGATTAGGGTTAGGGCTATGGCTAAGGTTAGGGTTTGGGTTAATTTTAAGCTTGGGCTAGGGATAGGTTTAGGGCCATGTTTAGCTTAGGTTTAGGGCTAGGGCTATGGTCAGGGTTAGGGTTAGAATAAGGAGAGGGGCTAGGGCTATGGTTAGGGTTAGGGTTAGGGTTAGGGTTAGGGTTAGGGTTAGGGCTAGGGCTAGGTTTAGGGTTAGGTCTAGGTAAGGGTTAGGGTTACGGTTACGGTTATGGTTCGGGTTAGGGTTAAGATTAGGGTTAGGGCTACGCCTAGGGCTATTACTAGGGCTAGAACTAGTGTTAGAGTTATGGTTAGGGTTATGCTTAGGGTTAGGTCTGGGGCTAGGGCTAGGGCTAGCATTATTGTTATTATTGGGGTTAGGGTTAGGGATAGGGTTAGTGTCAGGGTAAGGGTTAGAGCTAGGGCTAGGGTTAGGTTTAGGGCTAGGGTTAGGGTTAGAGTTAGGATTAGCACTAGTGTTATGATTAGGGCTAGTGTGAGGGTTTGGGTTATGGTTAATATTAGTGTTAGGGTTAGGGTTATGTTTAATGTTAGGTATAGAGCTAAGGTTAGGGTAAAAATGAGGGCTATGGTTAGCGTTAGGCATAGAGTTAGGGCTAGAGGTCATGTTAGTGTTACGGTTCGGGCTAGGTTTAACATTAAGGTTAGTTTTATGATTATGGTTAGGGTTATGGCTAGGGTTAGATTTAGGGTTCCGGCTAGGGTTAGGGTTATAGTTAGGGTTATGTTTAAGAATAGGTTTTGAGGAGGTTTATGGTTAGGTTTAGCATTATGTTTAGTGTTAGGATTAGGGTTAGTGTTTGGGTTTGGGCTGCTGTTAGTGCTAGTGTTATGACTTGGGCTATGGTGAGGATGAGTGTTAGGGTTAAGGATACTGTTAGGGTGAGTGTTAGGGTTAGGGTTACGGTAGTATTAGGGTTAGGGTTAGTGTTAGGGTTGGGTTAGGCTTAGAGTTAAGGTCAGGTTCTGGTTTAGGTTAGGAAGAGAGTAAGTCTAGGGCTAGGGTTAGGGCTAGGGTTAGGGTTTTAGTTAAATTAGGACTTAGGCTAGGACTAGAGTTACGGTCATGGTTAGAGTTAGTGTTATGGTTAGGGTTAGGGTTTGGCCTAAGGCTAGGGCTACGGAAAGGTTTAGGGTTTAGGCCTAGAGCTATATTTAGTTTTAGTGTTAGGGTTACGGCTAGGTCTAGGGCTACAGTTAGGGTTAAGTTTAGGGTTAGGTCTAGGGTTAGGTATAGGGTTAGTGTTAGGGTTGTGGTAACATTTAGAGCTTGGGCTAGGGATAGGTTTAGGGTCATGTTTAGGGTTAGGTTTATGGCTATGGCTATGGTTAGGGTTAGATTTAGAGTTAGGAGTAGGGCTAGGGCTATGGTTAGGGTTAGGGTTAGGCTTAGGGCTAGGGCTAGGTTTAGGTTTAGGTCTAGGTTAAGGGTTAGGGTTAGGGTTATGGTTATGGTTATGATTCGGGTTAGGGTTAAGGTTAGGTTTAGGGTTAGGGCTAGGCCTAGGGCTATTACTAGGGCTACGGCTAGGTTTAGAGTTAGGGTTAGGGTTACGGTTAGGGTTAGGTCTCAGGCTAGGGCTAGGGTAGGCATTATTGTTAGAATTAGGGTTAGGGTTAGTTTTAGGTTTAGTGTTAGGATAAGGGGTTGGGCTAATGCTAGTTCTATGGTTAGGGTTAGCATTAGCTTTTGGATTAGGGTTAGGGCTAGGTCTAGGGCTATGTTTAGAGCTAGGGTTAGAGTTAAGGTTAGCACTAGTTTTATGATTAGGGCTAGGTGAGGGTTAGGGTTATGATTAATGTTAGTGTTATGGTTAGGGTTAGGTTAATGTTAAGGTTAGAGCTAGGGTTAGCTTAAAGATAATGGCTAGGGTTAGGGTTATGTTTAGCTCTAGGGTTAGGGTTACAGTTAGGGTTAGGGTTAGATTTAGGGCTAGGGTTAGTTTTAGTGCTATGGTTAGGGCTGCTTAGGGTTAGGGTTAGGCTTAGGACTATGATTAGGCTTAGGGTTAGGTTTAGAGTTAAGGCTAGGGTTAGGGTTAGGGTTAGGGCTGGGCTGGGGATATAGCTAGTGTTAGGATTAGGGCTAGGTGTAGCATTAGGGTTAAAGTTAGTGTTAGGGTTAAAGTTAGGTTTAATGTTAGGGTTAGGGCTAGGCTTAGGGTTAGGTTTAGGGCTAGGGTGAGGGATAGGTTTTGTGCTAGATTTTGGTTAGTGTTAGGGTTAGCGTTACGGCCTTGGTTAGCACTAGGGTTAGGTATAGGGATAGGGTTAAGGTCACAGTTAGGGTTAGGGTTAGGGTTATGTTTAGGGCTAGGTTTCGTGTTAGTGTTAGGGTGATGGTTAGATTTAGGGTTAGCTTTAGGGCTGCTTAGGTTTAGGGTTAGGGTTAGGATTATGATTAGGCTTAGGGTTAGGGCTAGTGTCAGTGTTAGAGTCAGTTTTAGGGTTAGGTTTAGGATTAATGTTAGTGTAATGTCTTGCGTTTTGGTTAGGGTTAGAGATATGGCTGGGGTTAGCGCTCTTGTTATGATTAGGGCTAGGGTAGGGTTAGGGTTAAGGTTAGTGTTAGGGTTAGGGTTAGGTTTAATGTTAAGTTTTGGGCTAGGCATAGGGTTAGGTTTAGGTCTAAAATGAAGGTTAGGGTTTGTGCAAGAGTTAAAATTTGTTTTTGTGTTAGGGCTAGCGTTCGGGCTAGGGTTAGGTTTAGGATTAGGTTTAGGTTTAGGGCGAGGGTAAGAGTTACAGATACCGTTTTGTTTAGTGTTAGCATAAGGGTTAGGGCTATGGCTGGGGTTAGCTAGTGCTAGTGTTATGAATAGTGGAGTGTTAGGGTTGGGGTTAGAGGTAACGTTATTTTTAGGGTTAGTGTTAGAGTTAATGTTAGGTTTAGGGTTAGGGTTAGGGTTAGCGTTAGCATTAGGGTTAGTTAGGTTTAGGGCTAGGGTTAGTGTTTTGTTTAGGGCAAGGTTTAGTTTTATGGCTAGAGTTATCTCTATTGTTATGGTTAGAGTTAGGGTGGGGCTTGGGTAGCACTAGTGTTATATTTAGGGCTAGAGTTAGGGTTAGGGTTAAGGTTAGTGTTATGGTTAGGTTTAGGGTTAGAGTTAGGGCTAGGCTTAGAGTTAGGTTTAGGGCTAGGGTTATGGTTAAGGTTAGTGGTAGGTTTAGGGTTAGGATTAGTGTTAGGTTTAGTTAGGGCTACATTAGAGTTAGGTTTAGGGTGAGGTTTATGGTTAGCACTAGTGTTATGATTAGGGCTAGGGTGAGGGATATGGTTAGGGTTAGTGTTATGTGTTAGGGCTATCGTTAGGGTTAGGGTTGGGGCTGGGGTTAGTGATAGTGTTATGATTAGGTCTAGGATGAGGGTTATGGTTAGGGTTAAGGTCATTTTTAGGGTGAGGGTTATTGTTAGAGTTAAGGTTAGTGTTATGGTTAGGTTTAGGGTTAGGGTTAGTATTAGGGTCGAGGGTTAGAGTTAGGGTTAGGTTTAGGGTTATGGCTAGGGTTAGGGTTAGGATTAGGTTTAGGTTTAGGGTTAGGGCTAGGGCTAGGGTTAGGTTTAGGGCTAAGGTAGGGTTAGCACTAGTGTTTTGATTAGGGATAGGATGAGGGTTAGGGTTACCGTTAATGTTTGTTTTAGGGTTAGGGTTAGGTTTAATGTCTGAGTTAGAGCTAGGGTTAGTTGTGGTTAGAGATAGGGTTAGTGTTAGTGTTATGTTAGGCTAGGCTTAGGGTTAGGTTTAAGGTTAGGATTAGGATTAGGGTTGGGGCTAGGGTTAGTGTTAGGGTTCAGGTTATGGCTAGGGTTAGGGTTATTGTTAGGTTTAGGATTAGGGTTAGGGTGAGGGTTAGAGTTACGTTTACCGTTATGTCTAGTGTTAGCATTAGGGTTAGGGCAACGCCTGGGGTTAGCGCTAGTGTTATGATTAGGGCTAAGGTTAGTGTTGGGGCTAAGGTTATTGTTAGGGTTAGGGTTAGGTTTTAGTTTAGTGTTAGGATTAGGGTTAGGTTTTGATTTGCTTTAGGGTTAGGGTTAGGGTTAGGGTTATGGTTAGGTTTATGTGTTGGGATAGGGTTAGCATTATTGTTAGCATTAGGGTTAGGGCTTTGGTTAGAGTCTGGGTTTGGGCTGGGGTAGTGATATTTTTATGATTAGGGCTAGGATGAGAATTAGAGTTTGGGTTATGGTTAGTTTTAGGTGAGTGTTAGGGTTAGGGTTTTGGTTAGTGTTAGGGTTAGGGTTAGGGATGGATTTGTGTTAGGGTTCGGATTATGGTTAGGTTTATGTGTAGGGTGAGGGCTAGCATTATTGTTAGGGTTTGGGTTAGGTTTAGGGCTAGAGCTAGGACTAGGGCTAGGGTTAGGTTTAGGGTTAGGGCTAGAGCTAGGACAAGGTTTGGGCTAGGGTTAGGGTTAGAAGTAGGTTTAGGGATAAGGCTAAGGTTAGAGTTAAGGTTCTGGTTAGTGCAAGGGTTAGGGTTATGGTTAGGGTTTGGTTTATATTTCAGTTTAGGTGCAGTGTTAGGTTTAGGGTTAGCGTTATGTCTAGTTTTAGGGTTAGGGCTAGTTTTGGTTTAGGGTTAGGGTTTGGTTTAGGGTTAGGGATTAGGGTTTGAGTTATGGTAAGGATTATTGTTAGTTTTAGTGTTAGTGTTAGAATTAGGATTCAAGTTAGGCCTAGAATCAGGTTTAGGGTTAGGTTTAATGTTTTGTTTGGGCGAGGATTAAGTTTAGGGTTTAGTTATGTCTAGTGTTATGGTTATGGTTAGGGCTGGGGCTTGAGTAGGGCTATGGCTAGGGTTAGGTTTAGGGTTAAGATTTAGGGTTCTGGCTAATACTAGGGCCAAGGCTGGAGCTAGGCCTATGGCTCTGATAGACTTAGGGTTATGTTTAGGGTTAAGGTTAGTGTTAGCGTTAGGGTAAGTGTTGGGATAGGCTTTGGGTTAGGGTTAAGGTTACGGCTTGGGCTAGGGCTGGGTTAGGGTCAGGGTTAGAGTTAAGGTTAGGGTTAGGGCTAGGGCTAGGCTTAGGGCTAGGGCTAGGGCTAGGGCTATGTTTAGGGTTCAGGAAAAGGTTAGGGTTAGGGCTAGGGCTAGGTTTAGGACTAGCATTATTGTTAGCATTAGGGTTAGGTTTAAGGTTAGGGTTAGGAAAAGGGGTAGGGCTAAGACTAGGGTTAGAGTTAGAGTTAGCATTAGTGTTTTTGTTATGCTTAGGGCTAGGGCTAGGGTGTGGGTTAAGGTTATTTTAGGGTTAGGGTTAGGGTTAGGGGTAGGATTAGATTACGGTTAGGGTTATGGTTAGGTTTATATGTAGGGTTTGGGTTAATATTATTGTTAGGGTTAGGGGTAAGGTCAGGGCTAGGCCTAGGGCTTTGTTTAGAGTTAGGGTTAGGTTTGGTTTATGGTTTGGGCTAGGGTTAGGGTTAGGGCTAGAGCTAGGACTATGGCTAGGGCTAGGTTTAGGATTAGGAATAGGGATATGGTTAAGGCTAAAGTTAGAGTTAGGGCTCTGTTTAGTGCATGGGTTAGGGTTATGGTTAGGGTTAGGTTTTGGATTAGGTTTTGGGTGAATGTTAGGGTTAGTGTTAGCATTATGTCTAGTGTTATGGTTAGGCTTAGGGTTTCGACTGGGGTCAATGCTAGTGTTTGATAAGGGCTACTGTGATGGTTATGGGTAGAGTTAAGTTTAGTGTTAGGTTTTGTGTTAGGGTTAGGGTTAAATTTAGTGTTAGGGTTAGGGTTGGTTTAGGGTTAGGGTTAGGGTTAGTGTTATTCTTAAGGCTAGGGTTAGGGTTAGGGTTAGTGTTAGGATTAGGGGTTAGGGTTATTGTTAGGATTAGGGCTAGGGTTAAGGATAGTGTTAGGTTCATGCTTAGTGTTAGGGCTAGGTCTAGTTTTAAGTTATGTGTTAGGCTAGGGCTAGGGCTAGGGCTATTGCTAGGTTTAGGTTGAGGGTTAGTGTTAGGATTAGGGGTTAGGGTTATTGTTAGGATTAGGGCTAGGGTTAAGGATAGTGTTAGGTTCATGCTTAGTGTTAGGGCTAGGTCTAGTTTTAAGTTATGTGTTAGGCTAGGGCTAGGGCTAGGGCTATTGCTAGGTTTAGGTTGAGGGTTAGTGTTAGGGTTAGATTTTAGGCTTATGGTTATGTTTAGGTTTCGCATTAGGGCTAGGGTTGCAGTTAAAGTTATGTTTAGGGTTAGGGCTATTTTTGTTTATGTTTAGGATTAGCGTTAGCACTGGTGTTATAATTAGTGCTAGGGTGAATGTTAGCCTTAGGGTTAAAGTTAGTGTTAGGGTTAGAGTTAGGTGTAATGTTTCAGTTAGAACTAGGGTTAGGGCTAGGTTTAGCACTAGGGTCAGGGTTAGATTTATAGTTAGGGTTAGAGTTAGGGCTATGGTTAGGGTTAGGGTTAGGTTTAGGGTTAGGCCTAGGGCTAGGGCTATGGTTAGGGTTGGGGTTTGGTTTAGGTTTAGGGCTAGGGTTAGGGTTAGTGTCAGGGTTAGGGTTAGGGTAAGGGTTAGGTTTAAGGTGAGGGCTTGGGCAAGGGCTAGTGCTAGGGTCAGGGTTAGGATTAGAGTCAGGACTAGGGTTAGGATGGTTTAGCGCAAGTTTTATGGTTAGGGTTAGAGTTTGGGCTATGGTTAGTGTTAGTGTCAGGTTTAGGGCTAGGTTCAAGGTTAGTGTTAGGGTTAGGTTTAGGGTTGAGGTTAGCATTAGGGGTACGGTTAGGGTTTGGGTTAAGGCTAGGGTTACGGTTAGTGTTAGGGTTATGTGTAGTGTTAGGTTTATGGTTTGTGCTGGGGTTAGGTTTGGGGTTAATTAGCGATAGGGTTAGGGTTAGATTTAAGGTTAGGGTTAGATCTAGGGTTAGGCTAAGTGTTAGGGCTAGGGTTAGGCTTAGTTTTAGCTCTAGGATTAGGGTTAGTGTTAGAGTTAGATTTAGGGTTAGGGCTAGGTAAGGGTTACGGTTCGGGTTAGGGTTGGGGCTAGGGTTAGGGTTAGAGCTAGCGCTAGAGCAAGGGTTAGGGTTAGCGTTACAGTTAGGCCTAGGGTCAAGTTTAGGGTTTGGGCTGGGGGTAGGGCTAGGGTCAGGGTTAGGGTTATTCATGGCTAACGTTAAGGATAGGGTTAGGGTTAGATTTAGGGTTAGGGCTAGAGCTAGGGCTAAGTTAAGGGTTAAGGTTAGGGCTAGGGTTAGGGTTAGTCGTAGGGTTAGGTCTATGGTTATGGTTGGGCTTAGTATTAGGATTAGGGTTAGGGCTAGGGATTGGTTTAGGTTTAGCTGTATGTCTAGTGTTAGGGTTAGGGTTAGGGTTAGAGTTTGGGCTGGGGTTAGCAATAGTGTTATGTTTAGGGCTTGGGTGAGGATTAGGGTTAGCTTTAAGGATAGTGTTAAGGTGAGGGTTAGGGTAAGGTTAGTGTTAGGTTTAGGGTCAGAATTTGGTCTCTGTTAGGGTTAGTGTAAGGGAGGGTTAGGGTTAGTGTTACAGTTAGGGTTAGTGTATGGTTAGGGCTAGGTTGCGCTAGTGTTATTATTAGGGCTAAGTTTAGGGTTAGGGCTAAGGTTATTGTTAGTGTTAGGGTTAGGTTTAATGTTAAGTTTAGGGCTAGGGTTAGGGTTCTGGTTCGGGTTAGGTTTAATGGTAGAGTTAGTGTTCACACTAGGGTTATGATTAGGTCTAGGGTGAGGGTTAGGGTTTGGGTTAATGTTAGTCGTGGGGTTAGGATTAGGTTTAATATCAGGGTCAGAGCTAGGTTATGGTTAGGGTTTGGGATAGGGTTAGGGTTAGGTTTAGTGCTAGGGTTAGTGTTAGCATTAGGGTTAGGGTTAGAGTTAGGCCTAGGGTTTGTGTTAGTGTTAGGGTTAGGGCTAGGCTTAGGGTTATGGTTTGGATTTGGATTAGGGTTAGGGTTAGGGTTAGGGCTAGTGTTAGAATTAGGTTTTGGTTATGGTTAGGGTTTGAGGTAGGGTTAGGTTTAGGATATGGTTTAGGGGGAGGTTTAGAGTTACCTTTAGCATTGTGTCTAATGTTATTGTTAGGGTTAGGGCTAGGGCTGGGGTTTGCACTAGTGTTATGAATAAGGCTAGGGTTAGGGTTAGGTCTAGGTTAATTGTTAGGGTAGCGGTTAGGGTTAATGTTAGGGTTAAGGCTAGGTTAAATTTAGGGTTAGGGAAAGGGCTAGGGTAGGTTTAGTCAGCATTAGGATTAGGCCTGGACTAGGGGTAAGGTTAGAGCTAGGGTTATGGTTAGGGATAGGGCTAATGTTAAGGCTAGGTTTAGGGTTAGGGTTAAGTTAGGGCTTGTGCTAGGGCTAGGGCTAGGTTTAGGGGTAAGGTTATGGTTAGGATTATGGTTATGGTTAGGCCTAGGTTTAGGTTAGGGTTAGAGTTAGCTTGAGGGTTAGAGTTAGGCCTAGAGCTAAGGCTAGTGATAGGGAAAGAGCTATGGCTAGGGTTAGGGTTAGGGTTAGGGCTAGGGCTATGTCTAGGTTTAGCATTATGGATATGGTTAGGGTTAGGGTTACAGTTAGGGTAGTGTTAGGATTAGGTTTGGGGTTAGCATTAGGATTAGGTTTATATTAGCGTTAGGGCTTGTGTTAGAGTTAGGGTTAGAGTTAAGGCAAATCTCAGGTTTAGGGTCATTTTTAAGGTTAGATTTAGGGTGAGTGTTAGGGTTGTGTTTGGTGTTATGTCTAGTGATAGTGTTAGGATTAGGGCTAGGGCTAGGGTTAGGGCTATGGTCAGGGTCAGAATTAATTTAGGGTTAGGTGTAGGCCTAGGGCTATGGCTAGGTCTTGTGCTAGGTGCAAGGCTAGGGTTAGGGTTCGAGTTTTGGTGTATGGTTAGGTTTAATGTTAGGGTTAGGGTTAATATTAGGGTTAGGGCTAGGGCTAGGGCTAGGGCTAGGGTTATGGTTCATGTTAGGGTTAGTGTTTGGACTAGGGCTAGGGCTAGAGCTAGAGGTATTGTTAGCATTAACATTAGGGTTAGTGTTAGGGTATGGGGTAGGGATAGGGATAGGGTTAGCATTAGCGTTAGGGTTAGAACTAGTGCTAGGGCTAGGGCTAAGGTTAGCGTTAAGACTAAGGTTAGTGTTAGGGTTAGCACTAGTGTTGTGATTAGGGCTAGGATGAGGGTTGGGTTTACGGTTAATACTAATGTTAGGGTTATTGTTAGTTTTAGAGTTAGATTTAGGTTAAGGGTTAGGGATAGGTTTAGGGTTAGGTTTAGTACTAGGTTTAGGGTTGATTTATGGGTAGGGTTAGAGTTCAGATTGGGGCTAGTGTTAGTGTTATGGTTAGGATTGGCTTAGCCTTAGGGTTAGGGTTAGGATTAGGATTAGTGTTAGGGCTACTGTTAGAGTTAGGGTTCATGTTAGGGCTAGGGTTAGGGTTAGGGTTAGGGTTAGGGTTAGGTTTAGAGCTAGGGTTAGGGTTAGGGTTAGCCTTATGTCTGGAGTTAGGGTTAGGGTTAGGGTTTGGGCTGGGGTTAGCAATAGTGTTATGATTAGGGGTTGAATGAGGATTAGGGTTAGCATTAAGGATAGTGTGAAGGTGAGGGTTTGGCTTAGGGTTACATTTGGTTTTAGGGTTAGGGCTAGGGTTAGGACTAGGGTTAGGACTAGGGTTTTGGCTAGGTTTAGGGCTAGGGTTGGGGTATGCTTAGGGTTAGGATTATGGTTTGGATTACAGTTAGGTTTAGCGCTAGGGTTACAGTTAGGTTTTGGTTAGGCCTAGGGTTAGGGTTAAGTTTAGGTTGAAGATTAAGTTTAGGGCGAGCGTTAGAGTTACGGTTAGTGTTATGTCTCATGTTAGGGTTAGGGGTAGGGCCATGGCTGAGGTTGTGCTAGTGTTATGATTAGGGCTAGGGTTAGGGTTATGACTAAGGTTAATTTCAGTGTTAGGTTTAGGTTTAATGTCAGGGTTATGGTTAGGGTTCGGGTTAGCCTTACGATCAGGGTTAGTGTTAGCTCTAGTGTTATGATTAGGTCTAGGGTGAGGGGTATGTTTAGAATTATTATTAGTGTAGGGTTAGGGTTAAGTTTAATATAGGGTCAGAGTTAGGTTTAAGGTTAGGGTTTGGGATAGGTTTAGGGTTAGGTTTAGAGCTAGTGTTAGGGCTAGGATTAGGGTTAGGTTTAGGCCTATGGTTAGTGTTAGGGTTTGGGCTAGGTTTAGTGTTAGGGTTTGGGTGTGGATTAGGGCTAGTGTTAGGTTTAGCGTTAGAGTTAGGTTTCGGTGATGGTTAGGTTTAATGCTAGGTTTAGGTTTAGGGTTAGGTTTAGGGCGAGGTTTAGTGTTACCTTTAGTGTTATGTCTAGTGTTAGCATTAGGGTAGGACTACAGCTGAGGTTAGTGTTAGTGTTATGATTAGGGCTAGGGTTAAGGTTAGGTCTAAGATTATCATTAGGGTTCGGATTAGGTTTAATGTTAGAGTTAGGGCTAGGCTCAGTTTTAAGGTTAGGATTAGGGTTAAGGTGAGGGATAGGGTTAAAGTTAGGGTTTCGGTTAGGGCTAGTGTTAGTGTTAGGGTTCCAGTGAGGGCTAGTGTCAGGGTTAGGGTTAGGTTTGGGTTACATTTGGGGTGAGGGTTAGGGTTATGGTTACTCTTATATTCGTGTTAGGTTTGGGGTTAGGGCTAGTGCTGCGGTTTGCACAAGGGCTAAGATTAATTCTAGGTTTACAGTTAGGGTTAATGTTAGTTTTAGGGTAGGATGAGTGTAGCAGACACAGCTTACAGGGTATCTGTCACCTGGGAGTGTATAGAAGAATCATATGAAAGTTCTGTAGCCTTAGTGCAGGTGAAGCAGTTTACAGGGCTTCTGTAGCTAAGTGAACGAGATGCAACTTCTGGGAATTCAATAGCCCAATTTTAGCAGCTTTGGGGAGGTCTGTAACCTGGGTATAGCGAGAGGAGGTATACGGGAGATTTGTAGCCTTAGTGTAGGAGAGGCAGTGTACAGTGCTAATGTAGCATGAGTGTAGCAGACACAGCTTAGGGGATATGTGCAACCTGGTTGTACAGAGAAGCTGTATACTGAAGTTCTGTACCTTAGTGTAGGAGATGCAGTTTACAGGGCTTCTATAGCATGAGTGTAGGAGACACAACTTCCTGGAGTCCAGTAGCCTGAGTGTACCAGACACAGATTCTGGGAATTGGGTAGCCTGGGTGTAGTGAGAAGCAGTATAAGGGAGTTCTGTACCCTTAGTGTAGGAGACGAACTTTACAGGGATTCTGTAGCTGGAGTATAGGAGATGATACTTACTGGAATTCGGTAGCCTCAGAGTAGCATTTGCACCTTATGGAATATCTGTAACCTGGGTGTAGCGAGAAGCAGTATACGGGAGTTTTGTAGCCTTACTGGAGGAGATGCCGTTTACAGTGCTTCTGTAGCATGAGTGTAGCAGATGCAGCTTAGGAAATATCTGTAACCTGGGTGTAGCAAGAAACAGTATACTGGAGTTCTGTAGTCTTACTTTAGGAGACATAGTATACAGTGCTTTTGTAGCCTGAGTGTAGGAGACCCAGCGTCCCTGAATTAGGTAGCCTGAGTGTAGCAGATGCAGCTTTGGGGAAATCTGTAACCTGCGTGTAGCGAAAAGCAGTATAATGGAGTTCTGTGTAGTGTAGAGACGCAGTTTTCAGGGCTTATGTAGCCTGAGGGTAGGAGATGCAACTTCCCAGAGTTCAGTAGCCTGACTGTAGCAGACACAGCTTTGGGGAGTTCTGTAACATGTGTGTAGCAAGAAGCAGTATACAGGAGTTCTGTACCCTAAGTGCAGGAGAGGCAGTTTACAGGGCTTATCTAGCTCGAGTGTAGGAGGCCCTACTTACTGGAATTCAGTAGACTGAGTGTAGCAGATGCAGCTTATGGGATATCTGTAATCTGGGTGTAGCGGCAAGCAGTACAGGGGATTTCTGTAGCCTTAGTGTAGAGGCGCAGTTTTCAGGGCTTCTGTAGCCTGAGTGTAGGAGACGCAACTTACAGGAGTTTGGTAGCCTGAGTGTAGCAGACACAGCTTTGGAGAGTTCTATAATGTGTGTGGAGAGAAGCTGTACATCGGATTTCTGTTGCCTTAGTGTAGTACGCAGTTTACAGGGCTTCTGTTGCCTGAGTGTAGCAGACAGTACTTAGTACAGTTCAGTAGCCTGAGTGTAGGAGATGAAGCTTAGGGAATATCTGTAACATGGGTGTAGCAAGAAACAGTATACAGGAGTTCCATAGCCTTAGTGTAAGAGCGTAGTATACACGGCTTCTGTAGCCTGAGTGTAGGAGACGCAGTGTCCCAGAGTTCGGTAGCTTGAGTGAAGCAGACAAAGCATCGGTGAGTACTGTAACATGTGTGTAGCGAGAAGCAGAATGAGGGAGTTCTGTTGCCTTAGTGGAGGAGATGCAGTTTACAGGGCTTCTACAGCCTGAGTGTAGTAGACGCTACTTAACGCAGTTCAGTTGCCTCAGAGTAGCAGACACAGCTTCCAGGATATCGGTCACCTGGATGTAACGAGAAGTACTATACGGGACTTCTGCAGCTGTAGTGTAGGAGATGCAATTTATAAGGCTTCTGTAGCCTGAGTGTGGGAGATGAAACCTCATGGATTTTGGTAGCCTGAGTGTAGCAGACGCAGCTTCGGGGAGTTCAGTAAAATATGTGTGTAGAGAGTAGCAGTATACGGGAGTTCTGTTGCCTTAGCGGAGGAGATGCAGTTTACAGGGCTTCTACAGCCTGAGTGTAGCAGACGCTACTTAATGCAGTTCAGTTGCCTCAGAGTAGCAGACACAGCTTCCGGGATATCGGTCACCTGGATGTAACGAGAAGCATTATACGGGAGTTCTGTAGCCTTTGTGTAGGTGAAGCAGTTTAGAGGGCTTCTCTAGCCGAGTGAAGGCGAAGCAACTTCCTGGAGTTTGGTAGCCCTATTGTAGCAGACGCAATTTAGCGGAGTTCTGTAACCTGGGTGTAGCGAGAAGCTGTATAAGGGCGTTCAGTAGCCTTAGTGTAGGAGACGCAGTTTACATAACTTCTGTAACCTGAGTGTAAGAGATGCCGCTTAAGGAATATCTGTAAGATGGGTGTATCAAGAAACAGTATCTCAGAGCTCTGTAGCCTTAGTGTAAGAGACGTAGTATACAAGGCTTCTGTAGCCTGAGTGTAGGAGACGCAACTTCCCAGAGTTTGGTAGCCAGAGTGTAGCAGACAAAGCTTCGGGGAGTTCTGTAATATGTGTGTAGCGAGAAGCAGTATAGGGAGTTCTGTATCCTTAATGTAGAGGCACAGTTTTCAGGGCTTCTGTAGCCTGTGTGTAGGAGACCCAACTTACCGAAGTTCGGTAGCCTGAGTGCAGCAGATGTAGCTTACGAGACATCTGTACCTTGGTTCTAGTGAGAAGCAGTATACGGGATTTCTGTTGCCTTAGTGTAGGAGTAGGAGACGCAGTTTATAGGGCTTCTGTAGCCTGAGTGTAGCAGACACTACTTAGTGCAGTTCAGTAGCCTGAGTGAAGCAGACAGAGCTTACGGGATATCTGTCAACTGGATGTAAGGAGAAGCACTATACTGGAGTTTTGTAGCCTTAGTGTAGGAGATGCAGTTTACAAGGCTACTCTAGCTCGAGTGTAGGAGACCCTACTTTAGGAGTTGGGTAGCCTGAGTGTATGAGAAACAGCTTAGGAAATATCTGTAATCTGGGTGTAGCGAGAAGCAGTATACGGGAGTTTTGTAGCCTTAGTGTAGGAGACATACTATACAGGGCTTCTGTAGCCTGAGTGTGGGAGATGCAACTTCCTGGGGTTCGGTAGCCTGAGTGTAGCAGACACAGCTTTGGAGAGTTCAATAACATGTGTGTAGAGAGAAGCTCTTACGGTAGTTCTTTTGCCTTAGTGTAGTAAGCAGTCTACAGGGCTTCTATAGCCTGAGTGTAGCAGACACTGCTTAGTGCAGTTCAGTAGTCAGAGAGTAGGAGACGATGCTTAGAGAATATCTGTTACATGGGTGTAGCAAGAAACAGTGTACAGGAGTTAAGTAGCCTTAGTGTAAGAGCCGTAGTATACAGGGCTTCTGTAGCCTGAGTGTAGGAGATGCAACTCCCCAGAGTTCGGTAGCTTGAGTGTAGCAAAGCATCGGGGAGTACTGTAACATGTGTGTAGTGAGAAACAGTATATGGGAGTTCTGTATCCTTAGTGTAGAGGCTCAGTATTCAGGGATTCTGGTGTCTTGTGTAGGAGAGGCAACTTACTGGAGTTCCGTAGCCTGAGCGCAGAGGATGTAGCTTACGGGACATCTGTATCTTGGTTCTAGTGAGAAGCAGTATACCAGAGTTCTGTTGCATTAGTGTAGGAAACACAGTTTACAGGGTTTCTGTAACCTGAGCATTGCAGACACAACTTACTGAAATTCAGTAGCCTGAGTGTAGCAGACACAGCTTACGTGATATCTGTAACCTGGATGAGAAGCTGTATATGGGAGTTCTGTAGCCTTAGTGTAGGAGATGCAGTTTACAGGGCTACTCTAGCTCTAGTGTAGGTGACCCTTTACAGGAAATCAGTAGCCTGAGTGTAGCAGATGCAGCTTATGGGATATCAGTAATCTGGGTGTAGCGAGAAGCAGTATGCGTGAGATTTTTAGCTTTGGTGTAGGAGATGCAGTTTACATTGCCCTTGTAGCCTGAGTGTAGCAGACACAGCTTAGGGAATATCTGTTACCTGGGACCAGCAAGAAACAGTATACGAAGAGTTCTGTAGCCTTAGTGTAGGACACGTAGTATAAAGGGCTTCTGTAGCCTGGGTGTAGGAGACACAACTTCCTGGAATTCGGTAGCCTGACTGTAGCAGATGCAGCTTTGGGGAGTTCTGTAACATGTGGGTAGAGAGAAGCAGTATATCGGAGATCTGTTGCCTTAGTGTAGGAGATGCAACTTCCTGGAGTTTGGTAGCCCTAGTGTAGCAGACGCAATTTAGGTGAGTTCTGTAACCTGGGTGGAGCGAGAAGC
>CM027388.1:125463565-125481376 GCA_015711505.1 Sylvilagus bachmani
AAGCACTAACCCTAAACCTAACCTTAGCCCTAACGCTAACCCTAATGCTAGCCATAACACTAACTCTAACTCTAACCCTAACCCTAGCCCTAACCCTAACCGTAACCCTAACCCTAGCCTTAAACCTAACTGTAACCCTAACCCTAGCCCTAGCACTGAACCTAACACTAAACCTAAAACCTAGCCCTAACCCTAAACCTAAACCTAGCCCTAACCCTAAACCTAAACCTAGCCCTAGCCCTAGCCCTAACCCTAAACCTAGCCCGTGAAATAACCCTAACCCTAAACCTAAACCTAGCTCTAACCTAGACCTAGCCCTAGCCCTAGCCCTAGCCCTAGCCTTACACTAATGCTAACCCTAACCCTAACCTTAGCCCTAGGCCTAATCCTAGCCCTAACCCTAAACCACACACTAAACCTAACGCTAGCACTAGCCCTAACCCTAAACCTAACCCTAACCATAGGCTTAACCCTAGCCCTAGCCATAACCCTAATCCTAACCCTAACCCTAACCCTAACCCTAATTCTAACCCTAACCCTAGACCTAGCACTAGCCCTCCCTTACACTAACCATAACCCTAGCCCTAGCCCTAACCCCAAACCTAAATCTAACCCTAACTCTAGCCCTAGCCCTAGCCCTAACCCGAACCCTAATCCTAACGCTAGCCCTAGCCCTAACCCAAGCCCTAACCCTAACCCTATCCCTAGCCCTAGACCTAACCCTAACCTAAACCTAGCACTAGCCAAAGCCCTTGGCTTACCCTAACCCTACCTTAACCCTAGCCCTAGCCCTAGCCCTAATCCTAAACCTAATCCTAGACCTAAAGCTAGACCTAGCCCTAAACCTAACCAAACACTAAACCTAGCCCTAACCCTAACCCTAACCCTAGCCCTAGCCCTAGCCCTAGCCCTAACCCTAACCCAAGCACTAACCCTAACCCCAGGCCTAACCATAACCATAGCCCTAACCCTAACCTAACCCTAAACCTAAACCATGCCCTAACCCTAACCCTAAACCTAACCCTAACCCTAAACCTAGCCCTAGCCCAAACCCTAACCCAAACCCGAGCCCTAGCCTTAGCCCTAGCCCTACCCATAACCCTAGCCGTAGCCCTAACCCTAACCCTAACCCTTACCCTTGCCCTAACCATAGCCCTATCCTTAACCCTAGCCATAGGCCTAGCCATAGCCCTAGCCCTAACATGGTCCTAGCCTTAACCCTAGCCCTAGCCCAAGCCCTAGCCCTAGCCCTAGCCATAACCGTAACCCTAACACTAGCCCTAGCCATAACCCTAACCCTAAACCTAACCCAGCCCTAGCCCTAGCCCTAGCCCTAGCCCTAGCCCTAGCCCTAGCCCTAGGAAAACACTAAACCTAACCCTAACCCTAACCCTATCCCTAGGCCTAATCTAGCCCTAACCCTAAACCACACACTAAACCTAATGCTAGCCCTAGCCCTAACCTTAACCCTAACCCTAACCCTAACCCTAGGCTTAGCCCTAGCCCTAGCCATAACCCTAACCATAACCATAACCCTAGCCCTATCCTAACCCTAAACCTAGTCCTAGACCTAGTCCTATCCCTAGTCCTAACCCTAACCCTAGCCCTTGCCATAACCCTAACCCTAAACCTAAACCTAGCTCTAGTCCTAGCCCTAGCCCTAGCCCTAGCCTTACACTAATGCTAAACCTAACGCTAACCCTAGCCCTAGGCCTAATCCTAGCCCTAGGCCTAATCCTAGCCCTAACCCTTTACCACACACTAAACTTAATGCTAGCCCTAGCCCTAACCCTAACCCTAAACCTAAACCTAGGCTTAGCCCTAGCCCAAGCCATAACCATAACCCTAGCCCTAACCCTAACCTAGCCCTAACCCTAACCATAACCATAGAACTAACCCTAACCCTAACCCTAACCCTAACCCTAACCCTAACAGTAACCCTAACCATAGATCTAGCCCTAAAACTAACTTTAGGCCTAGGCCTAACCCTAACCGTAACCCTGACCCTAACCCTAGCCCTAGCACTAGCCCTCCCTTACACTAACCATAACCCTAGCCCTAGCCCTAACCCCAAACCTAAATCTAACCCTAACACTAGCCCTAGCCCTAGCCCTAACTCGAAACCTAATCCTAACGCTAGCCCTAGCCCTAACCCTAGCCCTAAACCTAACCCTATCCCTAGCCCTAGACCTAACCCTAACCCTAAACCTAGCACTAGCCAAAGCCCTAGGCTTTCCCTAACCCTACCTTAACCCTAGCCCTAGCCCTAGTCGTAATCCTAACACTAACCCTAGCCCTAGAGCTAGACGTAGCCCTAGCCCTAAACCTAACCAAACCCTAAACCTAGCCCTAACCCTAACCCTAACCCTATCGCTGACCCTAGCCCTAGCCCTAGCCTTAGACCTAACTCTAACCCTAGCACTAACCCTAATCCCAGCCCTAACCATAACCATAGCCCTAACCCTAACCTAACCCTAACCCTAACCTAACCCTAACCCTAACGCTAGCCCTTGCCCTAACCCTAGACCTAACCCTAATCCTAACCCGAGGCCTAACCTTAGCCCTAGCCCTAGCCATAAACCTAGCCATAGCCCTAACCCTAACCCTAACCATAGCCCTAGCCCTAACCATAACCCTAGCCTTGACCCTAGCCCTAGCCCTAGCCTAGCCCTAGCCCTAATCCTTCACCTAGCCCTAGCCATAACCGTAACCCTAACCATAGCCCTAGCCATAACCCTAACCCTAAACCTAACCCAGCCCTAGCCCTAACCCTAACCCTAGGCTTAGCCCTAGCCCTAGCCATAACTCTAACCCTAACCATAACCCTAGCCCTAACCCTAACCCAAACCCTAACCCTAATGCGAACTCTAATGCAAACTCTAACGCTAACCCTAGCCCAAGCCCTAAACCTAACCTTAGGCCTAGCCTTAACCCTAAACCTAACCCTAAACCCGAGTCCTAACCCTAGCCTTCCCTTATACTAACCCTAAAACTAGCCCTATCCCTAAACCTAACCATAAATCTAACCCTAACCATAGCCCTAACCGTAACCCTAACCCTAGCCCTAACCCTAACCATAAACCTAGTCCTAGCCCTAGCCCTAGCCTTAACCCTAACCCTAACCCTAGCCCTAACCCAACCCTAGCACTAACCCTAACTCTAACCCTAGCCCTAACCCTAACCCTAACCCTAAGCTAACCCTAACCCTAACCTCAGCCCTAGACTTAACCCTAAACACAACCCTAGGACTAGCCCTAGCCCTAGTCATAACCCTAGCCCTATTCAAGCCCTGGCCCTAGCCCTAGCCCTAGCCCGAGCCCTAGCCCTACCAAACAGTAAAACTAACCCTAACCCTACACTTAGCCCTTAACCTAGCCCTAACCCTAACCCACACCCTAAACCTAACCAGGCCAAGCCCTAACCCTAAACCTAACCTTAGCCTTAACCCTACCCTAATGCTAGCCATAAGACTAACCCTAACTCTAACCCTAACCCTAGCCCTATCACAAACCGTAACCCTAACTATAGCCCTAGCCCTAACCCTAACACTAAACCTAAAACCTAGCCCTAACCCTAAACCTAAACCTAAAACCTAGCCCTAACCCTAAACTTAAACCTGCCCTAATGCTAATCCTAACCTTAACCCTAACCCTACCCTAGCCGAAAACCTATCCCCAATACTAACCCTAAACCTAGCCCTAGCCATTACCCTAAACCTAACCCTAAACCTAACCCTAGCCCTAACCCTAAACCTAACTCTAACGCTAACACTAGCCGTAGCCCTAAACCTAACTTTAGGCCTAGACCTAACCCTAAACCTAACCCTAACCCTAGCTGTAGCCCTAGCCCTCCCTTACACTAACTTAACCCTAGCCCTAGCACTAACACTAACCCTAACGCTAACCCTCACCATACAACTAAGCCTAACCCTAAACCTAGCCCTAAACCTAATACTAACCCTAACTCTAACCCTAATCCTAGCCCTAAACCTAACACCAATTCTAACTCTAACCCCAGGCCTAGACATATACCTAACCCTAACCCTAGCCCTAACCCTAACACTAACCCTAGCCCTAGCCCTAGTCCTAACCCTAACACTAAACCTAAAACCTCACCCTAACCCTAAAACTAAAACCTAGCCCACCCTAACCCTAAAACTAACCCTAGTTCTAGCCCTAACCCTAACCCTAAACCTAAAACCTAGCCCTAACCCTGACCCTAAACCTAACCCTAACCCTAGCACTAACACTAACCCTAAGCCTAACCTAGCCCTAGCCCTATCCATAACCCTAACCCTAACCCTAGACCTAGCACGATCCCGAGCCCTACCCCTAAACCTAACCCTAGCCTTAGCCCTAGCCATAACCCTAACCCTAACCCTAGCCCTAGCCCTAGCCATAGCCCTAACCCTAACACTAAAAATAACCCTTGCCCTAAACCTAACCCTAACCCTAAAGCTAGCCCTAACCCTAACCCTAAACCTAACCCTAGCCCTTGCCATAGACCTAAACCTAAACTTAACCCAAACCCTAGCCCTAGCCATAGCCCTAATCATAATCCTAGCCCTAGCCTTAACCCTGGACCTAGCCCTAGCCTTAGCCCTAGCCCTACCCCTAACCCTAGCCCTAGCCATAACCCTAATCCTAAACCTAAATCTAGAACTAGCCCTAGCCCTACCCCTAACCCTAACCCTAGCCCTAATCCTAACCCTAACTCTAACCCTAACCCTAGCCCCAGCCCTAAACCTAACCTTAGGCCTAGACCTAACCCTAACCCTAACCCTAACCCTAGCCCTAGCGCTAATCCCTAGACTTACAATAACCATAACCCTAGCCCTAACCCTAGCCCTAGGCCTAATACTAGCCCTAAACCCAACCCCACTACTAACCCTAACCTTAGCCCTAGCCATAACCCTAACCCTAGCCCTAGCAATAGCCATGGACCTAGACCTAACCCTAACCCTAAAACTAGACCTAACCATTACCCGAACCCTAACCCTAGCCCTAGCCCTAGCCCTAGCCCTAAACCTAACCCTACCCCTAGGCGAAGCCCTAACCCTAACCCTAGGCGAAGCCCTAACCCTAACGCTAAACCTTGCTCTAGCCAAAGCACTAGCCCTATCTCTAAACATAACCCTAACCCTAGCCCTAGCCCTAGCCCGAGCCCTAGCCCTAGCCCTAACCCTAACCCTAACCCTAACCCAAGCCCTAGCCCTAACCCTAATCCTAACCCTAGCCCTAGCCTAGACATAGCCCTAACCCTTACACTATACCTAGCCCTAGCCCTAAAGCTAACCCTAACCCTAACCCTAACCCTAACCCTAGACCTAACCTTAATCCTAACCCTAACCATAGCCATAACCTTAAACCTAACCCTAACCCTAACCCTAAACCTAGCCCTAGCCCTAACCCTAACACTAACACGAAACTTGCACTAGCCCTAACCCTGATCCTAACCCTAACACTAACCCTAGCCCTAGCACTAGCCCTAGACCTAACCCTAACCCTAACCCTAACCCGTTCCTAGCCCTAGAAATAGCCCTATCCCTAACCCGACCCTAAACCTAGCCCTAAATCTAACCATAACCCTAACGCTAACCCTAATCCTAGCCATAGCCCTAGACCTAAACCTAACCCTAGAACAAAACCTAACCCGAGCCCTAACCATAATCATAGCTCTAACACTAACCCAAACACTAACCCTAACCCTAGCCGTAGGCCTAACCCTAACCAAAACCCTAACCATAGCCATAGCCCTAAAACTAACCCTAACCCTAACCCTAGCCCTACCCCAGGTCTAACCCTAACCCTAACCCTAACCCTAGCCCTAGCCCTAGAACTAACCCTAACCCGAGACCTAGCCTTAGCCCGAGCCATAAGCCTAGCCATAGCGCTAACCCTATCCCTAACACTAACCCTAGCCCTAGCCCTAGCCCTAATCCTATCCCTAATCCTAAAGCTAGCCCTAGTCCTAAACCTAACCCTAACCCTACCCCTAGCCCTAGACCTAACCCTAAACATAAACCTAGCACTAGCCAAAGTCCTAGGCTTTCCATAACCCTAAACCTAACCATAGCCCTAGCCCTAGCCATAGCACTAACCCTAACCCTCGCCCTAGCCCTATCCCTAATCCTAACCCTAAAACTGGCCCTAACCCTAGAAATAGCCCTATCCCTAACCCTAACCCTAACCCTAGCCCTAACCTTAACCCTAGCCCTATCGCTAATCCTAACCCTAGCCCTAGCCCTAGACCTAACCATAACCCTAGCCCTACCCTACCCCTAGCCATAAACGTAACCAAAACCCTAACCCTAACCCTAACCCTAACGCTAGCCCTAGCCCTAACACCAACCCTAACACTACACCCTATCCCTAGCCCTAACCCTAACACTAATCCTAATACTAACCCTAAACCTAAACCTAACCCGAGCCCTAGCCTTTGCCCTAGACCTAGCCATAACCCTAGCCGTAGCCCTAACCCTAACCTTAACCCAACCTAGACCTAGACCTAACCCAAAACCTAGCCCTAACCCTAACCCTAACCCTACACCCTAGCCCTAGCACTAACCCTAACCCTAATCCTAACACTACCAAAACCCTAACCCTAAACCAAGCCCTAGCCTTGGAAATAGCCCTATCCATAACCCAACCCATAGCCCTAACCCTAACCCTACATCAGAACCCTAGCCCTAGCCCTAGACCTAGACCTAACCCTAACCCTACCCCTAACCATAAACCTACCACTAACCCTAAGACTAAACCTAACCCTAACCCGAGCCCTAGCCCTAGCCCTAGCCCTAACCCTAACCCTAACCCTAGCCCTAGCCAGAACCCTAAGCCTAACCCTAGCCCTACCCCTAACCCTACCCTAAACCTAACCCTAGCCCTAAACCTAACCCACACCCTAAACCAAATGCTAGCCCTACCCCTAACCCTAACCCTAAACCTAACCACAGGCGTAGCCCGAGCCCTAGCCACAACCCTAACCCTAACCCTAACCCTAACCCTAGCCCTAACCATAGCCCTAGGCCTAATCCTAGCACTAAACCTAACCCACATCCTAAAACTAATGCTAGCATTAGCCCTAACCCTAAGCCTAACCCTAAACCTAGGCTTAGCCCTAGCCCTAGCCATAACCCTAACCCTAACCCTAGCCCTAACCCTAAACCTAATACTAGACCTAACCATAACCCTAACTCTAACGCTAACCCTAGCCCTAGCCCTTAACCTAACCTTAGGCCTAGCCCTAAACCTAACCCTAAACGTAACCCCAGCCCTTGCTCCAGCCCTCCCTTACACTAACCCTAACCCTAGGCCTAACCCTAACCCTAACACTAGCCCTAAACCTAACCCTAACGCTAGCCCTAACCCTAACCCTAACCGTAACCCTAACCCTAACCCTAGCCTTAGCCCTAACCCTAACCCTAGACTTAGTCCTAGCCCTAGCCATAACCCTAACCATAACCCTAACCCTAACCTAACCCTAGCCCTGGGCCTAACCCTAGCCGTAAACCTAACCCGAATACTGACCCTACCTAGGCTTGGCCAAAACCCTAACCCTAACCCTATCCCTAGCCATGGACCTAGCCCAAACCCTAACCCTAACCCTAGCAGTAACCCTAACCCTAAACTTAGCCCTAGCTCTAGTCCTAACACTAACTCTAAACACAACCCTAGCCCTAACTGTAACACTAACAGTAACCTAGCCCAAACCCTAACACTAGTCCTAGCCCTGGCCGAAGCCATAACCCTAACCCTAAATCTAACCCTAACCCTAGCCCTAGCCCTAGCCCTAGCCCTAACCCTGACCCACACCTTAAACCTAACGCTAGCCCTAGCCTTAACCCTAACCCTAACCATAACCCTAGGCTTAGCCCTAGCCCTAGCCATAACCCTAAACCTAATGCTAGCTCCAACACTAACCCTAACTCAAACCCTAACCCTAGCCGTAACCCTAACCGTAATCCTAACGCTAGCCCTAGCCCTAACCCTAACACTAAACCTAAAACCAGCCCTAACCCTAAACTTGAACCTAGCCCTAACCCTAATACTAACCCTAACCCAAACCCTAACCCTATCCCTAAACCTAACACCAATACTAACTCTAACCCTAGCCCTGGACATAAACCTAACCCTAACCCTAGACCTAACCCAAACCTAACCCTAACCCTAGCCCTATCCTTAGTCCTAAACCTAACTCTAAACACAACTCTAGCCCTAACCCTAACCCTAACCATAACCTAGCCCTAACCGTAACCCTAACCATAAACCTAACCCTAGCCCTGGCCCTAACACTAACCCTAACCCTAACCCTACCCTAGCCCTAACCCTAGCCATAACATGAACCCTTAACCGTGGGCGAAGCCCTAACCCTAACCTTGATCCTAGCACTAGCCAAAGTCCTAGTCCTATCCCTAACCCTAACCCTAAACCTAGCCATTGACCAAGTCCTAGCCCTAGCCCTAAACTTAAACCTAGCCTTAGCCCTAGCCCTAACCCTAACCCTAACCGTAGCCCTAGCAGTAGCCATAGCTCTAAAACTAACACTAAACCTAACACTAGCCCTAATCCTAACCCTAACTCTAACCCTAGCTCTAACACTAACCCTAACCCTAAACCTAGCCATAGCCCTAGCCCTAGACCTAACCCTAACCCTACCCCAAGCCCTAGCCCTAACCCTAACCCTAACACGAGCCCTAGCCCTAGAAATAGCCCTATCCCTAACCCTACCGTAACCCTAGCCCTAACTCTAACCCTAAACTAACCCTAATCCTAGCCATAGCCCTAGACCTAACCCTAACCCTAGAACAAACCCTAACCCTAGTCCTAACCGTAACCACAGCACTAACACTAACCCTAACACTAGCCGTAGGCCTAACCCTAACCCTAACACTAACCCTAACACTAGCTCTAGCCCAAACCCTATACCTAATCCTAACACTAGCCCTAGCCCTAACCCTAACCCGAATCCTAACCCTAGCCCTAGCCCAGGCCTAACACTAATCCTAACCCTAACCCTAGCCCTATCCGTAGACCTAACCCTAACACTAACCCTAACCCTAGACCTAACCCTAACCCTAACCCTCTCCCTAACCCTAACAATAACTCTAAACATAGCCCTAACCCGAACCTTAACCCTAAACCTAACTCTAACCCTAGCCCTAACCCTAACCCTAGCCCCAGCACTAAACCTAACCCTAGGCCTAGCCCTAGCACTAACCCTAACCCTAACCCTAGCCCTAGCCCTAGACCTAACCCCAACCCTAATTATAACGCTAGCCCTAGCCATAACCCTAACCATAACACTCAGTCTAACCCTTGCCCTAGCCCAAGACCTAACCCTAACCCTAAACCTAGCATATTCCAAAGCCCTAGGCTTTACCTAACCCTAACCCTAACCCTAGCCCAAGCCCTAGCCCTAGCCCTAGCCCTAGCCCTAGCCCTAACCCTAGCACTAAGCCTAACCCTAGCACTAAGCCTAACCCTAGCCCTAACCCTGGCCCTAGCCCTAACCAAAACCCTAACCATAACCCTAGCCCTACCATAACCCTAGCCCTAATCCTAGCCCTAAAGCTAACCCACACCCTAAAGCTAATGCTAGCCCTAGCCTTAGCCCTTAACCTAACCTTAGGCCTAGCCGTAAACCTAACCCTAACCCTAACCCTAGCCCTTGCCCAGTCCTCCCTTATACTAACCCTATCTCTAGCCCTAGCCATAACAATATTCCTACCCCTAAATCTAACGCTAACCCTAGCCCTAACCCTAACCCTAAACATAATCCTAAAACTAACACTGACCCTAACCCTAACCCTAGCCTTTGCCCTAACCCTAACCCTAACACTAACCCTAAACATAACCATAACCCTAGGCTTAGCCCAAACCCTAGCCATAACCCTAACCCTAGCCCTAACCCTAGCACTAGACTTAATCCTAGCCCTAATCCTAACTCCAATATTAACCCTAACCCTAGCCCTAGACCTAGACCTAAACTTAACCCTAGCCCTAACCCTATCACTAACCCTAACCCTAGCACTAACCCTAGCCCTAAACCTAACCCTAACCCGAGCCCTAGCCCTAGCACTAGCCCTAACCATACACCTAGCCCTATCCTTAATCCTGGCCCTAACCCTAGCCCTAGCCCTAGCCCTAGCCCTAGCCCTAGCCCCAGCATTACACTAACCCTAACCCTAATCCTAGCCCTAAGCCTAATCCTACCTTAAAACTAAACCACACCCAAAACCTAATGCTAGCCATAGCCCTAAGCTAACCCTAACACTAACCCTAACCCTAGGCTTAGCCCTAACCCTAGCCATAAACCTAGCCCTAACCCTAACCCTAACCCTGGCCCTAACACTATCCCTATCTAGCCCTAACCCTAAACCTAACTCTAACCCTAACACTAGCACCAGTCCTAAAACTAACCTTAGGCCTAGCCCTAAATCTAACCCTAACCCTAGCCCTAGCCCTAAACTGAACCCTAACCCTAACCCTAACCCTAACCCTAACCCTAACCCTAAATAAAACCCTAAATCTAGCAAAAGCCCTAGACCTAGCCCTAAACCCAACCCTAATCCTAACGCTAGCCATAGTCCTAACCCTAACCATAACCCTAACCCTAGCACTAGGCCTAGACTTAACCCTAAACCTAAACCTAGCACTAGCCAAAGCCCTAGGGTTTCCCTAACCCTAGCCCTAACCCTAGCCCAAGTCCTAGCCCTAGGCCTAGTCCTAGCCCTAGCCGTAAACCTAACAGTAGCCCTAACCATATCCCTAATCATAAACCTAACCCTAGCCCTAGCCCTAACCCTAGCCCTAACCCTAACCCTAATCCTAACCCTAGCTCTAACCCTAACCCTAAACCTAACCCTAACCTTAACCCTAGACCTAGCCCTAACCCTAACCTAACCCTAGCCCTAACCATACCACTAGCTCTAAACGTAACCATAGCCCTAACCCTAACCCTAACCCTAATCCTAACACTAGCCCAAACCCTAACCCTAAACCGAGCCCTAGCCTTTGCCCTAGCCCTAGCCATACCATAGCCGTAGCCCTAACTCTAACCTAACCCTAGCCCTAGCCCTAATCCCTAGCCTTACAATAACCCTAACCCTAACACTAACCATAACCCTAGCCCTAGGCCTAATCCTAGCCCTACCCTAACCCATCCTAAACCAAACGCTAGCCCTAGCCCTAACCCTAATGCTAAACTTAACCCTAGGCTTAGCCCTAGCCCTAGCCATAACCCTAACCCTAACCATAACCCTAGCCTTAACCCTAGCCCTAAGCCTAATCCTAGCCCTAAACCTAACCCCAATACTAAGGCTAACACTAGCCCTAGCCATAACCCTAATCCTAACACCAGCCCTAGCCATGGACCTAAACCTAACCCTAATCCTAACCCTAGCCCAAGCCCTAACCCTAACCATAACGCTAACCCTAGCCCTAGTCCTAACCCTAACTCTAAACACAACCCTAGCCCTAACCCTAACCCTAACCGTAACCTAGCCTTAACCCTAACCCTAAACCTAACCCTAGCCCTAGCCCTAACACTAGCACTAACCCTAACCCTAACCCTAACCCTAACCCTAACCCTTGCCCTAGCCCTAGCCCTAGCCATAACCCATACCCTAACCCTAATCGTAGCCCTAGCCCTAGCCTTAGACCTAACCCTAACCCTAACCATAGGCGAAACCCTAACCCTAAACCTAAACCTAGCACTAGCAAAAGCCCTAGCCCTATCCCTATCCCTAAACCTAACCCTTACCCTAGCCCTACACCGAGCCCTAGGCCTAGCCCTAAAACTAACCCTAGCCTTAGCCCTAGCCCTAACCCAAACCCTAACCCTAGCCCTAGCCCTAGTCATAGCCCTAACCCTAACACTAAACCTAACCCTTGACCTAACCAAACCCTAACCCTAACGCTAACCCTAATCCTAGCCATAGCCCTAGAACTAACCATAACCCTGAACTAACCCTAACCATAGCCCTAACCGTAAGCATAGCCCTACCCTAACCCTACCCTAACCCTAACCCTAGCCGTAGGCCTAAGCCTAACCGTAACCCTAGCACTAGCCATAGCCCTAAACCTAACCCTAATCCTAACAATCACAATAGTCTTAACCCTAACCTTAACCCTAACCCTAGCCCTAGCCCAGGCCTAACCCTAACCCTAAACCTAACCCTAGACCTAGCCCTAGACCTAACCCTAACCCGAGCCCTAGCCTTAACCCTAGCCATAACCCTGGCTGTAGCCCTAACCCTAACCCTAACCCTAACCCTAGCCCTAGCCCAAACCTAACACTAACCCTAAACCTAGAACTATCCAAAGCCCTAGCCCTATCCCTAAACCTAACCCTAACCCTAGCCCTAGCCCTAGCCCTAGCCCTAGCCCTAGCCCTAGCCCTAGCCCTAACCCGAGCCCTAGCCCTAACCCTAACCCTAACCCCAACCCTAACACTAACCCTAACCCTAGCCCTAAACGTAATCATAGCCCTAACCCTAACCCTAACCCTAACCCTAACCCTAGCCCTAACAATAACTCTAACTCTATTTCTAAACCTAACCCTAGCCCTAGCCCTAGACCTAACCCTCATTCTAGGCCTAACCCTACCCCTAGCCCTAACCGTAATCATAGCTCTATACCTAACCCTAACACTAACGCTAATCCTAGCCCTAACCCTAACCCTAACCCTAAACACTAGCCATAGCCATAACCCTAACCCTAATCCTAACACTAGCTCAAACCCTAACCCAAACCCAAGCCCTAGCCTTTGCCCTAGCCCTAGCCATAACCATAGCTGTAGCCCTAACCCTAACCTTAACCCTAACCCTAACCCTAAACCTAGCACTAACCCTAGCCCTAAACCTAACCCTAACCCGAGCCCTAGCCCTAGCCCTAGCCCTAGCCCTGAACCTACCACTAGCACTAGCCAGAACCCTAAACCTAACCCTAGGCCTAGCCATAGAAATATTCCTAAACCTAACCCTAATCCTAGCCCTAACCTTAACCCTAACCCTAACACTAACCCAAACATAGCCATAGCCCTAGACGTAACCGTAACCTTAGAACTATACCTAACCCTACCCCTAGCCCTAACCATAACATAGCCCTAGCCCTAACTGTAACCCTAGACCTAGCCCTAACCCTAAACCTAACCTTAAACCTAGACCTAGAACTGGCCCCAGCCCTAACACTTACCCTAACCTTAAACCTAAACCTAGCACTAGACTCAACCCTAACCCTAACCCTAACCCTAACCCTAACCCTAGCACTAGACCTAACACTAACCCTAACCCTAGCACTAACCCTAACCCTAACCCTAGCCCTAGCCCTAGCTCTAAACCTAACCCTAACCCTAGCCATAGCCCCAGCCCTAGCCATAACCCTAACCCTAACCCTAAACCTATACCTAACCCTAGCCCTAACCCAGTCCCTGGCCCTAACCCTAACCCTAACACTAACTTTACCTAGCCCTCGCTCAATCCTTAACCCTAACCCTAACCCTAACCATAGCCCTAGCCTAGCCCTAGCCCTAGCCATAAAAAACCCTAACCCTAACCCTAGCCCTAACACAAACCCTAAACCTAACCCTAGCCCTAGCCCTAGCCCTGGCCCTATACCTATCTCTAACCCTAACCCTAAACCTAGCCCTGAATCTAACCCTAACCCTAACCCTAACCCTAACCCTAACCCTAACCCTAAAACTAACCCTACCCTATCCCTAGCCCAAATCCTACCCCTAACCCTAATCCTAGGCCTAACCCTAAACCTAACTCTAGCCCTAGCCCTAACCCGAAACCTAACCCTAACCCTAGCCCTAGCCCTAGTCCTAGCCATAGACCTAAACCTAACCGTAACCCTAGCCCAAAACCTTACCCTAACTCTAAACCTAACCCTAGTCCTAGACCTAACACGAACTCTAGGCCTAGCCCTAAACCTAACCCTAACCCTAACCCTAGCCATAGACCTAGCCCTAACCTAACACTAACCCTAACATTAGCCTATGCCATAACCCTAACCAAAACCCTAACACTAGCCCTAGCCCTAACCCTAACCATTACCCATACCCTAAACCCACCCTAGCCCTAACCTTAACCCTAACCCTAGCCTAGCCCAAACCCTAAACCTAATCCTAACCCTAGACATAGCCCTAATCCTAATGCTAACCCTAATCCTAACCCTAGCCCTAACCCAAACACTAGCACTAACCAAAACCTAACCATAACCCTAGCCCTTGCCCTAGCCCTAGCCCTAACCCTAACCCTAACCCTAAACCTGGACCTAGAACTGGCTCCAGCCGTACCCTTATCTTAACCCTAACCCTTACCCTAGCACTAGACCTAACCCTAACCCTATCCCTAACCCTAGCCCTGACCCTAGCACTAGACCTAACCCTAACCCTAACCCTAGCCCTGACCCTAGCACTAGACCTAACCCTAACCCTAACCCTCAACCTAGCACTAACCCTAACCCTAACCCTAGCCCTATCCATAGCCCTATCCATAGCCCTAACCCTAACCCTAACCCTAGCCCTAACTCTAGCCCTAGCCCTAGCCCTAAACCTAACACTAAACCTAGCCCTAGCCCTAGGCCTAACCATAACCCTAAACCCAACCCCAAACCTAACCCAAACTGCAACACTAACACTAACCCCAACCCCAACCCCAACCCAACCCCAACTCCAACTCCTACCTTAACCCTAACCCTAAACCTAACTCGAACCCTAACCCAAACCCTAACCGTAATCCTAACCCGAACCCAAACCCGAATGCTAACAATAACCCTAACCCAAACCCGAAACCTAACTCTAACCTGAACCCGAACCCGAAGCCCAATCTAAACCCTAACCCTAACCCGAACCCGAACCCTAACTCGAACTCGAACTCGAACCCTATCCCTAACTCGAACCCTAACCCAAACCCAAATCTGAACCCGAAACCTAACCCTAACCCGAACCCGAACCCTAATTCTACTCTTAACCTTAACCATAGCCTTAGACTTAGTCATAGTCCTAACTGTTAACACAACACTAGCCCTTACCTTAACCTTAACACAACCCTAAAGCTAGCTCTAGAACTAGTCCTAACCCTAGTCCTAGGCCTAGCCCTAAACCTAACCAAGCCGTAGACCTGGCCCATGCTATAAACATAACACTATAACTAGCCCTAATCCTAACACAAACCCTAACCCTAAACCTAGCACTAGCCCTAACCCTAATGCTAACCCGAGCCCTAGCCCTAGCCGTAGCCCCAGCCCTAACCCTAGCCGTAGCCCTAAAACTAGCCCTAGCCCTAACGCTAACCCTAACCCTAGACCTAGCCCTAACCCTAACCCTAACCTTAACCCTAACCCTAGGCCTAACCCTAACCCTAGCCCTCGCTCAAACCCTAACCCTAACCCTAACCCTAACCAAAGCCAAAGCCCTAACCCTAACCATAAACCTAGACCTATCCCTAAACCTAGCCCTAACCCTAACCTTAACCCTAACCCTAGGCCTAACCCTAAACCTAGCCCTCACTCAAACCCTAACCCTAACGTTAACCCTAACCAAAACCCTAGCCAAGCCCTAGCCCTAAACCTAACCCTAACCCTAACCCTAACCCTAGCCCTAACACTAACACAAACCCTAACTCTAAACCTAGCCCTACCCCTAACCCTAACGCTAACCCGAGCCCTAGCCCTAGCCATAGCCCCAGCCCTAACCCTAGCCATAGCCCTAACCCTAACCCTAACCCTACCTCTAAGCCTAGGCCTAACCCTAATCCTAACCCTATCCCTATCCCTATCCCTAGTCCTAGTCATAGCCCTAACCCTAACCCTAACCCTAGCCCTAAACCTAACCCTAACTTTAGCCCGAACCCTTACACTAACCCTAGACCTAGCCCTAACCCTAGCCCTAACCCTAACCTTAACCCTAACCCTAGGCCTAAACCTAACCCTAGCCCTAACCCTAACCCTAACCCTAACCCTAGCCCTAACTCTAGCCCTAGCCCTAACCCTAACACTAAACCTCGCCCTCGTCCTAGCCCTAACCCCAACCCTAACCCCAATCCCAACCCCAACCCTAACCCCAACCCCAACCCCAACCCAACCCCAACTCCAACCCCTACCCTAACACTAACCCTAACTCGAACCCTTACCCTAACCTTAACCCGAAATCGAACCCTAATCTTAATCCTAACACTAACCCGAACCCGAACCCTAACCCGAACCCTAATCTTAACCCGAACCCGAACCCAAACCCTAACCCTAACCCTAACTCGAACCCGAAACCAAATCCTATCCCTAATCCGAACCCGAACCCCAACCTGAACCCAAACCCTAACCCTAACCCGATCCCGAACCCTAATTCTACTCCTAACCTTAATCATAGCCTTAGACTTAGTCCTAGTCCTAATGGTAACACAACACTAGCCCTAACCTTAACCTTAACCCAAACCCAATCCTAAAGCTAGTTCTAGACCTAGTCCTAACCCTAGTCCTACGCCTAGCCCTAAACCTAACCAAGCCTTAGACCTAGCACTAGCTATAAACATAACACTATAACTAGCCCTAACCATAAACCTAATCCTAACACTAGCCCTAAACCTAACCCTAACACTAGCCCTAAACCTAACCCTAACCCTAACCCTAACACTAACCCTAACACACCCTAACTCCAACACTAAGTCTATCATAGCCCTAGCACTAGGCATAGTTCTAACTATAACCCTAGCCTTAGACATACACCTAGCCCTAATCCTAATCATAACCCTAGCCCTAAACCTAGCCCTAGCCCAAACCCTAAACCAAACCCTAACACTAGCCCTAATTCTAACCATAACCTTAAGCCTAGCCCTAGGACTAGCCCTAACCCTAACATTAACCCTAGCCCTAAACCTAACCCTAACCCAAGCCTTATCCTTAAACCTGACCCTAGACCTCTCCATAATCCTAACCCTAAACTTAGTCCAAGCCCTAACCCTAACTTTAAAACTAGCCCTAATGCTAACCCTAACCCTAATCCTAACCCTAGTCCTAGCACTAAAATTAACACTAGCACTAAAACTAACACTAATACTTGGGCACTAGCCCCAGTCCTAGTCTTGGCCCTAAACCTAACCCTAGTCTTAGAATTAGCCCTAGTGCTAACACTAACCCTAACCCTAACCCTAACCCTAACCCAAAACCTGGCATAAGACCTAGCCCTAGTCCTTACCCTAACCCTAACTCTAAAACTAGCCCTAAGCCTAACCTTAACCCTACACCTAATCCTAACAATAGACCTAGCCTGAGCACTAGCCCTAGGCCTAACATAACACCAAATCTAAGCCCTAACCGTAACCCTAGCCCTAGTCCTACACCTAACCATAGCCATAGCCTTAGATGTAGCCCTAGCCCTAACCATAAACCCCACACTAGCCCTAACCCCAAGCATAACCCTACTCTAAATATAACTCTAGACCTAGTCCTAGCCCTAGCCCTAGGACTAGCCCAAAACCTAACCGACCCCAGCCATAAACATAAACCTAACATTAGCCCTAATCCTAACACAAACCCTAATAGTAACACTATCCTTAATCCTAACACGAGACCTAACCCTTATCCTAATCCTAACCCTAACCATAACCCTAAACTTAGCCCTAACCATAACACTAGACCTAACCTTATCCCTAACACTAGTCCTAGCACTAACACTAACCCTAATTATAGCCCTAACCCTAAACCTAAGCCTAGCCCTAAACCTAACCCTAAACACAGCCCTAACACTAACACTAGCCCTAATCTTAACACTAGACCTAACCATAACACTAAATTTAACACTAACCCTCAT
>CM027388.1:125481876-125498949 GCA_015711505.1 Sylvilagus bachmani
AGTGGCAAATTGTTAAATCAACAACAGTAGTCACTGTGTACTTACAGCCCATGTATGATCTGTCCTTAATGTGTGGACCAAGGTGAAGTAAAGCAATAACCAGTACTGAAACAGTATTTTTGCACCTTGTGTCTCTGCGCGGGTGCAAACTGAAAAAATCTTTGCTTAGTATATACTGAATCGATCTTCCATATAGAAAGATAATTGGAAATGATAAAAAAAATGGAAGTTACATAAAGACCAATCTATTTAAAAAATAATAATATTATGTAGAATCTCTGTCCTTAATGTGCTGTGCAACATGATTTAATGCTACAACTAGTACTCAAAGAGTATATTTCACTCTGCGATGATATGTGAGGGCAAATGGTTTAAAATCTTTTCTTAACACATACTAAACTGAGCTCCTGTATACAAAAAGAATTGAAAATGAATCTGGATGTGAATGAAAGGGGAGGGGGAGGGGGGAAGGGGGAAGGGTAGTGGGGGGGAGGGGAGGTATGGGTGGGGAAGCTATTGCAATCCACAAGTTGTACCTTGGAAATTTATATTCTAAATAAATATAAAAAATAAAAATAAAAAAAGATCAATCCCATTCACATTAGCTACAAAAACTAAAATATCTTGTAATAAATTTAACCAATGATGTTAAAGATATCAAATATGAAAATCATAAAACATTAAAGAAAGAAATAGAAGACACCAAAAGTGGAAAAATCTTTGAAGTTAGTAGATTGGAATAATTAATATCATCAAAATGTCCATACTACCAACAGCAATTTACATATTCAATGTGATCCCAATTAAAATACTAATGACATTATTCTCAGTTCTAGAAAAAACGATGCTAAAGTCTGTATGGAAACACAAGAGACCCTGAATAGCTATAGCAATCTATAACAATAAAAACAAAACCAGAGGTATCACAATACCAGACTTCAAGACATACAACAAGGTTATTATATTGCAGTCAATAAAAGCCTTGAATTGGTGTAGAAATAGACATGTGGATATAAGAAACAGAGTAGAAACTCCAGAAATCAATCCACGCATCCACAATCAACTAATCTTTGACAAAAGAACTAAAATGAATGCCTGAGGAAAGGACAGTCTCTTCAACAAATGGTGCTGGAAAAACTGGATCTCTACATGCAGAAGTATGAATCAAGACCCATACCTTACATATCATATAAAAATTAACTTAAAATAGATCAAGGATCTAAATCTACAACCTGATACCATCAAACTACTAGAGGATAACGTTGGGTAAACACTGCAAGACATTGGCATATGCAAAAACTTGGAAAAGACCCCAGACACACAGGCAATCAAAGCCAAAGCTGAAAAATGAAATTACATCAACTAAGAAGCTTCTGAACTGCCAAGGAAACACTCAGCAAAGTGAAGAAGTGACAGAATATTAGAAAGCACTTGCAAACTATGAAACTGATGAAGGATTAATATCCACAATTATAAAAATCTCAAGAGACTCAACAACAATGAAACAATCCACCTAATCAATGCACAGACTTGAACAGCCATTTTTCAAAAGAAGAAATTCAAATGGCCTATGGACACATTAAAAATTGATCAGGATCACTAGCTATCCATCAGGGAAATTCAAATAAAACCACAGTGAAGTTTCACCTCACCCCAGTTAGAATGACCATCATCCAAAAAAAAAAAAAATCTGGCAAGCATGTGAGGAAAAGAGCACCCTAATCCACTGTTGATGGGAATGTAAACTAGTACAGCTATTGTGGAAGACAGTATGGAGAAACCTCAGAAAGCTGAAAATAGCTATACCATGTGACCCAGCACCCCTACTCCTGGTATTTTACACAAACAAAATAAAATCCGCATATGAAACAGTTATCTGAACCCTCCATGTTTACTGGAGCTGAGTTCACAATAGCTAAGATATGGAATCAACCCAGATTCCCATCAACTGATGACTGGATAAAGAAATTGTGTGTGTATGTGTGTGTGTGTGTGCATGTGTATTCTGGAATACTATTCAACCATAAAAAAGAAGAATGAAATACTGTCTTTTGAAATACACAGGATGCAACTGGAATCCATTATACTTAGTGAAATAAACTAAGCCATACCCAAAAAAGGCAAATACCACATGTTTTCCCTGATCTGTGGTAACTAACAGAATACCAAAAATGTTACATATAGAAGTGTAAATGAGATTTTCAGATTCAGTTATTGTTTACAGTCCTTGTCTCTTCTGTTGAGGAACAATATTTTTCCTTTTTACAATTTTTTGGGCACTTTACTTCATTTAGGGTTACTCTTATGAGTATAAGGTAAACTGAAAGCAGATCACTGTAAAAAATTAAGAGAGAATAAAAGAAGAAGGAGGAAGAAGGATGGGAGTAGGGCAGGAAGGAGGATAGTGTGGGAAATATCACTATGTTCCCGAATTCACATATTTAAAATACATGAAATTTGTTCAGCTTAAAAATAAAATTCAGTGAGAAACAAACCAAAAAAGGATGAAAATGAAAGGCAAAGAAAGAAAATTTGATTAAATAAAAAATTTAAAATAATAGGCAAAAAAACCAAAATTGACACTTAAAATACAAATATCAAACTACAGAAATTATTTTTTCCAATTTATAGCAAAGATAATTTTTCTTTTATAAAAAAAAAAATTAGGGGCCAGCGCTGTGGCATAGCAGGTAAAGATGTCATCTGCAGTACTAGCATCCCATATGGGCACCAGTTCACGTCCTAGCTGCTCCACTTCTGATACAGCTCTCTGCTGTGGCCTGTAAAAGCAATAGAAGATGGCCCAAGTCCTTGGTTCCCTGCCTTCACATGAGACACCGGGAAGAAGTTCCTGGCTCCTGGCTTCTGATTGGTGCATCTCTGACTATTGGGGCAAAATGGGGAGTGAACCAGCAGATGGTAGACCCCTCTCTCTCCTCTCTCTCTCTACCTCTCCTTCTCTCTCTGTGTAACTTTGACTTTCAAATAAATAAACAAATCTTTTAAAAAATAATATCTAATACAAAAACAAAGACCAACAACTTGATAGAAAATTAAACCAATAATATGAATGTTCATGAAAATGTCCCTGGAATATATACAGTGATATTCAATTAACTCATAATAGAGAAAAATAAATTTAAAACAGGTTAAGAAACTTTCGTATGGATATGGCAAAGTTCAAAAAGTTTATCAACATAATCTGTTGGGAAAGATGTGGGGGAAACAGATTATCTCCTATGAATAGTGGGAATGAAAAAATAGTCCAATATGTACAGAAAAGTTAATATCTTTCAAAAATTGCATATGCATTTATTCTTTGATTATCAATCCCAATTTTAAGACTTACCTGAAAGCTACACAAAAAAATACAAAGGATATATGAAGGTACTTCAAATAATTCATAGAAAATGGAATTAAAATACATTTATATCAATGGGATTTCAATTTCAAAAAATTTAAATCAATGTACACTTTTTAAATAATGTACATTATTTTTATTCAATTTATGCAGCACTATTAGCAATATCAGAAGACAAAAAACATTGGACCAGTTGAATAAAACAGGATGTATTCACACAGTGAGGTGTTATCCAAATGTAAAAGGGAATTGTAACTGTCTCTATATACAAATAAGGAGCGATCTCCAAGATATGTTGTTGAGTGAAGAAAAAATAAAAATAGAAAAAATAATGTATATTTTATTGCCATTTATATCAAAAAGAGGAATATGAGTTAGATATATAAATGACTTTTCATATGTATGTGAAAAATAGAGGCAAAATAATATGAAACTAAGAAAATGTTACTCATATTAAGATGGAAGAAATGGATGAAAACAAGGAAAGATACTAAAAACTAGGCTTTGAATATTATTTGTTTTGTAGGTTTAGTCTTAAGATCAGCTCGTTTACAGCCAACATTACATTTTTAAAAGCAAGAAAATAATCAAAAGGAACCAAAAAATTAACCTAATTGTATTTTCTGTGATAGATGAACCACGTAAAGAATTGGTCCAAGAAGCTTGAAAAAGCAATAATTTCACTCCATGCCTAATGGAATATAACCTAAGGAGACAGAGTAAAAACCCTGCAAAAAGTCTTTAAATATTTTCAAGAATTGAGTTTATTGTAAGAGTGTGTGTGTGTGAATTTCAAATGGACAAATTATGTCCATCTAAAAAACATAAACATTGACCACCACAATAGCAATGAGCACACTGAGTACTTCAAGTGGTCTTCAAGTGTTATTTCTCACCCAAGAAATTAGGGCTTTCCAAATAAGGTGATAATTCCAGATCTGGGCCAAGATATATACAGATTCAAACTGGAATTCTTTTCACTAAAAAGCAGATGTACCATTAAAGTTACATGAAACTTAAAGGAAAAAGAAAAGTTAGAAAGGAAACAGGATTGGTGGGGAAAGAAAGGAAGTATATTATCTTCTTAGAATTTTTATTAATTAAATACATGAAATCTGTTATTTTTATATTAATAAAATTTTTGACAGGCAGAGTTAGACACAGAGAGAGACAGAGAGAAAGGTCTTCCTTCGGTTGGTTCACCCCCAAAATGGCCTCTACGGCCAGTGTGCTGTGCCAATCTGAAGCCAGGAGCCAGGTGCTTCCTCCTGGTCTCCTATGCAGGTGCAGGGCCCAAGCACTTGGGCCATCCTCCACTGCCTTCCCAGGCCACAGCAGAGAGCTGGACTGGAAGAGGAGCAACCAGGACAGAATCTGGCGCCCCGACTGGGACTAGAACCTAGGGTGCTGGCACCACAGACGGAGGATTAGCCTAGAGAGCTGCAGCACTGGCCATATATTAATAAAAATTTTTTAAAGGTATTATGGTCCCATCAAAGGGACTCAGTAGCTACCATGAAGAAGCTCCAACTGGAAAAAGATAGAGCAATTTCATCATCAGTAAGAAAAATTAAGTCTAATTGCTGAAATATACCAAACATGTTGAAATTCAGTAGTTCAGAACAATGCTATCTTCCTAAAGAAAATGAATTTCTCTCTTTTTAGTGTGCTTGGAAAGCAACTTATTATAAACATGGACAAGTAAAGGGGTAAGTCAAGCATTTTTCAGATTTTTCCCATGTTTTATCTTTTAATTGTGTCTTGAGAGAGTGAAAGAATTGTTGAAGGGAAGTTACTTCATTTATTAAAGTTATTCCATCTAATAAATAAAGAAAATAATAAAATTAGTATATTATCATTTGGAAATTCTAGATGAAACAATAAATTCATCCTAGGCAATCATTAATGCCTGCTAACATCATAAGAGACAACCAAACAATATGTGTTTTCTAATAGAACTTTACAACTTATACCCGTGAAGCATTCCACCAAAAAAGTAAGGCAAACCTTAATCTGAACTGCTCCCCAGGTATGAATTCACAAAAGGCACTAAAACTATAGAACTGTAGGAAATGGCATTATTTTACTGTCAAAGTGAACTCTCTCTAATTCTGTTAGAGTTTCTCCCCTTTCTTAAGTTTGCCTAGGGTAATTGTGCATACAATTACTGGGCAGGGCAATGATTTAATGTGAAGTTCATTGACTCCCCTCCACTCACTCATAACCCTCCTCACCACCCCCACATCATGGGTTCTTCTAAGTCCATGAGTGTAAGCATCATTTTACATCTTATCCAGGACTTTGGGCATATAATGGGGTATCCACACTGTCTCTAGAAGGGTGAACTGGGAACAAGTCTGTGACAGGTAGGGCCAGGAGGAGGGCCTCAGTGCCTCAGTGGGCTTTCCTCCATAGTGACAAGCCAACATTGAGAGACAAAATCGGAAAAAATATCCATTAAGAACTTTCTCAGAATACCCAGAGGACCTCCAGCTAACAGAAGAGTGCATAAGCAAGAAAAGCATGGACTTCAGATGTGGTCAGACCTAGTCTGTGGCCCAGACCTAGAATGTCTAAAATATGCCTTAAGTTCTTTGATAGTCAGCTCCTCTGTGATGAAAAGGGACAATAAAACCTACTGGGAGGGCCGGCCCATGGTGCAGTGGGCTAATCCTCTGCCTGCAGAGCCAGCATCCAATATGGATTCTTATATTTTTTTCCTAAAAAAGCGAGATTTAGACAGATGGTCCCTAATTCACTTCATAGCTCTAAAATTTGCCTTGAGAACATTTACTTTCCTATTAAGGTTGACAGACAATGCTGAGTGTCTGTCACCACAGCCATCAGAAGGAAGGTACCCTATTCAGCAAAAATCTGTCCTGTTAAATATGAGATATGGAGACCATGATAGAAAATCTCTTACACTTCCCTTCTCCCATCCTCTACCACCTTGGAAGCATTCTCTGAATGGAACATTACCTGTTGGCATTGTACATTTTCCCTCCTTAGATCAGAATCCACTGCATGCAAGTGCCCTGTTCCCTACTGCCCCTCCAGGCTCTGTCATTCTGGGTCCTCTTCTCAGACAGGCTCACCTCCTTTTGAACAAGTTGGTGAGTTCTCAGGTTTCTCCAGAGAGGCTGTTTTAGCTGGTGCTGCTGCAGTGACAGTAGGGGAAGTGTTTGCCCTCCCCACAGCCTCTGTATTCAGGAAGCTCAGATTGGGTGGAGCCAGTGAAGACAGCATTTGCCTTTAAAGAAACAGAAATATTATTCCATAATTTGGTAGCTGCTTCAAATTTTCCAAGATAAAATCTTATGTCCATATGCCTGACATAATGCCAAAATTTCCAAAGTTAACCTTTCTTAGAGTGACAGTAATGAAACCAAAAGGGCCCAATTCAGTGACCCAAATATCCAGAAAGCAAGTCACAGTACATGATGATTATTTCTGGGTGGAAAAGGAGACTGAGGGACGGTCTTGGGGGGAAAGAACATAGGCATGTACCTTGGTGTTTCCAAGCATAGAGCTGAGTGTATTTTTTGGTGATTTTGTAGTCTATAGGTTTTCTTACTACAGTCTTTCAGGAAGGTCTCTACTTACTTATGTAAAAATTAACAGCATTGAATACAGTACCAAAAGGATCTAATGCATTAGAAACCAATACCAAAAAAAAGGTAGGAGAAGCCTGGAAAAATCACAGCCAATGACCACAGAGTTTCTTGAAATTTGTTTATTTTTTATTAATTTTTTACTTATATAAATAGAACAAATTTCATATATTGCCTACATACAGTTTTAAGGACATAGTGACACTTCCCACACCATCCTCCCTCACTCCCTCACTCCCAGCCTTCCTCCTACTTCCTTTCTTTTAATTATTGTAATAATATACTGTTTTTACCTTTGAGAAAAAGTTTTACCATCTATTTAAGAAGTACCTAAGGAAACAAGCAATGGAGTTAGGCACATAGGCTTATCTAAAACCTATGAGACATAGTAATAGCCTCCACTTAATACACTAATATGAAGTAAATCTTTGAAAACAACTTTTACTATTAATGCTCAAAATCCAACTCTTTACGGAAAGAGGTCCTGAATGGGAAGTTAGTATACAGTGACTCCTGTTGTGAATATAACAATTAGCACTCTTATGTGTGGTATCAGTGATCACCCAAGGCTCTTGAGATGAGCTATCAAGGCTGTGGAAGCCTTTTGAATCCACAATCTCTGTCAGTATTTCGACAAGACCATAAGCAAAATGAAAGATCTTTCCTCCCTTCAGAGAAAAGTATGAGCTTCTTTGATAACCACTCCTTTCCACAGGGGTCTTATCCACAGAGGTCCTTCATGTAGGACATGTGTCTTGGCTTTCCATGCCTGAAATGCTCTCATGGGCTTTTCAGCCAGACCAGAGTGCCTTAAGGGCTGGTTCTGAGGTCAGAGTGCTACTCTAAGTGATTGTCTCTCTATGAATCTGCTGTATGGAATGCTTCCCATAATGGAGCATTCACATCTTTTTAATTCTATTATTATTATCAAACAATCTTATTTGTATGATCTCTTTAATACTTAGTCCTATGTATAGGATCACTTTAATGCTTATTCCTATCCCTATGATCACTTTAACACTTTAAATGTTTCCTCACACACACACTTATGAGGATGCGGCACCTATGGCAAGTTTTTAAAGTGTAACCTTAGAAGTAAGTCAGTAGGAATGTGTGCAGAACTATACAGCTCTACAGTTACAACTTCATACACTTTATAATTACAACTTTAGGAACATGGTGGTTCTTCCCAAGGTGCTCACCCTCCTGCCCACACTCCCACCCCCCTTACTCCTCCCTAAGATCTATTTTCAATTAAGTTTATACACATATGATTAACTGTATGTTAAGTAAAGCACTCAACAAATAGTATGAAAGAGAAAAAAAAAACTGTTCCTCAACTGTCAAGACACATGTCATTCAAAATCATTGCTTGAGATTGTCATGCAATTCTTTTAAGTTTAAAAATATGAGTGACCTGATAAGTAAACATACACCCAGGGAATAAACCCTACTTGTTTTTTGCTTCCTTCTACCTCAGGCTCATACAGGGGTAGATGCCAGTCCGCTCTGTAAATGTTTAATTATCTATTAATTCTGGGTTTCATTTGAAAGCAGAGAGACACCTCCCACCTGCTGGCTCATTCATCCTCCCTTACATGTTGGAGCTAATGTTTTAAAAACAAATAGAGGCCAGCGCTGCAGCTCACTTGGCTAATCCTCCGCCTGTGCCGCCAACACCCCAGGTTCTAGTCCCAGTCGGGGCGCCGGATTCTGTCCTGGTTGCTCCTCTTCCAGTCCAGCTCTCTGCCGTGGCCTGGGAAGGCAGTGGAGGATGGCCCAAGTGCTTGAGCCCTGCACCTGCATAGGAGATCAGGAGGAAGCACCTGGCTCCTGGCTTCGGATCGGCACAGCACACTGGCCGTAGAGGCCATTTGGGGGGTGAACCAACGGAAGGAAGACCTTTCTCTCTGTCTCTCTCTGTGTCTAACTCTGCCTGTCAAAAAAAATAGAAAGAAATATCTGTTTCTATCAGTATTGCTGTAAATATAATTTTGTAAAACTTTGTTTTATACCTTTGTCAAACCAGTAGTTAAGAATGTTATACTATTACAGTTTTAATGACCTGTGATTACTTTAAAATTTACTGTATAAGATTAAATGCTCATTTTTCCATTCAATTATAGTTTATAACCATTGTCTATATTCCATTAAAGTCTTTTTGCTTTATATTTGTTAAATTTATTCTTCCAGGAAGTATTAAGCTTTTTCACTGTTATGTGAATTTGAAATACGTTACCTCAAAAACTAGAAAAAATAAATTAGAAGGAGGGTGGGTTGGAGAGTGAGGTAGGGAAGGAGAAAGGGAATATCACTATGTTCTTAGAATTATATCTATAAATCACATTGAATCTGTTAAAAACTAATTAAAATTAAAAGGAAAAAATTTTTAAAAGAACTCAGGTTCTCACATATTGAGCAGATTATTTGTAACAAAAGAGGTACAGGACTGGTTATAAAAGCACAAATGAAGCCAGATCCATCACTGGAAATGTTGATAAAATTCTTATACAATAGGTAAGTGGGGCCCGTGCTGTGGCTAAATGGGTAAACAGCACAGAAGGCTGTTCCTTTAGAAGAAAGCAACACGAGTGCCCCACACAACTTGCTGGATTTGTGTTCTCACGGAAAACCTTATCATAAGTTCAGTGATTCTAGTGAATCTACTAAGATAATGTAATTTTGTTTGATTTTATAAGGTATACAAGTTATCCCCTATTTTGATGTTTCTCAATAAAGTTTTAATTATGGGGAAAAAAAAGATTACAAAGGGTTTCTAGCAACCATCAGATGTTAGAAGGAGGCAAGAAAGGATCTTCCCCTAGGAGGAGGAGAGTATGAGCCTGCTAACACCTTTTTTGGACTTCTCAAGAACTGTGAGATGACACATTTCTGTGGTTGTAAGCTATCAGTTTCTGAAAATTTTCTATAGCAGCACCAGGAAACTAATATACAACCTTTCTTTTCACTTCCACTTTTATGCTGCCTGCTTCTTGATTCTTCCTCTTTAACAGCCTAATGATTTACTCTGTCACACTGTGCAATATGAGCAGTGCAAAATCCTTAGAAAAAAATTGTTTTACTCAGGGTTCTCCAGAGAGACAGAGTTAACCAATCAGAAATATAGATAAAGATGGATGGATGGATGGATAGATAGACAGATAGATAGATATTAGAAGTGATTTACTAAGGGAATTTGTGCATGCAATTATGGAGACAAAGTATTTTGCTGGCAATCTGCAATATTGAGAATTTAGGACTCAATGCAAAGCTCTATGAAACTCCAAAGGCCTCAGAACCAAGGAGTGCTGGTCCAACTATGCAGTCCAATTGTCTGGGCCTCAGTCAGTTGGATAATGTTGGCCCCATGGGGAAAGTAGATCTTCCCCATGAACTTGCACACCAATCTCCACTGCAAACACCTCCAAAGACAAAACTGGAAGTGATACTTTACAAGTTTAACCAGGTAAAGTTGACACCTTTAATAGAACATCAACACATATTTCTCATTCCTCGTTCTTCTTCATGAGAAATAAGGATGGTCTTCAGAGAAGCATGAAAGCTCCTCTTAATAAGAGAATGTGTGGGCCAGCGCCGTGGCTCAACAGGCTAATCCTCCGCCTTGTGGCGCCGGCACACCGGGTTCTAGTCCCGGTTGGGGCACCGGATTCTGTCCCGGTTGCCCCCCTTCCAGGCCAGGTCTCTGCTGTGGCCCGGGAATGCAGTGGAGGATGGCCCAAGTGCTTGGGCCCTGCACCCCATGGGAGACCAGGAGGAAGCACCTGGCACCTGGCTCCTGCCATCGGATCAGCGCGGTGCGCTGGCCGCAGCGCGCAGGCCGTGGCAGCCATTGGAGGGTGAACCAACGGCAAAGGAAGACCTTTCTCTCTGTCTCTCTCTCTCACTGTCCACTCTGCCTGTCAAAAAAAAATTTTAAAAAAGAGAGAGAATGTGTGGCTTTCTCAGGCCAGTTCTCACTGCCTGCCTTCCTGGCTGCATTCACTTCACTCCCATTTACCCTTTCTGAGTTCAGATCCATTTAATAGAAGGATTTTTTGATGTCATCAATTTATGCAGTGCTAAAACAAGAAAATCATCTCCCTTAATAAATACTGATAAAATTATATCCTGGTGAATGAATTTAAGGCTATTGAACTCTTAAGAGGAGCAGGAAGATTCTCGAGACAATATGAGCTGAGTAGGTTATTTTTTAAGATTTATTTGATAGGCAGAGTTACAGAGATGTGGAGGCAAAGAGAGAGAGAAAGTCTTCCATTCTCTGGTTCACTCCCCAGGCAACCACTGCCAGAGTTGTGCCTATCTGAAGCCAAGAGCGAGGAGCTTGTTCTGGGTCTCCCACATGGGTGCAGGGGCCCAAGGACTTGGGCTATCTTCCACTGCTTTCCCAGGTCACAGCAGAGAGCTGGATAGGAAGTGGAGCAGCTGGGACTCGAACTGGCTCCCAAATGGGATGACAGCACTGCAGGTGGCAGCTTTACCTGCTAAGCCACAGAGCTGGCCCCACTGAATAATTTATAAAATCCCCTGTTCATAAAAGCATATACCTGTTTGACCAGCAAGCACCAACTCGTATTCTTACAGAGTACTCAATATACAGAAAATAATTGCTTCATCATTTGAAAGGGAGGAGGGCATTATTCCTTTAAAAAATAAAACATTGACAGGCATTTGGTGTGACTGTTATGACTATCGAGTGCCTGGGGCAACTCCCAGCTCCTCTGCTTCCAATCTACCTTCATGCTAATTTGCTCCATGAGAAGTGACAACTCAAGTACTCGGCTCCCTGCCACCCACAGAGACACCCACATTGAGTAACCTGGCTCCTCCCTTCTGCCTTACCCGGCCTGTGTATGCACATACAGTTTTATTTACCACCTGGCACAGAATAGCCAAGGAAGCAACAAACAAAGAAATGCACTTTTCTTGCAGAATTTTCTGCTACTCTCAGCCCACATCAGATCCCCTCATTACCTGCCTAAACTGCCTTTTTTAGTTACACTCCTCTAAAGTCAAGAAGGCTCACTAGGATATCCCCTGAATCCATAGCCATTCTGCGATACTAACGATGGCAGAAACGGCTGCAAAGGAGAACAGACTTTGCAGAAAGAATTAAGAGACTGCCCTTACCATCCAATAGCATTCAGTAACTTCCTGTCTCTGGAATTTGCAGTTTGGTTTGTAAAATCCTTGCTACAGTTTTTGTTCTTCATTTTGATTTCTATTTGACATCCTTTATTTACTTCACTCTCATCTTCCCATAAATAAAGTGTTCTGGAATGCTTATAACAAATGATAAATATTGTAAATCAAACTTTAACAAATGATAAAGAAACCAATGTAATACACACCTCAGCATAATTTCTTTGTTTCCTATGATTCCCTCTATTTTCAAGAAATGAGCAACAAGAGGATTTATTGTAAATTCACTTGTGCTTAGAAAAGTATGCATCCTGTCTGTCATGGCCATGTCCTGCCTCACTTACCCTCATCCTGTCTTACTTGTCAAATAAATTTGTGGTCATCTTACAGACAGAAATGCAAAACTATGGGACCCGTGTTGCCTTCTTTGTACCAACAAAGTGTTCAGAAGAAACTGAAGGCTAAGTCCTGGTCAAGAAAGCACATTACTGTGGAGATCTCCCTGAACTATGCTCAAACTCCACCTTGGGTCTTCTTCAGGTTGATGCTGGCCAAGGATGAAGCAAAGAATGTCCCTCTTAGTCTCCAAATCCACACCATGGCCTCATTCAGAGGATGGTAGCTTGCGCTTTTGACTGTGGGATGAGCTGAACAAAATATACTCTGCTCTAAAGTGGAGCAGGTGCTAATTAGTGTTGGTACTTTTCTATATTCTAAAAACAAAGTTCTGAAAACCTAAGCAGCTAATGAAGAGCTGAATAGCATCCCTGTTTTTTTTAAGATTCATCTATTTACTTGAAAGGCAGAGTTATTTGTGCCAGCTTTTGCTGCTTTCCTAGGCTCACTAGCAGGTAGTTGAACCAGAAGTGGAGCATCCAGACTTCAATTGCTGCTTATATGGGATACCAGCATTGCAGGTTATGGCTTAACCTACTGTGCCACAATGTAGAACCATCAGATAAATATCTAAAAAAAATAAAGCACTTGAAATTGGAAACAGGGAGGAAAAGTGAGTCAAGCCCCTGGAGAGTCATTTGAGAGTGATGTTTTGTGCTTGAGGAACTTATCCATATATCCTGCTCAGAAAGGTCACATGGGGGCAACAGTCAGAGAACTCAGATTTTGGGGGCTTGGAGAATGCTCAGCATTATGCCATCTCCCATGCCCTGCTTTGCTCTATCTAGCAGTGAGGGTGGTTTTTTACAACTTTCCTATGCACAGAGTATAATCAAGTGGAGATGCTGACTCTTGTCTCCTTATATCTTGAATTCTAATTTTCATTGTGGTTAAGATATGAACTTTAAAAAATACATTTTGAAACAGTTTTTCAAGAATAAAGGGAAAAGAAGAAAATTATGCAACTATGTTGTATACTGCATTTGAAAAACCCTGATGACTTTTCTTTCTTAGGTGTAATCTACTCTCAAGTGGGAGTTTTTGTATCCCCACCATGAACATTCTGCTCAAAACTGTAGAGAGTCCAGTATCTCACACCCTAGAGAGAGCATGAGCATTGTGCTTGGAGCTTATCGAAGAGATGAATAAATGGATTCTATCACCACCACTATCACTCAGTCTGTCCCCAACCCCAGTACCAGTCTTTGCACACTGAAGGCTTGGGAGGGCAAAAGGAGGGAGTTATCACAGAGAAGTTTGGAAAGAGGTGGACCCTAACTGATCATGTTCAATGAGGTTCCTCATTTCTACAAAGCTGGATCATTAGAGCCCCAAGTCTTTCTTGCATCTCTTTCTTCAAAGATGTAGTTGTTCAATGAGACAAAAAAATCGTAAGCCACTTAGAATATGTAACTAAATATCCTACTCCCTAAACTAGAGAACAACTTAGGGTCTCAATGCCAAATTATTTGTCAGATTCAATGGTCTCCAGATATTCATGATGGTAGCCATGTAGAGAGCCAGTGGGGAAGTCTTGATGTCTGAGAGCAGGAGATGAGAAACCCGGAAATTAAGAAAAAGACTTCTTCATGTTATTTTCCACAATGTATAGAAATATTTTCCATACATTGATTCACTCCTCAAATGGCCACAATGGCCAGGTTTACTCCTGGCCAAAGCCAGGAGCTTGGGACTCCATTTACATCACCCACATGTGTGGCAGGGCCTAGGTCCTTTGAGAATTTCCACTACTTTCCCAGGTGCATCAACAGGGAGCTGACTGAAAAGTGAAGCACTCATATGGATGCTGGCATCACAGACAGCAACTTAACCCTCTGTGCCACAAAGCCACCTTCATTTCATTTTTTTGAGTGTATTCTTATGTATTTGAAAGGGAGAAGGAGAGGGAGAGGGAGAGAGGGGGAGAGGGAGAGAGGGAGAGAGGGAGAGAGGGAGAGAGGGAGAGAGGGAGAGAGGGAGAGAGGGAGAGAGAGAGAGAGAGAGAGAGAGAGAGAGAGATCCCATCTGCTAGTTCATTCCCCCCAAATATCCAGAACAGCAACAGGGCAGGGCTAGTATAATGCCAGAAGAAAGGAATTTAATTCACATCTTCCATGTGGGTTACAGTAACCCAAGAATTATGACTCTTCAGAAACATCTGCCAGGGAAAATTATCTCTGTCAGAGATGCCAAGATTGCTAGAAGTGAATTGCCCTCAGGCCAGATAAACAACCGTGGGGCCATGGGCAGACCTGGGAGACTCCAAGAACTTCCTCATTGTGCGATATGAATCTGTTGTCAATCTCTGCAGAACACTCTGGAACAGCGAGAGACAAATGTCATGACTGAGTGAGCTGTTAGGAGCCCCGACGTGACTCTAGCAGAAGGAAAAGGGGGCCCAGGTGTGTGTGATCTAGAACCTTCACTTGTGTTTAGCCCTCTCTGTGCTGAGGCCCCAGACAGCATCTTGCGCTGTGCACAGTGGATGGAAGAGACTTTAGGTGAGAGGATGAGCATGACCACAAATCTCTACCCTTCTGACTTTTTCCCCGACACAGGTTGAGCATGTTGAGGTCACGGGTGGGGAATTCTGGGGTTAAGGGTGAGGGCTGTCATGCTAGGCAAGGACTGCAAAATCTGGATGTCCAGAGGTAGAAGAGAGAAGAAAAAGAACAACTCCCAAGAAGAAAAGGGATGTCCCTGCCATTCTAGAGGAAGCCAGATGGAACCATTTCTTTCTGTTGGGAGAATGGGAATCCCCACAGTGACTGGGGATACTAGGGGCCTCCTCAGACCCTGTCCTCCTTTTGTGATCACTCATGCCTATTCAGATAGGCTCACTTTTGAGAACACCAGCAAATGACATTAGGGCTTTCATCACCTCGCTGTTCCAGCAAAATTCTCTGACCTCCCTCTGCAGTGTTTTTCTTGAGGAAGAACTTGGAGACAAACCCATGAAACACTAGATTTAAGGACCCTGCAGGGTTGGGGGCATGGTTCAAGGTTGGGTTGTAGAAGAGACACACCCACTCTTTAAATATCAAAAAGGGACATTTCTCATGGTAGTGGCAGTCTTGCCTTTTTGTAAAGAGCTGTCACAGGGTCAGAACCTGGTTGTCTCCTTCACCTTCATGAGTGTTTCATTTTCATGTGCCTCCTCCTGTCTGGAGCCATTGGAGGGAGAGACTTTGTGGAGTGGGAAGAGTCCAGCCTTTAGGGTAGTGGCCATAGTCCTGAGCTTGAACCTTGAAATCTGGACAACCAGGTTACTGAGTATACCCCTCCCTTACCCTTCTTTTGAGTGGGTCATGGCTGTTCCCACTGAGCACCTGCTCTCTGTTTCTGAGTAGAGTTGATATTGATGCAAAACTCATGGCAGGCAGATCCAGTCTGTCTCTCAGTGACAACCTAAGTCTCCACAAGGAATGTATAACTCTTGTGGTATGTCAGGAAAACTGATATAAAATATATGCAATTTTTCTCATTCATTAATTTATGTATCCATTCATCAGATTCCAAGGAGTTTCCCTGGGAACATTTTTTCTGCCCTTTAAGGGATGTTTGGATATTTGTAACATCATTCACGGGCCATACAAAATTATTAACTTAAAAATTAGCCTTCTATATAGGCCAGCATTGAGACTGGGCCTATAAAGCCATCATCTGCAATGTGGGCATCAAATGTGGTACCCGTTAGAGTTCTAAATATTCCACTTCCAATCCATCTGCCTGACAATGGCTTGTAAAAGCACTAGAAGATAGCCTAAGTGCTTGGACCCCTGAACCCATGTGGGAGACCCTGATGAAGCTCCTGGCTTTGGCAAGGCCAAGCCCTAGTTGTCATGGCCATGAGAGGACAGAACCAGTGGATAAAAGATTCTCTCTCTCTCTCTCTCTCTCTCTCTCTCTCTCTCATACTCTATCTCTGTCTCTCTTTCTTTTTCTGTAACTCTGCCTTTCAAATAAACACACAAATTTTTATTAAAATCATACTGGAGGTGTTCCAAGATGGCAGAATAGCGACAGGACAGTCTGATTTAAGCTAGGCAAAATTACTATTTTAAAAAGAAGAGAAAATACATTCTCAGGGATTAGGGCAAGATGGCGGAATAGGAAGGCAGCACACTGATAGTCCGGGGAGAGACAGTTTAATAAAAGTGGAGATATTGCAGGTTCAAGGAAGAGTAGGGGAAGAAACAGCAGAGGAAACTCTTCCAGAACTAGTGATTCACAGTGGACCTTCGAGGAGAGCATGGGAGCCTGCAGTTCTGGACACCAGCGGCAGACTCAACGCACCAGCGCTGGAAGGCAAGGTGAGCCGAACCTCAATAGCCCGAGACACCAGCAGGGAAGCGGAAAGAGGAGACTAGAGCGAACGAGGCTTGAAACCCTGTGGGGAAAAGTTCACCAGGCTAACTAGAAGAGAGAGAGAAAGAAAAAAGTGACCGATAACGGACACGAGTTTCTCTCTCTCCGCCCACCTCTCAAAGGTGAGCAAGACAAAGAGCAGGCACCATTTTGGACATATGTCATAAGCAGGGCGAC
>CM027388.1:125499449-125517941 GCA_015711505.1 Sylvilagus bachmani
AAGAAGAACAGAAGACTGTTGCACTGATCAAGGCTGTCTTTGGGGAGTCAGCGATGAAGCACATGATCATCTTGTTTACCCGCAGAGAAGGGCTGGAGGGTCGGCCCCTGGATGACTTTATAGCGAAGGCAGATGTGAACCTGAAGAGCGTCATCCAGGAGTGTGGGGGCCGCTGCTACGCCATTAGCAACAGAGCAGAGGAGGCTGAGAAGGAGGGTCAGGTGCAGGAGCTGGTGGAGCTGATAGAGAAGATGGTACGGAAAAACGGAACGGACTATTTTTCTGTGGACATATACAAGGACACAGTGGAGACACTGAAACGACAAGCAGCAGTTTTGAAGAAAATGTTTGATGATAGGTTAAAGAATGAAATTAGACGTATAGAAGATGATCGTAGTCTTAAATCAGAGCAAGAAAAGGTTGAAAAAAATAAAAGATGCAAAGTTGAAATATAATAAAGAACTTAAAAAAATAATGGAAGAAGCTGAGCATAATGTACCTGAAGAAGTCGTCAGCTTGATCCGGAAGAGACTTTTTAAAAGCTGGCAGAAGGTAAAAGGAGTAGTGTAATTTTAATTGTTTCTCTTTATTGTACTATGATTTGTTAATATGATGAACTGTATATTTTCTGTGATTATACCTCCCCAATACACAAGTTTTAATAAGGTTAAATTGAAAAAATATGTCTGCTTATACTTTATGATATGATGCATATACACATATCTTGAAATGATTAAATCAAAATGATTGCTATATTCTTCATATATTTACCTGTTTTTTAATCTTTTTTGGTGCATGAAAAGTCATTCATCCCTTGTTTATACTCCTGTGGGACTATGTTCTTCCCCTTTTTACCTGTTTAATATTTTGATTAGTAATTAATTAAGCCTGTGAATATAGAGAGGATTAAAATTGTGTTTTTGCAAAAACTGATGAAGAGAGGGGAGGGAGGTGGATTGAGGGTACAAAGAAGTGAGGGAAGTGTGGTTGTCTTCTTGGAACTGTACTTATGGAATGCATAAAATCTGTTCTCTTTATATTAATAATATTTTTTAAAAATTTTAAAAAAGAATTACTTTCTTAGAAAATCTCAAAGATACAACACAGAAATTGTAACTGCAATCACCACACTCTACATCTCTGATCTCCAAAATTTATTCTTCCCACAGAAAAAGCAGATGGAAGATATCTCTCTCTCTCTCTCTCTCTGTCTCTCTCTCTGCCTCTCCTTCTCTGTGTGTAACTGTGACTCTCAAGTAAAATAAATAAATCTTTAAGAAACCCCATATCTTTGTACCTCTTGAGCAACACACACCCCCCCTTTTCCACTCCCTCAGTTTGTAGAAACCAAAATTTACTTTTTGCTTTATGAGTTCAACTATTTTAGGTTCCATGCCTAAATGAGATCACGCAGTGTTTCTCTTTCTGCACTTAATTTATTTCACTCAGCACAATGTACTCCAGTTTACTGATAGTACTGTAAATGACAGGTTCTCCTATTTTTTGAAAAGCTGAATAATTGCTCTTCTGTACACATGAATATACACCACATTTTTTAAAATCCATTCACCTGCTTATGAATACTTGGGTGATTTCCACTTGGCTATTATGGTTAATACTGAAACAAATTTGTGAGTATATATCTTTTAAAGATACCAAATTTATTTTCTTTGACTACTTTTAAGAGCTTCTACTGTAGTTGTTTTAAAGGTTTATTTATTTGTTTGAAATCCGGGGGTGGGGGGAGAGAGAGAGGTCTTCCATCCACAAATGGGCCCAGCAGCAGGCGTGGGGCCAATCCAAACCCAGGAGCCAGGAGCTTCTGAGTCTCTCACACGCGTACAAGGGTCCAAAGGCCTGGGCCATCTTCCACTGCTTTCCCAGGCCACAGTAGAGAGCTGGATCAGAAGAGGAGCAGCCGGGACTTGAACCAGTACTCATATGGGATGCTGGCACTCTAGGTGGTGGCTTTATCTGCTGTGTCACAGCACTGGCTCCTTTCCTTGACTATTAGTTCATTTGAGCTTCTATAACAAAACACCACCATGAGTAACGTGGCTGAAGAGCAACAGAAATTTATTCTTCAGTTATGGAGGCTCATAAGTCCACAACTGAATTCCGATCACTCACTGTCTGGTGAAGGCCTCTTCCTTATAAACATTTACCTCTTACTCTGATCCTGCAGAAGTAACAAGGAGTCTCTCTTGGGACTCAGTTTTGTAAGGAAACATCTTATTTAGGGGGGTTCTATCCCATCACCTAATCACTTCATGAGCCTCCCCTGCTGATACCATCACCTTGGGAGTGAGAATCTCAACCTATGAACTGGGGTTTGGGGTACGTCAAGCATAAACATTCAGACCACAACATTGCTCTTGGCATTCCAAAATTCATGTCCTTCTCACATCAAAATGTGTTCATTCCATCCCAGTAGCCCCAAAGTCTCAATTGTTCCAGCAGGAACTTTAAAATCCAAACCCAAAACCTAATCTAATTTTCAACTAAGTCAGATATGGGTGAGATCAAGAACAAAATTCATTCTGTCCAGCTATGAATGTGTGAAATCAAATATGCTGTGTGCATCCAAAATATAATGGGACAGGCATAGCATAGACTTCAGTCATATTCCAAAAGGGAAAATTGGAAAGCAGAAAGAAGTGACAGTTCTCAAGCAAGCCCAGGTCCTCAAGCTTCAAGAATAATCTTTGACTGTGTGCTCTGCCCCTCAAGACGTAGCACTTTGCGCTGACAGCAGGGGCAGTTCCTACTGTCTCTGAAATGCCCTTGGGGTCATTTTCCCAATGTCTTAGACATTGGGTCTTAGCTGATGTTTAGATGGCTGAATAATCTCCTTACTGTTTTGACAAATAGCACCTGGCTTCCACTGGTATGTTTGACCCATACTAATTTCCCTATAAAAAGATCACTTGGCCATACCCTTTTTCGCACCTTTCTCCTTTTTTCCCAGTATAGGTAAATTGAGACTTTTTGAAATTTGTATGCTTTATATACTTTTTTACTAACAATTTTACCTTAGTCATTTTTTTGCCAGGCAGACTGGACAGTGAGAGAGAGAGAGAGAGAGACAGAGAGAAAGGTCTTCCTTTGCCATTGGTTCACCCTCCAGTGGCTGCCATGGCCAGCGCACTGCAGCTGGTGCAGCGCGCTGATTCAAAGCCAGGAGCCAGGTTTTTCTCCTGGTCTCCCATGGGGTGCACGGCTCAAGGACTTGGGCCATCCTCCACTGCACTCCCGGGCCATATCAGAGAGCTGGACTGGAAGAGGGGCAACTGGGACAGAATCTGGCTCCCTGATTGGGACTAGAACCCGGTGTGCCGGCTCCGCAGGCAGAGGATTAGCCTATTGAGCCATGGCGCCGGGTGAGAATGAAGTTTTCTCTATAGATTTTACCTTTTCTGTCTGAGTTTTCGCCAGTATGTGTGTGTATGTGTACGTGTGTGTGTATATATGTATATATATATACACACACACATATATATATATAGATATTCTTAGGTCCACAACCACTTTAAACAAAGTTTTGATCTAAGTAAGAGTCACAACATTATTTTGTTAATCAGAATATAAAAAAGTATTCTATTTACAAATGCAAATGTGTGCTTAGTCCTGAGGATAGAGTTTGAAAAGTCAAAACGTAAATATTGTAGTTATAATTCTGTAGTTATAATTCTGTAGTTATAATTCTGCTGTTAATCCTTCATTCCATATCTATAGAATAGGGATGTTGACTTCATTCTCACTACATCTTACTGAATGGAGCGCAAAATGAGGGCTTTGAGTTAATATACATGATGCCCTCCCAAACACTGTGTATTGCAAATCATAAGCAATCCATAAATGTTATCATTACACTAAGAAAATAAGAAGAGGGCAAAGTGCATCAAAATGTGGTTCTAGCACCCCATATGAGCACTGGTTCATGTTCCCCTGCTTCACTTCTGATCCAGCTCCCTGTTAATCCACCTGGGAAAGCAGCAGAGGATGGTCCAAGACCTTGGGTCCATGCATCTATTGGGAAATCTGGAAGAACCTCATCTCCAAGCTCCTGGCTTCAGATCAGTCAGCTCCAGGCATTGCAGCCATTTGGGAAGTGAACCAGAAGATGAAAGAATTCTCTCTCTCTCTCTCTCTCTCGCTCTCGCTCTCGCTCTGCCTCTCAAATGAATAAATACATCTTTTTTAAGAGAAAGAAAAAGTAAATAAGAAAGGCTTTGATATGGAAGAATAAATCTTGTTCTTCCACTTATGAGAGTGTAGGTCAAAGACATTGGTGATCCTGAGCATTATTTTTCATGTGTCTGCTGGCCATTTGTACTTCATCCTTGTAAAATTGCTTGTTTTTTTTTACAGTTGTAGAAGAATAGAAATCTAGGATCCATCAGATTCACTGTCTGGTTAAGGCCCACTTCCTCATAGAGAGCCAACTTTCCCCTCTAATCACACATGGTAGAAATGATGAGGGAGTCTCAAGTTTCTTTTATGAGGACACAAATCCCATTCCTGAGGTCTCCACTCCATGACCTAATTATCTTCCAAACGTCCCATCTTCTAATATCATCAACTTGGATGTGAGGATATCAATATGCCAATTTTGCGACACATAAGCATTAAATTATAACAGAAATATATATACTCAGAAGTGGGATAACTGAATGATATAGTAGTTCCATTTTGTGATTTTTGAGGAAACTATGCAACTTTCTGTAAAGATTGCCCCAATATCTACATTCTCATCAATATCATAAAAGAGTTCCCTTGTCTCCACATTCTTGTTAGCACTTGATACTGTTGCATTTTTATAATAGCAATTCTTAAGGTAGGAGATTTCATTGTAGTTTTAATTTGCATATGGGTGTCAGTTAGAGTCCCAGCTGCTCCACTTCTGATTCTGCTCTCTGCTATGGCCTGGGAAAGCAGTAGAGATGGCCCAAGTTCTTGGGCCCTTGCACCCATGTGGGAGACCCAGAAAAGACTCTCAACCCCTGGCCTCAGATCAGCACAGCTCCAGCTATTGTGGCCATCTTGGGAGTGAACCAGTGGATGCCTTTCTCTCTCTCTCTCTCTCTCTCTCTCTCTCTCTCTCTCTCTCTCTCTCTCCCCCACTTCCTCTCTGTAGCTCTGCTTTTCAGATAAATAAATAAATCTTTAAAAAACACACATTGAGGTTTCACCTTACCCCAGGAATCAAAACATAATAAATGCTGGTGAGAATGTTGGGGGAAAGTTACCCTAATCAACTCTCAGTGGGAATGTAAACTAGTGCATCCATTATGGAAGACAGTTTGGAGATTTCTAGAAATTTGATAATAGATCTACCATATGATCCAATCATCCTATTCCTGGGAATTTACCCAAAGAAAATAAAGCAGCATACAAAAAAGTTGCTTATACCCCCATGTTTTGCAGCTAAATTCACGAGATCTAAGATACAGAATCAACCCGATGTCTATTAACTGATGATTGGATAAAGAAAATATGGTATATATACAGTAGGGAATACTACTCAGCCATAAAAAAGAATGAAATCTTGTCTTTTGCAACAAAATAAATGCAATTGGAAACAACTATTCTTAGTGAGACAAGTCAGTCCCCAAAAGACAAATATGTTACTCTGATTTTTGAAATACATAGGGTACAAAATGTAATGTATATGAATGAAATTGACATTTTGAGATATGATTATTATTATTACAGTCCTTCTCTGTACCCTTGAGGAACAATGATTTTTTTCTAATTGCTACTTGTTGAATTCTTTTTTTCTTGTGAGGTTAGGCTTGCAACTATAAAGTAAACTGAAAGAATATCACTGTAAATTTTTTTAAAAAAATAAGAAAGTAGGAGGGATGATGGGAATGTGGGAGGGAAGGTGGATAGGATGGGAAGTATCATTATGCACTTAAATCTGTACATAGAAAACACATGAAATTTGTTCACTTTATATAAACAGCCCTTGTCTCCACTGTTGAGAAACAGTTTTTTATACCATTCATCGAACACTTTACTTAGTATAGAGTTAATCTTACATGTATAAAGTTAATTGAAAATAGATTTTGTAAAAAATAATAATGGGAATAGCTGAGGGAAGAGGACGTAGGGTGGGAGTGTGGGTGGGAGGGCAGGTGGGAAGAATCACTATGCTTGTAAAGCTGTATTTATTAAATGCTTGGTTTGTAAACCTTAAATAAAAGGTTTCTGGGAAAAACCAAAACATTTAATAGACACAAAATTTCATGTATTTGTGGGATACTATGTGATTTTTGATTTCATGTATACATTGCATAGTGTACAAATGAGGCATATATATTTATCTTTTCAAGCATTTAACATTTCTCTATAGTGAAAACATCCAAAGTCATAACTAGATTTTTAAAGAGAAATGCACAATATATTAGCATTTTATATAATCAGGCTATGTTGCAGCAGAATCCCAGAACTTCTTACTCTGATTGAGCAATACTCTAGTATTAAACTTTCCCTAATCCTGCCTCCTCATTTCCCTCTCCACTCCCCAGCCTCTGATAACTATCCTTATATCTTAATCTTCTATGAGGCCACATTTTTTAAACTCCACATATGAGTGTGAAATGTCTATTTATTATCTAAATATCTATTACCCATTTTTAAATTAGATTTTATATTGTGTTCTTTATATATTCCACATGCTTGGCTCTTGTCAGATGTATAAGTTATAAATATTTTCTCCCATTTTGCAATCTATTCGTTTGCCGTATTGATTGTTTCCTTTGCTGTGCAAATCTTAGTTTAGTGAAATCTTAGTTTAGTGAAATCCTATTAGTCAATTTTTGTTGGTATCTCATTGCCCAGCACCACCTATTATAATGTCCCTCCTTATCCCAATGCATGTTCTTAGCACCTTTGTCAAAGATTAACTGGCTATAGATGCATGGCTTTACTTCTCAGGTTTCTTCTCTGTTACATTGGTCTAGGCATCTGGTTTTATGCCAATACCATGCTGTTTTAATTACTGGAGCTTTGCAACACATTTTGAAGTCAAATAGTATAATGCCTCCTTCCTTATTCTTTTTGCTCAAGATCATTTTATCTATTTGAGGACTGTTGTAAGTCCCTACAGATTTTGGTATTGTTTTTTTCTAGTTCTGTGCAAAGTATCATTAGAACATTGCCAGAAATTTCTTTGCATCTATTAATCATTGTAGATACATTACACATTTTAACAAAATTGTTCTTCTAGTCTATGAACACAGGGAATCTTTCTACTTATTTGTGTCCTCTACCATTCCATTTCTTTCATCAATAATTTATCATTTTCATTGTAAAAATCTCTTTGGTTAGATTAATTCTCATGCATTTTATTATTTTTTGTAGCTGTTGGAAAAGGGACTGCTTTCTTTATTTTTCAGGTGATTATTGCTGTGTAACAACACTACTAATTTTTGTACAATTACTTCGTATCCTGTAACTTTGATAATTTTGTTTATAAGGTTTTAACAACTTTTTGGTGAAATTTTTGGCATTTCATATATATATATATATCTCACGACATATCAAAACATATGGCATAGAGAGATAACAGTGTTAAGAGGGAATTTATAACAAATAATGCCTACATCAACAAATTGGAAAGGCATCAGAAATTATCTAAAATCAAGGATCTACAAAAGCAACAACAAACCAAACCAAAAATAGGTAGGAGGAAAAACTGATTAACATTCAAGAAGAAATATGCAGAATTGAAACAAAAATGATAAAAAAAGATCAGTGAAATGGAGAGCTTTTTTTTTAAAAAAAAAAGAAACAAAATTGGCCTGGGAGAGGTACCAACAAGATCTGCTTTGGGCCTGTGTTGTGGCATAGGGAGCTTAGCTTCTGTCTAGGACACTGGCATCGCTTATGGGGACTGATTCAAGTCCCAGCTGCTCTACTTCCCATTCAGTTCTCTGCTAATGCATCTGGAAAAGAAGCTAGGTTTCCCAAGGGCCTGGGTCCTTGAACCCATGTTGAACCCACGTGGAAACCTGGAGGAATCATCTCCTACTTTGGCCTGGCTCAATACTGGCCATTGTGGCCATCTTGGGAGTAGACCAGCAGATGGGAGGCTTCTCTCTCACGAATATGCAATTTCAAATGAATAATTTTTAAGACCTGCTCGATGATGTGTTTCAGCAGCATGGCATTAAGGCCCAAAACTCATTCCTTCTTGTTGTCTATACAAGGGATGAGGGTGGCAGGCCCTCAGCCAGTCAGGTACTCCCTCTGCGGGTCATCTTGGATCTTAGAATCATCAGGCCCATGCAATCTTGGGGATGCATACCAGGCCCACAAGCTATTGGTGACACATGCCTCAAAAACTGTTTATCATCAGAACATATGTATTTTCCTGATACTGGAGAAAGTCCAGAGATCTTATGCAGAAACTGGCCTAGGAAAAGAAACTGTTAGGATCTGCCCAACAGTGGGCTTTACCAGCTCAACACTGATTTGCAAGATACAGTCCCTTGGCTCCTTGCTGTCAGCCCCAGATTAGAAGGGAGTGATAAACGTAGCTGTGCAGACTGGACCCATGCTGGTCACACTTGGCTATCACAGATTCTGGACCCCCAAAATTCCCAGGAGCATATGCCAAGCCTACCTAATGTCAGTACTGACACAGGCCAAAATGAGTCCAACCCAGCAGAGTGCAAGTCCCTCATGCCAGGTAAGTCTAGAGGCCCCATCTGTGAGCACTTTTTGAGGGATGGAGGATTATGGCTTTAATGCTGGGTCATTTAGTGCTGGATCTGGGTGTGGTACCCTGGCTCAGAGCTCCAAGGTGTGGTCCTAAGATTCCTTTCCTGGTCTCTCTGCATAGATAGAGTTTTGCTTTCTGTCAGTGGTTGAGGGAAGGGATGAGGGATCCCTCTGATGTGGAAGCATAAAATACTCTGTCCACAGGTATGAGCCTTGGGGCATGCACTGGGGAGCTCAGTCTAAACTGATTATTTCTGCAGTGGGTCTGAACCTGCGATCCAGCTCACTCTCCTTCTCCAAGCAGAAGCATCTCTCCACACTGTGCTCCTTAGAGTTGGGGGAGAGAAGACATGGGCAACTTTTTCTTTTTGCTTTCTTCAATGAGACTTTTCTTAAGACTATGACAAGACAAGGTACCATTGTCTCTCGGCTGGCTTTGGTAGCTCTTTTGAGTGTGACTTGGTGTGTGACTAGCTCTTCAAATTGGTATCTCTACAGGGAGTTGGTCCTAGAGCCTCTTACTCAGCTGCCATCTTGGTTCCTACCACCCACTTTTTCTTTAGTTATGCTTGTGCATATAATTTATTTCTTGTTTCATAGCATTGAATAATGCCTTCATTATACTGTTGAACAGTAGTAAGGATGGTGTTCATGCTTGCCTTAGTCCTGGCAATGCCTCTACTGTTTTCCAACTGAGAAAATACAGTACTAGACTATAATAGACTATATCACTCTGCTTATTTCCTTCTTTTGTGTATTCTTAATTTATTTTCAAGATTTGGGGTTAACACAAAACATTTATTTTTGGGGACACAGTGCAGTATTTCCACAGATAAGCCAATTATGTCAGCTAAATAGTACTTCCATTTCCTTTATTGTAGACTATAGATACAGTACTGTTCTGTGGAATACCAGCATCCATCAATCTCACCCAATTGCATTTTTATACCTGTAATCAAATCTACTGCCAATCCTCACTTTTCCCAACCTCCATTAATCACTAATTTTGACTCATATTAGCTGTGTATATGTATTTTTAAATTCCTATATAAGACACAAATTGTGTAATATTTTTCTTTCTGTACTTGGATTTTTACATTTAATGTTCTCCAATTCTATCCAAATTCTATCCATTTGAATGCAAATATTAGGCTGTCATTCCTTTCTATGGCTGAGTAATAGCCCTTCATTAATATGTACCATATTTTTGATCCATTTGTCCACTGATGGACATTTAGGTTTGATTCCATAACATGGCCATTGTGAATACTGCTGAAATAAACATGGGATAGCTCAGGTCTTTTTATTTTTGAAAATTTTCTCTCTTAACATAGTGGAACAAGGCTATAAAATTTCTCTCTATGGATGTATGTCTCTATTTTTATATAAAAATTTGATTAGAAGATTAGGGAAAGGACTATATAGACTTAAGTGTTTACAAAACAGCAAAATATTTCATTAAGGCATTAAACAATTTGCAAAAGAAAAAACCCTTTTAATAATACCAAATATGAAATAATTTAAAAGTGGAAATATATAAGTATTTTCCTTAGTACTTCATGAGATGTATGAGGTGAAACACTGCCCAATTAATACTTCAGATATGTTTTAAAATACTTCCAACTTCATGAAAAAAAATTTAAAATTCAGGGAAAAACATCAATTTAGTGGTAAAGACATTTAAACATGTTGAAACCTGTTGTCTTATACTATTTATTTATTTATCTATGCTGTTATAACAAAATACCAGAGATTGGGTAATTTATACAAAACAGGACCATATTTCTTAAAGTTACAGGTGCTGAACTATCAAGACCATGAGTAAGAAGGGTATTTTCCAATTTACAATATAGTTAGTTCATTATTTGAATGGCAGAGTGACACAGAGACAGACAGATCTTTCATCTCAGATTCACTTGCCAAATGCTGCAACAGCCAGGCTAAAGCCAGGAGTCAGGAATTCCATCTAAGTCTTGCAAATGGGTAGCAGGAACTCATGATCAAGGGTCATCATTTGCTAGTTCTCAGCTTCAATAGCAGGGAGCTGGATTGGCTGCAGAGTGGCCAGACGTGAATTGACAGTCCAATAAGATGTGGACATCACAAGTGTGGTGACTTACCACACCCCACTCTTATTTTTCTTTTGTTTGTAAGGTACCAGAAGATCTTACTGTCTGTTGTGAACCAGGTCCTTCTGTGCAAGGACTTTTGTCCTTTACCTACTTCCCAATTATATGTTTCTCTCACATTGTAGGTTATGGAGAAAGATGGGATATTCAGGCCTCAATTTCTGCCTCTTCTACTTGGGAAATATTCCCTATTTGTTGGGCCATTGATGTTGTGCTGGTCCTCCACAAGGAAGTATTAAAAGATGTAACTCGGGGTCAATTTTTCAATTCAGGCTGTGTCCACTTGGAGCGTAACTTGGTTAACTTCACCACAATTCCACTTCTGCAGTCCTAAAATTCTCTGTGGCAACTGTCAGTGACTTTCTTTTTTTAAGATTTTATTTATTTATTTTTTTAAAAGTTTTTATTTAATGAATATAAATTTCCAAAGTACAGCTTATGGATTACATAACCTCCATAACCTCCCTCCCACCCGCGACCCTCCCCTTTCCTGCTCTCTCTCCCCTTCCATTCACATCAAGATTCATTTTCAATTCTCTTTATATACAGAAGATCAGTTTAGTATAAATGAAGTAAGGATTTCAACAGTTCACCCCACATAGCAACACAAAGTGAAAAGTACTGTTGGAGTACTAGTTATAGCGTTAAATCACAATGTACAGCACATTAAGATCACAGATCCTACATGATATTTCTTTTTAAAAAATTGATTAATTTTCTATGCAATTTCCAACTTAACACCAAGTTTTTTATTTCTCATTTTCAATTATCTTTATATTCAGAAGATCAATTCAGTGTATACAAAGTAAAGATTTCATCAGTTTGCACCCACACAGAAACACAAAGTGTAAAAATACTGTTTCAGTGCTAGTTATAGCATTACTTCACATTGGACAACACATTAAGGACAGATCCCACATGAGACGTAAGTACACAGTGATTCCTGTTGTTGATTTAACAATTTGACACTCTTGTTTATGGAGTCAGTAATCTCCCTAGGCTCTAGTCATGAGTTGTCGAGGCTATGGAAGCCTTTAGGGTTCACCAACTTCGATCTTATTCCGAAGGTTCATAGTCAAAGTGGAAGTTCTCTCCTCCCTTCAGAGAAAGGTACCTCCTTCTTTGATGGCCCCATTCTTTTACTGGGATCTCACTTTATTTATTTATTTATTTATTTGAGAGGTAGAGTTACAGACAGTGAGAGGAAGAGACAGAAAGGTCTTCCCTCCATTGGTTCACTCCCCAACTGGCTTCAAAGCCAGGAGCCAGGAGCTTCCTCCCAGTCTCCCAAGTGGGTGCAGGGGCCCTAGGACTGAGAACATCCTCTACTGCTTTCCCAGACCACAGCAGAGAGCTGGATTGGAAGAGGAGCAGCCAGGACTAGAACCGGCACCCATATGGGAATCAAGCTTTATAATTACAAGCTAGGAGGTGCAGGATTAACCTACTGTGCCATGGCGCTGGCCCCCGTCCACGACTTTCATGTAGCCTTGCATTCTAAGAGAAATGTCACTAGACTGGCTTAACTGAGAGTTTGACTACTGCAACAAGCAGCTTATGGATAGTACATCTAGGGACCAACATAACTGTTCAGAGCCAGAGTTATATCTGCTTTCCTGCTCCACCATTCTTTGCAAGTAACTTTTATCCTCAGACAAGTTTTGAGATGGGGTGACACTCATATTACTAAAGTAAAAGGAATGTATAAAATCCACAGAAAACATACCTATCATGATTGCTTGGTTACCATTATCCACAAGAAATCCTATGAAGTTTAGTATTTCAAGTGGATGCATTACTTTATAAGCAAAATTTTAGCTTTATTAGTAAGGGAGAAGGAGCAAATGGGCAGTGACTAGTAACTACCATATGGTACTATTTATAATGGATGGCAGTTTGTAACTATCATGTTACTAGTGCACAGTAACTATATGAGCTCTTGGCTATATTCAGTTAATGGGATGAATTATTTCATTTTTGAATGCTGAATGACTTCATTTTTGAATGTTGAATTAACCTTGCATTCCTGGACTAAATGATTTGGTTTTGATATCCTCTCTATATTATCCTTTTTACATACTGTTGGCTAAATATTTTTGCATCTATTTACATTGATATGTACTTTATTTCCTTATAAACAGATAAGTCCATAACACTCCAAAACAAGACCACTTAAAATCCCAATTACTTATGTAAATGTGGGAATAAGTGAGACAGAGATACAGCAACAGACACAGAGCTTCGATTTCCTGGTTTTCTACCAAATAACCACAATGGTTGGGAGATTGGAACTTAATCCAGGTCTTCCACCTGGGTGGCAGGAACCCAATTACTGAGCCATCACCACTGTCACTGAGCATCAACACTAGCAGGAAACTGGAATCAGGGCCTGTGGTTGAGAACCAAACCCAGGAACTCCGTTAAGATGCAAGGCATCATAACGGGCACATTTTTAAAAAGCTGTTTAAAAAATTTATATAAAGGCATCACATTTCATTTATTTAAGATCAGAATGATAGTTCCCACCTCACCCTGCCTCCCCTGTTCCTTCTCTCCTCCCTTCCTTATTTTCAATTTTTACGATGGCATAATTTCAGTTTACTTTATAATTAGAAGCTTAACCTTTTACTAAATAGAGCATTCAAGAAGTCATAAGTAGAAAAATCACTGTCCCTCAGGAGCATAGACAGGGGCTATAAACAGTAAACAAATCTCAAAGCATCTATTTTGCTCATGTACATTAAATTTTTGTACTCTGTATATTAGTTAACACAAGTCAGGAAAAACATGTTATTTGTCTTCTGGGCACTGGCTTATTTCACTAAGCATAATGGTCTCCAATTACATCCATTCTGTTGTGAAAGACATTTCATTTTTTATGGCTGAGTAGTATTCCATCATGAATATATACCATAACTTCTTTACATAGTCATCAGTTTATGGCCACTTGGGTTGAACCCATATCTAGTACGGTGAATTGACCTGTGATAAACATGGGCATACAGACAACTTTCAGTTTCTTTGGGTAAAGCCCCAATAGTGGAATGGCTAGATCATACGGTAGATTTATTTTCATATTTCTGAGTAATCTGCATTATGTAATCTATAATGAATGTACTAGTTTATATTCTTACCAACAGTGTATTAGGGTAGCAATTTACCTGCATCATCTCCAGAATCTGCCATTCCAACTGGGGTGAGGTAAAACCTCATTGTGGTTTTGACTTGAATTTCCTGGATGGTCTGTGATCCTGAGCATTTTCTCATATGTCTGATGGTCGTTTGTATTGCATACTTTGAAAAATGCCTCTTCGTGCCCTTATCCCATTTCTTTTTTTTTATTTTTTTAAAGTTTCTTTACTTTTTTTTTGACAGGCAGAGTGGACAGTGAGAGAGAGAGAGATAGGGAGAGAAAGGTCTTCCTTTTTCCCGTTGGTGCACCCCCCCAATGGCCGCTGTGGCCAGTGCACTGCAGCCGGTGCACTGCGCTGATCTGAAGCCAGGAGACAGGTGTTTCTCCTGGTCTCCCATGCAGGTGCAGGGCCCAAGCACTTGGGCCATCCTCCACTGCATTCCAGGGCCACAGCAGAGAGCTGCACAGGAAGAGGAGCAACCGGTACAGAATCTGGTGCCCCGACTGGGACTAGAACCGGGGTGCCAGTGCTGCAGGTGGAGGATTAGCCTATTGAGCCACAGCACCGGCCCTTAGTCCATTTCTTAATTAGTGCTCTATTGTTGTTGAGTTCCTTGAGCCCTTACATAACCTGGTAATTAATCCTTTATCAGATGTACAGTTTTCAAATCTTCCCTCCCATTCTGTTGGTTGCCTCTTCACTTTGTGGGCTACTTCTTTTGCAGTGCAGAAGCTTTTTAGCTTGATGTAATCCCATTTTCTATTTTTGCCTTTATTTCCTCTGCAGTCTTATCAAACACTTCATCTATGCCAATGTGTTGCACTGTTTCAACTGTTTTCAACTGTTTACATCCCTGATCCATTGCGAGTTAATCTTTGTATAGATTATAAGGTAGGAATGTTGTTTCACATTTCTACATACAGAGATCCAATTTACTCAACAGCATTTGTTGAAGAGACAACCCTTTCTCCAGGGAGTGATTTTGGCTTGTTTCTCAAAGATTAGTTGGTTGCAGATGTGTGTATTAATTTCTCAGATTTCTATTTTGTTTCATTGGTGTACACACCTATTTTTGTGACGGTGCCAGGCTGCTTTGATTATAGCTTCCCTGCAATACTGAAATCTTGTACTGTCATGCCTCTAGGGTCATTTTTATTGTTCAGGATTGCTTTAGATATTAGTGGTCTCTTGTGATTCCAAATGAACTTTAGGGTTATTTTTTTTTTCTGGCTTTGAGAACACCACCTTTGTTATAGAACTGATCTTACATTTTCTTTCTTAGTCCTGGAATTTTCTGTGTATACAAAGGCTATCAATTTTTGTGTGTTGATTTTACATCCTGCAACTTTGCCAAACCCTCTTATGGGATCACATAGTCACTTACTGGAGTCCTTTGGTTCCCTATGTATAGGATCAATTAATCTGAAAACAAGGATAATTTGACTTACTCATTTCCCATTTTATTCTTGGTGAATCTTCCAGATTTCTATTGAATAATAATGGTGAGAGTGGGCATCATTGTCTTGTTCTGGATCTCAACTCAAATGGCATAGCTTTTCCTCATTCAATATGATGCCGGCTGTGAGTTTTTCATATATTTCCATTATTATATTCAGGTATGACTCTTCTATATCCAATTTGCTTAAAGTTTTCATCATTAAAGTGATATGGCATTTTATCAAATGCTTTCTCTGCATCTATGGAGATAATCATATGGTTTTTATTCTTTAATTTATTAGTGTAATGCATCAAGTTTTTGATTTGTGTTTATGGAACATTCCCAGCATACCAGGAAAAAATACCACTTGATCCAGATGAATAATCTTTGTGTTGGGTTCTTGTCGCTAGTATTTTTGAGGAATTTTTCATCAGTTTTCTTTTTTTCCCAAAGGAACTTTTTATGTAATGTTAGAAATTTCATAAGTACAACTTTAGGAATATATTGATGTTTCCAACTTACCCACCCTCTCACCCCCACTCCTATCTTACCTCCTCCTGTCTCTCTCATTCCCAATCCCATTCTCCATTAGGATTCATTTTCACTTATCTTTATACAGAAGACTGACTCTATACTAAGTAAATATTTCAACAATATGAACACACATACACACAACTGAGAACATATTTTACAGTTAATTCTCATAATACAACTCAATGATGACAGAAGTCCTGTATGGGAAGTAATTGCACAGTGACTCCTGTTGTTAATTTAACAATTAGCACTATATGTATGACCTCAGAGATCCGCCTTGGATCCTGACATGAGATGTGAAGGCTATGGAAGCCTTTTGAATCCACACTCTCTGTCAATATTTAGACAAGGCCATAAGCAAATTGGAAGCTCTCTCCTCCCTTCAGAAAAAAAAGTACATCCTTCTTCGATGGCAACTTTTCCTACTGGAGACTCTCTCACAGAGATTCTTCATGTGGGACATCTTTTTGCCACAATGTCTTGGAGTTGCATGTCTGAAATGCTCTCATGGGCCTTTTAGTCAGAACAGAATGCCTTAAGAGATGATTCTGACATCAAAGTGCAATTTAAAGCAATTGTCATTCTATGAGTCTGCTGTGTGGACTGCTTCCCATGTTGGAGCATTATCTATTTTTAATTCTATTATTACCAGACATTTGATTTTATTTATATGAACCCTTTAACAATCCTATCTATTTGATCACTTTAACACTTAATATGGTAACTTAATACTTAAGAAGATATTTTTACTACCCGGCTTAATAGGATTTAGGGTCCCATGGCACATTTTTAAACTTACCTTTATAAGTAAGTCTGTAGGAATGTATCCAGAACTATACAGCCTTGTAGTTACAAAATTTCTACTCCCTCTTTTATTCTCACTCTTATTTTTTACTGAGATCTGTTTTCAATTGACTTTATACACATATGATTAACTCTATATCAAGTAAAGAGTTCAACAAACAGTAAAATTGAAGAAAAAAACTGTTCCGTGACAGTCAAGACAAGGGCAGTTAAAGCCATTGCTTCTAATAGTGTCAATTTTACTTTTACAGATTTTGTTTTAGGCGCTCTATTAGTTTAGGTGCTCTATTAGTTAATTACCATACGTTCTCTCTATCAGGGAGAACATATGGTAATTGTCCTTTGGGGACTGGCTTATTTCACTAAGTATGTAGTATTCCAGATTCATCCATTATGTTGCAAATGACCAGATTTCAGTCTTTCAACCATTGTGTCCTATTTCATAGAGTTCATAACCCATAATTTCTTTTTTTTTTTTTTTTGGACAGGCAGAGTAGACAGTGAGAGAGAGACAGAGAGAAAGGTCTTCCTTCCATTGGTTCACCCCTCCAAAATGGCCGCTATGGCCAGCGTGCTGCGCTGATCTGAAGCCAGGAGCCAGATGCTTCTCCTGGTCTCCCATGCAGGTGCAGGGCCCAAGCACTTGGGCCATCCTCCACTGCCTTCCCGGGCCACAGCAGAGAGCTGGACTAGAGCTGGACATGAGCTGCCTAGCCTTTTGAATCCACAATCTCTGTCAGTATTTAGATAAGGCCAAAGCAAAATGTAAGTTCTCTCCTCCCTTCAGAGAAAAAAGTATATCCTTCTTTGATTGCCACTTCTTTCCACTGTGGTCCCTCTCACAGAGGTCCTAAGTGTCCTCAGTGTCCTGGCTTTCCATGTCCAGGCAGCATCTTAGCAACTGCACCAAATGCCCACCCTCATCAATATGGGTGATTAAAACATAGCATTAACTGTGAAAAACAGAATAATCAGAACAAGTTCTACAGCATGATGCAACTTACATATATCAGAGTTATGTAATTAATACTGCATGTTTTACAATAATATCTGTACAAATAAAGGGCATGCATATAAAATAGTTGATTGGGCAAGAAGATGAGAGAATAAGAAGGAATAAGTAATAGCACAAATATTGGGGCCTGTGCTGTGGTGCAGCAGGTTAAAGCCCTGGCTTAAAGTGCGTCATCCCATATGGGCGCCGGTTAGAATCCCGGCTGCTCCTCTTCCAATCCAGCTCACTGCTGTGGCCTGGGAAAGCAGTAGAAGATGGTCCAAGTCCTTGGGCCCCTGCACCCATGAGGGAGTCTCATAAGGAGCTCCTGGCTCTTGGCTTCAGATCAGCACAATTCTGGCTATGGCGGCCATCTGGGAGTGAACCAGCAGATGGAAGACCTCTCTCTCTGTCTCCACCTCTCTGTAGCTCTGTCTTTCAAATAAATAAAATAAATCTTAAAAACACACAAATATTGTACACAGGCATTTAGTACAGTAGTTAAGATGCCACTGGGATCACCCAATCCCTTATCTCGCTGCCTGGGCTTGAGTCTCAACCCCAACTCTACTCCTGATTCTAGTTTACTGCTAATGTGCACCCTAGGAGTAAATAGATGATGGCTCAAGTAGTTGGATGCTTTTCAGCAAAATGAGACATCCAGATTGAGTTACCAGCTCCTGGCTGCCTGATGTTTTCCCAGCTGTTATGGGTATTTGGAAAGTGAAT